>CM037024.1:6524279-7725946 GCA_020875875.1 Dioscorea alata | reverse complement strand
AGAGAGTTCTCCTCATCTTCTTGCTTGTTCTTTTACTTGTGTTCTTGCATATTTACATTATTGTTTACTTGCTTTACTTTCTTGCCTTACTTTGCATTTTCATACTTGCAAGCTTGTAATCTTGAAGTTATATAAGTGGGAAGGCTGCCTTGGTTTGGTTTGAACCCCTTGAACAAACACGTGTAGTGTGAACAAAAACCAACCAAGGGCCGCACGGATCCTTGAACGAAATAACAAGCCCATGACAAGTGGTATCAGAGCTTAGGTTTTCCTTTACATCTTGCTTTTGTGAAAATGTCAGGATCTCAAAGTGATATGACCCAAGGCGCCAAGGAGAAGCAACCAAGGAAGGAGAGGGCAAGCTCAAGAGATGTCATGGCGGAGTTGAACACAAGGCTCTCAAAGATGGAGCTTGTGGTGGCCGAAGGGCAAGAGCGGAATGATGAGATGGAGCCTCGCATCGAGGGACTCGAGCATCGCATCGGGGGAATCGAGCATGTGGGAGAAGAGTTCCGGGAGGAGATGCAAGGGGCTCTCAACATCACCGCCTCTAAATGCCTAGACCATGTCAAGAGCTTGGAGGATTCCCTCCAACCCCGAGTTGTTCATACCGAAGGTGAAATTGCAAGGGTCTACACCGAGTTGTGTGCAAGGTTGAAGCAAGTTGAAGAAGAGCTTGCAATATGCAAGAGGGCGATTGCCCAAGGAGCAAGTGTGGCTATTCCGGCCACTACCTCGTCATCATCCAAGATCGATGTTCCTAGGCCCAAACCTTACAACGGGTCTAGGAATGCCAAGGAGATTGACAATTATTTTTGGGGCCTAGAGCAATATTTCAAGGCCCATGGCTTGGAGGAAGCCAAGAAGGTTGATAGTGCGGCTTTGTATCTCACCGACGCCGCTATGATTTGGTGGAGAAGGCGTTATGGTGACATTGAGAAGGGCACATTGACTATCAACACTTTTGATGAGTTTAAGAAGGAGCTAAAGAAGCAATTCTACCCCGAAAATGCGGAGAATGAGGCAAGAGCGAAGCTTCGTCGGCTATCTCACAAGAATAGTATTCAAGAGTATGTGAAGGAGTTCTCCGAGGTACTCTTCGAAATTACCGACTACCCCGACAAGGAAGCTCTCTTTGACTTCATGGATGGACTCCAACATTGGGCTAGATTGGAGATCCAAAGGAGGGGTGCTCAAGACCTCGCCACCGCCATTACCATCGCCGAATCTCTCATTGAGTTCAAGAAGCCGGAGAAACCCAAGTCCTTCAAAGACAAGGGGTTTAAGGGCAAGAATGGTGGTGAGAGCAAGAAGGAGAATTTTTCGAAGTTCTCTAAACCCAAGGAGGGACGCAACACGCCGGAGAGCAAGGAGCGTCCTCCTCTCAAGTGCTACTTTTGTGATGGTCCTCATTTTGCTAGGAATTGTCCTAACAAGAGCAAGATCTCCGCCTTGGTGGAGGAGAAGGAGAATGCTCAAGAGGAGAAGAAAATGGGCTCTTTACAAATATTAGACGCCATCAAAGCCAAGGTTGAAGCCAAGGGCGAGAAGAAGGGGCGTTTGTTTGTAGAAGCCATGGTGAAAGGCCAAGGTGTGAGGGCCTTGATCGACACCGGTGCATCCAACAACTTCCTAGAGGTGAAGGAAGCCGAGAGGTTGGGTGTGACCTACAAGACGGAGCATGGATGGCTCAAGGCCGTCAACTCCGAGGCCAAGTCCATTTTTGGCGTAGCCCGTGGAGTGGAGGTGCGCCTTGGAGAATGGAGGAGCCAAGTTGATTTTTCCATTGTGCCAATGGATGATTATTCCATGGTCCTAGGGATGGACTTCATGGATAGTGTGAAGGCGGTGCCAATTCCTTTCGCCAACACCATGTGCATCGTTGGAGAAGGAAGACCGAGTATGATACCTTTGGCAAGGGAGGTGAGCCTCCAAGCCAAGCAAATTTCGGCCTTACAACTCCAAAATGGCCTCAAGAAGTCTTGCTCCACTTTCCTTGCCGTACTCAAGGAGGAAGCCGGAGAGACAACTTGTGAAGTGCCCAAGGAGATCATTCCCATCCTTGAAGAGTTCAAGGACATCATGCCACCGGAGTTGCCAAAGAAACTTCCTCCCAAGAGGGAGGTTGATCACAAGATTGAGCTAGAGCATGGCTCGACACCGCCGGCCGCCGTTCCTTACCGAATGGCACCACCCAAACTCGAGGAGTTGAGAAAGCAATTGAAGGAGTTGCTTGATGCCGGCTACATTCGACCCTCGAAGGCACCTTATGGCGCTCCCGTTCTTTTCCAAAGGAAGCATGACGGATCCTTAAGGATGTGCATCGACTACCGGGCTCTAAACAAGCTCACGGTAAAGAACAAGTATCCAATTCCCCTTATAGGAGACTTGTTTGATCGGCTTGGAGATGCGAGATGGTTCACCAAGCTTGACCTAAGGTCCGGGTACTATCAAGTGAGGATTGCGGAGGAGGATGTACCTAAGACCGCATGTGTGACAAGGTATGGTTCCTATGAATTCCTTGTCATGCCTTTTGGGCTCACCAATGCCCCAGCCACATTTTGCACTTTGATGAATCATGTGTTTCATCCCTTCTTGGACAAATTTGTTGTAGTGTACTTGGATGATATAGTAGTCTATAGTAAGACCTTGGACGAACACATCCAACACCTACAACAAGTTTTCCAAGTCTTAAGGGAAAATAAGTTGTTTGTGAAGAAAGAGAAGTGTGAATTCGTGAGGCCGGAAGTCTCTTTCTTGGGGCATGTGGTCGGCCATGGGAAGCTCAAGATGGATAGGGCCAAGATCCAAGCTATTGAGTCTTGGGAGGCACCACGACGATCTACCGACTTGCGGAGTTTTCTTGGGTTCGTGAACTACTACCGCAAGTTCATTTGGGGACATTCTTCCATTGCTTCCCCTCTCACCAACCTACTCAAGAAAAACAAGGCATGGGAGTGGGATGTGGCATGCCAAAAAGCTTTTGAGAAGTTGAAGCAAGCCATGATGGAGGAACCCGTCTTGGCACTCCCCGATCATGCCAAGTCTTTTGAGGTACAAACCGATGCTTCTGACTATGCTATTGGTGGTGTATTAATGCAGGAAGGACACCCCATTGCCTTTGAAAGCCGGAAGCTTAATGATGCGGAGAAGAAGTACACGGTCCAAGAGAAGGAGATGACGGCCGTTGTACATTGCCTTAGAACTTGGAGGCATTATTTGTTGGGTGCCAAGTTCAAGGTGAAGACGGACAATGTTGCCACAAGCTACTTCCTTACCCAAAAGAAGTTGACACCGAAGCAAGCAAGGTGGCAAATGTTCCTAGCCGAGTTTGACTTCATGATGGAGCATAAACCCGGCAAGATGAACTGTGTGGCGGATGCCCTTAGTCAGAGGGCCGAGCTCGCCTCCGTTTCTTCCCTGAATTTTCCTTTGGCAAGCCGCATCCAAGAGGGCTTGGAGCATGATCCCCAAGCCAAGAACATCCTAGAGGCCGCGAGTGGAGGCAAGACTCGGCGGTTTTGGGTGAAAGATGGGGCGCTTGTCACCAAAGGAGAGCGGCTTTATGTTCCTAAGTGGCAAGGCCTACGGAAGGAGATCATGAAGGAGTGTCATGATGCACTTTGGGCGGGGCATCCGGGAGCCCAACGCACCCGAGCACTCATTGAGAGGGCCTATTATTGGCCTCAAATGAGAGAAGACATTGAGTTGTATGTGAAGACTTGTCTTGTGTGCCAACAAGACAAGGTAGAGCATGGTCGCACACCGGGACTTCTCCAACCTTTACCTACTCCGGAGAAGCCATGGGAGAGCATTTCCATGGACTTCATTGTTTGCTTGCCGAAGTCCGATGGGTGCGGCAACATCATGGTGGTCGTGGATCGATTTAGCAAGTATGGAGTCTTCATTCCCGTACCCACCAAGTTCAATGCCGAAGATGCCGCAAGATTGTTTCTCAAGTATGTGGTGAAATATTGGGGCATTCCGTAGAGCATTGTGAGTGACCGTGACACTAGATTCACCGGGAGGTTTTGGACCGAACTTTTCAAACTCATGGGGTCGGAACTCAATTTCTCTACAAGTTTCCATCCCCAAACCGACGGCCAAACCGAGAGGGTGAATGCTTTGGTGGAGCTCTACCTTCGTCACTATGTGAGTGCCAACCAACAAGATTGGGTGAAGTATCTTGACATGGCACAATTTTCCTACAACTTGCAAAGGAGCGAGTCGTTAGGGGCAAGTCCATTCGAGGTGTCTACGGGGAGACAACCGGCCACACCACATACTTTGGAGGGCGGCTACAAGGGTCCTAGTCCGGCGGCATTCAAGTTTGCCAAGGGATGGCAAGAGAAGGCGGACATGGCAAGGGCTTACTTAGCCAAGGCCTCAAAGAAGATGAAGAAGTGGGCCGACATGAAGAGGAGACATGTCGAGTTTGAAGAAGGTGACTTAGTGATGGTGAAGCTTCTTCAACACCAAACCCGAAGGTTTTCCAAGGTGCACAAAGGCCTAGTGCGGAGATGCGAGGGGCCTTTTGAGGTAGAGAGGAGAGTAGGCAAGGTGGCCTACCAATTGAAGCTACCGTCGCACTTGGAGATGCATCCCGTGTTCCATGTGAGCCTCTTGAAGCCTTATCATGCCGATAAGGTAGAGCCAAGCCGAGGAGAGTCAAGGAGGGCGCCTACGGCTATCACAACATTTGAGGAACGGGATGTGGAGGAGATACTATCTCATCGCACCATTCGGAGGCGAGGTGCGCATCCAAGCTACAAAGAATATTTTGTCAAGTGGAGGGGCTTGCCTATGAGTGAGGCAAGTTGGGAACCGGCTCTCAAGTTGTGGAACCACCGGGACATCCTCAAGGCATATGAGGAAGATGCGACGTGGACGTCGCCGGATTGAGTGGGGGAGGATGTCACACCCTACAATTTTCTCCATCACCAAAGGAGGGCAAGGATGACATTTCTCATTACTTGTCATGACTTGGTTGTAGGTAGAGAATGAGAGTGGGGGTTGGTGGGGATTATTTTATTGTATTTGGTGGTAGGTGCCACCTACCCCCTTAATGTGAGCCCTTGGATCAAATTGATCCTAGCCCTTGGTTTGTTAGGTGGAGGGCTATATAAACTCCTCATGACAATTGTAAAGACACACAAGTTTGCTTCATGATAAGCATCTAATATACAAGAGAGAGTTCTCCTCATCTTCTTGCTTGTTCTTTTACTTGTGTTCTTGCATATTTACATTATTGCTTACTTGCTTTACTTTCTTGCCTTACTTTGCATTTTCATACTTGCAAGCTTGTAATCTTGAAGTTATATAAGTGGGAAGGCTGCCTTGGTTTGGTTTGAACCCCTTGAACAAACACGTGTAGTGTGAACAAAAACCAACCAAGGGCCGCACGGATCCTTGAACGAAATAACAAGCCCGTGACAGAAGGCAGCGTCCCGGCTGGGTGACCCAGCCCCATCACTCGGCATCTCTTGAAACCCCATCAGGCCGGGTTTCAAGGAGTTTGCACGACGGGAACACCGATTCCGCCAGAGCGCACGCTTGTGATCAAGTGATCGGGCGGCGGCGCCGGCGGGGCGCCTGGGCGACGGCGGCGTACCGGCCCGGTGACCCCGCCCCATCCCTCGGCATCTCTTAAAACCCCCTCGGGCCAAGTTTCAAGGAGTTTGCACGACGGGAACACCGATTCCGTCGGAGCGCACTCGTGTGATCAAGTGATTGGGCGGGGGCGTCCCGGGCGACGGCGGCGTCCCGGCCCGGCGACCCCGCCCCATCACTGGGCATCTCTTGAAACCCCATCGGGCCAAGTTTCAAGGAGTTTGCGCGACGGGAACACCGATTCCGCCGGAGCGCACTCGTGTGATCAAGTGATCGGGCGGCGGCGCCGGCTGGGCGCCCCGGGCGACGGCGGCGTCCCGGTCTGGCGACCCCGCCCCATCACTCGGCATCTGTTGAAACCCGATCGGGCCAAGTTTCAAGCAGTTTGCACGACGGGAACACCGATTCCGCCTGAGCGGACTCTTGTGATCAAGTGATCGTAAGGCGGCGCCGGCGGGGCGTCCCGGGCGACGGCGGTGTCCCGGCCCGGCGACCCCGCCGCATCACTCGGCATCTTTTGAAACCCCCTTGGGCCAAGTTTCAAGGAGTTTGCACGACGGGAACACCGATTCCGGTGGGGAGGACTCGTGTGATCAAGTGATCGTGCGGCGTCGCCGGCGGGGCGTCAAGGGCGACGGCGGCGTCGCGGCCCGGCGACCCCTCCCCATCACTCGGCATCACTTGAAACCCCCTCGGGACAAGTTTCAAGGAGTTTACACGACGGGAACACCGATGACGCCGGAGCGCACTCGTGTGATCAAGTGATCGGTCGGCGGCGCCGGCGGCGTTCCGGCCCGGCGATCCCGCCCCATCACTCGGCATCTCTTGAAACCCCCTCGGGCCAAGTTTCATGTGTTTTTGCCAAGTGTAGGCGGTGTTTGGTCGGGGCACAATGCTTCGCCGTCGGGAGGGGCGCCGCGTCGATGTTGGAATCTGGCCGCGGGACCATCGTAGATGGATTTTTCATCATAAAAAACCCCCAGGGGTGATGTTTTATCAAAAACGCACGAGTGGATTGGGAGATTACCGGAGCCGGGTGCCATTGTGCGTCGTCAGCACGCACAGCTACCGGTCAGGCCTCTCGGTAACGTGCACAGTAACCGGCCCCGAAAAAAAGGGGGTCTCAGATACCCTTTGTACCCCCGGGGTTGCTTTGGGCGGGATGTTTTGCAAGTTATATAGGGGCAGGGCACTCCTCTCCCTCCATGGGCGCCAAGGCGCGCGCATCGTCACGCCGCGCGGCGCGTCACGCCGCGCCGCATGGCACCACCAGCCGCTGGTGGGCGGGTGGGCTGTCCACCACCCCCGGGCACCGCCGCCGGCCGGACGGCCGCCGGCCGACCGGACTCCGGCGAGCTCCGACCGGACACGGCCGTCTCCGGTAGAGCTCCGGCCTGTCTCCGGCGAGTCCCCGGCCGGTCTCCGGCGAGCTCCGGCCGATCTCCGGTTAGCCCGGCGTGCCTCGTTACCGATAAAACTTGCATTGGCGCACATAGTTACCGAGAAAACTCGCCCCGACGCGCCATGTTACCAAGAAAACTCGCCACCGCGTGCCTTGTTACCGAGAAAACTCTCCCCGGCGTGACATGTTACCGAGAAAACTTGCCCAGACGCGCCATGTTACAGAGAAAACTCGCCACCGCGTGCCTTGTTACCGAGAAAACTCGCCCCGGCGCGCCTAGTTACCGAGAAAACTCGCCACCACGCGCCTTGTTACCGAGAAAACTCGCCCCGGCGCGCCATGTTACCGAGAAAACTCGCCACCGCGTGCCTTGTTACCGAGAAAACTCGCCCCGGCGCGCCATGTTACCGACTAAACTTGCCCCGACGCGCCATGTTACCGAGAAAAATCGCCACCGCGTGCCTTGTTACCGAGAAAACTTGCCACGGGTTCCCGGTTCCCGGTAAAGCACTACATTAGTGAAATGGGGTTACGTGCCACTTCTCCAAAAAATGGGGGCCTCAGACACCCTTTGTACCCCCGGGGTTTCCATGGGGCGGATGTCCAGTAGGTATAGTAAGGGGAGGACAAATCCTCCGCCCATAGGTCAAGGTGTGTGCGCGCTAGCTATGCCGCCGGTGGGCAGAAGAAGGGGGCATTTTTTTGATCGAGACCGTGACGCAAGGACCCATATATAAATTTAAGAAGAAGAAGAAGAAGAAGGAGGGAGGGACGGGACGGGACGGACCGCACGGTGCCCGCTCGACTGATTGGGTGATCGGGCGGGGGTGCCCGCCGGGCGTCCCGGTCGACGGTGGCATCCCGGACCGGCGACCCCGCCGCATCACTCGGCATCACTTGTAACCCCCTCGGGCCAAGTTCCATGTGTTTTTGCCAAGTGTAGGCGATGTTTGATCGGGGCACAATGCTTCGCCGTCGGGAGGGGCGGCACGTCGATGTTGGAATCTGGCCGCGGGACCATTGTAGATGGATTTGTCATCATATAAAACCCCCAGGGGAAAAGTTTCATTAAAAACGCACGAGTGGATTGGGAGATTACCGGAGTCGGGTGCCATTGTGCGGCGTCAGCCCGCACAGCTACCGGTCAGGGCTCTCGGTAACGTGCACAGTGACCGGCCGATAAAAAGGGGGGGGGGGGGGGGTCTCAGAGACCCTTTGTACCCCCGGGGTTGTTTTGGGTGGGATGTTTTGCAAGTTATATAGGGGGAGGGCACTTCTCTCCCCCATGGGCGCCAAGGCGTGCGCACCGTCACGCTGCGCCGTGCCTCGCGGCGCGTCACGCCGCGCCGCATGGCACCACCCGCCGCTGGTGGGCGGGTGGGCAGTCCACCACCCCCGGCCACCACCACCGTTGCCCGGCCGGACTCCGGCGAGCTCCGACCGGATACCGGATAGCTTCGGCCGGACTCCGGCGAGCTCCGGCGGGCCTTGTTACCGAGAAAACATGCCCTGACGCGACTAGTTACCGACAAAACTTGATCCGGTGGGCTTTGTTACCGAGAAAACTCGCCACGGCGGGCCTTGTTACCGAGCAAACTTGCCCGGGCGTGCCTTGTTACCGAGAAACCTTGCCCCGGTGCGCCTTGTTACCGAGACAACTCGCCACGGCGCACCTTGTTACCGAGCAAACTTGATCCGGTGGGCCTTATTACCGAGACAACTCGCCATGGCGCGCCTTGTTACTGAGCAAACTTCATCCGGTGGGCCTTGCTATCGAGACAACTCGCCACGGCGTGCCTTCTTACCGAGCAAACTTGATCCAGTGGGCCTTGTTACCGAGACAACATGCCGCGGCGCGCCTTGTTACCGAGAGAACATGCCCCGACGCACCTTGTTACCGAGAAATTCTGCCTTGACCGTTCAATCAAGGCAGGCAGGCCGCCGTGGTCATGGGCGGTATGAAGGGAGCTGGGAAAGCACTAGTTTTCCGAAATGAGGTTAAACGCCCCTTCTTAAAAAAAAGGAGGGTCTCAGAGACCCTTTGTCCCCCCGGGGTTGATTTGGACGGGATGTTTTGCAGGTATAGAAGGGGGTGGGGATATGTTTGGTGACATTGGCGTTAGGCGGGCGCGCGGCGAGCTCAATTGCTCGGGACATGGCATGTCTGGGTGGCCGCCCGTGGGGCGCCCGGACCTAGGCCGTTGACAGGGCAGCGCGGCCGCGCACGTGGCGGCGCCGCCCGGCCATCGGCCACCCGGTTTTGCCGGGTCGTGCATGTTGTACCCCGGTCCCTGCCAACCACCGTGTGGTGGTTCCGCGCTAACCCGCCCTTGCACAAGGGGCGGGCCCCAACGGTGCCCCGCCGTCCGTAGCGGGGCGCCGGTGTCCCTCTCGGTTTTGGTGCGGCGGGGGTGCGCGCGCGGCGCTCCCCGTCGCTCGGGACATTGCCCGCACGGCCATGGCGCGTCCGGGTGGCTGCCGGTGGGCCACTCGGACGTTGGCCGGGGGTCGGGAGATGCCGCCGCTCTCGCGGTGGTGCCGCCCGTCCCCCGGCCCCCCGGTTTTGCCGGGCCGTGCGCGTCCTGCCCCGCTGCCCGCCGAGTAGGTGCCGCGCTAACCCGCCCATTGCACAAGGGGCGGGCCCCAACGGTGCCACGCCATCCGCGGCGGGGCGCCGGTGTGCCTCTCGGTTGGGTGCGGGAGGGGTGCGTGCGCGGCGCCCCCCGTCGCTCGGGACATTGCCCGCACGGCCATTGCACGTCCGGGTGGCTGCCGGTGGGCCTCTCGGACCTTGGCCGATGCTCGGGAGATGCCGTCTCTCTCGCGGTGGTGCCGCCCGGCCCCCGGTCGCCCGGTTTCGCCGGGCCGTGCGTGTCGTGCCCCGCTACCCGCCAAGTAGGTACCGCGCTAACCCGCCTATTGCACAAGGGGCGGGCCCCAACTGGACCACGCCGTCCACGGCGGGGCGCCGGTGTCCCTCTCGGTTGGGTGCGGCGGGGGTGCGCGCGCGGCGCCCCCCGTCGCTCGGGACATTGGCCGCACGGCCATGGCGCGTCCGGGTGGCTGTCGGTGGGCCACTCGGACTTTGGCCAGGGGTCGGGAGATGCCACCGCTCTCGCGGTGGTGCCTCCCGTCCCCCGGTCCCCCGGTTTCGACGGGCCGTGGACATCGTGCCCCGCTGCCCGCCTAGTAGGTGCCGACCCGCGCCGCCGCCCATCGTCTTTCCCTCCCTAACGGGGGTTTTGACGAGGGCCGCTACGGCAGGGCGGTGAGGCGCGCACGTCGGGTGATCTTGTCGGCGCGTGAGTGGTCTCAGACTGGCTTTCCCCCGACGGGCCCGACGCCGTGCTGCGTCTGACCGCCGGGGCGCCGCCCCCTTATTCGGTCCTCTCTCCGCGCCCGACCCGGGGGCGAGGCTTGTTGCTTGTGTACCGATACCCGCCGCCCAGCGGGAACACCGGCCCCCTCGATACAACGTTGCCCGGTCCCCAACCGCCCTCGACGGTAAGCCCGCCCTCCGTCGATGCGCGGCCGGGTTGCCGGCAGCGCTCTCGGATTTGATGCCCATTTTGATCGGACGCGGTGTTGGCGCCATCCTTCACCGTCATCCCCGATCTCCCACGACACACGCAAGACGCGGCCGTCGCGCGTCCCGCGGTGCCGTCCCCCTGAGTGACCCTCGCTCACCCCCCGCTGTCCCGGTGGGCCGGGGTGCAGCGTGTGGCCGCGACGGGGACGCGCCTCGGAGACGCCCTCCGGCCGTCGCCCGCGACGGTGCTACCTGGTTGATCCTGCCAGTAGTCATATGCTTGTGCAAGTATGAACTAATTCAGACTGTGAAACTGGGAATGGCTCATTAAATCAGTTATAGTTTGTTTGATGGTACCTGCTACTCGGATAACCGTAGTAATTCTAGAGCTAATACGTGCAACATTCCCCGACTTCCGGAAAGGATGCATTTATTATATAAAAGGCCGACGCGGGCTCGCCCTGCTGTTCTGATGATTCATGATAACTCGACGGATCGCACGGCCCTCATGCCGGTGACGCATCGTTCAAATTTCTGCCCTATCAACTTTCAATGGTAGGATAGGAACCTACTGTAGTGGGGCTTAGCGGCGTCCGCCCTTGGCACGGGCGTGACCGGGCCGCTTGGCCGAGAGCATGATCGGGGAGTGATCATGCGCGGCACATGATGTACGGTCGGTTATCACATCTCGGTCATGAGCCGGGTGATCTCCCGCGCAACCTACCTCAGGGCATGATCAGGGCGCATCGGCAGGGCCATGCGCGCATGACCGAGTGTGCAGTGTGATCATACCGACAGTGCCGGCAGAGAGATGAGGGCCAAAAATATTGTAAGGCATTGGCCTAGAATCTATGCATGACTGAGTTGGTCATGTGGCACTTGCCGAGAGATCTGGTGCCGGTTTGGGCAGATCACTATCGGTAAGCGAGATGACCGAGACATGGCTCGGCGTACCGGTGACGGGTGCGCTGAGCTAACCGCTGAGCGCAGGGCTGACGCTAGCAAGCTGACGCTAGCCAGGGGATGCGCTGGACCGACAGGATGTGGCTTATGCAGGGGCGCAGGGCATGTGGTTGGCAGGGCATGGCTCGGAGCATGGCGGGGGCATGGTGCCGAGCATGGCCGGGTGACGCCACCTGTACGGACGGCGGTGACGCGAGCAGCCGATGTGAGGCTGAGGTGTGCGGCATGGTCTTATCCTCATCCGGAGGGGTTATCTTGAACCCGGTTGCCTATAAAAGGGGGGCAAAGGGAAGCCATGGAGGGTAAGTTGGTGCTTGTAAGCCTTGAGGCAAGGTTGTCAAAATATACAACTTCAAGAGAGTTATTTTTCTCTCTTCCATACTTGGTGTTCTTTGTCTTCTTGTTGCTTTTCTTGACCAGGTCCTTGGGCGGAACGGAGGAGAAGGCTGGGCTGGTGCGCGGGACGCAGTCAGTCGCCGCACGGTGCCGAATCAGTGGATTTGCCCCGTGACAGCTAGACCAGACAGGCGAAAGGTTAAACCATTTGGAGAGTAGTGTGGAAGACCTGAAGTCGATGGTTGATGCGATCTTCGAGGGTGACGTTCCACTTACTTACTGCCGGAGATGTCAATTAAGGCGGCATCGGCATGCTCCGCCTCGACGCAGCAGGGACGTTGTGGGTTCCAACTCCCCGACGCCGGCAGCCTCAGCAGAGTCCATGGCCGCGCCGATGAAGCGGAGATTCTCTAGGGCGAAAGATTATAGGCGGGAGATGCAGCGGCATCTCGCCCGGCCTACTGGGGTGGTGATCAGGGAGGCACCCGCCGAGGGGGTTGCTCCCGCCGCAGTGAGCTGCGAGTACTGCGAGGGACCGCACGAGGTGTTGTTTTGTCCCGAGCTTGAGGACCTGTCAATGGAGATTGACAGGGGAGCCGATGGCCCCGCAGCATGATCAGGAGGGTCGGCCCGGGATGGCCGAGGGGAGCAGGTGTGCGGTCCGAGCGAGGCCGAGTTCCCCGACTTTTGTTTGTCCTCTCTTTTGTATGCATGTTGTGTGCTTTTTGACTGTAAACAACTCTGTAAATCATGTTTACAACACTATCTCTTTTGGGTAAGAGACTATGTATCTTGATGATGTAGTTGTTTATAGTGAGTGTATGGAGGACCATATACGTCACTTGAGGAGGGTGTTTTGTATGTTGCAGGAGCACCAACTCTATATCAAGTTGGAGAAGTGCGAGTTCACGCAGCACAGCATCAAGTTCCTGGGGCACTTGATCTCGCGAGGAGAAGTCTGGATGGACAGGAGGAAGGTGGAGGCAATCCTTGACTGGCCGGCGCCAGGCAAAGTCTTGGAGTTGCGCTCATTCCTTGGGTTGGCTAACTACTATCGGAAGTTCATCAAGGGATACTCGAAGATGATGACTCCCTTGACTGATCTGTTGAAGATGGACCGGTTGTGGGGCTAGGATGAGGATCAGAAGCAAGCTTTCGAGAAGTTGAAGACAACTATCTCCAGCGAACCGGTGTTGAAGCTTCCCGACTTAGAGGTACCTTTTGAGGTACACACTGACGCATCTGACAAGGCTGTAGGCGGCGTGCTTGTCCAGGAGGGACATCCGGTGGCCTTTGAGAGCTGGAAGCTCAAGGATGCGGAGCTGAGGTATTCGGCTCACGAGAAAGAGATGTTGGCGGTGATCCACTGTCTCCAGGTGTGGCGAGTCTATCTTTTGGGAACACATTTTGTGATCAAGACAGACAATGTCGCCAACACCTACTTTGCGACTCAGAATAAGCTTTCCCCGAGACAGGCTCGATGGCAAGAGTTTCTTCAAGAGTACCACTTTGAGTGGCAACACAAGCCCGGCAGGCATAACCAGGTTGCGGATGCTCTTAGTTGGAAGCAGGTGGTGGAGTATGTAGCTACACTGACTCAGGTGGAATCTGATCTGTCGGCGCAGATCAAAGAGGTCGCAAAGACTGACGACCAGTACTTGAAGCTAGAACAGGACGTCGAGGAAGGGGTTGTTCGCAGGTATTGGGTGGAGGACGGGTTGCTCCACGCCAAAGGCGGCAAGCTCTTCGTGCCTAAGGGAGGCAAGCTCCGACTCAAGCTGATGAAGGAGCATCATGATACTCGGTGGTCGGGCCATCCGGGTAGGGAAAGGATGAAGGCACTTCTGTCCAGGCATTATTACTGGCCAGACATGGAGCGTGACATAGAGGCCTATGTCAAGTCTTGTTATGTTTGCCAACAAGACAAACCAGAGAGGAGGAAAGAAGCGGGACTGCTACAACCGCTACCTATTCTGGATCGACCGTGGGCGTCGATTTCCATGGACTTCATCTCAGGCTTTCCTAAAGTCAGCGACATATCCGAGCCATGCCCTGCCAACCTGATAAGTGCTTGAATATACATGTTTTACCGACTTGTTTTACATACATTGAGCATCATTTTACCATTGATTATGTCTCATAAAGTGTATTTTGGTGTTCTTTTATGCAATCAGGTTGTGGAAGTGTTAAAGGAGGAAAAGGAAGCAAAGATGGGTTATAAAGACGTATTGTTGGGAGCTTTTGTACAACACAAGTGTCAAGGCACAAGAGGGGATCATGCACATGAGGGTGTGTGCCAACTTCCTGAAGAATTCAAGATGATTTGTGCGATGGAAGGGCACAAAGGCAGTCACACCTTCATGTCCCAACTTGTGTGAAGATAGTTAAAGCTCTCAAATGATGATTCGAAGAAGGAGAAGTCTTATAACTCACCACATGGACGTGTGCTCGACCATGTGGCCTCAAGATGAGAGAGTTTGGATCATGATTATGGAGAGTACTGCAGCAAAAACACTGTTCAATTCACTGCAGCAGTACTGTAGCAGAATTACTGTTCACGCGACCGCGTCAAAATCCCACGCGGTCGTGTGAAGACACGCGGCTGGCACGTTTTCAGGTTTATAAATACCCCGATTTGCCGATTTTAAAAGGACTTTTTGCGCATGTTTGAAGGCAAGAGCGGCTAGGGTTTCAAGGACGAGGTCTTTGGCGATATTGGGAGTCGTTTTTCACCAACTTCGATAGATCTTTCGACGATATAGCATCGGGGAGCCATTGGCAACCTAGCTTCGGAGAAGGTTCCTTCGAGACGTTGAACGATTCATCAAGGCCATCATCACGAATTCGAGGGGGTTTATTTTCATGGATTACATTGCTTTTTTCTTCATTATCTTTTGCTTTGTAATAAGTCCCATGGAGGGCTAAACCCTAGTAGATACTTGGGCATGTGAACCCTAGGTTTCGATTCATATATTGACTTTTTTTATGCTTTCTTTTAATTCCAAGTTTATTTGAGTTTTAATCTTGTTTAATAATTTCTTGCATGCCTTATTGATTCGTATGGTTGTTTGGTATGCTTGATTTGTTTCCTTGGTGAGAGAGAGATCTCCATTAGGGATTAGAACATACAAGGTTAAAGAGGGTTGAGAGGGTGAGTCTTGAGATAGAGGAGTGTCCCTTTTCCCTTCCGATTGAGTGTTTCCTATCTCCGTATTCCCTAAGTTTCATGCAACCATATGGGGTGTGAGGTGTGAGATTGATAGATTTCTCCGCCGGGATCTTTGTAAGGGGTTAGGGATCTTTTGCCTAGAAGTAGGGTTAGATCTAATTTTAGGAATCGGTTTCACTCTTAGGTATCCCAAAACTCATTGCGGTCATATAGGGTGTGAGGTGTTGAGATTGAGTGATTTCTCCGCCGGGACCTTGTAGGGGACTAGTATCGGTGGCCTGGAAGCAGGGATTGATTGTTCTTGGATTACCTCGACTCATAGAACTCGGTTAGAAGCATTTAGTTTGTCTTGCACTTCATGATAGAGCCTAGGGGGATCATTGCCCGGGTATCTCATCTTCATTGATTGAGATCTCCTTTACCTTTTCCTTTTATTTGTTTTCTTTCTTGCGATTTTCTTATTTTACACATTACATCCATTGCTCTATATCATTATTTCGACTAGATAACTAAGAATCAGTCAATACTAGTACTTCCGTTCCCTGTGGATTCGACTACCCACTCACCGGGGTAATTATTACTTCGACAACCCGTGCACTTGCGGAACACACACGCAAGGGGTGTGTCAAGTTTTTGGCGCCGTTGCCGGGGAATGGGATATTAGGAACGCTAGGACTTGGTTACTTTAGTCATTCATCATTTTATTTCCATTCCATACGTCTTACTTCCACCATTCTTATTTTTATTTTATTTTCTTTTTGTGAACAGTAATTTCAGTGTCTACTCTTTAATCTCAGGATCATGTTTCTTGAATCGTCAATTATCGAGAAGATACAGGATATGATGGCATCTACTGAGAGGAAAATGGAGCGTTTGGTAGCATGTTTTGATTCAAGAGAGCAGCATGAGGAAGTTTTCGAATCAGGAACAGTTGGGTTAAAAGAGATGAAGGAAGAATTTAGTTTGCATTATCAAGGGGCTGAGTTATCAAGATTATTGGAGTGTTTTGAAAAATCTGCATTCACAGCTTTTCAAAACGGGGAAAACTGTGAATTTAGACAGATACCCACATTCTTTTCGGCAACATTTGGGGCAGATTTTGATGAGCAAGAATATGAAGTAGATGTTGAAGGAGAAATTTCAGCCTGCATTGAATCAGTTTCATCAACTCAAGGGTTGAAATCCGATGTTCCAGAGAATGCTTTGGACAATGGACAAGAGATTGAAGGAGAGGACAACCTTACAGGATTCGAGGACATCGAGCAAAAACAAGCAAATCGGTTGCGTCCATCAGTGGAAGATCCTCCCGATTTAGAACTTAAAGCACTACCCAACCATTTGGAGTACGCTTTCCTTGCCGATGGATCGAAATTACCGGTAATCATTTCCTCAAATCTGTCCAATAAGCAGAAAGAACAATTGGTTAACATGTTGAAGTTGCACAAGACGGCCATAGCTTGGAAAATTTCAGATATTAAGGGAATTAACCCATCTTTTTGTACTCACAAGATTCTGATGGAGGACAACTACAAAACAGTAATTCAACCACAACGAAGATTGAACCCAAACATGAAGGAGGTAGTGAAAGCAGAAGTGGTACAGTTACTTGATGCCGGCATCATTTACCCCATCTCAGATAGTGCTTGGGTGAGCCCAACACAAGTAGTGCCAAAAAAGGGTGGTATGACAGTAGTAAAGAATGAGCAGAACGAGTTGATACCTACAAGAACGGTAACAGGATGGCGGGTTTGCATAGACTACCGAAGATTGAATGATGCCACAAGAAAAGATCATTTTCCATTGCCATTCATTGACCAAATGTTGGAACGTCTAGCTGGTCACGAATTTTATTGCTTCTTAGATGGCATGTCGGGGTACTTCCAAATTCCGATTGCTCCTGAAGACCAAGAAAAGACTACTTTTACTTGTCCTTTTGGCACTTTTGCATATAGAAGAATGCCTTTCGGACTTTGCAACGCACCAGCTACTTTCCAAAGATGCATGACGGCAATTTTTGATGATTTATTGGAAGATGTGATGGAAGTATTCATGGATGATTTCTCAGTTTTTGGGGATTCATTCGAAGTATGTTTGAGGAATCTTGAGAAGGTGCTTATGAGATGTGAAGAGACAAACTTGGCTTTAAATTGGGAGAAATGTCATTTCATGGTCCAAGAAGGGATTGTACTTGGTCACAAAATTTCTAACAAGGGAATTGAGGTAGATAGACCTAAAATTGAAACTATTGAGAAATTACCTCCTCCTACAAATGTTAAAGGAATTAGGAGTTTCTTGGGACACGCGGGGTTTTATCGCCGTTTTATCAAAGATTTTTCTAAGATAACTCAACCATTAACCAAGTTGTTAGAAAAGGATGCACCGTTTGATTTTAATGAAGAGTGCTTGGTTGCTTTCAAATCGTTAAAGGAAAAACTTACACAAGCACCTATCCTTATTTCGCCGGATTGGAGTCGTCCATTTGAACTTATGTGTAACGCAAGTGACTACGCCGTGGGGGCAGTTTTGGGCCAAAGAAAGGATAAACATTTTCAGCCAATCTACTATGCTAGCAAGAGTTTGACAAGCGCTCAAGAGAACTACACCACAACTGAAAAAGAATTATTAGCTGTAGTATTTGCATTTGACAAATTCAGATCATATCTCATCTTGTCACAAGTGGTTGTTTTCACGGACCATTCAGCACTACGGTATCTAATGAATAAATCCGATGCAAAGCCTAGGCTAATCCGTTGGGTCTTACTTTTGCAGGAATTTGATGTGGAAATCAAGGATAAGAGAGGAGCTGAAAATGTAGCTGCAGACCATCTCTCTCGCCTTGAAGGTTTAGATGAGGAAGATTCATGGAAAACAGAAATTAATGATTCATTTCCAGAAGAACATTTGTATAAATTGCAGGAAATTTCAGAATCGGGCACACCATGGTTTGCTGATTTTGCAAACTACCTTTCTGGGAAAATTCTCCCCAAGGGACTTACATTCCAACAAAAGAAGAAATTCTTTTCTGATTTGAAGCATTTCTCTTGGGAGGACCCATTTCTGTTCCGAATGTGTGCAGATCACATAGTGCGAAGATGTGTTTCACAAGAAGAAGGCTGGGATGTTCTTCGCCATTGTCATTCAGGGCCAGTTGGAGGGCATTATGCTGCGAACAGGACAGCTGAGAAGGTCTTAGCTGCTGGTTTCTATTGGCCAACTATTTTCCAAGACGCTCGGCAGTTTGTTCAAAAGTGTGACCAATGTCAACGAGCAGGAAATCTTTCTAGACGTGATGAAATGCCGCAGAATCCAATTCAGTTTTGTGAGGTTTTCGATGTGTGGGGTATTGATTTCATGGGGCCATTTCCAAGTTCTAATGGGAATCGTTATATTTTGGTCGCTGTGGATTATGTATCTAAGTGGGTGGAGGCTCAAGCTCTTCCCACAAATGATGCCAGAACTGTAGTACGATTTCTCAAGAAGTGGGTGGAGGCTCCAACGGCGGCGTCCCGGCCAGGCGACCTCGACCCATCACTCGGCATCTCTTGAAACCCCATCGGGCCAAGTTTCAAGGAGTTTGCAAGACAGAAACACCGATTCTGCCGGAGCGCACCCGTGTGATCAAGTGATCGGGCGGCGGAGCCGGCGGGGCTTCCCGGGCGACGGCGGCGTCCCACTCCGGCGACCCCGCCCTATCACTCGGCATCTCTTGAAACCCCTCGGGCCAAGTATCAAGGATTTTGCACGACGGGAACACCGATTCCGCCGGAGCGGACGCGGGTGACCAAGTGATCGGGCGGCAGCCCCGGCGTGGCGCCCCGGGCGACGGCGGCGTCCCGGCCCGGCGACACCTGCCAATCACTCGGCATCACTTGAAACCCCCTCGGGTCAAGTTTCAAGGAGTTTGCACGACGGGAACACCGATTCCGCCGGAGCGCACCCATGTGATCAAGTGATCGGGCGACGGCGCCGGCGGGGCACCCCGGGAGACGGGGGCGTCCCGGCCCGGCGACCCCGCCCCATCGCTAGGCATCTCTTGAAACTCCCTTGGGCCAAGTTTCAAGGAGTTTGCACGACGGGAAGACAGATTCTGTCGGAGCGCACTCGTGTGATCAAGTGATCGGGCGGCGGCACCGGCGGGCAGTCCCGGCCAGGCGACCCCGCCCCATCACTCGGCATCTCTTGAAACACCATCGGGCCAAGTTTCAAGGAGTTTGCAAGATGGAAACACCGATTCTGCCGCAACGAACTCGTGTGATCAAGTAATCGTGACGCGGCGCCGGCGGGGCGTCCCGGGCGACGGCGGCGTCCCGGCCCGGCGACCCCGCCCCATCACTCGGCATCACTTGAAACCCCCTCGGGTCAAGTTTCGAGGAGTTTGCACGACGGGAACACCGATTCCGCCGGAGCGCACGTGTGATCAAGTGATCAGGCGGCGCCGCCGGCGGGGCTCCCCGGGCGACGGCGGCGTCCCGGCCCGGCGACCCCGCCCCATCACTCGGCATTTCTTGAAACCCCCTCGGGCCAAGTTTCAAGGAGTTTGCACGACGGGAACACCGATTCCGCCGGAGCGGACCCGTGTGATATAGTGATCGGGCGGCGGCGCCGGCGGGGCGTCCCGGGCGACGGCGGCGTCCCGGCCCGGCGACCCCGCCCCATCACTCGGCATCTTTTGAAACCCCCTCGGGCCAAGTTTCAAGGAGTTTGCAAGACGGGAACACAGATTCCGCCGGAGCGCACTCGTGTGATCAAGTGATCGGGCGTCCCGGGCGACGGCGGCGTCCCGGCCCGGTGACCCCTCCCCATCACTCGATATCTCTTGAAACCCCATCGGGCCAAGTTTCAAGGAGTTTGCAAAACGGGAACACCGATTCCGCCGGAGCGGACTCGTGTGATCAAGTGATCGTGCCGCGTGTCACGGGCTTGTTATTTCGTTCAACTATCCGTGCGGCCCTTGGTTGGTTTTTGTTCACACTACACGTGTTTGTTCAAGGGGTTCAAACCAAACCAAGGCAGCCTTCCCACTTATATAACTTCAAGATTACAAGCTTGCAAGTATGAAAATGCAAAGTAAGGCAAGAAAGTAAAGCAAGTAAGCAATAATGTAAATATGCAAGAACACAAGTAAAAGAACAAGCAAGAAGATGAGGAGAACTCTCTCTTGTATATTAGATGATTATCATGAAGCAAACTTGTGTGTCTTTACAATTGTCATGAGGGGTTTATATAGCCCTCCACCTAACAAACCAAGGGCTAATATCAATTTGATCCAAAGGCTCACATTAAGCGGGTAGTTGGCACCTACCACCAAATACAATAAAATAATCCCCACAAACCCCCACTCTCATTCTCTACCTACCACCAAGTCATGACAAGTAATGAGAAATGTCATCCTTGCCCTCCTATGATGATGGAGAAAATTGTAGTGTGTGACACGCGGCGCCGGCGGGGCGTCCCGGGCGACGGCGGCGTCACGGCCCGGCGACCCCGCCCCATCACTCGGCATCTCTTGAAACCCCATCGGGCCAAGTTTCAAGGAGTTTGCACGACGGGAACACGGATTGCGCCGGAGCACCCGTGTGATCAAGTAATCGGGCGGCGGCGCCGGCGGGGCGTCCCACCCCGGCGACCCCTGCCCATCACTCGGCATCACTTGAAACCCCCTCGAGCCAAGTTTCAAGGAGTTTGCACGACGGGAACACCGATTCCGCCGGAGCGCACCCGTGTGATCAAGTGATCGGGCGGCGGCGCCGGCGGGGCACCCCGGGCGACGGCGGCGTCCCGGAACGGTGACACCGCCCTATCACTCGACATCTCTTGAAACCCCCTCGGGCCAAGTTTCAAGGAGTTTGCACGACGGGAACACGGATTCCGCCGGAGCGCACTCGTGTGATCAAGTGATCGGGCGGTGGCGCCGGCGGGGCGTCCCGGGCTTCGGCGGCGTCCCGGCCCGGCGACCCCGCCCCATCACTCGGTATCTCTTAAAACCCCCTCGGGCCAAGTTTCATGTGTTTTTGCCAAGTGTAGGCGGTGTTTGATCGGGGCACAATGCTTCGCCGTCGGGAGGGGCGGCACGTCGATGTTGGAATCTGGCCGCGGGACCATCGTAGATGCATTTGTCATCATAAGAAACCCCTAGGGGCCAAGTTTCATCAAAAACGCACGAGTGGATTGGGAGATTACCGGAGTTGGGTGCCATTGTGCTGCGTCAGCCCGCACAACTACCGGTCAGGCCTCTCGGTAACGTGCACAGTGACCGGGCGAGAAAAAAGGGCCGGCCCGTCAATGTTGGAATCTGGCCGCGGGACCATCATAAATGGATTTTTCATCATAAAAAACCCCCAGGGGTGAAGTTTCATAAAAAACGCACGAGTGGATTGGGAGATTACCGGAGCCGGGAACCATTGTGCGGCATCAGCCCGCACAGCTACCGGTCATGCCTCTCGGTAACATGCACAGTGACCGGCCCAGAAAAAAGGGGGGTCTCAGAGACCCTTTGTACCCCCGGGGTTGCTTTTGGCGCGATGTTTTGCAGGTTATATAGGGGGAGGGCACTCCTCTCCCCCCATGGGCGCCAAGGCGCGCGCATCGTCACGCCGCGCCGCATGGCACCACCAGCCGCTGGTGGGCGGGTGGGCTGTCCACCACCCCCGGCCACCGCCGCCGCCGACCGACCGGACTCCGGCGAGCTCCGGCTGGACACGGCCGTCTCCGGCAGAGCTCCGGCCGGTCTCCGGCGAGCTCCGGCCATTCTCCGGTTAGCCCGGCGTGCCTTCTTACCGATAAAACTTGCCCCGGCGCGCCTAGTTACCGAGAAAACTCACCCCAACGCGCCATGTTACCGAGAAAACTTGCCCCGACGCGCCATGTTACCGAGAAAACTCGCCCCGGCGTGCCTAGTTACCAAGAAAACTTGCCCCGACGCGCCATGTTACCGAGAAAACTCGCCCCGGCGCGCCTAGTTACCAAGAAAACTCGCCCCGGCGCGCCATGTTACCGAGAAAACTTGCCCCGACGCGCCATGTTACCGAGAAAACTCGCCACCGCGCGCCTTCTTACCGAGAAAACTCGCCCCGCCGCGCCTTGTTACCGAGAAAAAATTGCCTTGGCCGTGCGGTTGGGCTAGAAATCGGGCCTCGGCGAGGCTTATTAGCGATAAAAGTTGCCACGACGGGGCTTGTTGCCGTGAAAAGTTGCCACTTACCGAGAAAAAAAGGCATGTTGGTGCTCGTTACCGAGAAAACTTGCCCCTGGTAGGCTCGTTACCGTGAGAACTTGGCCCGGCTGGGCTGGTTACGGAGAGAACTTGCCACGGAGTGTCTTGACACCAGGAAATCTTGGACTGGCGGGGTTTGTTACCGAGAGAACTTGTCTCGGAAACGATTCATCAAGGACATCATCACGAATTCAAGGGGGTTTACTTTCATGGATTACATTGCTTTTTACTTCATTATCTTTTGCTTTGTAATAAGCCCCATGGAGGGCTAAACCCTAGTAGATACTTGGGCATGTGAACCCTAGGTTTCAATTCATGTATTGACTTTCTTATTGCTTTCTTTTAATTCTGAGTTAATTTGAGTTTTAATCTTGTTTAATCATTGCTTGCATGCCTTATTGATTCGTATGGTTGTTTGGTATGCTTGATTTGTTTCCTTGGTGAGAGAGAGGTCTCCATTAGGGATTAGCACATACAAGGTTAAAGATGGTTGAGAGGATGAGTCTTGAGATAGAGGAGTGTCCCATTTCCCTTCCGATTGAGTGTTTCCTATCTCCGTATTCCCTAAGTTTTATGCAACCATATGGGGTGTGAGGCGTGAGATTGATAGATTTCTCCGCCGAGACCTTTGTAGGGGGTTAGGGATCTTTCGCCTAGAAGTAGGGTTAGATCTAATTTTAGGAATCGGTTTCACTCTTAGGTATCCCTAAAACTCATTGCGGTCATATGGGGTGTGAGGTGTTGAGATTGAGCGATTTCTCCGCCGGGACCTTGTAGGGGACTAGTATCAGTGGTCTGGAAGCAGGGATCGATTGTTCATGGATTACCTCGACTCATAGAACTCGGTTGAGAAGCATTTAGTTAGTCTTGCACTTCATGATAGAGCCTAGGGGGATCATTGCCCGGGTATCTCATCTTCATTGATAGAGATCTCCTTTACCTTTCTCTTTTACTTGCTTTCTTTCTTGCGATTTTCTTATTTTACACATTACATCCATTGCTTCATATTATTGATTCGACTAGATAACTAAGAATCAGTCATTACTAGTACTTCCGTTCCCTGTGGATTCGACTACCCACTCACCGGGGTAATTATTACTTCGACAATCCGTGCACTTGCGGTACACACACGCAAGGGGTGTGTCAAGTTTTTGGCGCCGTTGCCGGGAAACGGGATATTAGGAACGCTAGGACTTGGTTACTTTAGTCATTCATCATTTTATTTCTTTTCTATTCCATATTTCTTTCTTTCATCCTTCTCATTACTTCTTTTCTTGTTTCTTTCTACAGGTTATGACCCGAGGAAATCCTTTGACATTCGTTGAAGAAGATCCTGAAATTGAGTGCAGATTGCGGAGAAAGGGCAAGGAATCTACAGTAGCGCAGAATTTTCCTGCAGAAATAGAAATTGAAGAGTCTGTAAACATGGCAGAACAAGCAGGGCAGCAGAGAACACTTTCAGATTTTGCTCGTCCTACAATTCGTGGTTCACAATCAAGCATCGTTAGGCCACCAGTCGCAGCCCAGAATTTTGAGTTGAAGCCGGGCTTCATTCAAATGCTTCAACAGTCCGCACAGTTCAATGGATTAACAGATGAAGATCCGAATAGTCATATCGAAAGTTTCCTTGAAGTGTGCGACATGCTGAAAATTAATGGGGTTTCAGATGATGCAATTCGCTTGAGGGCTTTTCCGTTCTCATTAAAAGGAAAAGCCAAACAGTGGCTCCATTCTTTTCCAAGAGCTTCCATTACAACATGGAATGAGATGGTCGAAGGTTTCCTCGCAAGATACTTTCCACCGGGGAAGTCGGCAAAGCTTCGGAATGAGATCTCCTCTTATGTTCAGATTGAGTTAGAGTCATTATTTGAGACATGGGAGCGATTTAAGGACCTCTTGCGGAAGTGTCCTCAACACGGGTTCCCCAAATGGATGATTATTCACACATTTTACAATGGGTTGAACCCGGGCACCAAACAGTTACTTGATGCCGCCGCGAGAGGAACATTGGGAAACAAGACTCCGGATGAGGCACGACAACTAATCGAAGAGATGGCACTCAATAGTTATCAATGGAATGCAAGAGAGAAGAAGAAAGTGGCCGGGATTCATGAAATTGACGCCGTTACGTCATTGGCAGCCCAAGTTGAGGCTATGAGCAAGAAATTGGACACTTTAACTTCTTCAAGAGTTGCCGCAGTCACTAGTTGCGATGGTTGTGGGGGTTCACATATGCCAACTGATTGTCCTATCTCAATTACTACTTCAGCCCCAATGGAACAAGTTGATTTTGTGGGGAATTTGGGTAGAGGACAAGGTAATCCTTTTAGTAACACCTACAACCAAGGTTGGAGAAACCACCCCAATCTCTCATGGAGTAACCAAGGGCAGCAAAGGCCTGCTGCCCCATCAGGATTTCAGCAACCACCTCCGATTCCGGAGAGAGTTTCAGAATTAGAGAAGGTTTTGTCAAAGTTCATTCAATCAACCGACACAAGATTTCAGAATATTGAGGCAACACTCCGAAATCACACCGCTTCGTTACATAATTTGGAGAATCAAGTAGGACAAATAGCGAAGTCATTAGCGGAGAGACCTCAAAGAAGCTTGCCAAGTAACACCGAGACAAATCCAAGAGAGCATGTAAAGGCGATCACTTTGAGGAGTGGTCGGGAGCTCCAAGAAAAGTTCACTGCTGAGAAGAATTCTGAAATTCCTCACGAGTTAACCCCCACTGGGAAGACAGCTGAAAATCCTCAAGAAAAGCCGATAAGTAAGGTGCATGACAAGGAGAAGGGGGCAGCTATACCATCCTCATCATTTGCTCCAAGAATTCCTTATCCGGCGCGTTTGAAGAAAGATCAAACTGATGAACAAAACAGAAAATTTCTGGATCTATTTAAGCAACTACACATCAATATACCTTTTGTTGAGGCATTGTCGCAAATGCCTAGGTATGCAAAGTTCTTGAAGGATCTCTTGACCAACAAGAGAAAAATGGAAGAGAGTGTGGCTGTGGTCTTAGAAGGAAATTGCTCGGCATTGCTTCAAAAGAATTTGCCGAACAAGATGAAAGATCCGGGAAGTTTCATCATACCATGTGTGATCGGAGGTTTGGGGGAAGAAAAAGCATTGGCCGATTCGGGGGCTAGTATTAACGTTATGCCATACACTTTGTTTCAGAAATTAGGGTTGGGAGAGCCAAGGCCAACCCGCATGACGTTACAATTGAAGAGGTATAATTGAAGATGTTTTGGTAAAGGTTGACAAATATATTTTTCCTGCAAATTTCGTGGTGCTCGATGTGGATGAAGACGTGGAGGTTCCATTTATTTTGGGAAGACCATTTCTACGAACCTCCAAGGCACTCATCGACATAGATGGAGGTGAGATGACACTTCGAGTTGGAGAAGAAAAGATCACATACCGCCTCGCCGAAGCAATGAAGCATTCTCTAGACTTTGATGATTCATGTTATTTTTTAGATGTTAATGATGAGATTGCTAATGAGTATTTGCAGGAAATGGCACACCCGGACCCATATGAAGAATGGCCGGTTATTGAGGAAGAGAAACTTCATATTCAAGCACCATGCTTTTTCAAAGATCAATCGGAAGGAGGGGTGCTTAAACAGATTTTCCGTCGTGTAAAGAGAGCGAGGCATCGTCATAGGAAGCGGTCATGTGCAGCTGGAGACAAGCACACAAAAGAAAAGAATCATACTTCCTCAATTGGTAACATATTTGAGCAATTTTTCTTAAACCTGAAACAATTCTGTCCCTCATGCGTGCAGGTTGCGAAAAAAGAAATTCTCCATTTATATGAGCCACCATGAGGTAAGAACAGGTACGTCAAGCTTAGTGACGTTAAACAAGCGCTTCTTGGTAGGCAACCCAAGTTTTTACTTGTTTTCTAGTTTAGTTTTTAAATTCTGCAGTAATAAATTCATGAGTGTGCGTTTTGATGAAATTTTTCATTGTGCTGAGTTTTCATGAACAATTTTTGGTGATTATAAGTGTTTTTCACATGTTGGGAATGATTCGGGTTTTAATTAATGATAATTATTGAAGAAATGGGCTAATTTTGAAGTTTAGAGAGCCGCGTGGACTGTCTACAGAAATTCTGCAGCTCACGTGGTCGCGTGAGATTCTCATGCGACCGTGTACAGTACCCACGCGGGGGTGTGGAATTTCCACACCCCCATGTGGCTTATATATGACTTGAAGGGTTACTATTCATCATCCTTGACCTTGAACTCTTCATTTCCTCATACTTTCCTCTCCAAACTTCTCATCCATAAGGTTCCAAATCCATTTTTCTTTAACTCTTTGGGGATTCAAAAAAGTTTTTGCCGGTATTTACATCAAGTTTCATACATTGATTCGCATCGGTAAGGTTTTTCCCCTTCCTTTCATGCCCTAGTTCTCAATTTCCACTTCCATGGTGTTTTCTAATTCTTTAGACTTTATTTTTCATGGTTAATGTTGTGAAAACACTTAGAAGACTTAGATTTGAGTTGTAAAGGGTTGTTGGAGGTCATCTGCGGTTTTTGGCCGCCCACGCGCGCGCGATTTTTTCATGATAACCGTCCACGCGCGCGCGTGATCGAGCCACGCGGCCGCGTGGGCCGGCCAGCAGTCCACGCGATCGCGTGGACCAGCCCACGCGACCCCGTGGGCTGGAGCTGGCCACGAGAAGCCAGCCACGCGACCGCGTGGCTGGGGTCACGCAGTCGCGTGGCCCTCGGCCGAGACCCAGCTCTTTGTCTGCGACCACGCGACCGCGTGGAGCAGGCCACGCGACCGCATGGCCTGCCGAGGGTGCCAACCAAGCACCCACGCGACCGCATGGCTGATCCACGTGGTCGCGTGAGCCCTCTGCCCTGTAAACATATGCCCACGCGGGCGCGTGAGCATTCCACGTGCCCACGTGGGCTGGGAACACACTTGTTTTGCTGTTTTCACACTTTTGCACGCAGGTTTCCTCCTGCATTCATTGAAATTATGCTGAACTAATTTATTTTATGTTTTCTTGCAAGAATGGCACCTAGGACAAAGAGATTAGCCCATAAACGTTCTCGTCAAGACATAGAGCCGACACCACCACCTGAGGTTGAGTTTGTCGATCTTACACATAGGCAGAGGTTCGAGCGTCTGCAGAAACTTAAGATTGGACAATCGCGTTACATTTGCTTTGAGACGCTCAACGCAGTTGGCCTTTCAGAGGAGGTTCGAGGATTGATACAGGTTGGGGGTTGGGACCGACTCCTATCTATTTATGAGCCTGTCCGACGAGATATTACTTTGGAGGTTTTATCGACATTCTTCTTTAACCGTGAGCGACCAGACGCGAGCTTTGATGCAGAGAACATCATCCGATTCAGGGCTTTCGGTCAGTTTCATGAGATGTCACTGACACAGTTTGCGATACTACTTCGATTATATGATCAGGATTATGTGGACACTTTAGAGTACCGGGAGCTTTTGACTGACTTCCCCCCTAACATCACTCCGAGCCAGGTATTCCATGATTTATGCGGAGGTGCTCGGTATGTTCCAGGTCAGTCAAAGGGTTCTTCTCTTATACGTCACGCGCATAGATATGTACATGCTGTTCTCAGCAGATCGATCACTGGACAGGGAGATGGTACAGGTGCACTGAGCCGTACAGATTTACTTTACCTGTATTCCATGACTCAGCATGTTCCCATACATCTTGGATACGTCATCGCAGACTTCTTTCGACATCAGAGTCAGTATTTACGTATTGGCGAGCTATTTGTGGGACCGTATGTCACTCGACTCATGTTTCGGATGCGTCTCATGCGTTCAGTTATAAGCGAGGAGAGAGTCAGTAGTCCGTCACCTTTGGGGCTAGTCACTCTCCGACTGATGGGAGTAGTGCGACATATAGCATCAGGAGGATATGCATTGGTAGAGGTGTCATCCGACGATGATGAGTCTGCTGAGACTCCAGACGCACCACCTCCCGCAGAGCCCACAGCTACTCCAGCAGCACCGATTTTATCAGCTGATCCTAGTACATCTTCAGATCGAGTACATGAGCGACTGGTGCGACTCGAAGCTGCCGTCGCTACCATCCTCGAGAACCAGGCGCGGATCATGCAGCGCCTTGACCAGCTTCAGCAAACTCTGGATGCTGATACTGAGTCAGATACCCCAGCGACACTAGCAGCACCAGATGCCGATGTTGGAGGCGTTTTCACTCATGGGACTTTCTTTTAGTTTTCGTTTTTCATTTTGCTTGCATTATCTTATTTTGTGGACTTGTTTACTCAGAAAGGTTTTACCTTCTGAGAGTTATTTTCATATCTTAGCTTTTGTTGTGAGTTTATGTTTCAGTGTTATATCTTTATGAACTCGCATATTTTCATATTTTGTTGAGTTTCACTGAACCCCTTGTATCCGTGCAGATGGCCTTGAGAGTGATGATGATGATGTTTTTGTCATAAATACATGACCATGTGACTTGGTCGTGTGAGGTTCACAACCCGTGGAACAATAACACATCCTCGAGTTAGCTTCACAAATCGATCGATAAGGAGTTTAGGGGAGTGTTGTTTTAATTGCATTTTCACCCACATCATGTTTTTCTTGCATATATTTTTATTGTGCTTACATGTGTACATTGAGGACAATGTACATCTTAAGTGTGGGGGAGGGTTCACCTTATACACGGCCTTTACTTGAGTTTTAATGATCATGCTCATGTTGCCCATGAAGGTTCACCTTAGGGTTGAGAGTTTAATTCTTAGTTTTTGGAGGTTGCAAACATTAGGTTTTATCATGCTCTAGTTTTTATCCAATTTTCTTGAAATTTTTGTCCGATTGCTCTTTAATGCACTTCTCTCACTCATTAAACCTATGGAAACTTACTCTAGTTCATTATTGTGGGATTGTCTAGTGTTAGTTTAATTTGAGTTAAAAAAAAATCAGAAAATTCAGAATTTTAGTTTGTTTGTATATAGGGGTGGAAAGAGCTACCACTTATGTTGTATGAAGCTACTCTCATAAGTCGAATACTTGTTATGCCCTAATGAGAGAAAGACCTATCTCATAGGATGCGTGAAAGCTACCACCTTCGGTAGAAAGAGCTACTACCTCAAAAGTGTGAAAGCCACTCGGGATGCATCTCGTGAAAGGGCTACCTTAGAGGATGTGTGAAGCTACTATCTATTCTTTTTGTGCATAAATAATTCCCATTGTTAATAAGAACTTTGAGTAGTGGATATAGTGTTGACATGAGTTGAGTTTCCACACACACACGCTTTCGGACTTTAGTACTTTTATTTTTTATTGGATTATTTGCTAGAGTATTGATTGTTTCATCTAGTGTTTGTTTCTCTCCATGATTTTAGAATTTTATTCTTGTACCCTCTTGGTGAACCTAAGGCCAAGCACTTCTCTTTGCTTTTCATGAGTTTATGGTTAATTTTGCTTGAGGATAAGCAAAGGCTTAAGTGTGGGGGAGTTTGATAAGTGCTTGAGTATACATGTTTTACTTACTTGTTTTATATGCATTGAGCATCATTTCACCATGGATTATGTCTCATAAAGTGTATTTTGGTGTTCTTTTATGCAATTAGGTTGTGAAAGTGTTAAAGAAGGAAAAGGAAGCAAAGATGGGTTATAAAGACATATTGTTGGGAACTTTTGTACAACACAAGTGTCAAGGCACAAGAGGGGATCATGCACATGAGGGTGTGTGCCAACTTCCTGAAGGATTCAAGATGATTTATGTGATGGAAGGGCACAAAGGCAGTCACACCTTCATGTCCCAACTTGTGTGAAGATAGTTAAAGCTCTCAAATGATGATTCGAAGGAGGTGAAGTCTTATAACTCACTATATGGACGTGTGCCCGACCATGTAGCCTCAAGATGAGAGAGTTTGGATCACGTTTATGAAGAGTACTGTAGCAAAACAATGTTCATTTCACTGTAACAGTACTGTAGCAGAAATTACTGTTCACGCGACCGCGTCAAAATCTCACGTGATCGTGTGAAGACACGTGACTGGCACGTTTTCAGATTTATAAATACCCCGATTTGCCGATTTTTAAAAAACTTTTTGCGCACGTTTGAAGGCAAGGGCGGCTAGGGTTTCAAGGAGGAGGTCTTTGGCGATATTGGGAGTCGTTCTTCACCAACTTCGATAGATCTTTCGACGAGATAGCATCGGGGAGCCATTGGCGACCTAGCTTTGGAGAAGGTTCCTTCGAGACGTTGAACAATTCATCAAGGCCATCATCACGAATTCAAGGGGGTTTACTTTCATGGATTACATTGCTTTTTACTTCATTATCTTTTGCTTTGTAATAAACCCCATGGAGGGCTAAACCCTAGTAGATACTTGGGCATGTGAACCCTAGGTTTCAATTCATGTATTGACTTTCTTATTGCTTTCTTTTAATTCTGAGTTAATTTGAGTTTTAATCTTGTTTAATCATTGCTTGCATGCCTTATTGATTCGTATGGTTTTTTGGTATGCTTGATTTGTTTCCTTGGTGAGAGAGAGGTCTCCATTAGGGATTAGCACATACAAGGTTAAAGATGGTTGAAAGGATGAGTCTTGAGATAGAGGAGTGTCCCATTTCCCTTCCGATTGAGTGTTTCCTATCTCCGTATTCCCTAAGTTTTATGCAACCATATGGGGTGTGAGGCGTGAGATTGATAGATTTCTCCGCCGAGACCTTTGTAGGGGGTTAGGGATCTTTCGCCTAGAAGTAGGGTTAGATCTAATTTTAGGAATCGGTTTCACTCTTAGGTATCCCTAAAACTCATTGCGGTCATATGGGGTGTGAGGTGTTGAGATTGAGCGATTTCTCCGCCGGGACCTTGTAGGGGACTAGTATAGGTGGTCTGGAAACAGGGATCGATTGTTCATGGATTACCTCGACTCATAGAACTCGGTTGAGAAGCATTTAGTTAGTCTTGCACTTCATGATAGAGCCTAGGGGGATCATTGCCCGGGTATCTCATCTTCATTGATAGAGATCTCCTTTACCTTTCTCTTTTACTTGCTTTCTTTCTTGCGATTTTCTTATTTTACACATTACATCCATTGCGTCATATTATTGATTCGACTAGATAACTAAGAATCAGTCATTACTAGTACTTCCGTTCCCTGTGGATTCGACTACCCACTCACCGGGGTAATTATTACTTCGACAACCCGTGCACTTGCGGTACTCACACGCAAGGGGTGTGTCAGCATGTTGATTCTCTGTTTTTCTGATTTTTGAACGATAGTGAACAGTAACTTGCTATAGTACTTCAACGAAATGCTCCCGAATTCATCGTTCTTCATCAAGGCCGTTGAATTGGGCACACAATAAATGGTAGATCATGTCGATTACTTTATTTTTCTTCATTGGCGAAGTTCTCCAATACCACGAGTTAGACTTTTATGCATGTGACTGCCCTTGTGCCCCTCCAATGGAGGTTGGCACACACCCACAAGTCTAGACTCGTGCCTTGATCCTTGCTTGGTCCAAGAACTCCTCAACAATGGCAAACATAACCTATTCTTGTTTCTTTTTCTCCAAATTGGCTCCACAACCCTACAATGCATAAATGCACACAAATGCACACACATTAATGATAAAATCTTATTAAAGTAATGCTCAATATAAGATAATAATACTTCATATTACTATAACATGAGCTCTTATCAGAAACACCTGAGATTTGCAGCACTTTAGACATAGGCGTGCGATCCCCGTGTCACCTATCACATGACCGTGTACTAGGCACCGTGCCCATGTCGTTCTTGAGGGAACTTCTCCTGGGACTTGCAACACTTTAGGCACATGCGTGTGCTGACCGTGTCCTGCTTGGGACACTCTCATGTCAGGATTTTAGCTATTCCGCACTCCAAGCTGGGATTTGCAGTAGGTCAGGCACGACCATGTCTTGCCCGTGTCAGCGAGTTTTTATCCCTTGGTCAATGCACATGCAGGAAACGCACTCAGTTTCACTCCAAATGGACTCAGGCCCCAGGATCCTGCACATGGGACATAATACCCTGAATAGCACTAATTCTACTCAATAAATATGCTAAAGGATAGCGAAAAGAATAGAATAGAGGACATGAAACATGATATAAAATGCACTCATCAAATGCCCCCACACTTGAACATTTGCTTGTCCTAAAGCAAAACAAATAAGCATAATGAGAAATACATATGAGTGCAACCTTTCCAATCTCACATGATTGACAAAGCTTATAACAAAAGAGGAACAATGAGGGTTAGAAGACCCTGTCAAATCGTACAAGACTCTCCTCTACTTCAAAGACTATGTGTGTGCGCAAAAACCCCATAGTATGAGCTCCACTATCTCAATAAGACTGCAAACAAAAACACTCTATTTACACTCAACAAAATTGGTAGTAGCTTCATACACCCTAGTGGTAGCCTTTTCTCCAGGTAGGTCATCAAATGTACACTTGTAATGCAAAAAATTTGACTACTCAAGAACAGCTTTCACTCAACTTAGGGTGATAGCTCTTTCTACCATCTTCCCACATAACTTAATCCAAAACTGTGACTGGTAGGGCATCCCGAGGTCGGAATCCGATTTTCCTTTTTTTTTTAGAATAAAAAGACAAACAAATGCGAGCATTAAACAAGATGAGTGGCAACAAACTTTGAGTAAAGTGAACTGCTATTTGTCTTACAAGTAGAAAACAGTCTACACTTAAGCTCAAGTGGCTCCTAACACACTCGTGTCCTCCTAAGTTCAAGCTGAGTCAAACAAACAATTCATGGATCATCATTAGTGAAGCACTCATCCATAACAAGTATACAACATGGAAGCATGCAACCCTCCCCCACACTTGAAGTCTATATTGTCCCTAATGTAGAAATGAATGGCATACAACATGATCATTGGAAACAAAAAGAAAGGTCGAGGATGCAAAAATCTTCCCTAAACATGGAGAATGATGGTGCAGCACTCACATGTGTGTTATTCAACCAAGTTGCAACAAACACCGAGAGTGATGTGGCTGGTCTCAACGTGTTGCCCAATTAACCCCAAGCAACCAACACACATCTGAAGTGTAGAGGGGCACACAAGTGAAAATTGCATACAAAATAGGGAAAATGAACAGGCTAAAAATAAACAAACCACAGTACCAGTTGAGCACGGGGGTCCCCGTGCGACTGGACTCAGAAAGTACAATGTCTAAAGGAAGAACAAAACAAACAAATGGAAATAAAGACAGAAAGAAAATCAGCAGATGCAGGAGGCGATGCTCAAGGGGTGGCACTATCGTCTTGGGAATCACTGCCCACCTGCGAATCGTCACCCTCCACGAGCTGAGAGTCAGCACCAGATGCCGACTTGCTATCCGAACCAGAAGCAGACGAAGGGGTAGCTATATCCGTGTGTGGACGCGGGGGTGATCGCTCCAGTGATAGAGACGGGGGAGATAAAGGAACCCCCAGGTGATTAATGTTGTGCGACACATTCCTCTGTAGCCAGCGGAATTCCACAAATAAACATGTGATAGGTCCGGGCTGACGAATAGAGGAGCCCGGCTACGATGATGACGGAGCAGCAGAAGCGGGGTCTGAAGGATTAGTATCTCTACGAACCAGGAACTCAATCCTCCGATCAATCTGGATCCGATGGAGCATCCTCATGGATCGCAATGTCTCAAGGGAAATGGGAACTATACTGCCAACCACTCGCATCCGGCTCGCAGTGGTGCTCGGAAGAATACCCATGTGCCTAGCTAACCGCGTGATGTATAGGCCAACAAAGATCGCACCAATACTGGGGTTCGTCCCCTGGCGAGAGATAGACACAGCAACCTCGTAGCCTAAATGCAAGTGGAACCTGTCCACCATGCTCAACAGAAAATCCAACTCTCGCAGACTGACGACCCCTGTGCTATCCCCACGCCCAGCTATAGTATGTGACATGACCCCTTGTGTGTATCCCGCAAGTGCACGGATTTGTCGAAGTAATAAAATTTCCCTTGTGAGTGGGTAGTCGAATCCACAGGGAATAGGGATTTAAAACACAAGAATTTGCTATTTAGTTATGCGGTGTACGAAAAGTGATAATCGGATTTATGAGAGAATTATGGAATCAATTAAAATAAAAGACAAGAAAGTAATAGAGAGATGAAAGACAAGAAAGTGCACGTAAAAGTAGAAGGAGAAAGACTGGGAATGAATGAAATAGGGTATCCGGACAACTAACCTCTAGGACTTATGCTTCTAGTGCAAGACTATGCTATTATACTTTCCTATTGATGCTATTGAGTCGAGGATATCCTTAAACACACGGTCCCAAACCTAAGGTCAACCATGACTAACCCCAACACTATGTCCCGGCATTAGGATTCACGTCAACCCTTCACTCTGTTGCTCACGCAACTAAGCCCCAGGGGAGTATTTCTACCTACGCCTAACATTACATGAGATTGCTTTAAGCTTTAGGATTCCTAGTGATAAAACCTGTTCCTATGTATAGTTTTAACCCTTTGGTCCAGGTGGAAGAACCCTAGTCTAAATTAAGCCCCAGTGCATAGAATTTACATCAACCCTTCACCCTGTTGCTTGAGCAACTAATCCCCAGGGGAGTTTATCTACCTAGCACTTCACTCTATCTCGACCGCTAATAAATCATGGAAACGGAGATAGAGAGAAATCACACCGGAAGGGAAAGGGGATACATCGCTACCTCACAACTCTCCCTCTCAACCTTCTACAATCTTAAGGAGTCTAACCCTGTAGGAGTTGTCACACCTCCAAAGGATAACCTAGATTGCTCTCAACCTTAGTGTCATGCCTAAGGGAAAACAATAGCACAAGATAATTAAAATTGAAACTCGAATTTATTCATCAATAATGGAAAAGCATAATAACGATGTCATAGAAACATAATAATCCTAGAGTTTATAAGTCCGAATACCCATGAGGGGTTTAGCTCCTCATGGAGCTATTGACAGGCGGCCCGAAAGTGCACGGATTTGTCGAAGTAATAAAAGTTACCCCGGTGAGAGGGTAGTCGAATCCACAAGGAATAGGGAGTTAGAATACGAGATTTCACTATTAAAACTATGCGAAGTACAGAAAAGTGATCAATTGATTCGATGAGTGATTATGAAATAGGGTATCCAGACAAGCTACCTCTAGGACTTATGCTTCTAGTGCAAGACTATGCTATTATACTCTCCTATTGATGCCAATTGAGTCGAGGAAATCCTCAGACTCACGGTCCCAAACCCAAGGACAACCGTGACTAACCCCAACATTATGCCCCGGTATTAGAATTCACATCGGCCCTTCACTCTATCGCTTGCACGATTAAGCCCCAGAGGAGTACATCTACCTAAACCTCACACTACGTGGGATTGCATTAAGTTCTAGGGACTCCTAGTGATAAAACCTGTTCCTATGTGTAGTTCTAACCCTTTGGTTCAGGAGGAAGGACCCTAGTCTTGATTAAACCCCAGTGCGTAGGATTCACTTCAACCCTTCACTCTGTTACTCACGTAACTAAGCCCCAGGGGAGTATATCTACCTAGCACTTCACTCTATCTCGACCGCTAATAAATTAAGGAAATGGAGGTAGGGAGAAATCACACCGGAGGGGAAAGGGGTACATCGCTACCTCACAACTCTCCCTCTCAACCCTCTTCAATCTTAAAGAGTCTAATCCTATAAGAGTTGTCACACCTCCCAAGGAAAACCTAGATTGTTCTCAACCCTAGTGTCACATCTAAGGAAAAATAATAGCAAGATAAAATCAAGATTGAAACTCAATTCTTATTCATCAATAATGGAAAAGCATAATAACAATGTCAAAGAAACATAATAACCCTAGAGTTTACAAGTCCGAATACCCACAAGGGGTTTCACTCCTCATGGAGCTATACATGTTCATCAAAGTATATAAGAAAGCACAAAATAAAGACATCGATGAAAACCCCCTTGCGTATGGTGTGGCCGTGGTCTTGTGCAGTCACCGGACGTCAGTGACGATGCCGAAGACATGCTCTAAACCTCCACGAAGTCCTCTCCAAAACCCTAGCAGCACTCAAGAAGTTGGGGAGAAAGATAGGTCAAAAGATATCTCAAAAAGTCTCCAAATCAGGCTTTTATAATGTTGAGTCGCGGTTTTAAAATTGCTGAAATCGGGATTTCACACGGCCGTGTGGAATTTCCACACGCCCGTGTGAAATTTCTGGAATGCTGAATTTCGGCCGACGGTGAACAGTAACTTGTTACAGTGTTTTTGCTATAGTAATTTGCTGCAGTGTTGCTACAGTGCTGTGCCGAAACGCTCCCGAATTCGTAGTTCTTCATCGAGGCCGTTGAATTGGGCACACAATCAACGGTAGATCATGCCGATTGCTTCGAGTCTCCTAATTGGTGAAGTCTTCATTGTTAGCATGAGCTAGACTTATTGTGAATATGACTGCCTTTGTGCCCCTCCAAATGAGGTTGGCACACACTCACAAGTCTATGCTCATGCCTCGTTCCTTGCTTAGTCCAAAAATCTTCCCAACAATGGCAAACATGATCTAACTTCGTTCATTTCCTTCATTTTATCTTCACAACCCTACAATGCACAAAAGTAAACAATTGCACACTTTTTAGTGATGAAATCTGATTAAATCAATGCTCATTGCAAGATAATAACACTTCACATTACTATAACACGAGCACTTATCAGCTATACATGTTCATCAAAATATGAATGAAAGAATAAAGCAAAAGCATTGATGAAAACCCCCTTCTGTATGGTATGTCCGTGGTCTTGTTCGGCCGTCGGGCGTCGATGTCGATGCCGATGATGCGCTCTAAACCTCCACGAAGTCCTCTCCAAAACCCTAGCCACACTCTCCAGAAGTTAGGAAGAAAGATAGGTCAAAAGATGGATTGAAAGTCTCCAAATCGGCTTTTATAATGCTGAGTCGCGGCTTTAAATTTGGACTTATTGGGGCTTCACATGGCCGTGTGGAATTAACACACGAGTGTGTGAAGTTTCTGTCTGCTGAAAAATTAATTCACACGGCCGTGTGGAATTTTCACACGCCCGTGGGAATTCTGAATGTCGGCCAAAGTGAACAGCAGCTTGCTACAGTATCTCGCCGAAACACTCCCGAATCCATTGTTCTTCATCGAGGCCATTGAATTGGGCATACAATCAATGGTAGATCGTGCTAATTGCTTCAAGTCTCCTTCTTGGTGAAGTTCTCTTAAGCTACACGAGTTAGACTTGTTGTGAATGTGACTGCCTTTGTGCCCCTCCAAAGGAGGTTGGCACACACTCATAAGTCCAAGCTCGTGCCTTGTTCCTTGCTTCACCCGAAAACTTCCCAACAACGGCGAACACGATGTAACTTCATTCTTCTTCTCCAAATTAGCTCCAAAAAGCTACAATACACAAGAGTACACAAATGCACACCATTTAGTGATAAAACCTGATAAAAGATATGCTCAATGTAAGATAATAACGCTTCGCGGTACTATAACACAAGCACTTATCAGTATGACAGATCAGAAAGTGAATGTACCATAACGCCGGGGGAGCGGAGTGTGGTCACCTTAGTTTGGCAGGGGTCGTAGTGCGGTGCCAGGCCTACGTGTCGCCATGCATTCTCCATGGACTCCCCAAGTAGACGCGAGGTCAATAAGGCATTATATTCGGGGGTCTGGGTGAAAGCAGCATCATACAACCCCAGATGGATCGAGAACTCAATAAGGCTCATCTGATAAAGGGCGCCTAAAGCCTGAAACTGAATAAAGTCGGCCTGATGAAAGGCAATGGTGCCCTGGAATATCTCAAATGTTAGTAAGATCACTGATAAGTGCACGTGTTATAGTAACGCGAAGCGTTATTATTTTACAATGAACATACCTTTTATCAGATTTGATCACTAAATTGTGTGCGTTTGTGTATTCTTATGCATTGTAGGTTTGTGGAGCTAATTTGGAGAAAAAGAATGAAGTTAGATCGTCTTCGCCATTGTTGGGAGGTTTTCGGACCAAGCAAGGAACAAGGTATGAGCTTGGACTTGTAAGTGTGTGCCAACCTCCTTTGGAGGGGCACAAAGGCAGTCGCACTCACAACAAGTCTAGCTCGTGTAGCTTAGAAAAACATCACCAAGAAGGAAACTTGAAGCAATCAGCACGATCTACCATTGATTGTGTGCCCAAATCAATGGCCTCGATGAAGAACAACGGATTCGGGAGCATTTCGGCAAGTACTGTAGCTTGTACTGTAGCAAAAACTGTAGCAAGCTACTATTCACTTTCTGCCAAAAATCAGGATTCCAGAGAGTTCACACGGGCGTGTGGAAATTCCACACGGCCGTGTGAATTAATTTTTTAGCCAGATAGAAATTTTACACAGGCGTATTAGGAGATGAACTCCATTGCAAAGGGTTGAGTGAATCCTAAGACTGGGGCTCAACTTCGATTAGGGTTCTTCCACCTGGACCAAAGGGCTAAAACTATATATAGGAACCGGGTTTATCACTAGGAATCCCTAGAACCTAAAGCAATCCTTCACAGTGTCAGGCTTAGGAAGAAGAACTCCCCTAGGGCTTAGTTGACAGGTCAACGTGAGTCAAGGGTCATAGTGAAACCTAAATGCCGGGGCATAGTGTTAGGATTAGTCACAGTTGACCTTAGATTTAGGACCGTGTGATTAAGGATATCCTCAACTCAATAATCATCAATAGGAGAGTATAATAACATTGTCTTGCACTTGAAGCATAAGTCCTAGGGGTAGCATATCCGGGTACCCAATTTACTCATTGATTGTTCCTCTTCTATTTACTTTGCTTGCTCTCTCTTATCTTCCAAACTTCTTTTACTTTATTCTTATTTTCTATTTTCACTCTTGCGCACACATTGATTCACTTTTCTCTCTCGTACGTCACTTGGCTAGATAATGAAAGCTTGTGTCTAAAACCTATTCCCTGTGGATTTGACTATCCCTCACCAGGGTATTTATTACTTCGATAACCCGTGCACTTTCAGGATCCTGTCAATCTCCAGAGCCAACTGCTCGTAGGTGGTGTCCATGATCAGGAATAACTGTCTCCAGGCCCCGGTGCTCACCAACTGCTGGGCATCCTCCTCTAAGCCCACCTCACGCAGTACATCACCAACTCGCTAAACCGACGGCGAGCAAGTCGATCATATCATATCTGGTGTACATAAGTGTGGAAGTGAGGTGTCAAGTCATTGCTGCTCGAGGGAGGGTTAGTCCTTGGCTGCTTGGGGGCCCTAGAAGCAATGGATTTCCTAGGCATGATCTGCAAGAGAAGTAAGCAATACAAACTCAGTTCATAGCTAGGAAACAGGGTACTGACACGGTCTTATCATGGAAGACCTGACCGTGTCAATCACAATGTAAAGAAAATCGGGCAAGGCAATGACACGGCCGTGTCACCATGACACGCTCGTGTCACAAACAGTCATCATCCCCGCCAGAGTCGCCATGACCTCAACCTCCTAATCATCCACAATTACCCATAATACAAGGAAGATACATGCAAGAACAGATGCTTTAACCAAGAATACATGAACGCACATCAAGTATTCCATAGATCTATAACAAATAAGCATCCAAACAAACACATACCTCGTAGGGAAGAAATCACAAGGAAAAGGGATGAGAAATGCACCTTGATCCGAGAGGATATAAAGAGGAGGACGGGAATGAAACGGACGCGCGCGAAGGGGTGCTCGGAGATGAAGGGGCGCGGCTAGGGTTTCTCTTGGACAGTCAAAGTAACGGTCGCGCCCCAAGGGGGTGAGGCTTTACACGCCCCTGACACACTGTGTCCGAGACTCGCATCGTTTCCGATTACAGGAAAAATATGTGTCCCAACTGCTGCAGATTATAGGAAAACTATTTTAACTTACCAAGGTTGGGACACGATCGTATGTTGCGCGCTCTGGTCGTGTCGAACCTTACACACGCCCGTGTCAGACCCGTGTTCATCCTGGAAAATCAGCAGCTCGCGCATGGTTGTGTCGCGCACGTGTCAAGTTTGAAAAATCTCCAGAATGAACAACTATTTTCCTAAAAATAAATCTCAGCAACATCGATCAAACCCCAATCATTAACAGCATCCCAAAGGTTATGAATAAAGCATTTCCCCATTGAATCATCAGCATCAACGTCCAGAAAAAACAACATGATGTGTCTAAATGTATATACTTTATTGTACATATTCTATACACTTAGCATGTATTTTGTCATGTTTGATGCCCGTATTATGCTTAATCAAGTGTTATTTTCTTTATAGGGCATGTAGGAGCCACGGAGAACACAAGAACATAATTTAGATAGAAAAGAGAAGAAAACCAGTACTGTAGCGTATTCACTGTGGGGGGGACCGTAGTAAGATCACTGTAGCAGTCACTGTAGCACTTGGGGATTTTTCGTGGCTGGAATCCAATTCAAGGAAAAGAGGCCGTACGGGAGGCTGTCTACCCCTAGAAAGATAGATTTCTTTGCCTACACCATGCCACCCCCCATACCACCCTCATGACCCCATTTTGGGGATGATATGGCTCGGGATTTGGTGGTTTTGAGCCCTTGTTCACACCCATACGTCCCCCATACGGCCCGTACGCCTTGGGGGTATAAAAACTCATCTCTAAGGCTTCTAAAAGGACTCTTGGCCGGTATTGAAAAGAAGAGAAGAAGGAGAATGAAGATATCATTCAAAGGTGACGATCTTGAGCCAAGCACGAAGGCAAAGGCTTTATCATCAAAGGGGGAAAGCTTCACCATCAAGGGAGCAAGGTTCCAAGCCAAGAGAAGCGTCATTTGGCCTCTCTTAGACGGGGGAAAATCATCATTCGGCCGGACCTCCACCTTTCTCTTCATCATTCTATCTAGGGAGTGTCATTTATGAACTTTGAGCTTGATTTCTCTTACATTGTTGTGATTGTTTGTGTGATGGCACACTAGACCCCCAAGGCCACCGGATGTTGGTGAACCTTGGGGGGTTCATCATGTATCTTGGATGATTTGCACTTAATTATATGTTTTGGGTTGATTTATGATTTAGTTCATTGAGCTTCATGTCAAGAACTACTCAAAGGAGAAATCCGTAGTTCTTTCTTGAGTTATACATGTAGATGTGACCGACTCGCGTGTATTAGATCTTTAATGAAATAAAAGGGGTTTCTTGTATTGATATGCTGAGAAATTAAGTATCAATAGCCCTCAGATCTTTAAGGGTAAACTAGGGCGTAGTGTATCCTTATTTTGCGATCTCCTTGTACTTAATGGAATCGTATGAATATTGGTTAGGAGGAAATTCCAATCGACATTCATATGGGATTAGGGTTGACACACCCCTTACATGTATCTCGCAAGTGCACGGGTTGTCAAAATAATAAAATACCCTGGTGAGTGGGTAGTCATATCCACAGGGAATAGTGTTCAGAAACAAGTGGTATCGCTATTTAGCTATGAAGGGAAACGATGGTGAGAGAAATATATATATGTATAGATATAAAAGAAAGTAAAATAATACAAGAAGAGCAATAGAGGTAGGAGACGTAATCGATATAAAGATGGGATACTCGGACAAAGTTCCCCCTAGGACTAATGCTTATAGTGCAAGACTAGTATTATACCCTCTAATTGATGTCTAATGAGTCGTGGAAATCCTTAAGCACACGGTCCCAAACCTAAGGTCAACCGTGACTAGTTCCAACATTATGCCCCGGTATTAGGTTTCACTACGACCCTTAACTCTCGTTGACCTGTCAACTAAGCCCCAGGGGAGTCATTATCCTAAGCCTCACACTACGTGGAACTACTTGGGATTCTAGGGATTCCAAGTGAAAAACCCTATCCCTAATTATAGTTCTAACCCTTTGGTCCAGGTGGAAGAACCCTCATCTAAGTTAAGACCCAGTCCTAGGATTCACTCAACCCTCTGCAAGGGATTTCATCTCCTAGTACTTCACTCTACTTCGATCGCGATTAACTTTTGGGATACCGAGGTAGGGAAGTTCACACCGGAAGGGAAAGGGGACGTTTCGCTATCTCTCGACTCACCCTCTCAACCCTCTCCAACCTTGTGTAGTCTAATCCTATATAGGTTGTCACACCCTCAAAGGATAACCTAATAGATTCTCAACCCTAGTGTCACGACTAACGGAAAATCTCATACAATCGGCATGCAAGATTGGAATCAATAAGAGAATATCAAATTAATAAAGCATAATAAAAGTTATAGAAACACAAGCATCCTAGGGTTCACAAGTCCGAATACCCACTAGGGGTTTAGCTCTCCATGGAGCAATACAAAAACAATAACGAGTTTTAGAACATATACATAAAAACCATAAAGAAAACCCCCTTGTAGATCGTATCGATGGTCTTGTGGAGCCGCATAATCTTCTCCACGAATCCCTTGTCAAGCCTAGGGCACATCTCGCCGAATCAATACCGACGAAAGCTCTCCCAATAGCTTTCTTCCAAAAGATGTCGATGTCGATGCCATATAATCAACTCCAAGAACCTCTTCAAACCCTAGACGAAAGCCCCCCAAAAGATAGGCAAGAGATAGAAGGGGGGTCCCCAAATAGATCTAAAAATTGGCTATTTATAGACTGAAATCGGGCTGAAATCGGAGTTTCACACACCCCTATGGATTTTCCACAAGGGCCTGCAGAATTTTCACATGGCCGTGTGAAATTTCCACACGGGCGTGTGGATTCTTTGTTTTTCTGAATTTCGGCTGACAGTGATCATTAACTTGCTACAGTGTTTTGCTACAATAATTAGCTGCAGTAACTGCTACAGCATTTCGCCGAAATGCTCTTGAATTCATCGTTCTTCATCGAGGCCGTTGAATTGGGCACACAATAAATGTTAGATCATGTCGATTACTTCATTTCTCTTCATTGACGAAGTTCTCCAATGCTACACGAGTTAAACTTTTGTGAATGTGACTGCCCTTGTGCCCCTCCAATAGAGGTTGGCACACACCCACAAGTCTCGTGCCTTGTTCTTTGCTTGGTCCGAGAACTCCTCAAGAATGGCGAACACAACCCATTCTTGCTTCTTTCTTCTCCAAATTGGTTCCACAACCCTACAATGCACAAAAGCACACAAATTAATGATAAAATCTGAGAAAAATAATGCTCAATATAAGATAACAATACTTCGTATTACTATAACACGAGCACTTATCAAGTGTTCAATCATCGAGAAATTTGGGTTGATCTAATCTTGAGATCTCTCAGTCTAAATCACCCATGCTATTTTGTTTATAGTTCATCCATGTATCATGATGACCCCTCAAGGGAATCCACATCCATAGGCCTTCGCACATTACTGTAGCACTTGCAACCATCTCATTTGCTCTTAAATTTGTATATCCATCTCATATTTGTTTTATTGCATTTAATTTAGTAGCCTTCCATGATTAAGACGTTGGGTTAGAAAGTAAGTGATGGAGGAGTAATAGTAAATCCTTAGCCCCATGGAATACGATCTTCGTGCTTTTGAACAAGGTATTACTTGGTGATCCCGTTCACTTGTGGGGAAGCAATCACAACAAATCCAAAAACAAATGAACAAAGAAAACAAATAAATGCAAACGACAAAATACTTGGGTTGCTGATAAACGCCTAACTGTACGTATTATTTATATATGTTTGCGTATTTCTAGAGTAATTTTGTATGTGTGGATGCCCGTTTTCGGTCTAAATTGGTTTATTTTGTATTACAGGCACAGAAGATACCGTGGGGAGCTCAATAATATGATTTTAGAAGAAATCGGCAGGAAAAAGACCATTTTTGAGCTCCGGTACTGTAGCGTGGACACTGTAGCAGCACTGTAGCACGAAACCTTTGGCTAAACTTTTGAACAAGGGTACTGTAGCAACATTACTGTAGCGGCACTGTAGCAACTTACGCGATTTTCGGGATTTCTCGGAAACTTTCTCTCCCCGCATGGGAGGCCGCATAGCTCGCTGGAATTGGTTTTAAGGGCTTTTTTGTCACTTTTGAAGGGGATTCTTTTGGGGAGACTTTTGGGCCGCCGCCCCACCCATTTTGGCGGCGATTTCCGGCGATCTACGGCACGAAGCTTCACCAAGAGGGAGACAACGTCGAAGGAGGAGTTTGGAGGGAAGATCCAAGACATTGAGGCATATTTTTAGGGTTTTCATCCATCAAGTGATTCCAAGGCTAGAGGGAGTGGTTTTTGCTTCATTTCTTGTTTTGTTATTCCTTGTAGTTGTATGAGTTTTCCTCTTTCATGAGGAACTAACTTATTTGTGATTTGGGCATGATGAACCTTAGGGTTGGTTGCTTGTAATTTGGATGAACATCTTTATTGATGCATTGTTTGATGTTGTATTTCTTTTATGGAATCTTGTAGTTTGTGGTTCAAGCCTTGTGTACTTTGATGTGTTGATTTGCATGAGAACTCTGTATTTCAACTTCTAGGTTGTACTTGGTTGCGTGACCATCGCCCTTGTACTAGACACACTAGGCTTGGAAGGGATACATGTACGAGTACGCCGTGACCATCGGGTATTTGTACCCCTCCAACCATTAGGGTTGAACCTAGATACTGTGTTTGACTCTAATTTGAGATTTCCCTAGGCGTAAGGCAATCGTGCGAGGATTTGGGCGGAAGTAATTCCGTATTCCAATACTCGTACCGGATTAGGGGTTATCACCGTGACCATCGGGGTGACCTAATTTAGGAATCTCTTGGCCCAACTACCATCATAACATTTCATCCTAAATTCAGGACTTAATGACAACCCTAGGGGGATTCGTTGTCCAAATCACGCCTTCGCATGTTTGATTCTCCCTTGTTTGCTAAATGTGTGTAGTAGTAGCCTGGATTTCATTATAGTTATTTCTTTCTCCATTTTGTAAGTATTGCATGACAATCGAGTTGTTAGGCTAGGAAATAGATAAAGGGGGAGTAATAGTAGTTCCTTGGCCCTTGGGAATACGACCCCCTCGCGCGTGCGTGAGGGGTATTACTTGGCGACCGGTGCGCTTGCGGTTGAAGTCATCAAGTTTTTGGCGCCGTTGCCGGGGACTCACAAGGAATACTAGGAAAACCTGTAGTCTATTGCTCTAGCCACTTTGTTTTTTCTTGTTGTACATACTGTTTTGTTATTTATTTTGTTTGTTTAGTTTTTTCTTTGTTTCACTTTGTGTTTTCTTTCTTTTTTGTGCGAGGTACACTATTCTTGACAAATGCAAGCTAAAAATTGCCCTCCAAGTCCTAACCATGGAGCATCGCAAGAAAGGAGATATACTACTGAGGAGGTCTTGGCACGATTCATGATCACCACGGAGGCAAAGTTTGAAAGGATAGAAAAAAGGTTCTATGAATTTGGCACAATTCTAAGGAATGTCCAAGCCTCTATTCATTCCCTTGAGAACCAGGTTGGACATCTTGCTAGGGCCCAATCCGAACAACACTCGGTCCTTGATGCCAAATATGAAGCTAGATTTGAGGTCGTTCATGCCGCACTTTCGGCTATGCAAGCATCTCTCCACAAGCTAGAGAGCCGGGTTGAACAACAAATTCGTGAATCAGTAATGGAAGGCCCAACTACAACCTATATTGAAAAGGAAGAGAACTTTGGTATTTTGGAGGTTGAGGGAGTCAAAAGAGCACCATTGATAACACTTGAGCACGCCATTTGCATAAAAGCTAACAAGAAAACCAAGCACAAGAAAGAAGTATTTGGGACAAAAGAAATTGTGGGAAGGAGGTTCAAGCCATCCAATGACCCACCTATGCCGAGGTTAGACACGTCCCAACCAAAACTATTTCCTTGGAGGCCCAAACGATTCTTGTGGGTGATTAAAGGAAGACTGACAATGGTTGAAGAAGGAGATGTGGGTAGGAGGTTTACACCCCCCAAGGACCCACCCATGCCGAGTTTGAAATTTCTTCAACCTTCTTTATTCTCTTGGAGGCCAAAACAAGCTTTGTGGATGCTCCAAGGAAATCCAGCCGGGACTAAAGTAGAGGCGAGGAGGAGGTTCAAGCCGTCCAAGGATCCGCCAAAGTTTAGATTGTGCAATGCCCGGCCAAAGCTTTTTCCGTGGAGGCCAAAAGGTAACTCATGCTTGGTCTCCACTTTGACACCATCCCGGAAGGTACGCTTCACTTTTCTTGGTAGTTCTTATGCCACTTCTAGCCGGGAGGAACACACAGTCTTCAAGCCCCCTTGAGGTAAAACACGTCGAGCTAATGACGTTAAACAAGCGCTTCTTGGGAGGCAACCCAAGCTTTAAAATTCATAACATGTGTGTTTTCGTATTTTGGTGTGTTTGGTTGCTTGAGTGTTCCTTGTTTTCAAGTGTGTGATTGTGGTTAGTTAGGCGTTTTTCATAATTTATTTACTTGTGTTTGTTCATGGTTCTTGTGAGTTCTTTGTGTTATCATTCATCTTTATGCATCAATTATTGATAAGTGCTTGAATATACATGTTTTACCAACTTATTTTACATACATTGAGCATCATTTTACCATTGATTATGTCTCATAAAGTGTATTTTGGTGTTCTTTTATGCAATTAGGTTGTGGAAGTGTTAAAGGAGGAAAAGGAAGCAAAGATGGGTTATAAAGACGTATTGTTGGGAGCTTTTGTACAACACAAGTGTCAAGGCACAAGAGGGGATCACGCACATGAGGGTGTGTGCCAACTTCCTTAAGAATTCAAGATGATTTGTGTGATGGAAGGGCACAAAGGCAGTCACACCTTCATGTCCCAACTTGTGTGAAGATAGTTAAAGCTCTCAAATGATGATTCGAAGAAGAAGAAATCTTATAACTCACCATATGGACGTGTGCCCGACCATGTGGCCTCAATATGAGAGAGTTTGGATCATGTTTATGAAGAGTACTGTAGCAAAAACACTGTCCATTTCACTGTAGCAGTACTGTAGCAAAATAATTGTTCACGCGACCGCGTGGAAATTCTGCAGCCCACGCGATCGCGTGGGATCTCACGCGGTCGCGTGAAGACACGCAGTTGGCGTGATTCAGGCTTATAAATAGCCCTTCTCGCCGATTCTTTTATAACTTTTTTCGCACGTTTGAAGGCAAGAGCGGCTAGGGTTTCTAGGACGAGGTCTTTGGCGATATTGGGAGTTGTTCTTCACCAACTTCGATAGATCTTTCGACGAGATAGCATCGGGGAGCCATTGGCGACCTAGCTTCGGAGAAGGTTCCTTCGAGACGTTGAACAATTCATCAAGGCTATCATCACGAATTTGAGGGGGTTTATTTTCATGGATTACATTGCTTTTTACTTCATTATCTTTTGCTTTGTAATAAGTCCCATGGATGGCTAAACCCTAGTAGATACTTGGGCATGTGAACCTTAGGTTTCGATTCATGTATTGACTTTCTTTATGCTTTCTTTTAATTCCAAGTTTATTTGAGTTTTAATCTTGTTTAATCATTGCTTGCATGCCTTATTAATTCGTATGGTTGTTTGGTATGCTTGATTTGTTTCCTTGGTGAGAGAGAGATCTCCATTAGGGATTAGAACATACAAGATTAAAGAGGGTTGAGAGGGTGAGTCTTGAGATAGAGGAGTGTCCCCTTTCCCTTCCGATTGAGTGTTTCCTATCTCCGTATTCCCTAAGTTTTATGCAACCATATGGGGTGTGAGGTGTGAGATTGATAGATTTCTCCGCCGGGACTTTTGTAAGGGGTTAGGGATCTTTCGCCTAGAAGTAGGGTTAGATCTAATTTTAGGAATCGGTTTCACTCTTAGGTATCCCTAAAACTCATTGCGGTCATATAGGGTGTGAGGTATTGAGATTGAGTGAATTCTCTGCTGGGACCTTGTAGGGGACTAGTATCGGTGGCCTGGAAGCAGGGATCGATTGTTCTTGGATTACCTCGACTCATAGAACTTGGTTTAGAAGCATTTAGTTAGTTTTGCACTTCATGATAGAACCTAGGGGGATCATTGCCCGAGTATCTCATCTTCATTGATTGAGATCTCCTTTACCTTTTCTTTTTTTTTTATTATTTGTTTTCTTTCTTGCAATTTCCTTACTTTACATATTACATTCAATTGCTCCATATTATTGTTTCGACTAGATAACTAAGAATCAGTCATTACTAGTACTTCCGTTCCCTGTGGATTCGACTACCCACTCACCGGGGTAATTATTACTTCGACAACCCGTGCACTTGCGGTACACATACGCAAAAGGGTGTGTCAAGTTTTTGGCGCCGTTGCCGGGGAACGGGATATTAGGAACGCTATGACTTAGTTACTTTAGTCATTCATCATTTTATTTCTTTTCTATTCCATATTTCGTTTTTTCATCGTTCTCATTATTTCTTTTCTTCATTCTTTCTACAGGTTATGACCCGAGGAAATCCTTCGTCATTCTTTGAAGAAGATCCTGAAATTGAGCGTAGATTGCGGAGAAAAGGAAAGGAATCTGCAGTAGCACAGAATTTTCCTGCAGAAATAGAAATCGAAGAATCTGAAAACATGGCAGAACAAGCAGGGCAGCAGAGAACACTTTCAGATTTTGCTCGTCCTACAATTCGTGGTTCGCAATCAAGTATTGTTAGGCCACCAGTCGCAGCCCAGAATTTTGAGTTGAAACCGGGTTTCATTCAAATGCTTCAACAGTCCGCACAGTTCAATGGACTAACAGATGAAGATCCGAATAGTCATATTGAGAGTTTCCTTGAAGTGTGCGACATGCTGAAAATTAATGGGGTTTCGGACGATGCAATTCGTTTGAGGGCTTTTCCATTCTCATTAAAAGGAAAAGCCAAACAGTGGCTCCATTCTTTGCCAAGAGCTTCCATCACAACATGGAATGAGATGGTCGAAGCTTTCCTTGCAAGATACTTTCCACCGGGGAAATCGGCAAAGCTTCGAAACGAGATATCCTCTTATGTTCAGATTGAGTTAGAGTCATTATTTGAGACATGGGAGCGATTTAAGGACCTCTTGCGGAAGTGTCCTCAACACGGGTTCCCCGAATGGATGATTGTTCACACATTTTACAATGGGTTGAACCCGGGCACCAAACAATTACTTGATGCCGCCGCGGGAGGAACATTGGGAAACAAGACTCCGGATGAGGCAAGACAACTAATCGAAGAGATGGCACTCAATAGCTATCAATGGAATGCAAGAGAGAAGGAGAAAGTGGCCGGGATTCATGAAATTGACGCCGTTACGTCATTGGCAGCCCAAGTTGAGGCTATGAGCGAGAAATTGGACACTTTAACTTCTTCAAGAGTTGCCGCGGTGACTAGTTGCGATGGTTGTGGGGGTTCACATATGCCAACTGACTGTCCTATCTCAATTAATTCTTCAGCCCCAATGGAACAAGTTGATTTTGTGGGGAATTCGGGAAGAGGACAAGGTAATCCTTTTAGCAACACCTACAACCAAGGTTGGAGAAACCACCCCAATCTCTCATGGAGTAATCAAGGGCAGCAAAGGCCTGCTGCCCCACCAGGATTTCAGCAACCACCTCCGATTCCGGAGAGAGTTTCAGAATTAGAGAAGGTTTTGTCAAAGTTCATTCAATCAACCGACACAAGATTTCAGAATATTGAGGCAACACTCCGAAATCACACCGCTTCGTTACATAATTTGGAGAATCAAGTAGGACAAATAGCGAAGGCATTAGCGGAAAGACCTCAAGGAAGCTTGCCAAGTAACACCGAGACAAATCCAAGAGAGCATGTAAAGGCAATCACTTTGAGGAGTGGTCGGGAGCTCCAAGAAAAGCTCACTGCTGAGAAGAATTCTGAAATTCCTCACGAGTCAACCCCCACTGGGAAGACAGTTGAAAATCCTCAAGAAAAGCCGATGAATAAGGTGCTTGACAAGGAAAAGGAGGCAGCTATACCAGCCTCATCATTTGCTCCAAGAATTCCTTATCCGGCACGTTTAAAGAAAGATCAAATTGATGAACAAAACAGAAAATTTCTGGATCTATTCAAGCAACTACACATCAATATACCTTTTGTTGAGGCGTTGTCGCAAATGCCTAGGTATGCAAAATTCTTGAAGGATCTTTTGACCAACAAGAGAAAAATGGAAGAGAGTGTGGCTGTGGTCTTAGAAGGAAATTGCTCGGCATTGCTTCAAAAGAATTTGCCGAACAAGATGAAGGATCCGGGAAGTTTCATCATACCATGTGTGATCGGAGGTTTGGGGGAAGAAAAAGCATTGGCCGATTCGGGGGCTAGTATTAACGTCATGCCATACACATTGTTTCAGAAATTGGGGTTGGGAGAGCCAAGGCCAACCCGCATGACATTACAATTAGCTGATCGTTCTATTCGTCATCCTAGAGGTATAATTGAAGATGTTTTAGTAAAGGTTGACAAATATATTTTTCCTGCAGATTTCGTGGTGCTCGATGTGGATGAAGACGTGGAGGTTCCATTAATTTTGGGAAGACCATTTCTACGTACCTCCAAGGCGCTCATCGACATGGATGGAGGCGAGATGACACTTCGAGTTGGAGAAGAAAAGATCACATACCGCCTCGCCGAAGCAATGAAGCATTCTCTAGACTTTGATGATTCATGTTATTTTTTAGATGTTAATGATGAGATTGCTGATGAGTATTTGCAGGAAATAGCACACCCGGACCCATATAAAGAATGGCCGGTTGTTGAGGAAGAGAAACTTCATGTTCAAGCACCATGCTTTTTCAAGGACCAATCGGAGGGAGTGGTGCTTAAACAGATTTTTCGTCGTGTCAAGAAAGCGAGGCGTCGGCGTAAGAAACATTCATGTGCAGCTGGAGACAAGCACACCGAAGAAAAGAATCATACTTCCTCAATTGGTAACATATTTGAACAATTTTTCTTAAAAATGAAACAATTCTGTCCCTCATGCATGCAGGTTGCGAAAAAAGAAATTCTTCATTTACATGAACCACCATGAGGTAAGAACAGGTACGTCAAGCTTAGTGACGTTAAACAAGCGCTCCTTGGGAGGCAACCCAAGTTTTTACTTGTTTTCTAGTTAGTTTTTAAATTCTGCAGTAATAAATTCATGAGTGTGCGTTTTGATGAAATTTTTCGTGGTGTTGAGTTTTCATGAACAATTTTTGGTGATTATAAGTGTTTTTCACATATTGGGCATGATTCGGGTTTTAATTCATGATAATTGTTGAAGAATTGGGCGAATTTTGAAGTTTGGAGAGCCGCGTGGACTGTCTGCAGAAATTCTGCAGTTCACGTGGTCGCGTGAAATTCTCACGCGACCGTGTACAGTACCCACGCGGGGGTGTGGGATTTCCACACCCCCATGTGGCTTATATAAGGACTTGAAGAGCCACTATTCATCATCCTTGCCATTGAACCATTCATTTCCTCACACTTCCCCTCTCCAAATTTCTCATCCATAAAGGTTCCAAATCATTTTTCTTCAACTCTTTGGGGATTCAAAAAGGTTTTTCCGGCATTTGCATCAAGTTTCATACATTGATTCGCATCGGTAAGGTTTCTTCCCTTCCTTTCATGCCCTAGCTTCAAATTTTCATTTCCATGGTGTTCTTTACATTCCTAGACTTGATTTTGCATGGTTAATTGGTGAGAAAACACTTAGAGAACTTAGATTTAGTGGTAGAGGGTTAAATGGTGACCAAAGGACCAAGGGTGACCGCCCGCGCGTGCGTGTGGCCGAGCCACACGGCCATGTGGGCTGCCCAACAGCCCACGCGGTCGCGTGGATCAGCCCACGCGGTCGCGTGGGCTGGTGCTGGCCACAAGCAACCAGCCACGCGATCGCGTGGCTAGGGTCACGCGATCGCGTGGCCCGCGGCCGAGAGCCCAGCTCTCGGCCTGCGACCACGCGACCGCGTGGCTCAGGCCACGCGACCGCGTGGCCTGCCGCGGGTGCCAAACAAGCACCCACGCGACCGCGTGGCTAGCCCACGCGGTCGCGTGGGTCTTCTGCCGTGCAAACACGCCCCCACGCGGGCGCGTGGGCTGTCCACGCGCCCACGTGGGCTGGAAACGCATTATTTTTGGCTATTTTACACACTTTTGCACGCAGGTTTCCTCCTGCACTCATTGAAATGATGCCGAATTGATTTATTTTGTGTTTTCTTGCAGGAATGGCACCTAGGACAAAGAAAGTGGCCCATAAACACCTTCGTCACGACAGGGAGTCGACACCACCACCTGAGGTTGAGTTTGTTGATACTACACATAGGCATAGGTACGAGCGTCTGCAGGGACTTAAGATCGGACAGTCGTGTTACATTTGCTTCGAGACGCTCGATGCTATTGGCCTTTCAGAGGAGGTTCGAGGATTGATCCAGGTTGGGGGCTGGGACCGACTCCTATCTGTTCATGAGCCTGTCCGACGAGATATCACTCTGGAGGTTCTGTCGACATTCTCTTTTGACCGTGAGCGACCAGATGCTAGTTTTGATGCGGAGAATGTCATTCGATTTAGGGCTTTCGGTCAGTTTCACGGGATGTCACTGACGCAGTTTGCGACATCGCTCGGATTATATGATCAGGATTATGTGGACACATTGGAGTATTGGGAGCTTTTGACTGACTTTCCTTCAGACGTTACTCCGGGTCAGGTTTTCCACGATTTATGCAGGGGCGCTCGATATGTTCCAGGTCAGTCGAAGGGCTCTTCTCTCGTACGTCACGCACATAGGTATGTACATGCTGTGCTCAGCAGGTCGATCACTGGACGGGGAGATGGCACAGGTGCACTTAGCCGAGCAGATCTACTCTACCTGTACTCCATGACCCAGAGAGTTCCCATACATCTTGGATACGTCGTCGCAGACTTCTTTCGACATCAGAGTCAGTATCTGCGCATTGGCGCACTATTTGTGGGACCGTATATCACTCGACTCATGTTTCGGATGCATCTCCTGCGTTCAGTTATAGGCGAGGAGAGAGTCAGTAGTCCGTCACCTTTGGGGCTAGTCACTCTCCGACTGATGGGAGTAGTGCGACGTACAGCATCAGATGGATATGCATTGGTAGAGGTGTCATCCGATGATGACGAGTCTGCTGAGACTCCAGACGCACCACCTCCCGCAGAGCCCACAGCCACTCCAGCAGCACCGATTTCATCAGTGGACCCTAGTACATCCTCAGATCGAGTACATGAGCGACTGGCTCGACTCGAGGCTGCAGTCGCCACCATCCTCGAGAACCAGGCGCGGATCATGCAGCGCCTTGACCAGATTCAGCAAACTCTGGACGCTGAGACTGAGTCGGATTCCCCAGTGACACCAGCAACACCACCAGACGCTGATGCTTGAAGCGTTTTCACTCATGGGATTTTCTCTTAGTTTTTGTTTTTCTTTATTTTACTTGCATTATCTTATTTTGTGTGGACTTGTATACTCAGAAAGGTTATGCCTTCTGAGAGTTATCTTCATATTTTAGCTTTCGTTGCGAGTTTATGTTTCAGTGTTATATCATTATGAACTCGTATATTTTTATATTTTATTGAGCTTCACTGAACCCCTTAAATCCGTGCAGATGGCCTTGAGAGTGATGATGATGATGTTTTTGTCATACGCACAACCATGTGACTTGGTCGTGTGAGCTTCACAACCCAGTGGACCAACAACACACCTTCAAGTTAGCTTCACAAATCAATCAATAAGGAATTCAGGGGAGTGTTGTTTTAATTGCATCTTTACCCACATCATGTTTTTATTGCTTATATTTTTACTGTGCTTACACGTGTACATTGAGGGCAATGTACATCTTAAGTGTGGGGGAGGGTTCACTTTATACATGGCCTTTACTTGTGTTTTCATGATCATGCTCATGTTGCCCATGAAGGTTCACCTTAGGGTTGAGAGTTTAATTCTTAATTTTTGGAGGTTGTAAACATTAGGTTTTATCATGCTCTAGTTTTTATCCAATTTCCTTGAAATTTTTGTCCGATTGCTCTTTAATGCACTTTGCTCACTTATTAAACCTATGGAAACTTACTCTAGTTCATAATTGCGGGATTATCTAGTGTTAGTTTGATTTGAGTATGTAAAAAAAAAAAAAATCAGAATATTCAGAAAATTCAGAAAAATTCAGAATTTTAGTTTGTTTGTACATAGGGGGTGGAAAGAGCTACCACCTATGATGTATGAAGCTACTCTCATAAGTCGGATACTTGTTATGCCCTAATGAGAGAAAGAGCTATCTAATAGGATGTGTGAAAGCTACCACCTTCGGCAGAAAGAGCTACCACCTCGAAAGTGTGAAAGCCACTCGGGAGGCATCTCGGGAAAGGGCTACCTTCGAGGATGTGTGAAGCTACTTCCTATTCTTTTTGTTTATAAATAAGTCCCATTGCTAATAAGAACTTTGAGTAGTGGATATAGTGTTGACATGAGTTGAGTCTTCACACACACACGCTTTCGGACTTTAGTACTTCATTTTTTATTGGATTATTTGCTAGAGTATTGATTGTTTCATCTAATGTTTGGTTTCCTCCATGGTTTTAGAATTTTATTCTTGTACCCTCTTGGTGAACCTAAGGCCAAGCACTTCTCTTTGCTTTTCATGAGTTTATGGTTAAGTTTGCTTGAGGACAAGCAAAGGCTTAAGTGTGGGGGAGTTTGATAAGTGCTTGAATATACATGTTTTACCAACTTGTTTTACATACATTGAGCATCATTTTACCATTGATTATGTCTCATAAAGTGTATTTTGGTGTTCTTTTATGCAATTAGGTTGTGGAAGTGTTAAAGGAGGAAAAGGAAGCAAAGATGGGTTATAAAGACGTATTGTTGGGAGCTTTTGTACAACACAAGTGTCAAGGCACAAGAGGGGATCACGCACATGAGGGTGTGTGCCAACTTCCTTAAGAATTCAAGATGATTTGTGTGATGGAAGGGCACAAAGGCAGTCACACCTTCATGTCCCAACTTGTGTGAAGATAGTTAAAGCTCTCAAATGATGATTCGAAGAAGAAGAAATCTTATAACTCACCATATGGACGTGTGCCTGACCATGTGGCCTCAATATGAGAGAGTTTGGATCATGTTTATGAAGAGTACTGTAGCAATAAACATTGTTCATTTCACTGTAGCAGTACTGTAGCAAAATAACTGTTCGCGCGACCGCGTCAAAATCTCACGCGACCGCGTGGAAATTCTGCAGCCCACGCGATCGCGTGGGATCTCACGCGGTCGCGTGAAGACACGCAGTTGGCGCGATTCAGGCTTATAAATAGCCCTTCTCGCCGATTCTTTTATAACTTTTTTCGCACGTTTGAAGGCAAGAGCGGCTAGGGTTTCTAGGACGAGGTCTTTGGCGATATTGGGAGTTGTTCTTCACCAACTTCGATAGATCTTTCGACGAGATAGCATCGGGGAGCCATTGGCGACCTAGCTTCGGAGAAGGTTCCTTCGAGACGTTGAACAATTCATCAAGGCTATCATCACGAATTTGAGGGGGTTTATTTTCATGGATTACATTGCTTTTTACTTCATTATCTTTTGCTTTGTAATAAGTCCCATGGAGGGCTAAACCCTAGTAGATACTTGGGCATGTGAACCTTAGGTTTCGATTCATGTATTGACTTTCTTTATGCTTTCTTTTAATTCCAAGTTTATTTGAGTTTTAATCTTGTTTAATCATTGCTTGCATGCCTTATTAATTCGTATGGTTGTTTGGTATGCTTGATTTGTTTCCTTGGTGAGAGAGAGATCTCCATTAGGGATTAGAACATACAAGATTAAAGAGGGTTGAGAGGGTGAGTCTTGAGATAGAGGAGTGTCCCCTTTCCCTTCGATTGAGTGTTTCCTATCTCCGTATTCCCTAAGTTTTATGCAACCATATGGGGTGTGAGGTGTGAGATTGATAGATTTCTCCGCCGGGACTTTTGTAAGGGGTTAGGGATCTTTCGCCTAGAAGTAGGGTTAGATCTAATTTTAGGAATCGGTTTCACTCTTAGGTATCCCTAAAACTCATTGCGGTCATATAGGGTGTGAGGTGTTGAGATTGAGTGAATTCTCTGCTGGGACCTTGTAGGGGACTAGTATCGGTGGCCTGGAAGCAGGGATCGATTGTTCTTGGATTACCTCGACTCATAGAACTTGGTTTAGAAGCATTTAGTTAGTTTTGCACTTCATGATAGAACCTAGGGGGATCATTGCCCGAGTATCTCATCTTCATTGATTGAGATCTCCTTTATCTTTTCTTTTTTTTTTATTATTTGTTTTCTTTCTTGCAATTTCCTTACTTTACATATTACATTCAATTGCTCCATATTATTGTTTCGACTAGATAACTAAGAATCAGTCATTACTAGTACTTCCGTTCCCTGTGGATTCGACTACCCACTCACCGGGGTAATTATTACTTCGACAACCCGTGCACTTGCGGTACACATACGCAAAAGGGTGTGTCAATTATCATGTTTTGGGTGTTGTGGGTGAATTCGGCATTGTTTTTATGCGATTTTGGGGTGTTTGGAGCCCGTATTTGCATGCAGAGAGTTGTGCGGCCTGCTATGCGACCGCATAGCAGGCCGCATGTTTTTTCCCGAGCCTTGTGCGGCCTGTCATGCGGCCGCACAAGGGGCCGCATGAATTTTCCCGAGCCTGATGCGGGGTACCATGCGGCCGCACAAGACCCCGCATGACTCTCGGGCAGCATTTTAAAGTTGGTACCCCTTCACCATTTTCTTCATATCTCCCTCATTTCTCATCCATTTTCCCTCATTCTTTCACCGTTTTCCTCCATTTTTCTTCCTCTACATGAATCTCCTACTTCTAAGGACTTAATTTACATGATTTATTGGGAGTTTTTCCGTCATCTTCACCGATCCTCGCCGATTCAAGCTTTGAAGCCCTAACTTGTGTCTTGAAGCAAACTTTTTTCTTTTTCTTGATTTTCATGCTTATCTTGCTTCAAACTTTGGGGAATGATGTATGAATGTGTAATATCTGATTTATTTGTATTTTGAGCCATTATTTGTAAATTTTTGGGCTTCAAAAATAAGGGGAAACTCTGCCTCTTACAAGACTGTGCTACAGTAACTTTGGGCTGAAATTTCTCTTGAATTTATTTGTTCACTTGTAGCATCATTGTAAATATCCTACAACACTGGAAATGAAAAGAATTGGATTTCATGATCTTGATTGCACAAAGAACTTGCTTGGATCATTTCTTGTTTAGTTGTTCTTGTGATGTTAGTTGTTTGCTTGCATGTTTGTGTGTGTTCTTGTTTATTTTCATATTTTATTTTTCGGTGTGTGATTAGATGCCTTGAGATGATGTTCTTGTCTACCTTTCAGGTTGAAATTTGAACATCAAGCACACTCTCCTCCTCCATTTTATACTTGAAGCTTCGGTGGTCACCCCGATCTCATGGACTTCAAGACTAATGTTTTGAGACTCGGGGAAGTTCACGAAACCCTCCTACTATGTTTTTATTGTCGATATTGTTGCATTTCATTGCTTAGGCACATTGAGGGCAATGTGCATCTTTCAGTGGGGGGTGGATTTGGTTTTTCTCGTGAACTTTGAAAATTTCTTTGCAATTGCATGCTTGTTCTACCTATGATAGCAATGATACTTAGTTTAAGACTTCCTAGCATGAAAGGTTGACAGTTATGAGTTGTATTTCATTATTGTGCCTAAATGATGTCCTGCTTTATCTTTAGTGCACTGACAGACTTTTACACATGTACTTCCACCTCATACACTCCAACTAACCCATTACAATGTTTTCGGCATTAATTTGTTAAAGTCTACTTTCAATGCCTTTTTAAGAGCTTTTGAGGTCCTTTGTTGTTTTCTTTGGCCTCAAGTGAGTTTGTTTAACAGGTTTTATACCGGGGGGCACGAGATACAAGTAAAAAAAAAAAAAAAAAAAAAAAAAGAAAAAAGAAAAAAGTGGAGTCTATGACAGTATTCCTCTGCTATTACAGCATGAATGCGTCTATGTGGGCTGTAATCAAGTAGGATGGGTGGCACTTGTGCCTGGCCAGCATGTGCATCCGTCTGAAAGATTTTTGTGCAGTCTACGTTAGTCGGACTCAGAAAAAAAAAAAAAAAAAAAAAAAAAAAAAAAAAAAAAAAAAAAAAAAACTATGTATATATGTAAGTAAATAATAAAGTATCTCGTTTGTATCCTTTGGAGCCTGTTCCACTGCTACTTGAGAGCCAAAGTTTTATTCAGGACCCGAAGGACTCTTAACTGGGTATTGAGGATGTTTTTAACATATTAATGCCGACTTCATTGTGTGTGGAGTGATTGGACACCTTCGGGTGATCCATGGTATGGAGGTTGAGGTTGGAAGTCAGCACACACTCACAGGTGCACTTTAGATAAAACAAGACTATCCTTACCCGGTTACCAACACAACAACTCATTATCAGTCTTTCCTTCTATGGTTGCTTGTGGGGTCTTTCACTGTCGAGCTTGAGGTCGTACAGTTAGTCGTTTATCCTCTTGCCCCTGTTCTTCATGTTTGTTTGCTTGGGGACTAACGGATTCTCAACCCTAGTGTCACGACTAACGGAAAATCTCATACAATCGGCATGCAAGATTGGAATCAATAAGAGAATATCAAATTAATAAAGCATAATAAAAGTTATAGAAACACAAGCATCCTAGGGTTCACAAGTCCGAATACCCACTAGGGGTTTAGCTCTCCATGGAGCAATACAAAAACAATAACGAGTTTTAGAACATATACATAAAAACCATAAAGAAAACCCCCTTGTAGATCGTATCGATGGTCTTGTGGAGCCGCATAATCTTCTCCACGAATCCCTTGTCAAGCCTAGGGCACATCTCGCCGAATCAATACCGACGAAAGCTCTCCCAATAGCTTTCTTCTAAAAGATGTCGATGTCGATGCCATATAATCAACTCCAAGAACCTCTTCAAACCCTAGACGAAAGCCCCCCAAAAGATAGGCAAGAGATAGAAGGGGGGTCCCCAAATAGATCTAAAAATTGGCTATTTATAGACTGAAATCGGGCTGAAATCGGAGTTTCACACACCCCTATGGATTTTCCACAAGGGCCTGCAGAATTTTCACATGGCCGTGTGAAATTTCCACACGGGCGTGTGGATTCTTTGTTTTTCTGAATTTCGGCTGACAGTGATCATTAACTTGCTACAGTGTTTTGCTACAATAATTAGCTGCAGTAACTGCTACAGCATTTCGCCGAAATGCTCTTGAATTCATCGTTCTTCATCGAGGCCGTTGAATTGGGCACACAATAAATGTTAGATCATGTCGATTACTTCATTTCTCTTCATTGACGAAGTTCTCCAATGCTACACGAGTTAAACTTTTGTGAATGTGACTGCCCTTGTGCCCCTCCAATAGAGGTTGGCACACACCCACAAGTCTCGTGCCTTGTTCTTTGCTTGGTCCGAGAACTCCTCAAGAATGGCGAACACAACCCATTCTTGCTTCTTTCTTCTCCAAATTGGTTCCACAACCCTACAATGCACAAAAGCACACAAATTAATGATAAAATCTGAGAAAAATAATGCTCAATATAAGATAACAATACTTCGTATTACTATAACACGAGCACTTATCAAGTGTTCAATCATCGAGAAATTTGGGTTGATCTAATCTTGAGATCTCTCAGTCTAAATCACCCATGCTATTTTGTTTATAGTTCATCCATGTATCATGATGACCCCTCAAGGGAATCCACATCCATAGGCCTTCGCACATTACTGTAGCACTTGCAACCATCTCATTTGCTCTTAAATTTGTATATCCATCTCATATTTGTTTTATTGCATTTAATTTAGTAGCCTTCCATGATTAAGACGTTGGGTTAGAAAGTAAGTGATGGAGGAGTAATAGTAAATCCTTAGCCCCATGGAATACGATCTTCGTGCTTTTGAACAAGGTATTACTTGGTGATCCCGTTCACTTGTGGGGAAGCAATCACAACAAATCCAAAAACAAATGAACAAAGAAAACAAATAAATGCAAACGACAAAATACTTGGGTTGCTGATAAACGCCTAACTGTACGTATTATTTATATATGTTTGCGTATTTCTAGAGTAATTTTGTATGTGTGGATGCCCGTTTTCGGTCTAAATTGGTTTATTTTGTATTACAGGCACAGAAGATACCGTGGGGAGCTCAATAATATGATTTTAGAAGAAATCGGCAGGAAAAAGACCATTTTTGAGCTCCGGTACTGTAGCGTGGACACTGTAGCAGCACTGTAGCACGAAACCTTTGGCTAAACTTTTGAACAAGGGTACTGTAGCAACATTACTGTAGCGGCACTGTAGCAACTTACGCGATTTTCGGGATTTCTCGGAAACTTTCTCTCCCCGCATGGGAGGCCGCATAGCTCGCTGGAATTGGTTTTAAGGGTTTTTTTGTCACTTTTGAAGGGGATTCTTTTGGGGAGACTTTTGGGCCGCCGCCCCACCCATTTTGGCGGCGATTTCCGGCGATCTACGGCACGAAGCTTCACCAAGAGGGAGACAACGTCGAAGGAGGAGTTTGGAGGGAAGATCCAAGACATTGAGGCATATTTTTAGGGTTTTCATCCATCAAGTGATTCCAAGGCTAGAGGGAGTGGTTTTTGCTTCATTTCTTGTTTTGTTATTCCTTGTAGTTGTATGAGTTTTCCTCTTTCATGAGGAACTAACTTATTTGTGATTTGGGCATGATGAACCTTAGGGTTGGTTGCTTGTAATTTGGATGAACATCTTTATTGATGCATTGTTTGATGTTGTATTTCTTTTATGGAATCTTGTAGTTTGTGGTTCAAGCCTTGTGTACTTTGATGTGTTGATTTGCATGAGAACTCTGTATTTCAACTTCTAGGTTGTACTTGGTTGCGTGACCATCGCCCTTGTACTAGACACACTAGGCTTGGAAGGGATACATGTACGAGTACGCCGTGACCATCGGGTATTTGTACCCCTCCAACCATTAGGGTTGAACCTAGATACTGTGTTTGACTCTAATTTGAGATTTCCCTAGGCGTAAGGCAATCGTGCGAGGATTTGGGCGGAAGTAATTCCGTATTCCAATACTCGTACCGGATTAGGGGTTATCACCGTGACCATCGGGGTGACCTAATTTAGGAATCTCTTGGCCCAACTACCATCATAACATTTCATCCTAAATTCAGGACTTAATGACAACCCTAGGGGGATTCGTTGTCCAAATCACGCCTTCGCATGTTTGATTCTCCCTTGTTTGCTAAATGTGTGTAGTAGTAGCCTGGATTTCATTATAGTTATTTCTTTCTCCATTTTGTAAGTATTGCATGACAATCGAGTTGTTAGGCTAGGAAATAGATAAAGGGGGAGTAATAGTAGTTCCTTGGCCCTTGGGAATACGACCCCCTCGCGCGTGCGTGAGGGGTATTACTTGGCGACCCGTGCGCTTGCGGTTGAAGTCATCAGTTGCCTTCCAAGAAGCGCTTGTTTTACCTCACTAGCTTGACGTACCAGTTTCACTTCACGGAGGCTCGCACAATCAGGGCTTCTCCCAAATACCTGAACTCACACAAACAGTATACGAATGCAACATATTGATTAGATCATTCTCCATGAAGGGCTGAGGCCAAATTGTCTCTAATGTGTTAAGACCCTTAGGAGGTGATGTTGTCCTTTTCTCTTTCATGGATACATTACGCCACCGAACAGATGCGTGGGAGAGCTTCTTTGCAGGAGATGCGGAAGGTGAAACACTCTTAACTGCTACCAGATTCACACAATGTAGGTCTTCCACCATGTCCTCATCACACGGGGGTTCTTCCCCAATAATTCTATCAACTCATCCTTCACGAATGTATCCTACACAAAATCAGAAACAACATCATCAATAATATCAAGAAAATAGCATGTGTTGTCAAAATCCATGGTGTGCCCATTGAATCTTTAAGCTTGAAGATGACTTCTTCAACCCCCACACGAAGTGTCATCCGGCCATCCTTCACATCGATCAATGCCTTCGACGTTGTAAGAAATGGCCGACCTAAAATTAGTGGCACATTAACTCGGTCATCAATGTCAAGTATCACAAAGTCTACCGGGAAGATGAACTTGTCGACCTTAACTAACACATCTTCAATAATCCCCTTTGGTTGCCGGAAGGACCTGTCAACCAGCTACAGTGTCATGTTGGTTACTTTCGGCTCCCCGAGGCCCAATTTCTGAAAAATCTTATAGAGCATAAGGTTGATACTTGACCCCAAATCAGAAAGAGCCTTCTCATCCACAAGGCTCCTAATAGTGCAAGGAATAATGAACCCACCTGGGTCCCTCTCTTTCTTAGAAAGCTTGGTTCAAATAAGGGCTGAACATTCTTCACCAAGTGTCACAGATGATACTTCTTCCAATTTCCTCTTGTTCGTGAGCAACTCCTTGAGGAACTTAGCATACCTTGGCATTTGTGCAAGAGCCTCAACAAATGGGACATTGATGTGTAGAGTCTTGAATATATCCAAGAATTTTTTGAATTGCTCATCTTACTTGTCTTTCCTAAGCTTCATCGAGTAAGGGAGCTTCGGTTAGTACTCTAAAACTGGGTCCTTTGCCTTACCCGGTTCCTTTGTACTTTCTTCCTTATTCGGGTCTTCCAAGTCCACAACAACAGTGGGGTTGACGTGTTCCTCCATAGGGGTCTTTGCAATAGGGTTTTGCACTTGCTTTCCATTTCTCAACTGTACGCCCTTTAAAGATTCCCTAGGATTCACCACTGTGTTGCTCGGGAGATAACAAGGCAATCTTTCTCCACTAACTTGGACAACTGAGCCATCTGATGCTCCATATTCCTCATCGTCATATTTGTGTTCCGAATCATCTCCACGTGACTAGAAAAATGGGATTCTATACTCTTGATGAACTTTGCCATCATGCTAGTGAGGTCAAGAGTTGGTTCTGATGATGAAGGGAAAGACGGTTGATGCATCTATGACGGAGGAAGAGCATGTTGCTGTTGTGGGGCCCCCTGCCCTTGTCCAGACTGACTTGACCATGAAAAATTAGGATGATTCCTCCAACCCGGGTTGTAGGTGTTGCTATATGGGTTATTCTGAAATCTGCGATTCTGTCCTACATAGTCGACTTGCTCCATTTGCCCCGTTCCCGAATCGGTCGAAGAAGGATAAATGATTTCCCCAGACGGACCCCAAGTACTGCAAGAGGGTCCAAGGCTCAGAGGAGGCAAGTTCATGGCATCAAGACGCTTAGCAATTGCCTCAACTTGTACTGCAAGTGTTGTGGCAGCATCAACTTGATAAATACCGGCTAATTTTTCTGGTTTACTACGTTCCGTGCTCCATTGTTAGCAATTGTTTGTCATCTCCTCAATGAGTGTGAAGGCGGGACTCGGTTGCTTGTTGCACAAAGATCCTTCTATGGCGGCATCAAGCATTTGATTGGTGGCATTGCTCAAACCATTATAAAAAAAATGAATTTGCATCCACTCAACAATTCCATGTGGATGGCACTTTATCAATAACTCATTGTATCTTTCCCAAGTATCATGCAAGGATTCCGACTCAAATTGGCGATAAGAAGAAATATCGCTCCTTAGCTTTGTGATTTTTGCCGGAGGGAAGTACCATGTAAGAAAACTATCAATGACCTATTTCCGATCCTTGAGAGATCCCTCGGGTAATGAAGTAATCCATTGCTTAGCTCTTCCTCTCAAGGAAAACGAGAACAATCTTAAACGGATAGCATCCTTGGTGACGTTGTTCATCTTACACGTGTCACAGATTTCCAAAAATTTGCGAAGGTGCTCATAGGGGTCTTCATCTTGAAACCCATCAAACTGACACTCCTGTTGCAATCACTGAATGAAATTTGGCTTCAGTTCGAAATTGTTGGCTGCGACAGGCGGTCTGACGATGCTCGACCCCGTTCCGTCGAAATTCTGCCAGGCAAAATCTGAAATACTCTATTGTTGATTTCTGGCTATTTCTTATTCCTGGTTAACTTTGACACTAATCTCCACTGACCCTGTTTCACTCAAGTTCACTTGTCGGACTCTTCTTCTAAAATTTCTCTCAACTTCTGGGTCAGGATTCAGCAATGGGGATGATGTATTCCCATGGGTCATACAATGGTACCTGCACATAAGATAATCACTGTAAATTTGCAAGGCAATCAAGAACAAGAATAAAACCAAAACAAAGAATACTAAACAAAAACTACAAAAACAAATATTCACACACTAGAACACCAAAGTCCTAACTTTCCTAAAAGTGACCAGTTCCCTGGCAATAGCACCAAAAACTTGATGCTCTCTCCGCAAGTGTACGGGTCACAAGAAAGTAATAAAGTGGTACTCCGTAAGGAGTAGGGTTGTCAAACCACAGGGAACTGTACATAAAGTACTCGATTATCGTTTGATGTCTAGTTAAACAAGTAGAAAAGTGATTGGATCATGAAAGCATAAATAAATGATAAAGTTGGTGGTAATGGAGGAAATTAGAACCAAGTATTCGACAATACAATAGTAATCCCTCAGGGTGCTCCCAATGACTTATGCACGCTATCTCACCCTAATTGACTACCAGGTACATTCCACAGATAAAGGTGTGTGTTCAATAGCAATATTGCATCTATATGTTCTCGGATACACCGAGTTTTGATAAGATAACTGCACGTTGCTCCGAATGAGCTACGCACCGAGTTTTACCCTAACAACTGTGCACTTCCAACACATCGAGTTATGCAATACAAGATTTAACACCAATATCAACAAGAACTCCGTAATCAATTAGAATGAGTGTATAAGTATTACAGTTTGACAAGAGTTCACAATCCTGGGCACTGCGGCCAATTAGCCCCTCGTGGACAGGTACACAAGAAAAGGAGAAAGAAAGAACAGAAGAAAGAGGAAGAGACTCCCTTCTATACTCAAGATGGCCTTCCTTGCAGTTTCCTTGCACTAACCCCACCTCTTGTGACGCTTCTTACTTGTCCTTGATCTCCTTAGGTGAGTTGGTGAAGCTTGATCTTCGATCTCATCAACGTTCTCCCAGTGGAGAGAAGAATCCCCGAACAAAGATAAGATAGAAACCCTAAATTTTAGAGTTAAAAAGACTATTTCGGGGCCCGACACGGTCTGGACATGGTCATGTTGAGACTGTGTACTTTCCTTGGAAATCCTTGAGTGAAACACCTGAGATTTGCAGCACTTCAGACATAGGCGTGCGACCCCCGTGTCACCTATCACACAACCGTGTACTAGGCACCATGCCAGTGTCGTTCTTGAGGGAACTTCTCCTGGGACTTGCAGCACTTCGGGCACAGGCGTGTGCTGACCGTGTCCTGCCTGGGACACTCTCGTGTCAAGATTTTAGTTGTTCAGCACTCCAGGCTAGGATTTGCAATAGGTCAGGCACGACCATGTCTTGCCCGTGTCAGCGAGTTTTGATCCCTTGGTCAATGCACACGCAGGAAACGCACTCAATTTCACTCCAAATGGACTCGGGCCCCAGGATCCTGTACATGGGACATCATACCCTGAATAGCACCAATTCTACTCAATAAATATGCTAAAGGACAGCGAAAAAAATATAATAGAGGACATGAAACATGATATAAAATGCACTCATCAAACAGCCGACTTAGAACTAGTACAAAGAAGTGGAATCTAACTATTTAATTAAAACAAAGCATTGCAAGTAAAGAAATTCTGAATGTCAAAGTAAAGAAATTCAGCCAAGCGCGAGTAAATAGCGAGAGTAACTATGACTTTCTTAAGGTACCCAAATGCCTCGTCATCTAATTAGTGATGCACATTAATGGATTAACAAGATTCCCACTATCCCTATCTACTATCCAGTGAAACCATGGCCATGGGAACGGGCTTAGCGGAATCAGTGGGGAAAGAAGACCCTGTTAATCTTAACTCTAGTCTGACTATGTAAAATGACTAGAAAGGTGTAGGATAAGTGGGATCCCTCAAACGGAAGTGAAATACCACTACTTTTTATGTTATTATACTTATTCTGTGGACCGAAGACATGGCTCCGCCCCTCCTTTTAGCTCCAAGGCCACGTTCCGCACACGGCCGATCCGAGAGGAAGACATTGTCAGGTGGGGAGTTTGGCTGGGGTGGCACATCTATTAAAAGATAGCGCAGGTGTCCTAAGATGAGCTAAACGAGAACAGAAATCTCATGTGAAACAAAAGAGTAAAAGCTAGTTACATAAAAACTTTCCTCAATCGGGCCAATTGCCGAGAAAAGTTACCTCAGCATGGCTGGTTACCGAGAAAACCTGCCAAGGCCGGGTTGGTTACCAAGAAAACTTGCCATGGTGGCCTTGTTACAGAGAAAACTTGCTCGCACCTGCCTTGTTACCAAGAAAACTTGCCTGTGCTGGCCTTCTTATCGAGAAAACTTGTCTCAGCGGGGATTGTTGTCGAGAAAACTTGCCATGGTATGCTTGTTACCAAGAAAACTTGTCTCGGCCGGCTGATTACCGAGAAAACTTGCCTTGACGGGGCAGGTTACAGAGGAATTTTGCCTTACCTGAGCCGATTAACGGGAAAACTTGCTGTGGCCTGGCTGGTTACTAGGAAAACTTGCTTTGGCAAGGCTGGTTATCAAGAAAAGTTGCCACGGTTGGGCTAGTTAGCAAGAAAAATTGCCTATGCCAGTCTTGTTACCAAGAAAACTTGCCTATGCCAGGTTTTTTTAATGAGAAAACTTGCCTTGTTAGGGCTTTTTACCAAGAAAACTTACCTCAGCAAGGCTGATTACTGTGAAAACGAGCTTTAGAGAAGCTGGTTACCGAGAAAACTTGCCTAACCCAAGGCGGCAGCTGGTGTCATGGGCGCTAGAAATGCATTAGTTTGGTGAAATGAGGTTAAGAGCCCATTTTCAAAAACAAGGGAGTCTTAGAGACCCTTTGTATCCCCAGGTTTGACCTGGGGAGGAAGGATGTTCTGCAAGTATAGTAGGGGTGGGGATATATTTGGGAACATAGACGGCGGGAGCATACGCTTGGTGCGCTCCTTCGCTTAAGACATGGGCCGCCGGCCAATGGTTTCACCGGTCCGTGCATATTGTGCCTAACACACCCCTTATGTGAGTGTTCCGCAAGTGCACGGGTCGTCACAGTAATAAAATATACCCTGGTGAGTGGATAGTCGTATCCACAGGGTATAGTGCTTAGAAACAAGAGATATTGCTATTTAGCCAAACTGAAAATCAATTGGGGATGAAATCAATATATCGATGCAAAGAAAATTAAAAGAACGCAAAGAAAGTAATAAAAGTAAAGAGAGATAATCGATGAGAAAATGGGGTACCAGGACAATACTCACAATAGGACTATCTCTTCAAGTGCAAAAATAATATTATGCCTCCTAATTGATGTTTAATAAGTTGTGGAAATCTAAATACACACGGTCCCAAACCTAAGGTCAACAGTGACTAGACCTCTACATTATGCCCTGACGAAAAGTGATATACTCTCGATGTCTCACACTGTGTGGGACTGCATGTGGTTCTAGAGACTCCAAGTGATAAACCCTATTCCCTAATATAAACCTAACCCTTTGGTCCATGCGAAAGGCCCCTAGTCACAATTAAGCCCCAACACTAAGATTCATTACAACACTTCACTTTGTTGCTTGCACAACTAAGCCCTAGTGGAGTTCATCTCTTAGCACTTCACTCTATTGTGACTGCAAAGAACTCTTGGAACGTGGAGGTAGGATAAATCACATCGGAAGAGAAATGGGACATTCCGCTATCGCTCAACTCACTCTCTCAACCCTCTTCAATCTCTCTTAATCTAATTCTAATGAAGTTGTCACACCTTCAATGGATTACCTAGATGGATTCTCAACCCTAGTGTCACTCTAAAGGAAAATCATAACAATAAGCATTCAAGATTGAAACTCAATTAAATCATCAATTAAAGAAACATAATAAAAGTCAATGAAACAAATTAATCCTAGGGTTTACAAGTCCAAGTACCCTCTAGGGGTTTAGCTCTCCATGGAGCAATACAAAATCAACAATGAAATCAAAGTCATATGCATATAAACCATAAAGATAACCCCCTTGTCAAACCTAAGGCACATCTCCAAACCGAAAGCTCCCCCAATAGTTCTCCTCCAAAGGAACTCGATGTCGATGCCGTAGAACCACTACAAAAGCCTCGCAAAAACCTCTCCAAACCCTAGCCTTGCTATCCCCGAAAGATGGGCGAAAGATAGAAAAAAGATCCCCCAAATAAATCTCAAATCGCGGTATTTATAGGGCTGAAATCGGGCATCCACACGGCTGTGTGGAATTTCCACACACCCGTATGGATTATGTGGAATTTGATTTCCTTGGCGCAGTGAACAGTAACTACTATAGTAAATTACTACAATACTCACACCAAAATTGCTCTTGACTTCATTTTCTTCATCGAGGCCGCCAAGTTGGGCACACAACTACGCAGTAAATCACGTCATCTCTTGCTTTCAACACATTGATGAAGCTCTATGATGTCATACAAGTTGAACTATATTAGTGTGACTGCCTTTGTGCTCCTGCAATTTGTATAATCACTTGAGCACCTTGGAGATTGGCACACACTCACATGTCTACAACTTATGCCTTGGTCATTACTTAGTCCAACCATTGCGACCATAACCTATTTTTGCTTCTTTTCTTCCAACTCATTTCCACAACCTTAAATGCCCAAAAGAACACAAATATACACGAATGAGTGATAAAATCTAAAAAAAGTGATGCTCAATGCAAAAAAAGTATACTTCGTATCACTTATACATGAGCACTTATTAGTACCCCGGTCCCTACTAGCCACAGCGAGGTGGTTCCGCGCTAACCCGCCCTTTGCCAAGACGGGCCCCAACGGTACTCTGTCGTCCTCATTGACACACTAGTGTACTCGGTCGAGTGCGATGGGGGCCGTGCGCGTAGCACTCCCCAGCACTCGGGACATGGCACACACGGCCATGGCGTGCCCAGGTGGTTGCCGATGAGCCACACGAACCTCGGCCAGGGCGAGGGTGATGCAACCACACTCGCAGAGGCACCAGCAGTCCTTCGGCCAACCCAGTTTTACCAGGTTGTGTGCGTCGTGCCCCTCTGCTTGGTGAGGTGGTGTCGTGCTAACCAACCATTGCACAAAGGCGGTCCCTAGTCAAGTGATGTAGCGCTGGCGTCGCCAGGGCCGTCCGGGCAATGGGGCATCCCGGCCTAGCACTCCAGCTACATCGTTTGGCATCACTTGCAACCCACCCCCGGGTGAAGTTCTGCCGAATTTGCACGTGCGGATCATGACTTCCATTAGAGCGCACTAGTGTGATCGGGTGATGTAGCGCAGGGGTCGTCCGGGCGACGGTGGCATCTCTGACTGGCGATCCCACCACATCATTTGGCATCACTTGAAACCCCTCGAGTCAAGTTTCATATGTTTTGGACAAGTGTATGCAGTGTTTGATTGGGGGACAATGCTTCACCGTTGGTAGGGGTGGTTCATCGACGTTGGAATCTCACCACAGGACCAGCATAGATGGATTTGTCATCATAAAAAACCCCTAGGGGTGAAGTTTCATCGAATTTGCAAGGGTGGATTAGGAGATTACCGGAGTTGGGTATAATTGTGTGGTGTCAGCCCGCTCAGTAGCGTGCACAATGACCGGCCCAGGAAAAAAAAGGGTCTCAAAGACCCTTTGTACCCCCATGGTTGTATGAGGGAATGGAGGATGTTTTGATGGTTATATAGGGGGGAGCACCTATTTTCCCCCCATGGGCGCGGGTGGATCCAGCCACCGCCTGGTGGTGTCCCACAACCAGAGGGCGGGTGGGTCCGGCCACTGTTAGGAGGGACCCAGCCGGGCACCACCATCCGCCGCCGGTGGGTGGGTGGTGTTGGCCACCAGTCCAGCCGCCACCGGCCACTGCAGACCACCGGTCCGGCCCGCCTCCGGTGGCAGGCCACCACCATCCACCGGCTTACCGGCGAGTCTCCAATTTACTAACCTAGTGTTGACCAATTTACCCAATGATTGAACCATTTACCTAAGACTCGGAAACTTGAGCAAGTCCTTTTCCAGTCCAGGTTTAATAACATTACTCCATATGCTGACATCATTATCTCATGTATCTCATTAATCAAGGCTTGTCCTGATCCGAAGGAGCAACCGATTTCTGCATCAATGCAGCATTAATGATTTTGATGATCAATATGGGGATTTTCTCCATTAGGAATTGCCTAACTTTCAGTCTGAACACATCTGTTGTGTTTATGCCAATTTGGAGAATGCCTCTGTTCTTCCCCTGTCAAATCGTGGTTTAATTCATTGAATCAATTGATAGAATATTGTTTTGGTCAACATTTCTCGATTTGGATTTCTGGCTTACTGATTAAATAATCAATTGAATAATTGTTGCAATTCCCAGCTCTGCTATTGCTGCTTAATGAGTATCAAGTGGTGGGCTATTGTCGTGCATTCTTTTCAGAGCTGGGACCTGAGAGCCTTCACTCTGGGCAGTAAAAGTGCATGTCTGCATCTGTAATCCTGGTACGCATATGCTTCCATGTAGCACGAGACTAGGTATGGAAATGAAACATCTTGTTGGGTCACTGATAAAACCATTGGTGCAGTCACACTAGCCTTTGTTGAACCAAGGGTTTAACAAGTAGGTCGCAACAGCCATGACACAAGTTTCTAAAACCATATAAGATCCGCAGCATAATATTCGTTCATGTATAATATTCCACAAGAATTCATTAAGTATATCATAATACCCCAAATCCTGCTACCAAGCCTGAGCATAGCAAGAGAATAGAGATCAGAGATCCCATCTTAATATCCATGTAGCAAAATATTAGAATGAACACAAACTCATACAGGTGCCAAAAGAGCCTTCAATAACAAAATCCCAACATCACAAAGCAGGCCTACAAGACCACCAAAAGATTGACGACAGTATCATGCCAAGACTCGCATCACATCACAGTAAGAAAATTAACAGTATAATAATGGAACAAAGCAATCCACCACCTAAAAAATGAAACTCAAGTCATCTGCAATTTACACTATCATAGATACAAACTAGTAGTGTACTGGCTCTACTTCAAGAGCATTCCACAACCCAAAACACAAAAAACCTTCTATAGCCATAATATAGTCATAACATATATTGGTATACCACTTCTTCGCAGAATTTGTAGAACTTCAACACAATTTTAAGGATTGCATAAACACTTCATAACACGGCATGACACTGGCAACATAAATAAGACCATTGATCAATCAACTTTCCGTGCTATGTTGATTCTGCAAAACAAGAGTCTCTTCACCTGCCTCTCGCATGTTGATTAGAAACTCCCAGTACGGAACCAGCATGTGGTCATGTGGAATCACTTCTTGTGGTTTACCACCACAAAATATCGCATACGCATCAGCTGCATACCTGAATTCTTGCCATGAACAAAGTGTCAAGGAAGCAAGCATTGAACACAAAACATGTGATGATACTTCATAATGTTGGAATTAAAACAGGCACACATGCTAGCATATAAATCTGCAAAAACCCATGAATATAAAAGTAAAGTGCCAAAAATTATATATATGTATGTTCTACTCACTTCCCAACACCATGGAGTTGTGTGACATGAGTCCAGTCCTCTCCCAGATACTCCTGTGAAAACCGTTTCATCTTTTTCGCACGAGTCTTCTGTAATCCAAGGTTACGTATAACCTCTTCTATTTCCTCTTCATCAACCTTCCATGCCATTGATTCTGCATCAGGGCACAAAGAAAACAAGTGCCGAATCACGGGTCGAACCTGGACAGAAATCGAAAGTAATAATTTTTAATTATTAAAATCTAAACAGGAGCTAAATTCTTAGGTCAGCTATGTCACTCAGCAAATAAATTCTGGCATTTGAAAAATGTTGAGCCTGTGATAACAGTGAGTCATGCATTATCAACAAACAAGAAGTGTCTAGAAGACAACTGAAAATCAGATAAAAAGTACCCACTAAAAATGTTAGGCAACAAATGATGAATTGGCACATGGTGCTTACATACCATTTTAGCCAGATTATCCCAATAGTTCATTAAAAAATAATCAAGAAGAAATAAAAAAAATTTTGAGAGTTACAAGAGAAGCACTCCGGCGTTCCAAAATGGGGGTTTATTTCCAAGGAAAAGTTAGTTGTTGCTCCAAACCATAGAATGGGGGGACTTTGCCAAAATTATACATGGGGGTCCAGCTAGCAGCAGTCAGAAATTTGATCAAATTTGAAGGTAACATGCAAACTTCTAGTAATTCTCCAAACCATCCAAGCAATCTAAATTTGAAATATATGATCAAGGTTTTAAAAAACCCAAGGCAGGTTTTGAGCCATTTCCCATCCCTGAGGCGAGGCGTAAGCCTTAATGTTTTTTGGATTAAATGTAATAAAATTGTCTACGAAGTACAAAAAAATTACTAATTATTCCTAATTTTCATTGTTCCATAATCAAACTCACAAGATTAACATAACTATTAAATTATAAATGTAAACTTGCAACATAACAATCCATCAAAACATAAATTATGTAAAATGTAAACAATAAACTCTTAGCAAGATATTGCATCACATTGTTTTTATTTTTTAATTATAATATATAAATAATTATTTTACAAAAAGTGTGATTTTGATTGATTGAGAATATATGCATTTTTTATTTTAAAAGAAGGAAAATGGTGGCTTGTTGGCTTTGTTGGGCAGTGTGCTGACAGTGAAAATTTTAAACACACTGATTGTTTTGTGATTTGTGCACATTGAGCGCACTAAGGCATTACCCTCAGTGCTTAAGCCTTTTTAATTGAGGCTTAAGCTTCATATTCAACTCAAAAGACGTCCGCTTTGAAGCTTCTAATTTGAGCCTCGCCTTAAGGTGCGCCCCAAGGCGTACACCTTGAACGATTTTAAAAACCATGTATATGATCGATTACAAGTATTTAACTTAAATTCAATGAAGAAAGTTCACAAAACTTTCTTTAGCTAATATACGAACTAAATATGTTATCTTAATTAGTTTTGTAAATCTACAAAGATTGCTTTATCCTACGATATTAATACATCACGTGTTTAGAGAACCATGACAAATAAAAGGCATCCAACTTGCATATATAAAAACCATGGAAGCCAGTTCACCATGAGGTTCTAGAGAGATTTAAAGAAGTTGATATCTAATCTAAAAGAAATAGAGGGAAAAAAAAAAGCATTGGGTTCTTCAACATGATCGAGAGAATAAGATGTAGTATGAAGTTCTTAATATGGAGAACACATATAAAACTAACTTTAAAAAATCCCACAAATGTCATTTTAAAGCAACTGGATTTAGGGTAACTTGGAAAGATTGCTTATGAAATAGATTCAAATTCAAGCTAAACAATGAGAAAAGGTTTGAACTAATCCTAGTTGGGTTTGCATTTAATAAGCTCTTAATAAAAAAGAACCATGTAGCATTACATTCAAATGGTCGACAACCAATCAACTAAAAAACTAATAAAATTGGGATTTATCAAAAAAAAAAAAAAAAACAGCAACAACAATCAACATGGAATGTGCTTTATGAATAATATGATTACATCCTTTAAGCATAAACTGAAAGAATTGCTACACATTCCCAAAATCAACAAAAATCATTGCTAAGAAAATCATGTCTAAGTAGCAACTAAATTGCCTCATGAATAATATGATAGAAAATGTGTGGTCAGTGGAGAAGAAAAATAATAATGTTTTATTTTCAAATAATATTATTTATGGGTGGTATAGAAGGACAATATTACTTCTGTCTAAAATACCAGAGATGTTTTATGTTTGATTTATTTATTTATGAATTTATTTATCTGTAAGTGTTTGAATCTGTATACATCTAATTGTTAGAGATCAATAACAAATAGAAAAAAGCAGAGCAAGTGAAAATGACAAAATGTATGATTTTTGGTCATATATTGTTAATTCAAGATCATTATATCAAGAGTAAGTTTCATATGTTGCAACAAAAGAAAAAATAAAAAGAATAAGCTATACCTGCTTGCCACTGGTCTTATTGAGCAGCATGCATATAATGAGGACCCTCCAAGGATCGAAGTAATGATTTTCCTGCAAAAGATTGTATGGAGATCTTGGAGGAACCCAAGTATTGTTGGCGTCCACGCGTTTGTAAGCATCAGACTTTTTCTCTGCGGCAGTCAACTGAGGGGAAACTTTGCTCTTCTTGTTGTTGGTGGTGGTGGTGGTGGTGGTGTCATCCTTCCTCTTCTTGGGGATGATTTCCACAGAGGTTGCATTAGCAGGCAGAGGGAAGTAGGGCGACAGCACCTTTGTTTCACCATTAACAATGGCACGGATATAAAAGGAGGAGGGTGATGGCGGTGAAGGAGGTGGAGAAGGAGGAGATTTGTTTCTCCGGCGAGGAGGTTTGTTTGGCGGAGGAGCTTGAAGAATGCCATTCCTAATGCGAGCTCTGGCAGCCCTATCAGCATCCTTCCTAGAGATGACCGTCACATCGGTTGCATTGGCAGGCAGAGGGAAAAACTTGGACAACACCATGGTTTTGCCGTCCACGGTAGCGCGGATGAAAGAGGACGGTGAAGGAGGATTCTTAGTTTTCCGGCGAGGACGTGAGGCCGACGGAGTGCCCTCACCCTTGTTCTTTTGAGATGCCCCATGGCCATGGAGGCGGCTTCCCTTGCACATCATCTTCTCTTTGGCGCAGCTCTCTGAAGGCAAACCCTAACCCTAACCCTTCACGAGCCTAGCAAATCTCAGTCCCCCGTTTTCCATTGGCATCCATCTTGGATACCTCAGCCTTGGGACTCAGCGAAACAGAGAGACAGAGACAGAACAGAGACAGAGAGAACAAGGCCTACTTACTTCTTGGCATAATTTTCAATGATGGTAGAGACAGGACGGCCTATGGTCCATTTTAGGCAAGAATAAAATTGAACAAATTAATAATTCCCTACATTGTGATTTTATTTCTTTGCATGTGTTAAATCATGTTGCACCCAAATAATGTTACTCAATCAACGGATAGGGTTAGTAAAAATCTGTTCTAGACCCGCCCACCCAGTTTTGTTTGATCTAGAATAAACAGAGTTTGGACAAAAGTATTGTTAATATAGACTGAGTCCAAATATAGTTTAGTTGTCCGAATTTAAATCTGGGCCAGATCCAAAAAATTCAGACAACCGGGTCTTTGTACTTTAAAATTTTGATATAAAACCCACTTATCCAGGACAAATCCTTTTAAATTATTAATTAAATATTAATATATTTATATAAAATATAATGGGAACATTGAATGATTGAATTATTGAATTGTGATTTAAAAGTTTAAGCCTTCATTGTGATTATTGCATCTGTGTCACGTGATGCAGTGAGCCTTTATTTTCTTCATGATTGGAAATTTGCCAATGATTCAATTGGAATTAGAAGCTGAAGGCTAAAACTTACTCACGGCTCCATTTTCATCCTCCCGAATGTTAATAAAAATAGAGGTTGAAGAAGAAGGATTTGGTGGATTTTGAGGCGTGTAAAAACACTGTCTTTTAGGAATTTATCGCCCACAAGTCTGCACCAGGTTCTTGCAATAATTCCCTCAGGATACAACAAAATCCCAAGATCAAACTTTGCAGAAAAGTATATATGATCTTCTTTTGAGAACACTTCTGTATTTAAAGTTAATAAAGAGTTGTGAACCAACGGATTTGTCTGTTGGACAAAAAACTAAAAAACTAGATGGCCCACTTGCAATTTTCTCAAATCTAATTATTTAATTTATTTATTATCTTATAATATATAAATATATATTAACTCTTCTCTTTATCCGATGTGGGACTAAACTATTACCAAATATTCACACATACTACACTAACACCGTGTTTATATGGATTTTGAATATAAAAAAAAGGAATATATATATATATAAAAAAATTGAATAAAAAAATATCGGAGGGCCAAAATGAAAAAAAAGTGTCATGTATTATGGTGTGGATAAAAAAATTTAAAATTAAAATTAAAAAAAATCAATCAAGAATATAAATAAGGGAATTTTGAGTTAAAAAAAATAATGGTAAAAAAACAAAGGGATAAGATAGGATTTTAAAAAAATTGAAATTTAAAAAAAATTAAAAAGAAAAAATCTCCCATGAGTTGGTGATTTGTTGAAAAAATCTCTCATTAAGGATTTTTGGGGAACAAAAAAAATGGAGAAGATTTGAGAAGAAAAAAGAAAACCAGAGAGAGAATTTTTGAAAAAAAAAAAAACAGAGAGTTTTTTAGAAGGGAGACGAAGAGAGAACAGAGGGAGAAGGGGAGGAAGAAGAAGAGATCCTTGCTTTTATTGGAAAGAGAAACAGAGAGTTTTAAGAGAAGAAGAGAAAGAAGGGGACGGGACGCTCATCTATCTTACGGGAGAAGGAACAAAAGAAAAAAGAACAGAAGGAGTAAGGCAATTAAAAGGTTATGATTCTCTCAATGTTAAGTTCATAGCATGATGTATATGCATATATAATTCGTAGCTTGCATGCTTAGAAAGTCTTGACATGTTGAGATGGACACATGTTTACATTCTTAAGATGATGCCTTGTTTTTATGCAATGAGAGATTGCTTTCTATAGTATGTTCAGCATGTAGACATTCACAAGTCTTTTGCTCATTCTCTTTGCAATCCCATCCCATCCATATTCATATTTCCTCACTTCACACTCCATCCTCTCCTTTGTCATTGTGTCATTAAAATATAAAGAAACATCATTTTTAACCCTGATGATCATCTCCGCTTCAAGTCATGCCATTGCTTTATTGCAAGAATATACTTTCCAAATAAAATTTGCACTTGTGTTATCATGCATATGAAATGTGTATGTCACTCATAAGTTCAATCATTACTACCAAACATTGTTTCTGTCATCTTAGATGTATACATTGTCATAGAATTATGGAAAATGAAATATTCACAAGAACTATGGAAAATGTAGCGTGTAAAATTTCCAAAGCTTATTGATGAAGTTTGGGGGGAAAATGCCAAAAATAGAAATTTGAGGACTAATCTACAAAATTTCAAAAAAAAAAAGGGGGAAATATAGGAGGTCGTGCACCTGTTTATTAAAAAAACTCCTAGGAAAATAAAAAAAGAGTTATTTGCAAAAGTTTGAGCGTAGATGTGAAAAGGAGAAATCTAGAGGGTTTAGTTGCAAATTGTGAGAATGTGTGAAAATATGAAAGCTAGAGGGTTTAAGTGCAAAAGCTATAAAAAAATATATAGAAATGTGAAAGTTTGGGGTTTATTTGCAAATTTTGATAAAATGTGAAAAAATGTGAAAGTTAGAGGGCGAAGTTGCATAAATCCTTAAATTTGTGAAAAAGAAAGGAATTTGTGGGCTAATGTGCAAAATTGTCACGAGAGGGGTATTTTTGTAAAAAAAAAAAGGAAAAAAAAAAAGAGAGAAAAAAATGATGAAGGATGAGTGAGAAAAGAGAAGAGAGGAAAGAGAGAAAAAAATGAAGGGATGAGAAAAAAAATGAAGAGGAGTGAAAAATGAATAAAAAATGAGAAGAACGAGGGATGAGAAAAAATAATGAAGGATGAGTTTATTGGTGTGCGGGTGTTTTTTTCATAATTTTCTTCTCTTTTTGCAGGACTTCTCTTTGGAAAATTCCTCTAACTCCATCTTGAGGTCTTGACATACTCTTGGGGTAAAGAGAAAATTTCTATGAAATTTCTCTGACTCCACCTTGAGGTCTTGACATTCTTGGGGAAGGAGAAATTTTTCACGAAATTCCTCTAACTCCACCTTCAGGTCTTGACACACTCTTGGGGTAAGGAGAAAATTTCTATAAAATTCATCTCACTCCACCTTGAGTTCTTGACATACTCTTGGGGTAAAGAGAAAATTTCTATGAAATTTCTCTGACTCTACCTTGAGGTCTTGACACTCTTGGGGTAAGGAGAAATTTTTCACGAAATTCCTCTAACTCCACCTTGAGGTCTTGACACACTCTTGGGGTAAGGAGAAAATTTTTATGAAATTCCTCTAACTCCACCTTGAGGTCTTGACATACTCTTGGGGTAAGGAGAAAATTTCTATGAAATTTCTCTGACTCCACCTTAAGGTCTTGACACTTTTGGGGTAAGGAGAAATTTTTCACGAAATTCCTCTAACTCCACCTTGATGTCTTGACATACTCTTGGGGTAAGGAGAAAATTTTCATAAAATTCCTCTGACTCCACCTTGAGGTCTTGACACTCTTGGGGTAAGGAGAAAATTTCTATGAAATTTCTCTGACTCCACCTTCAGGTCTTGACATTCTTAGGGTAAGGAGAAAATTTCTATGAAATTTTTCTAACTCCACCTTGAGGTCTTGACATTCTTGGGGTAAAGAGAAATTCTTATAAAAAGTTATGAAAGGAAAAGTGAAAAAAACCAACGACCGCTAGGTCAATTGGTACTGGGTCCCTTGCGTAAGGTGTTCGGTTTCGGGGAGACCCGGGATCGAATCCTTGTTCGTGCAAGGTGAGTGCACGGTTCGGTGAGCGCCGCTCCCACGTGTCTGTCCCTGACTTACCCTTAGATGGGGGGCGCTTGTTGTCTATTTGTCAAAAAAAAAAAAAAAAAAAGTGAAAAAATGAAAAATCCACAAAAAAAATCTCTCTTCTTGAAATAAAAAAAAATTCTTGAAATGAAAGGAAAAGTGAAAAAAATGAAAATTCCACAAAAAAAAATCTCTCTTTTTGAAATTAAAAAAAATTATTGAAGTGAAAGGAAAAGTGAAAAAAATGAAAATTCCAAAAAAAAAAATCTCTCTTTTTGAAATGAAAAAAAATTCTTGAAGTGAAAGGAAAAGTGAAAAAAATGAAAATTCCACAAAAAAAAATCTCTCTTCTTGAAATGAAAAAAAAAATCTTGAAGTGAAAAAAATGAAAAATTCCACAAAAAAAGAAAATCTCTCTTCTTGAAGCAAAAAAAAAAATTCTTGGAGTGAAAGGAAGAGTAAAAAAAATGAAAACTTCACAAGCAAAAAAAAACAAAAAAACAAAAAAAAAATCTATTCTTGAAGTAAAAAAAAAAAACAACAAAATCTCTCTTCTTGAAGTAAAAATTCTTGACGTGAAAGGGAGAGTAAGATGAGAATTTTCACACAAAAAAAACAAAATGAAAACTCCACAAACAAAAAGCTCTTTTCTTGAATTAAAAAAAATCTCTTCTTCAAATGAAAGGAAGAGTAAAAAAAATGAAAATTCTACAAACCAAAAAAAAAAAATCATTTCTTGAAGTGCAAGGAAGAATTAAAAAATGAAAATTTCACAAAAAAAAATATATCTCTTTTCAACACTCATAAAAAATGTTGACAGAAATTTTCTTGAAGCTCATTATGAGGTCTCTCTCGCCAAAATTGAAATGGAGAACTCAATTGATGTCTTAGCTAACAAGAATCAAGCTCATGATTATAGCTTGAGATCCATTTAAAAAAAATCAAAAAAATTGCCAAGTTAATGACTTAATCATGTTGAAGTCCGCAACTTGAAAATTTAAAGGTCAAGACTTACAAGCATTAAAGGGTCAAAACCTAAATAACAAATGCAACTCTGGAGTTTAAGACACAAAGAAGTCAAAGATTAGAGGAGTTTCACAAGTCAAAACCTGAAGATTTTACAAGCACAAAGGGCCGAAGTCTTCAGTGATAAAAGAAATGAAGATGATCAAGTAGGCAACTCATCAATGCAGAGTGGCCGCAGCTTAAAAGTTATGCAATGTGTCAAGATGCAAGCACAACTAAAAAAATTGAAGGAGGCTCTAGTCACCAAGCTAGAGGGTTTTCTGATTAGCTTTAGCAAAGAAGTCAAGAGCATCAACCAAGTCAAAAAAAAAAAAAAAAGAAAGAAAGAAATTTGTAGAACATGACAAAAAATAGCTCTCTTAATATTTTTGCATTCTCACTCATGATTATGTATTCACATATTCTTTGAAATCAATAAAAGAAATAATTTTGTGTTTCTTCATTTGTTTCTCATTCACACTTGTTTCTTAATCGGAGGTTCCCATGACATTGTCTGGGGTAATTAATATTAGGAGCTTGCCCCTAATAGAAGTTATGAACCTGCAATCACCTGAAATATGAAAATAATTAAAATTTGATTTGTAATTCATGCTTTTTACCCGGTCAATACCAATTAAAAGCCGGGTGGAAAGAAAGGAGCCTACACACTGATTGCTCACAAACTCCATCTCTGGTGACGGTCATAACTCAAGTGTTTGTAGGTATGTCTCTCTATTCTTTAAATATCTATTTATTTATTTGTTTGATTATCTATTTCTTTATCTCCTTCTTCATTAATTCTTTGTCTATCTCTTGAAATTAGAACACCTTAGTTTATTTCAAAAGTTCATTAATCCTTAGTTTAAATTTTATGTTTGTTTCACCATTGACATTCTACATTGTTATTTTTTTAAAATTATTTTGCAGAATTTGAAAGATGTCATCCACTGAAGAAATTGATGCATCTTGTAGGGTAGTTGACAATTAAGGTAATAGTAAAAGGCCAAGAAAAAATACATCTAGGCTAGTTCCAATAATTCATTTGTTGATTTTGCTAAAAGTCAACTTTGCATAAGAAATGGATTGCTTTTTAATGGTGAGTTTTTTTATGTCAGTTGTTGTGCACATATTTTGAATTTGATAGTTCAAGATTGGCTAAAAGAAATTGATAGTGGTATTTACAAGATTCAAGAGAGTGTGAAATTTATGAGAAGATCACAATCTCAAAAGAAGAAGTTCTATGATTGTGCCAACAAATGGGCATCAATTGCAAAAAAAGGGTTGCGTCAAGATGCTAGCACAAGATGGAATTCAATATATCTTATGCTAGAGTTGGTTTTACATTATCGAAATGCATTTATCCATCTTTTATTGAGTGACTCTAATTATCTTCATTGTCCTACTTTAGAAGAATGGAATCACATCGAAAACATGGTCAAGTTTTTTAAAGTGTTTTGTGATGTGACAAATATTTTTTTGGGCACTTTGTATCCCACTTCAAACTTGTTCTTTCTTAGGATGTGGAGGATCTAATGTATATTGCAAGAAAAAGCAATAAATCCCATTCCATTTAGAAGTTCATCATTGTCAAGAATGCAATCAAAGTTTAATAAATATTGGGGAGCTTTTAGTGCTATCTTGGTTATTGCTGTGATTTTGGATCATCGCTATAAAATGGATATTGTTGAATTTGCTTTTATGAAACTCTATGGTGATGATGAAAGCAATAACAAGGTGAATAATATTCATAAGAAGCTTCAAAAATTATTTGGACAATATTACAATATTAATTTACAAAATCAAGGTAGCTCTTCTACAATCCAAACAACTCAAGACCAAGTTATTGAAGGAGATCCAAATGATCCATTAATGGTGAGTTCTCATGAGTCATAACCAATTAAATTATTTTAATTATGTTATTTTTGTAAAGACTTTTGCTTTTACATGACTGATATGTGTAGGCCTATGAAGTATTTCAAAGTATGCGCTTGGCTTCACAAGCACGAAAGTCAGAATTGGATTCGTATTTGGAAGAGCCACCATCTGATAGAGAAAAAAACTTGAATGTTTTAGAATTTTGGAAGTCTGTTCAATATCGTTATCCACTTCTTTGTCAAATGGTGTGTGATGTTTTGGTGATCCCTATTACCACAGTTGCTTCTGAGTTTGCCTTTAGTTCAGGATGTAGAGTGCTTGACCAATATCGAAGTTCTCTTACTTCAGACATTGTAGAAGCTTTAATATGTGGACAAGATTGGTTACATGCATCAATGGGTAAGTTTGTGAAATTTTGTTATTTCAAACAACACTCACATAATATTTATACGAAGACTAATATAAATATCTTAATTGTTGTGTTATTATCTAGGTGACCATGGAAAGATGAAGGATTTTGATGATGGCACTGAAGGGATGTTGAAGGTCGACCTTGTTGCTCAAACTTCAAATCAAGCTTCAAATTAAATTGAGATTAATTAACTTTAAAGATTGCATTAAAGTTTTGCATATGATTTTATATCATTAAGACATGGGTTCTTGGGTATTATATTTGGCTTGTTATTTAATTTTGTATTATCAAGGCATGTATTTTTATATAATACTTATTAAAACTTGGATTATTGTATGAATTAATTTGGATTGTTGAACATTGTTTTTTGCATTTGATATGAATTAAATTATTTTTATATAGTTTAGTATTTGAATGAACTTTAAATATATGTTATAGGATTCAAATAAAATTCGGACATTTGGGCAACTAAGTTTTGAAAGAAACCAAATCTAGACAAGTCACAGTTATCCGGATTTAAAATCGAGCCAGATCCGAGCATCAAATTAATTACTTATAAGAGTAGTTGTCCGGGCCCAATTTTGTTCAGGCCCGGATTTTTGCCACCCCTATCAATGGATCCCTATTTTTAATAATATATGTATATTTTAAGCAAGAAAATTTGTTGTATCTTAAATTTTAAAAAAATTGTATAGACTTTTCAAAATATCCCTATTTAAAAATTCATCAATATTTTATTATTTTTTATAATTCAATTAAATCTTCTAATTCTCTTTCTCAATATGACATTTAAGTTTTTAAAAAAATATTGAAAAATATAACAGTATATCAAAAATAAAAGATAAAATTAGAAAATATTATTTAATGCTTCCGAGAATTTTTAAATGGGTATATCAAGAATAACCATAAAATTTTCTAAAAGTGAACATATAAATAGGACCAAAACATGTGATCGTCATTAATAACATATACTCGGATGACTAAATCGTAACAAAAACTAAAAGTAAATAATCAAATCATAATTTTTTTTAAAGTTAGGTGACCGAAATGAAAACACACAAAAAAGTAGCGATCATTTAGGTTGTTTACCATTTTCTTTTGTTATGGTTAAATATTTAATGTGATTAATAGGATAAAAATCAATTCAAAGTTTAATATACTAATATGTAAATAAATTAAAGAATAGCTGAAACTCGACACTAGCACTTAAATTATACAGCAAAGAGTAACATTAATGAGCCAAAATTGAATTCAAATTAATATATTTATTTTAAAATCTGAATTGAGAAATAACATATACGACATAAATTAATTTTATTAATTTCAAAAGGGAAAAAAATTACATAAATACATAAATTTCATCAAGAATACAAGAATTTAAAACTTTGTAACACTTGTAATTCTACTTTCTAATTTTTCTTTTTAGCCTCACATAATTTAAGTCAATTTTAACTTTGTTTAATCCCAACTTTTTACTAAAAATCGCGCTAAGGATAATTTTTTTGATTTTGTTAACTTTGGTCTTATTACAACTAGATTTCAAGTTGTGATTTTTTTTATGTTTGCAAATTATAAAATCAATTTCATTGATTTATACTTTCGAAAGCTCTGAGGTTTCATGCACATGAAGCTTTTAGTCTTTAACTGGTGAAGCTCTTCACCAGTTAAAGGACTAAACCATTAAAATTAATACTATAATTTTAATTGTTTAACACTCATTCTACAAGCCTATATAGGGGGCATCCTCCTCCAATGCTAGGAGAGAGGTTACTCCTCACTTTCTTCTCCTACTCTATCTCCCACATTCATCTTAGAAGTCTAGATTTAGTGAGATAAAACTCTCATAATTAAGTTTGCCAAGGCAATGCAGCACGATTGGAGACTGTCTGCTTAATCATTCTATCTCGCCTCTTCTTTTAATATCGTGGTTTTTCATATTCTTATACAGTTTTGTTTTATTTTAATTTTCTAATTATATTCACCCCAATTTTTTAACATAATATGTTCTCGTTGTGTTTCAAAGAATAAATTTAAACAATTTTTATTACATTTAAATTTTTATTTATATTAAATATGGTACTAATTAATAATTAATTACTTACGCAATTAATATTCATGAGATCTTTCAAAACTAAAGTATCGTAACCGTTTCCATTATAGGGAGTTATTTAATCATAACATTGAAGTTTCCATTGTAAAATTATATACAATATTATCTCAAAACTTTCAAAATTGAAAAAAGAAAAACGTTAAAAACGTTACGGAGTGAGAGAATTTATCTAATGTAATTTATAACACATGTTAAGAGTCTGCTCGTTCTCTAAGTAGCTAATTAGTTTTATACAATATTAATGACTTTGGACAAGAAATATAAATACTTGCTCTATTAAAAAAAACAAAAAGCCAGATTTTGAGAATGACCACCTTGTGTTTATGCTAAAATGGAGAATGTCACAATTGTGACCTTATCAAATTCTAGTTCACTTTATTGAATAAAGTTTTTTAATGGGTCTGAACTTTAAAAGTTACTTATTACTCCTTACGGTTCTTTTCACTTGTTCATTTTAACTAATTTACATGGATTAACAAAGTTTATTAAAGTTAAATAATAATCTAAAATTAATAAAAAATTTATTAACTTTCTAAAACTATTTTTATTTAAAATATAACTTAATAAAATGTGTAGTTGAATATGATTTATTGAAAATTATAAAAATACATTATTTAATGTTTCCTAAATTTTCTAAGTGAACAAGTAAAAAGGGCCAAAGAAAATATCCAAAAAAAAAAAAAAAACCAGAGGTAGTAGAATACTTGTTTGGAAATCCAAACATAATGCTAGTAGTCATTCAATCTTTATTCATTTCTTAAAATAATATTCCAAGCCTTTGCAGGTAAGGAGAATGATACGTATTGGTAAAACAAAGTGTTCATCTAGCAGTTGCTGCAGTTGGGTCCTGACAGCCTAATGGTAGAGAAACCTTCATTCAAGAAAATCATGACGTTTATATCTAGTGGAACAGTCGGTTCATTTATGTAATCCATTCAATATACCTAAATCCTTTAAATTAAATTACTTATTTCACAAACTAATATAGGTATTGAAAGAGTCTTTTGCAACAAAGAGCACAATATCATAGAACATGTTCACAAAGCCTAATAAAAATGTATGATCATTTCGTCTCAGGAAAGAAATTAACATAATGTACGAACAAGAAAAGTGATAATCAAAAGGGACGCTCGAATGAAACAAACAATGGCCCATGAATTCTAACTTCTAGCCCCCTAACTCAGTTTCAAGGTGTTCTAGCTCTTTTTCAAGTGTATACCTACAACGCCAGCACCACATTCTACTGTCCATATCCTCTTCACGGAATTTATAGAACTTAACACAATTTTAAAGATAGTAGGAACACTTCAAACATAACAACTCATAAATACCACGACACGAAAACCACTTGGCACAATAAATTGGACTGCTAATCAATTATTCTTTTGTCATATGTTGATTTTGCAAACCAAGAGTCTTTTCAGCTGCCTCTTGCATGTTGCATAGAAACTTCCAATATGGCACTAGCATGTGGTCATGTGGAATCACTTCCTCTGGTTTTCCAACACAAAATATCGCATATGCATCAGCTGCATACCTGAATTATTGTTGTGCACAAAGTGTCAAGGAAAAGCAAAAGATCACAAAACATGTGATGTGTGATGATACTCCATAATGTAGAGAAAAAACAAATGCTAAGAAGTTGCTAACACAATTCTTCAAGAAGCCATCAATGTAAAATTAAAATGAAGAAAATTAAAAATATCTATGTTCTACTCACTTCCCAACACCATGAAGTTGTGTGACATGAGTCCAATCATCTCTCAGATACTCCTGTGAAAAGCGTTTCATCTTTCTCGCACGAGTTTTTTGAAATCCTAGACCGCGTATAACCTCTTCTATCTCCTCCACGTCAGCATTCCATGCCATTGACTCTGCATCAGGGCACAAACAAAATAGGTGCCGTATTGCCTCACGAACCTGGACAGAAATCCAAAGAATTATTTTTCAATTATCATAATCTAAACATGAGCTGAATTCCTTGGTTAGCTAAGATTCTAGCAAATAAATTCTCGTATTTGAAACACGTTGGGCCTGGAATAACAGTGAGTCATGCATTCTCAACAACTAAAAATGTCTACAAAATTACTGAAAATCAGATAAAAAGCTCAGTAAAAAAACAGTGCTGCAACAAAGGATGCATTTGACACATGATACTTACATACCACTTTAGCTAGATTTTCCCAATTGTTCATCATAAAAAAATAAATAAATAAAAACCTTCATTATAAGCAGTGAACAATCCATGAAACAAAACATCCACTTACTACACTTATTTCAGACTTGAAAAAGATTAAATTTGAGAAACCGAAAAATAGGCTACCTCCTGTGATGACTCCATTGACTGGAAGGCAAATATTTGCCATGCTCAGAGGGAAAAATGGTGACAATGTGGAAAAGAGTACTTGGACATAGATATTTGAGGATTAAAAGAGAAGCCACTTTCAGCTTTCCAGGACAGGGATTTATTTCCAACAAAAAGTTAGCAGTTGCACCAAACATAGAACACGGGGGTTTTGCCCAAATCATATATGGGGTTTGACGGGCGGAAGCCAAAAATTTGATTGAATTTGAAGGTGACAGGCAAAATTTTCATTTTTTCTGTAAACTATCCAAACAGTTTAAATTTGGAACATATGATCAATTACAAATATTTACTTAAATTCAATGAAACAAAGTGTGAAGATCAGCTAATATGCAAGCACAATAAATGTTTAAAATGGGGAAGTCAGCCCAAATGAAATTACACTACCAACGTAACAATTTGTTATATTGCTTAGTTTTGTAAATCTAAAAACATTACTCTATCATACAATATTAATACATCACTTGTTTAGAGCACCATGACAGATTAAAGGCATCCAACTTGCATATTTAAAAAACATGGAAGCCGATTCACCACAAGGTTCCGCAGAAGATTTAAAGAAGTTGATCTGTAATCTGAAAGAAACAGAGGAAAAAACATTGAGTTCTTCAACATGAAGGTGAGGATAAGATGTAGCACGAAGTTTTTGACATGGAGAACGTATAAAATTAACTTTGAAGAATCCTGCAAATGTCATTTTACGTGAACTTTTATTTTTATGTTTGTGTAAAATCAATTAACTAGGTTATTATTTCAGGTAAATAGAGTAGCATAGAATTAAGTTGCGAAACAAATGGATTTAGAAGAACTTGGAAAGATTGCTCATGAAATAGATTCTACTTCAAGCTAAACAATGATTATGCATGTCATGAGAAAAGGTCTGGAAAAGTCCTAGTCCAGTTAGCATTAGACAAGCTCTTAATAAAAAACAACCAAGGAGCATAACGTTCAAATGGTGGTCAAGGACCAATCAATTAAATACAAATTAAATTGGGGTTCATCAAAACAATCCGACATGGATATTGCTTTATGACTTCAGTTGAATCTATCACTTTATTCCAGAAATAAGAACATGACATGAATGCAAAGACAAACAGAATGCTCCCAATATTGATCCTTAAGTTTAAAAGATTAGTTGGCGACATATTAAGTGGTTATCTTTTTCATCTGCTTTCACCCCTATTGTGTAAAATCTGTCACCATTACATCCTTTGAGCGTAAACTGAAAGAAATTTCAACCCACTCCTAAAATCAACACAAAATATTACTAAAAATTCATGTTCAAGCAACTAATAAATTGTCTCATGAATAATATGACCAACAATGTTTAATAAAATGGAGAAGAATTATAATGTCTTTTGTTTAAAATGATATTCATATACATGGAAAACATTGCTTCTATTTGACATAACAAAAGAGGTTTCATGTTTTATTTATTTATCTATTGACAAGTGTTTGAATCAGTATACATTTACATGACGATGTACTTATGAACAATGTCCCCCACAGAACACGCATGGGAAGAGCATAGTTGAGCCAATAAAGGTCTACCTCATGCCGTTTAGAGAAAACATAATTCCTTGTCCATATTGATACGTAAAACTAATATGCTTGTGAAAGCAACATAGGCAGGGCTGACAGCCTGACACTCAACTGTCAGAGATCGATATTATATGTGCAAGATCAAGTCCAAAATGTAAGGTTTCTTTATCATGTGTTGTTCATTCAAGATTAATACATCAAGATTAAGATTGATATGATTCAACAAGAAAATAAAAATAGAATGAATGAATAATACCTGCCTGCCAGTAGTCCTATTGAGCAGCATGCAAATAATGAGGACCCTCCAAGGATCGAAGTAATGATTTTCCTGCAAAAGATTATATGGAGATCTTGGAGGAACCCAAGTATTGTTGGCGTCCACGCGTTTGTAAGTATCAGACTTTTTCTCTGCGGCAGTCAACTGAGGGGAAACTTTACTCTTCTTGTTGTTGTTGGTGGTGGTGGTGGTGGTTGTGTCATCCTTCCTCTTCTTGGGGATGATTTCCACAGAGGTTGCATTAGCAGGCAGAGGGAAGTAGGGCGACAGCAACTTTGTTTCACCATTAACAATGGCACGGATATAAAAGGAGGAGGGGGATGGCGGTGAAGGAGGTGGAGAAGGAGGAGATTTGTTTCTCCGGCGAGGAGGTTTGTTTGGTGGAGGAGCTTGAAGAATGCCATTCCTAATGCGAGCTCTGGCAGCCCTATCAGCCTCCTTCCTAGGAATGACCGTCACATCGGATGCATTGGCAGGCAGAGGGAAAAACTTGGACAACACCATGGTTTTGCCGTCCACGGTGGCGCGGATGAAAGAGGACGGTGAAGGAGGATTCTTAGTTTTCCGGCGAGGACGTGAGGCCGACGGAGTGCCCTCACCCTTGTCCTTTTGAGATGCCCCATGGCCATGGCATTGGTAGCCGCTTCCATCAGACATCATCATCACCATCTTTTCTCTTCAGCCCAAGCCCTGACCCTGATAATCCCAATTCTTCACAAGAAAAGACTACAGTTCATCGCCTCACTCACAGCCTTTTTTCCACAATCGCATCGATCTTCGGACTCGCACAGAAGAGAAAGCGCGCGCTGCCGCCCTTTTTATTGATTTATTTATTTATTTTAGGTTTTTTTTCCCACCAAGAACTAGAAGACACCTTTCTATTATGAGAGGCCCCTAGGGCAGAGTATTTCAAACAGTCTCCTCGCACCCAACTACCCAAGAGTTGTTGGATTTTTTTTTTTTTTCCTCTTTTACTTCAGTGGATTTTTTTTATTATTTTTGGTTTTTTTAATGAAGTTGGTGCACCGAAAATTTAATTAAAAAACCCTTAATATGATTGAACGTAGAGAAGGGGACAGCTAGTAATCGGAGCTGCAGGACCAGACTCACCCGGTCCAGTTTTTTCGAACCCTAACTAGGGCCCAGCCCACCTCTTGGACAGTTTTGTTGCCCCCATTCATCTTAAAGGTGAACCTGGCTCGAAAGGAAAGGGGCCCACTAGGGTGGATGCTAATTACAGGTTTTCTAACCTCTCCCATAGAGCCATTGAGTGTCGAGTACTGAGAGGGTATCCACCTTTGGTCAATTTTTTTTATTTTATTGTGATTTGAGTAAATATATTATATTATATGTAATTTATAACCTCTATAATTTATAAATTATATTATAACCTCTATAATATATTATAAATTTTCTTTATTTCTAACCTCTATAATTTATAAACTATATTATATGTAATTTTTTTATTTTAATATAATTTGAGTAAATATCTTAAGAGGGTATCCACTTTGATCAAATTTAACTTTGAGAATTTAACATTTTGATCACCAAATTTTAATTTTATTTTACCATAAGAGTATCAAGAGCTTTTTGCTATGATTTAATTAACATGTCTAGCGAAAATGTCATGTCAGAGTTAGCTCGCTACATCAGCATGTTAGTTTGAATTCTATTCAGAATTAACTTCGTGATGATATTAATTCAACCTGAATTCAAACTATATAAAGTGGTCCATGACTTTATCTAACAGGAGTCCTAAGTTAACTCTAATTGGCACTTTGGATAATGATCTACTTAAATTTTAAGTAGAGTTAATCCTTTGATGGTAAGGATTATATATAGGACAGCACCAGGGGTTCTCAATCTATCGTTCTTGCAAATACCTAGCTCCATCGGTGGGAGAGGACGGGATAGATTGGAAGAGTCCCTGGTTAATTCAAGCGTGGACTTAGAGGCTCTCGTCGTTTTCAACAATTTGCTATGGCTGGAGGTATGTGATCCTGCTTCCGCATATAATATACGACATAGATGTCGTAATTAAGCTTGATAAATTCTAACAGTTGGCATCAGAGCCTGATTAATTCCTCTGCCTAGCATAATTGAATTCTGACATGTATGTGTTATTTACAAATTACACATTGTTTGAATTTAATGTATTATTTCATATAAATTATAATAAACATGCATGAGTTAGGGTTTGTATAAACTAAATCCATTAATGTTTACGCATGTTTATAATGAAATAAATTAGGCTAATTTAGGGTTTGGAAGATTTGGGGATTAGGCCCAAAACCGAACCCATTATGGACAAGACCGTGGATAGGCCGCGGACTACGCACATGTGAACGCTGGACTAGGTCGCGCACGTGCAAGCGTTGGGCTGGGAGCGGTGCTGGCTGGCCGCGAGTAGGCCAGCAGCGCAGGCCTGCAGCACAAGCGGCTTGGCCGCGCGCAGGCTGGTAGCGCGCTGGCCCTGCCGCGCGCAGGTGCTAGTCGCTGGTCGGCCGTGCGCGGGCTGGACGCGCACGACCTGCACGCGCTGGCCTGGGCACGAGCCTTGCTTGGACGTATGCGGCTTGCGCACGCTCTGTCTGGGCTGCGCGCGGCCTGGGCGCCCGCCTAGCCAGCCACGCGCGCAGGAGCGCAGGTGGCCTGGCTGCGCGCCTGGCCGTGTGCTGACTGCTAGCTGTGCGCTTGCGCCGGCTGGTCGGTGGCGGTCCGGGCGGCGACGGCTTCCATGGAGAAGAAATTAGGGTTTTCCCTAATATTAAGTTTAATTATTTTATTTTATTAATTCTTTAATTTGAATGATTGTTTGAATAAAATAGTTTAATGGGTATTGTTGCAAAATTGCTTTACTTTGTATATTTTGCATGTAGATCCCTGTTTAGGTGTTTATTTAAATTTGAGGGTTATGTTTGTATGAATTTTTCATGCATTAAGTGTATTAATTATAATTTGTATAATTAATTATTTACATTGAATTTGTTCATGTATATGGTTGGTATGTCATGTGATCGAATGAACTTTTGTTAATTATGAAGTGGCCACAATATTCATAATTTTATTTTTTATAAAAATTATAGATTACATATTGTGAGTGTAATTGATCACATCTAGCTTAAAATGACATGAATTGTAATTAATTATGATTAATACAATAATTTTACCCCACAGGGATTTTGTTATATTGCTCATAATTAATTGGGATAAAATAATAAATAATTTTTATTACTTAAGTCGCCCACAGGTATTAAGTAATTTTAATTATTTATTAGTTTTATCAGGTGGCAAATTGTGATTAATTATATTTGATATAATGATTTTACCCCACAGGGATTTTGTTATATTTATAATTAATCAAGATAGAATAATGGTTAATTTTTATTTCTTAAGTCGCCCACAGGTATTAAGGAATTTTAATTATCCATTAGTTTTATCGGTTGTTATGAATCTATTTTATATCTATATCTTTGCCCACGGGCAGATTGTGATAACAAATTGATTCATGTTTTGTTTTTCGGTATGGCTTGCATTGGTAAGCATACCAACTTGTTTTATTGCCTTGAATATTAAGTATGATATGTATGTTATTTTGTTTATTGTAGCTATGCAATCAGATGCTTTTGCTGAAAAATGTCATGTTCCTATGTTAAGGGGTGATAATTACAAAACTTGGAAGGAGTTAATTCTCCTCCAGTTGGGATGCATGGATTTTGGCTATGCTATAAGGAAGGATGAACCACCTGTGCCGACAGACAATAACACTCCTGCTGCTATTGCCTTGTATGAACGGAGGAAGCGATCTAATCGCTTGAGCATGATGTACATTAAGACACGTATATCTGCTAGTATCCGTGGTTCAATCCCTGATTGTGCACATGTAAGAGATTTGCTGAAGGCAGTTGATGATCAATTTGAATCTTCAGATAACGCTCTTTCTAGCACTCTCATGACCAAATTATTATCCATGAAGCTCACAAGTGTAAAAGGTGTGCGAGAGCACATCATGAGGATAAGAGATTTAGCGGCTTAACTTAAGGCATTAGAACAAATCGATTTTTCAAACGCTTACCTTGAGCACTTTATCTTGCACTCTCTTCCACATCAGTATAATGCTTTCAAAATCTCATACCACACACATAAAGATAAATGGTATGTTAATGAGCTTTTGACCATGTGTGTTCAAGAGGAGGAAATGTTGTTATTAGAAAAGAGTGAAAGTGCACATATGGCTATTCAAGGTAAGAAGAGAGGACGAACCAACCTGAACAAGGATAAAGGCAAATTACCTGTTCAGATCCAGAAAGTGTCCAAGTGCTTTTTTTGTAAGAAGAAAGGGCACATGAAGAAGGATTGTTCGAAACTCAAGATTCATCTTGAGAAGAAAGGTACTGAAATTTCTTTTGTTTGTTATGAATCTAATATGGTTGATGTTTGTCATAACACTTGGTGGATTGATTCTGGTACTATAATCCATATTTCTAATACCTTGCAGGGCTTCTTAAGCCGAAGGATACCGACGAAGAGTGAACAATTCATTTATTCAGGGAATAAGATTCATTCACATGTAGAAGCAGTCGGGACATGCAGATTAATTCTAGATTCAGGCTTTGTTTTAGATTTGGGAAAGACCTTTTATATTCATAGTTTTTCTAGAAATTTAATTTCAGTTTCACAACTTGTACCATTAGGATATTCCTTTCAGTTTTATGAAACATATTTTCGTTTGTTTTATAATTCTTCTCCTGTTGGGAATGGTGCATTGTGTGATGGTCTTTTCCAAATTTATTTACAAAGTAATGTTTCTTATAATGTGTTGCATGATCAAGTAAATGTTGGTATTAAGCGTAGTGTTTTAAATGATAAATCTTCCATGTTATGGCACCGGAGATTGGGACATATCTCCATAAAGAGAATTGAGAAGTTGGTGAATGATAGAATCCTTGACTTTCTTGATTTTACCAACTTTCAAACTTATGTGGATTGCATAAAGGGTAAGCAAACCAACAAATCTAAGAAAGGTGCTAGGAAGAGTTCATGCTTATTAGAGATCATACATACAGACATTTGCAGTCCAGAGATGGACTTGCATGGTCAAAAATACTCCATCTCTTTCATTGATGATTATTCACGCTTTATGTATCTCTACTTGCTTGATAATAAGAGTGAAGCACTAGATGCTTTCAAAATCTTTAAAGATGAAGTAGAGAAAGTAGAGAAACAATGTGGTAAGCAAATAAAGATCGTGAGATCAGATAGAGGTGGAGAATATTATGGTAGGTACATAGAGGATGGACAAGCACCAGGTTCATTTGCGAGGTTTCTAGAAGAGCATGGTATTGTGGCCTAATACACTATGCCTGGCTCACCAGATCAAAATGGTGTAGTTGAAAGAAGAAACCACACTTTAATGGATATGGTAAGGAGTATGCTTAGCAACTCCAAACTTCCTCGATCTCTGTGGACTGAGGCTCTTAAAACGGTAGCGTATATATTAAACCGTGTTTTGACCAAGGCAGTTTCTAAAACTCCATTTGAATTGTTCAAAGGTTGGAAACCGAGTTTGCAGCATATGCGTGTTTGGGGTTGTCCAGCTGAAATAAGAGTGTTTAATCTACATGAGAGAAAGTTGGACCCAAGGACTGTTAGCGGTTATTTTATTGGTTATGCAGAAAAGTCCAAGGGTTATAGGTTTTATTGTCCATCATATAACACTAGAATTGTGGAATCAAGAAATGCTATATTTCTTGAGAATGACTTGATTAGTGGGAGTGATCAACCTCTAGACTTTGGTCTTGCAGAAGATCATGAAGAAACTCCAGACACTAATCAAAGATTGATTATTTCACATGATAACCATCAAGATTTGGAAGACATTGAAATGACAATCATTGAGGAACCACATCCTACTGATCCAGTTGATCAAATCCCACAACATCAATCTGAAGTTATTGAGCAACAACTTCATCAAGAAGATAATGATGTGGCATTGAGAAGATCAACAAGAATTAAGAAACCGGCAATATCTAGTGATTATGTTATGTATTTACAAGAATCTGACTATGATTTTGGAGCCGTTGATGACCCTAAAATGTTTTCACAAGCTATTAGTTGTAGTAATTCTAAGTTGTGGTATTATGCTATGAAGGATGAGATGGAATCCATAGCACATAATGGTGTTTGGGATCTAGTCAAGTTGCCTGAAGGGGCGAAAGCCATTGGGTGTAAGTGGGTCTACAAAACTAAGAAAGACTCGCTAGGCAACATTGAGTGTTACAAAGCTAGATTGGTTGCTAAAGGATTTACTCAGAAATAGGGTATCAACTATAATGAGACTTTTTCTCTAGTTTCGAAAAAGGACTCATTTCTTATTATAATGGCATTAGTTGCTCATTTTGACTTAGAATTACATCAGATGGATGTGAAAACGGCTTTCCTTAATGGAGATCTAGATGAAGAGGTGTTTATGAAACAACCTGAAGGATTCTTCTCTAGTGAAGGTGAAAGCTTGGTTTGCAAGCTTAAGAAATCTATATACGGACTGAAACAAGTATCCCGATAGTGGTATTTGAAGTTCCATGATGTTATCTCATCATTCAGTTTTGTTGAGAACATTAAGGATCAATGCATATACTATAAAGACAATGGGAGTAAGTTTTGCTTTTTAGTTCTATATGTTGATGATATTTTGCTTGCAACCAATGATAAGGGTATGTTGCATGAGGTGAAACGATTTCTCTCTAAGAATTTTGATATAAAAGATATGGGTGAGGCATCTTATGTCATTGGCATTAAGATACATAGAGACAGACATCGTGGTGTTTTGGGTTTGTCTCAGGAAGCCTATATTAATAAAATCCTTGAGAGATTCCAGATGGAAAATTGTTCTCCTAATATTGCTCCTATTGTGACAAGTTTAACTTGGACCAGTGTCCTAAAAATAACTTGGAAAAGTAACAGATGGAAAACATCCCGTATGCTTCAGCCGTTGGAAGTCTTATGTATGCTCAGGTCTGTACGAGACCAGATATAGCATATACTGTGGGGATGTTGGGAAGATATCAAAGTAATCCAGGGATTTACCACTGGAAAAGCTGCAGAGAAAGTAATGAGGTACCTTCAAGGTACGAAGGATTACAAGCTTATATACAAAAGATCAGATGACTTGGAGGTCATTGGGTACTCGGATTCAGATTATGCTGGCTGTCTTGACTCTCAGAGATCAACATCCGGTTACATTTTCATGTTGGCCGGCTGTGCTATCTCATGGAGAAGTGCAAAACAGACTTTGGTTGCTACTTCCACTATGGAAGCCGAGTTCATTTCATGTTTCGAGGTGAGTTGGTTGAGGAGTTTCATATCAGGGCTTAGAATCATTGATTCTATATCTAAGCCATTAAGGATGTATTGTGATAATTCTGCTGCTGTGTTCTTCTTTAAGAATAATAAGAGTGGTAGTCGAAGTAAACACATTGACATCAAGTATTTGGCACTAAAGGAACGCGTGAATGCCGGTGAAGTAACCATTCAACACATTAGCACAGAGTTGATGATTGCGGATCCTTTGACGAAAGGAATCACGCCGAAATTGTTTAGAGATCATGTTGAACATATGGGACTTGGTTCTTCTCTATGAACAATTAATATCACTTTAGTATTGAACTCTTAAACATTTATTTGTTTATTTGTCTTCTCTTTAAGTGTATACTTTAAGTTTAAGAATGAGAATTATTAAGTTTATGCATTATTAGTTTGTGTGTGTTGGACCCGAATAAGCATCTGGCTTATTCATTATGATAAAATGCCATATATAGGTTTTGCATTAAAGAGAGAGATTGCATCGTAATGCATGGAAGGTAATACTCTGTTATAATGATGACTTACCACCATGATTCGTGTAATTTGTTTCTTTAATGTAGACATACAGATTCATGGGTAAATGTGAACGAATATTAAGTTACCTATGATAAAGTTGGACCAAGTGGGAGAATGTTAGTTTGAGTTCTATTCAAAATTAACTTCGTGATGATATTAATTCAACCTGAATTCAAACTATATAAAGTGGTCCATGACTTTATCTAATAGGAGTCCTAAGTTAACTCTAATTGGCACTTTAGATAATGATCTACTTAAATTTTAAGTAGAGTTAATCCTTTGATGGTAAGGATTATATATAGGACAGCATCAGGGGTCCCCAATCTATCGTTCTTGCAAATACCTAGCTCCATCGGTGGGAGAGGACGGGATAGATTGGAAGAGTCTCTGGTTAATTCAAGCATGGACTTAGAGGCTTTCGTTGTCTTCAACAATTTGCTATGGTTGGAGGTATGTGATCCTACTTCCGCATATAACATACAACATAGATGTCGTAATTAAGCTTGATAAATTCTAACACAGCATGCTTACGTGTCCATGCCAAGAAGTCCTTCAAGAATCTACTTCGTCCCCACCATCTTCCTTTTTTTTCCCTACATCCCCTTTATCTCCACCTAAACGAAACCCCTTTGCCTCTCAGCCAGCTCAATATGTATACCTTCTTTTTCAGCTGGTGATCTCGATGTTGGAGCCCAACAATGTTTAAAATTTTTAGTGAAAGTGAAGGATTTTCTGCTAGACTATCCAAAGATCAAAGTGTTGGGTTTCTCTTCTATACCTCCTAATTTCATCATCAAAAAGGCTCTTCAATAGTGACTATGCTGCAGTGATTGTCATACATGAGATAGAGTGGCCAGTGGATGTAATAAATTGTATGATAGTTTCTTTTTCTTTGATTACCAGAAACCATTGTAATTTGTTGTTGTGCATAAAATGGGCTAATAAAGTTTATTTGTTACAACTCTTGATTAAATTTTTATCATAATGAAGTTATTGGTTAGACTGGATGGATAGACCCATGGGTCATTCTTTAACGATATGAACTTGAAGAATATAAAGGTGGAGGCAATTCACAGGAAATTCATATATAGGAAGAATATAAAGGTGCATTATGATCTTGGAGGCAATTTGCACAATTACTAGTTACCATTTAATTTGCACATGTACCTTGTTATTTCAGAGGATTTGCAAAATCTTGCTTCTAGTATAATATAAGTTTATCCATTAAATAGACCATGCTAATTCACGGAAACATCTTAAAAGAACTGCACATTTTATTTAACATTTCAAAGTCATGGAGACACAAAATATTACAGCATCTTTACAAAATTTCGCAATTCATTTAACATATCTGTGCATTGAAGAATAAAAAAAAATTCTGACAATGAAGACATCAATATTTACATTAAAAAAAAAATCACATAGCCACAGTCTGACTTTTGAAAAACTCTTAAATGGCATATCACATTAAAAATTCCTAGTACTTTTAATTGGTGTTGAGAAAATGTGGAGGCCTTGTTCAGTGTTATTAATAACATGTCATATTCAAAGCCATATTTATTCAATTTTGTGATGCTTGTCAAGGGGTGTGATGGTGCTGAATTTTATGAAGCTCACCTGTGACATGGGCTCTTCTTGAACATGTGCAATTGTTGTTGGGTCTTCACTCTCCATGGCTTCACTTATGACATCAACCTAATGGCTAATGATGTACATAAAGCATGGTTTAGTCCTAAAAATTCAAAGTATGATCGCAAGTGAGGTGACAACTCTATTATAGCCTTTTATTTTTTACACGACCGATTGCATGTATACACTGCAAGTGCACGGGTGTCAAAGTAATAAAATACCCAGTGAGTAGGGTAGTCGAATCCACAGAGAACGGAAGTACTAGTAATGACTAATTATCAGTTATCTAGTCAGAATCAATAATATGATGGGATGAACTCAATACGAAAAACTATAAATATCATAAGCTAGCAAAGAGGCAAGAAAATAAGGAAGATCTCAATCAATGAAGATGAGATACCCGAGCAATGCTCCCCCTAGGATCTATCATGAAGTGCAAGACTTACTAAATGCTTCTAGACCGAGTTATAAGAGTCGAGGTAATCCAAGAATAATCGGTTCCTGCCTCCAGCCAACCGATACTAGTCCATTACGAGATCCCGATGGAGAAATCACTCAATCTCAACACCTCACATCACATAAGACCGTAATAAACTCTAGGGATACCTAAGAGTCAAACCGATTTCTAAAGGTAGATCTAACTCTTTAGTCCAGGCGAAAGATCCCTAATCCCTTACAAGGTTCCGATGGAGAAATCTATCAATCTTACTACTCACACCAAATATCGTTGCATAGAGCTTAGGGAATATGGAGATAGGAAACACTCAATCGGAGAAGAAAGAGGGCGCTCCACTATCTCATGACTCACTCTCTCAACTCTCTTCAATCTTGTATGTTCTAACCCTAATGGAGACCTCTCTCACCAAGACAGCAAATCAAGCAAAATCAATTAATCACAAGGATGAATAAGACATGCAAACATTGATTAAACAAGATTGAAACTCAAATAAACTTGGATTTAATAGAAAGCATAAAGTAAATCAATACATGAATATGATCCTAGGGTTCACATGCCCAAATACCTACTAGGGTTTAGCGCTCCATGGAGCTTATTACAAAGCAAGAGATAACATGATGAAAAGCAATGTAAACCATGGAAATAAACCCCCTTGAATTCGTGATAATGGCCTTGATGGGTCGCTCAACGTCTTGAAGGATCCTTCTCCGAAGCTAGGCCGCCAATGGCTCCCCGATGCTATGACGGAGAAAGATCTACCAAAGTTAATGAAGAATGGCCCGCAATATTGCCAAAGACCTCCTCCTTGAAACCCTAGCCGCTCATTGCTTCAAATGTGCGCTAAAAGTCCCTAAAGAATCATCGAAACGGACTATTTATAGGCTGGAACCGCGTTTGTCACGTGCCTCCACAAGACCGTATGAGATTCCACGCGGTCGCGTGGGCTGCCAGAATTTTCACGCGGTCCCATAAACAGTGTTTTTGCTACAGTGCTGCTGCAGCAAATGCTACAATACTCATGAACATGGTCCAAACTCTCTTCTCTTGAGGCCACATGGTCAAGCACACGTCCATATAGTGGGTTCTAAGACTTTCCTTCCAAGAAGCGTATTGGTGGATTTTTCATAAAGCATATTGGTGGATTTTTCACCCTCTAAAAAATTATAATAATGAATAAGATAAGCTTTTAGTGAAACTTATGATTGGTTCTAAATAGAGAAAACCATGATATCATGATCAAATATTAAGCTACTGTCACTATCACACCTTCATCTGATCACAAACTGATCTGATCTGATCAATTCTCTCCTTTTTCCTCCTAATTCTTCTGTTAAATTAAAATTGAGGATAATTTTTCTATAGATAGACATAATGAAGGCCTAAAATTAGCTCAAACTCCACCAAAAAACTGAAGATTTAATACACATGAAATGGCTACTTGTTTATAATAAAACATGAGAAATCATGTCGTAGACCCAATTAATGTTTAATTTCATAATGCAAGTGAAAAAAACAAAAAAATTTAAAAGATGAATTCAACCACCAGGGCATTAAACAATGCTGGACTATATACACTGACTACAGTATTAGGTCAGCAAATACCAATTTCAAATCAATCTTGATATTTAACTTCATAGAGTTTTTTTTTTATATAATTTCACTTGTAAGTGAAATGAACTTTTCTCACCCATTATTACCTATAGCATAGCTCATCTAAGGTATGAGAGAACAACAATGAACTTAAAAGGAAGAAAAATGTTTACCAATCTTCTTAATTTCCATAAATTTGGATCCTTGAGCCAAGGGTCCATAACCAAGAAGCCTTGGTACTTTCTGGTTAAGTAGCGTAGCACATTAAATATAACAAAACCATAAATCATGGTTCTTGTAAAAAAAACCAAAGGTGCCATCAGATGGTATCTCTTTTTCTAGCTTTATAATTCATTTCAGCTTTTGACTGCCATTTCAAGAACCATGTTGAACCAACAGCTAGATCTACTTCTTCAAGCCATACCATTCCTAAGCTCAACCTTACCTAGAACACGGACAAATAAAAAGCAGATGGATAAGTCCACTATTTTCAAAAATGAGACCATGATTATGCAAAATAAGACCTTATCTTATGTAAAAGAGCTAAAGAAATATATTTTTGCATGTTTGTCTTTTCATTATCAACTTTGGAATAAAAAGCTCTATAAGAGGAAAGCCAATGGTCACCACCATAAGGTTATCTGTTATATTCTTTATTTTAGAGAATCCCCATCTCCTAACATATGGCATGATCCCTAAGTTCTAAAATCCATTTAAGCATTGATATGAAAGCCTTGAAGCTAGAAGGAACTGGTGATGGATATCTAATTATGAGAATGGAATCCACATCACATAGATAATAGTTTGAATGCCACAGCGAGCATTTTAGTATAGAGACCATCAAAGCCTCCAAAATCTTCAAAGAGTAGATTGAGTTCTTGCATCAATCATCACATGTATGAGAAAAGGAAAAGGATAATTAAGAAGCAAATTATCATAATCGAACACAAGATAACTTCATAAAACATATGAACAGAAACTTGCTTTAAATATAGATAAACAAAAACCTTGATATCAACAAGATATTCCTTATCATCGCCCTTAAGTGCAATATGCATGACAACCCAGTCAAGCCTAATGCAAGCATTTTTAATTAGCATCATTGAAATAACATATGGAACTGCCACTGAATCAATTTCCCATCTATTCCTTTAGTCATTGTACCATACTACCATGTCCGAGCCATGACTCTCACTCGATCTAAAAGGATAGGCTCCTACAATAAAAATCATACAAGGAAAGTTGAATGGTCTAGAAACCAAGTTTCACCAAATAAGAAAGATTGAGCAGCATGATCATATGTTACGCCAATTCTAAAAATGACTGGGAGTGAAATACTTCAGAGTCAAGCAAATAACTCTTAATAAAGGGCACAATGAACTATAATGGAAAAAGAGTAAAATAAGCCTCTTGAAAAACAAATGGATGAACCCAAACAGCAATGCAAATAATCTCTCACATGATTAATTTCAAATCCATCACTACTAACTGTGTAACAAATAATATTGCAAAATAGAAACTAGCCTAGAATTAAGCACTTCCAAAATAGTAGGAAGATCGGTTCCGTCAACACCACACCTCTTAAATTCTGTAAAATTTCTACAACAATACACAGTTTAAGAAAATTAGTAAATGTAATTAATTTGAGCATGAGGTATCTTGACAATTTGGTCTGTGGAATCATCCAACACTTGGATTATGAACCTGTCCAGTGGCCATGCCAATCCACAAGCAGCTCCAATTGACAACTTATACACCTTAAAATCAAACATTGCATCAAATCCAAATCAAACTCCTATTCACTTAATTTTATTATCATAATAAAAACCCTAATTCCCATTTCTCTAAACTCTTTCTTACTGATTATGGGTATCTGGACAAGCACCGTAGGATAAATGGAAGTCCCAATCTCCAGATCCTCTATCAAGGCCTCCCACTTGTACGTGATCTCTAGGTTCCTCAAAATCTTCACCCCAAGGCTCACCACACTCATGAACACAAACTCCACTAGAAGCATCAATGACATACCATACACAACACCATCGGCACTATCATCATCGACTTCACCACCGTCCCTCTCACCAAAACCGACATCTTCACAATCTTCCACCAAGTCCCATCCTCCCCAAACCCTTCATACGATGATACATTAGGGAAACCTACAAAGTTACCTATGTTAACGCCATCGGAGAGCCAGATCGTCGGACCATCAAAGAAAACACCCATACTGAGATTGAACCCCATGCCTTTGGATCCCAAAACATTGGAGAAAATCCATATCAAAAGTAGCAACATGGCTTCCAATGCCCTCATCTTCATCTCCTCCTAAATTATTTCAAATCCTAGAAAGAAGAAACTCAAGATCCATCAACACCATCGAAGAATTAGGGTTTTGGATAGAGGGAAAAGAAGGATTAGGAGAGATCGATGGTGCAAACCAGAGCGCAATGCATGTAGAATAAATTGTGTTGGAAGCCAGTGATGGCTTCAACCAACCATTTCGCTTCATCTTCAACGCCAGCGATGACGCGTGGAAATTGGCCAAAAAAAAGGGCAATTTTAATATTTTAACACAAGCAACCGGTTGTCATAAACCGGATCTAAAAATAGGTGATAATTTTTCAAACCAACTATTTGAGCTGGTTTTCTAAAACTAGATCTGCTTCTCTATCTCTAAAGCTATAAATTGGTGTAGTGAGAATTATCTGCATTATTTCTGTGATCATACTAATAGGGTTTTTCTATATAATTTCTATTTTCATGTTTTTCAAATATTATTAACTAGGTACACACATATGTTGATTTTAAGAAATCCTATCATACCAAAAAAACAGGAACACTGATACTAAGAAACCTAAAGTTTCTTAGGGAGGCATACACATAACTCATGGAAATGCTCCTCTAGGATAGCTATAGAGTCATTATAGAGCTCTATCAACAAAATCAAGGAATTAAGAAATTGAGTACTCATACTAAAACACAAAAACTAAGAACAAAGTTGTTACAATTAAAAAAAAAAAATACAGTTCTCACATCATTAGCATTGGATGATTACTAGCTTGATGCATTTGAAGGTCAATGCTATTTTGTTCCTTTTCTTGTCATACATGCTTAATTAAGAAATATTGTATTGCAAAATAAAATTTATCAAAGGAAATTTGGATTCTTATTAGTACCTACATTCGATGAAACCTCTTATTATGGCCTAAAACAACAGAAATACTGCAAGTCATTTTCACACCCTTCCTGCTGACCTTTCCCTTGCAGTTGAAGCCAATTACCTCATCTAGTTGTTTCCTCCTATTCAATGTTTTCCTGCTTTTCTTATTGCTTATAGGTTATGGTGAAATCATGGGTCCTCGATCACTTATAGGCCAACAGTTCTTATCCTGTGTAGGGTGAAAAATGTGGCTATATGTTTCCAAAAATATGAACACCTTATAAAAGTCATCTAGGTGATTCTCATGCTTGTCTTTGTTTTAATAGATTGCAGATAATGCATGACATCAGGACATTCTTCCTAACTACCACCTCATGCAGCTATATGTTCTCTCTTTGTTATTAACTATAACTATCCATCATGTCCCATAACTTGATACTCATCTTCCCCTGACCAAGTTGTTGTGTAGGACCAACTCAAGTGTTTTGCTTTCTCTAATTATTTTTTTTTAAAATCCTAGGGCAAGACATGCTAGTGCATTTTTGCATGACATTCCTCCTTCTTTGGATTCTAGTCATTGACTTTGTCTTTATGACCTCATTTATTGTAATAATACATTTGGTTCTAGCATAAAGAATCAAACTATTAAAACACTCACACAAGTTATTGAGAAGCATGCCACGTTCATATTGTGCTCTGAAATGTAATCTACTCCAGTGTTTGGGATATATGTTCTTCAAAAACCCATGTGCTCTGTAGACATTATTTAAGGATTTCCATGTCTTTGTTAAAAGCAGGAATACAACTTGCCCTAGCACATTTCCACATTTGGTCCTTAAGGGCTTTTCCTCTGTGAGTTTTTCTAAAGTTTGTATGGATGTGTCATACACAAAGTCTATATTCACTATCGGAAAATAATTGTTCTAAAGCAAGTATAAGACCTATGTTTAGATTTTCTTTATATTTATATATATATAAGCAAGACCACCATCAAACAAGAGGGAACATAGCACAAAAAAATAAATAAACATGTAAAAAAAATGAAGAGGCACATGGCACTACATCATTATATTTAATTATAAAGAACAAAAAATTTACTGCATCATTAGGAATGTAACTCACTTTCTGTCTATCACTCATAAATGCCCTATAGTAAGTGTTGGTTATTTGCAGATTACTGGACAACAACTCTAAAAACCAGCTTTAGTTGTCATAATTTTATATATCAACCGCAGCTTATGCTATGGGATGGATGTCTTCATTTGCATCTATTCCCACAGCAGAAAGCAACTGCCCACCAAACAAATCCTTGAGGAAGCACCCATCCAACCTAATGATATGCATGCATCCTGCAAGGAACCCTACTTTCAATGGCCATAAGCAAACATACATATCCTGAAATTGGCCTTCATTGCATCTAAACATGACTATTGACATTGGTTGTATCCTCAACAACTTAAGCCTATAGTCATACATCCTACTCATTTGGTAATTCAACCTATATCCTCATTCAACACTAAACCACACGCACCCCACTATCATGTTTTATGTCATCTTTCTCTTCCTCCCCCTCCTATATTCACACAATTTCTTCATAGATTTTTTGGTTGTGGGTCTAGCTAGATTAATTTATTCATAGATTTTTTTAGTTGTGGGTCTAGCTAGATTAATTTATTCATAGATTTTTTAGTTGTGGTTCGAGCTAGATTAACTATAAATTCATAATGAATTTTATTTCATGACATATTTATATTTCTCTTTGGATTGTATGAAATTGTTTTTTAAATATTTAATTTCAAATTTTATTTACACTGCAACCTCAATGATTATGGTATTTTAGTTGCTTTTTTTTATTTTTCTTTCATATTATTTTATGTCAAGCGACTAGAGACATGCCTAGGAATGGAGACTTTGGAAAAAGAAAAAGAAAAATAAAAGATCACAATATTGAAACAGATTTTTTTAAAAGAAATTGGTAGGGCATTCCATTCTTAACCATCTGATGTCAATGGCCCTACAAACACCGCAATTGGATCAAGTAGTCATCATATTCTTCAATAGCCAAGAGAAGATTCTAATTTTATTGGTAAAATACAATACATAATATATGTCTTAAATTTTTAAATTTAAATTATAAATTCATTTTCCATGTTTTATTTTTTAAATAGCAGTATGTTATAATGCCATCCAATTTTATTTATTGTAATAGGAATGATGGACAGCACAACTAAAAAGATGATGAGATGTCACTATGAAGGTCATTTTACATTTTCACAAGGTAGAAAATATGTGAATGAAAAAGTGAAGGTGTCTGATTTTGACGTTAATTTTCTTACATATTTTGATAGGTTGAATTTTTTAGAGGAATGTGAATTTGACATTTTGAGAGGTGACAAGTTCTATCTAAATCCATCAAGCGCTTTTGAGGATTCTAATGCCTTGGTACTAGTTAAAAATGATGGAGATGTGCAAAACATGCTTGGTAGCCATGCAAGATTCAATTGGAAACCTATTGATATATATACTCTATTGAAGAATTATGATATTGTACCCTTAATGATTCATGTAGATAAATTTTTTTATTAATTTTTTTTATGCTTTTATTTTAATGTTTATCATTAGTCAATTGATTTAATATATTTTATTCTTATTAATAGCTTCAAAAATTATTAAAAGAAAGACAAGAGGGCCTACATGTTGCATGAGACTCATTGGTTTAGAGAATGGACAAAAATTGCAAGTAGAATTTGATGATTACCACCAAGCTGTTGGTGATAACTCAATGGATTTTATTTGGTTTTTAGGACAAACAGTTCGGAATCGATCGTGTTGTCCTTTACAAGTCAAACAATGGAAAGATATTCAAAATGGTTCCATTGAACATATGTGGCACATTATATTGGTAAGTTGCATAATAACTTATTATTTTCCTAATTAATGTGATTGTTATTCTCTTCATACAAGAACTATATAATTATATTAACCCCCAATAGCTTTTCATTTGTTTATTAATGATTTATTTGTAGGAAAAGTTCAATTTTAAAATTCCAAATGGAAGGAAAGAAGGTATTTATGGTCATATGTGTTAATTGGTATGGGTATATAAGGCTAGGGAGATTAGCTTTCACAGGCGATGTGGGACTATGGACCTGAGCCACTGCGTCCCTAACACCCCCCCTGGGCCTACAGCGGATGTGGGACCCAAGATCCTAGTCACGGCCGACCAGAGTACGCAGCGGGACCTACAGCTCTGATGCCATGTTAATACAGGGACCCACCACCCTAACTTCTCCATAACTGCAGTTAGAGGGAAGGTTTGGTATGGGTATATAAGGCTAGGGAGATTGGCTCTCACAGGCGATGTGGGACTATGGACCTGAGCCACTGCGTCCCTAACAATATGAATGCTTTATATCGAAATTATAGACACAAAATGAAGAAACAATATTTTAATTCAAAAACAACTTATCATAATCGCCTAAAAAATAAGACTAAGCATGTTACTATGAATGATTGGAAGTATTTGGTTAATCTTTGGAGCGGTACAACATTTTAGGTTTGTATAATTAATCTAATTACTTGATTTGTTATTATATAACTATATTGCTTTTATTAAATGATTTTTTTCTTTTTTTTTTATAGGAAAGATGCATGAAGAATAACAAAAATAGGGAGAAGCGTTCAATGCCTCCATACACAGGAACCAAAAGTTATGCACAACTAAGACACCAAATGGTATGAATACCATCAATAATAATTTTTTGATTTATTTATTGAGTTGATAGTAAATAACATTATAATTTATATACAATTTATTATAATGGTAAAGATTTTTCATAGCAATAATAGAATAATATTTTAGTATGTTGTGTAAATTATTTTTTATTGTAGAATATCTTTTATAGAAAAAGAAAACAAAAGGTACCTTCTCATGTTGAAGTTTGCATTGAATTTCAAAAAAGAAAGAGGGACAAAGAAATTGATCCTTCTTCACAAAATGTCATTGTGAGTATTATTTTTTATACTAATTTTCTACTAATATCCTTTTCTATATTTTCTAATATAGAATAACTACTTAATTGTTCTCCCATTACAATTATAGGTACAATTTGATCAATTGAAGAAACAACAAGAAGAAGGGAAAATTTCACTCAATGACAAGAAATCTTTCAAGAATTACTTGGACCTAAAAAAATGGTTATGTACGAGCATGTGACCCGGGTAAAAGTATAACATAATATTTTGGTGTTATATCATCAAAAGTTGAACTTATGAAACAAGTGGAAGCAACTAGAAAAGAAGCAAGCGAGCAAGTTGAAATGGCTAAGAGGGAAGCAAATGCAAGAGTAGAGGCAGTGGAAAAATAGATGGATGGAAAAATAGCAAAGGTGAATAGAGATTAGGAAGATAAAGTCAAAATGTTATTTCATCTGCATGCTCCACAAATGCAAGAGTATACATCCAATTTTTACAATTTTAGATTTTATGAATGTTATTGCTTCAAAAACTATTGTGAGTTTGTCAGTGATTACAACTATTGTTAAATATTACAATTCAATAAAAGTATATGTCACTCCAATTACTAAGATAGCAAGCAATAATATGAAAAAATATAGTAAAAAAGTTTTTTTAATTCATACAGGGGGACTTTATTTGTGTTAATTTTTTGTTATTTTAACTCTTAATTATCATTAAATTCCAATGAAAATAATATAAATTATTTATAATATCATTTGCTATGAATATTAATAATACAATCATTTGTATGCATATCAACAATTTCATTAGGTATATCATTAATCTTTTTAAAATATTATAATAATATTAAAGATTGAATATTTATAATAAAGAATATTATATTAAATTATCCTATTGTTAAACTTTTAAAAATACAAAGAGGTTATTAGATAAATTAAAATATTTTATTTATCAAATTATAAAATTAATAATAGAGGTTACTAGATAAATTAAAATATTTTATTTATTAAATTATAAAATTAATAATGATAAATATCACATCTATTATTAGATTAATATTTTTAAAACAACTTTTTAAAAATATAAAAATAGGTATCATACATCATATATCAAATTGTAAAATTAATAATAATAAATATCTTATCTTATCTTCATTCAAATATTAGAGATTTTGTCTAGGTTAATTCATCTCATAATAAATTTAAGTCTTTTATTTATGTTTAGTTCATGTTTTCATTAATTAGTCAAATTTTTATATTAATATTTTTAAATAAATTTAGGGTAATTCATGTAATGATAAATTAAAGTTGTTTATTTATCAAATTATAAAATTGATAATGTCTATGAATAGGAAGGTCAAGTTTCATTAATCAATCAATTATTTAATATATTATGTGCTATTAATTTGCTACATTTGTTAATTGTGTGATGGTTTTGATTGATAGGATTCAAGGTCCAATGGGATTAATAATGCTTTAGAAACTGTGAGTGCTTACAGCTATCGGTAAAACTGCTATTGTTGAAGATGACGTTTCAATTAGAGTAGATTGCACTCCAATTACTTAGATTTCAAGTAATAAGATAAAAATAATATAGTAAAAAAAAAGTAGCTATAATTTATTATTTTATATTTTTAGTAACTCATATAGGACAACTTTATTTGTGTTAATTTTGTCAATTTAGCTCCATAAGATTCAAGATTATCATTTAAATTAAATGAAGTTAATATAATTTATTTATATTATTTGCTATGAATATTAATATTATGACTCATCATTAATATTAATATCAATAATTTCATTAAGTATATAATTAATCATTTTAATGTAAATAGATTGTTGGTTTATTTTATTAATTTGCTTTATTATTCGATGGGGTAGCACTAGTTTGTTTATATTTAATTTTTCATTGGGAAACAATGACCAATCCCTACCAATTCTATAAATTAATTTCAATATAATATTTGTCAATGACTATTTTATTTGTTATTTTTATTAATTGTGCGATGGTTTTAATTGATTAGGTTCAAAGTCCAATGGGATTGATAATACTTAAAAAACTGTGAGTGATTGGAACTATTGGTAAAACTTCTATGGTTGAAGATGACGTTCCAACTCTAATTACTTAAATTTCAAGCAATAAGATAAAAAAATGAAGTAAGAAAAAGCGTATCCATAATTTATTATTTTATTTTTTAGTAATTCATATAGGACAATTTTATATGTGCTAATGTTCTATTAGTTTAGCTCCAAAAGATTGAAGATTATCATTTAAATTAAATTAAGATAATATAATTTATTTATATCATTAGCTATGAATGTTAATATTACTACGCATCGTATATATTGATATCAATAATTTCATTGAGTATATCATTAATCATTTTAATGTAAATAGATTGTGAATTTATTTTATTAATTCGTATTCGATGGGGTTGCATAAGTATGTTTATATTTATTTTTTCATTTAAAAACAATGATCAATCTGGATTATTCTATAAATTATTTTAAATTATAAAATAAAACTATACTAGAATTAGGATTAGAGAAGAAAATTAATTCATTTAGGCTGTGTTTGATTGGCAACATGGAAAACGAGTGGAAAAGAAAATTTTTCCAGGGAAAATTTTCCATGGAAAAATTTTTCGTGGAAAATGAAAAAATAGTCGTTTGATTGCCATTATTTTTTAGCTAGAAAATCAAAAATTTTGCTATGGAAAATTCTAATTTTGTTGTTTGATTGCATCAATTTTCCATGGAAAAAGTCACATTTTTCATGGATTTTTTTAAAAAAAATTATTAAAAAATTGTTTAAACATATTTTAAAAAAACATTATACATGTATTTTATATATATATATATATATATATATATATATATATATATATATATATATATATGTATATTTTGATTAGATATATTTGGCATAATTGGATCAAAGCATACCAATTGAGAAGAACCCTAAAATAGTGTCTCTTGAGAAGATCCAAACAGCCTTGTTTATCTCGATGGAGATATAATTCGAGAAATTCACCAAGAATTCACTAAGAATCTCTCTGAGAAATGCCTCTCGCTCGGCGGAGATCCGATGTCATGGCGCTGTGGGGAGGGAGAGTAAGGATTTCGGCGGAGGCTTGGAGGGAGAGGAGAAACTAGGGTTTTTTTATCTTTTTACGAAAACCTCCCTTTATTTTTTTTTATTACAAAAAAGACCTCTCTATTTTCCCTGGAAAATTTTCCTAGGGTGGAGGCAGGAAAAATTTTTCACCGATTTGAGGGAAAATAGGGTCATGTGACAGGTTTGTGGAAAAATTTTCCACGGAAAATTTTGGCAATCAAACACCCTAAAAAACTGAAAAATCACCCGTGGAAAAATTTTCCATGGAAAAAAAGGGCAATCAAACACACCCTTAGGGAAATAAAAAAATATTTAAAAAATGAGAAAAAAAAATTATATATATAGTTTTATATATAATTTTTATTTTAGCTCCAAAAAATCTATTAGTTTAGCTCCAAAAGATTGAAGATTATCATTTAAATTAAATTAAGATAATATAATTTATTTATATCATTAGCTATGAATGTTAATATTACTACGCATCGTATATATTGATATCAATAATTTCATTGAGTATATCATTAATCATTTTAATGTAAATAGATTGTGAATTTATTTTATTAATTCGTATTCGATGGGGTTGCATAAGTATGTTTATATTTAATTTTTCATTTAAAAACAATGATCAATCTGGATTATTATATAAATTATTTTAAATTATAAAATAAAACTATACTAGAATTAGGATTAGAGAAGAAAATTAATTCATTCAGGGAAATAAAAAAATATTTAAAAAATGAGAAAAAATTATATATATAGTTTTATATATAATTTTTATTTTAGCTCCAAAAAATCTATTAGTTTAGCTCCAAAAGATTGAAGATTATCATTTAAATTAAATTAAGATAATATAATTTATTTATATCATTAGCTATGAATGTTAATATTACTACGCATCGTATATATTGATATCAATAATTTCATTGAGTATATCATTAATCATTTTAATGTAAATAGATTGTGAATTTATTTTATTAATTCGTATTCGATGGGGTTGCATAAGTATGTTTATATTTAATTTTTCATTTAAAAACAATGATCAATTTGGATTATTCTATAAATTATTTTAAATTATAAAATAAAACTATACTAGAATTAGGATTAGAGAAGAAAATTAATTCATTCAGGGAAATAAAAAAATATTTAAAAAATGAGAAAAAAATTATTTATATAAAGTAAGGTGTCACACCCCGACCCGCAGGTCCACAGGACGCGACAACCGCCGCGACAATCTTGAGGAGGGATACAATGCCACTAACCCTAGAGACAGTGCAAGGCTGAATAATAAACCTGGAATCACAACATTTAACACAAATGCCAAGTTTCAAGAACAACAATGCCCAGCGGAAGTAATATCAACAACAACAACAATAAGAATAAGAATAGAAAAGAGAAGTTCACAAACACGCAAGAAGAAAATATTGGCAATAATGGCAAAAAGCTGATACACAAAAGTTTAAGAGTAGTTTAAGTACAACACCATGCAATAGAGTTCTCGACATACTAGTGGATTCAAGACTCAGATAACGTATGCATGATCCAAAAATAACATACACGAATATAAAGAGATACAAGGAGACAAGAAGGCAAAAAATGCTCAGCACGCAGCCGCACTGCCTCACCTACTACCTGCAACAAAACTGGGAAGGAGAAAGAGAGGATAAGTAACCACAGTTACTCAGTGAGGGGATTAGCACAACTCCATCAGAAATATACCAAAAAATAACAATACCAAAACATAAGTCAGCGAAGAAACTTTGCTAATAATATACTTGGTTTAGAACACACTTACACATAATAATAATCTACACCACAATACAACAGAATAAAGTAATACAAAGAAATTCTTAATACCCAACTAGGGTTTAAAACAATGAAACATTGAAATACCAAACACAGGTTCAAACTATAAAATACACATAACATTAAACAAACTTTACCATGCTACACATAAATCAATACAACACCAAATTAAATACAAGTATAGCAATTATAAAATACAAGGTTTATCAATTCTAACATGATGAAAATTCTCATAAGTTTAAGAATAACAAAGATAACATTTATACTAATGGTAAAACACGAAATTGGATTTGCACAATTAATATACCAATAATAACATCTTTACAACAATCGATGTTTTGGAAACCAATTTAAAAGCCAAACTCATGCTTTTTTTTCAATAACTCAAATAAACCAGAGTTTAAATAATAGATAAATCAATAAACATCGGCACAATATTCGGCCTCCAAAACTCTCTTTTGCTAACCGGGGCCTCAGTTAGGTCTGGAGCCGCCAAGACACGCATCTCTTGGCGTTGGCCGCTGGGAAGTCCGTGTTGTGACTCCGAACATTCCAACTATATCCAAATCAGGATTCTATGCTCCCACCTGAAATGGCATAACCGGTTTGACAATTTTCCACGCCACCTCTTAATAGGTCGGCCCGTGGAAACCATCTAATTCTTACTGCAGTAAGTAGTGGAGCTCGGCTCCTATGTCACCATCCAAACAAATAAGTAACATACAACCCGTAGGCTCAGTGAGTACATTAACATGATAGCAAAATCTCAACATGATATCATAAGTTCTCATAATCATCTCCCACTGCGAGAGTGAGCAATTTAATCAAAATAACACAAGTAGTGAACAATCTTTCCACTTCAAGAGTGAGTAAGTTGCTAAAACCTCTCAAATGAATTCCTTTATCAAATAAACATCATTTAAAATGAAACAAGAATCCTTAAGCACTTGTTTCAATCATAGCATCAGTAATAACACAAAATGTTTTGAAAACTAAATTACATAAATTCACTAAATCACATAACAAGAGTCTCAAACACATAATTTGCAAACTATGATTCAATAATAAGCTTTGGAAACATGTATACCATATTTGGCAAACTTTGCAAATAAACTTGATCACGATTCAAATATGCCCTTTTTGGTCATCATATCAAGAATCTCAAATCTCTTAAGAATACACAATTTGAAACATATATTTCAAAACATAGGTTTTTTAAACCACAACAACATATATATACTTTATAAATTCTCATAAAATGAACCAAATCATAATTTAATTATGACTACAAACTACCCAAAAGATATTTCAAAATCCACTAATAATGCAGGGTGTCATTTAGGTGAAATTAAACCAAATATGATAAAGGTATGCATGATATTATGATCTATAATCCATAGAATCTATAAATCTCACTTACAAAGTTTGAATAAAAAAACAACTCAAATAACCTTTCTTTTGAAATAATAATACTTCTCAAATAAGGAATATGTATATATGTATATATATAACTCAATCCAAATAAAGTCTAAATCTTAAATCGAAGTATAAAACATATAGAGCCCTACTCAAGCATCATAATGCACAAATATAAATATATATACGTATATAGGTATTCTTCCGATAGGATTATGCTTATAAGTCCCACTCACCACTTTGACAATTTCACTCCCTTGAATGCTAGTCCTCGGCTAGTTCTTTACTTTAATCCAAAGCTTTTCCGCCTTGCGAAAGCACAAGAAACACCAACAAATTGTTAGCACAAAAGTCAAGCAAGAAACCCTAGGTTTCTTCTACCAAACAACCCTAATGAACTCTAGGGTTACTCCACTCACACCTCAACTTGCTAAACAGAATCTAAGGGTTTAAGCTCCTCTCTAAACCAAGGAAACCAAGAATACAAGGAAAACTCACTTGAGCTACAGTAACTCTAACCTAGGAGATGAAAGATCTCTCTTAATACTTTATCAAACCAAAAAAAATACAACAAATCAAGAATCTAAACTCAATAACAACTACTCACCAAGGATTTCTCACCAAGAACTCAAGAAGAACCACAAGAGAGAAAGGGAGAAGGAGAAGGAGAAGAACCATACCTCCAAGCTTCTCAAAACTCCAAGGAGATCTTCAGAAAGGAGGATGAAGGAGATCCTCAAACTTCACAAACAAAGAAAAAGGAGGAGAACAAGGTTTAAGCTCCAAACTAAACCAACTAACAAACCCTAGCCTCATCCAACCAAGCAAAGAAGAAAGGAAGGAGAGAAGAAGAACTTACCTTGAAGAAACAAAGAACTGATTTGCAAGCTTCACAAACCAGCCCAAAAACTCCTCCAAAACCAGCCTTAAACTCTTAAGAATTATGAAGGAAGAGAGGGGGAAGGGATGAGGGGGTTTTGGGAGAAGAAATGAGTGAAAAAGAGTTTGAAATGGGGTTTTTATGGCCAAAACACGCGGGTGTGCGGCCCGCGCAGTGGCCGCACACCCCACTGCCTGGTGTGCGGCCTGCACACAGGCCACACGCCAACTCAACTAAAATGACAAACAAACAAACAAGGAAAGTTCGAAAAACATCGATCTACACAAAGAGGAAAAATCCGAAATACTACATAAGGGGTGAGCAAAACCGGGTACCCGATCCGGTTTTCAAAACAGGATCGGGTGCCCGGTTTTTGAGATCGGCAAAAACTTGACCCCGTATCTGACCCGGTTTAAACCAGATTGGATATTGGACATCCGAATCCAAATTTAAGTTTCATCTACTCCGTGGATTTTTTTTATATAACATCAATATTCATAAAAAAAACAAATATGAAAAACTTATAACTTATAAAGAAGATTAAAATCTTACATTATTCACCCCACAAAAAAAATGTCATACAAAAATAATAAAGAGTTTTATCAATTTTATACATTAAAAAAAATCAAATATCTTTTGAAGCATCAATCTTAGATAGGGATGGAGGATAGAGAGAAGAGGCGGGGTGATGGATGTTGAGGACTAGGAGGCAAGGATTTAAAAAAAATTTTCCCTTTACTTTTAACCCTAGAAGATTTTAAATTTATTAATATGTATATATATAAATATAACTATATAAGCAATTAAGTATATAACTCTTTAAGTTTTTAAATCATGGATTTTGATGTTTTTCTACTTAAGCCCTTGTAAAATTTTAAATATATATATATATATATATATATATATATATATATATATAAGAATATACTAAAAACCGGATCTAATTTGAATACCCAATTTTTAATTTCCCCCGACCTGGATTCGATCCGGTTTACACCTTAAAAATTCGGACAGAGTACCTGACCCTCTTTTTCAAATCGGATACCCAAAAAATTCAAGTTGAAAACCAGATATCTGATCGGATCATCGGATCCGGATTTTTTTACTCACCCTTACGGGCTATATCATACGAATGGAATGTCCTAAATCTTTACACTAATGACATGGGTGCTAATTGGCATCCACATCACCTCTTCTATCTTTCCTAGTTACCAATTTAAAAAAAAAAAACACTTGCCCTAATTCCTCTCATGCCTTTTGTCTTCAGTGGCCGCCTCACATCCCATGCCACAAAACCTCGTTGCTCGCCATAGCTACCACCACTGACGTCCCACGCCATGGAACCTTGTCGCCCGCCTCCGCTACCGCCACTGACGCTGATGAACTCTTCACATGCCCTAATTCCTCCCATTCCTCTTCATCTTCGTGCAGCCGCCTCACATCCCTAGCCACCAGACCTCGTCTCTCGCTACCGCTACCACTACCGACTCTGATGAACCCTGGCACTAATCGCCCGGCTTTGTCATGTATGTAATTGTATTCCCTTTTCATGTATCTTTTTTTTTTTTTTTTACCATTTGTTAACGATTTCATTGTGAAAAAAATGGTTTTGTGATTAAGAATTGTTGGAATTTTGAAAATCATGATTGTCAATTTTGTTATTCGCCCACAAACAAACCGGTTTGCATCCGTATTGTGATTAAGAGTTTGTCGGCAACGGTGGTGGTAGCAGCGACGGGCGACGAGGTTCCAAAGATGAAAAGGCATGAGAGGAATTAAGGCATGTTTTTTTTAACTGGTGACTAGGAGAGGTAAAGGAGGGTGACGTGGATACCCAACTCATTTGTTTTAAAAATTTGGGCAATCTATTCGCATGATATAGCATTACTCTATACAATGGTGGAACCAAGACTATTGCCATTGTTGGTCCTCAACATATGAGATATATGAGTAAGGACAGATAGTTGTATCTAGAGGGGGGCACGAGCCGAGTTTTAGCCCGGCCTGGCCCGAAACTAGTCCAGTGGAAACCGCCGGGTCAGCTGACCGGCAGGATGGGCCAGTAACACGTAACCGGCATGTACTGTAGACGGGATGGTTACAGGTTGGGTTCCCCAACCCGTGACCTGGCGGGTCAACCCGCCGGTCACCACCGGGTTAAATCCCAGTTTAGAACCGGGTTGACCCGCCAGGTCAAACTCGGTTCCAAACCAAGTTTTCAAACTTTGGAGCCAACGGCTCCAAATTGAAAATCTCAATTTTAAATTTTAAATAAACTTCTATATTTACCCCTCATCCTCACCCTATTTAGTTTTTACCAATTATTATTCTTCTCCAATTCTTTCTCTTAATCTCATCCCAACTTCTCCTCTAATTCTCTCTTTTTTTCATTAATTCTTGAAGCCTTGGATACTTGGGGTTTTTTATTTTTGGAGTCTTGGAGATTTGGAGTAACTTGGGATATTTATTAGTTTCTTTCTTTTTGAAGGTCTCCAATTAACAAGGTTAGTAATTGTTAATATTTTTTTTTTGTTATTAATTGTAGTTTTGTTCAAACATTTTTGTTATTATCTTAATTTCTTAGAATAAATTGAGCATTGAATATTGGAAATAAGAATCTAAATTTTTTAGCATATTTGTCATATCTTTGAATTTAAATATGTACAATTGCTTATCATAATCTTCAACTTGCAAACTCTAAATAAATAGTAGTAATAATGATAATTTAATATTTATTATCATTTTTTTTATTATGTATTCTTGTAAAAGAAAATTTGAGATTCTTATATATACTTTTCAACATTATCCAACTTATAGAAAAAATTTAGATATTTTGAAATATCTATTATTTTGATCCATAATAATAATAATTTTAAAACTAAAATTTTGTTAAAGATGTGTATGTAATATTATGATCCTTCATTGGTATATGTGAAAACCATTCATTTTTTTTTAATTTCAAATATATATATTTATTTAATGTGATAACACTTGGATAATAATGAAATGAAATATAATTTGGATAGGCATTATTAAGAGAACCATGCACATGAAACAAAAACAAAAATAATTAGTTTGTCCTCTATGACGTACACATGGACCACTTATGTTAATTAATGTCTTAATTTTTAGTTATTGTAGAATAATTTAGTGTGAATTTTTTTCATTTTTACATATTATTTATATTTTATGTTGATTTCCTTTCTATTTACATGCATTATTTTATTTGATTACCTTTGCTTATTAATTTTGTTTGTTATTTACTTTTTTTTTTAATTTCTTGGCATTATTTAATTTTGTTAATTTTTGTTATTAGATTTTTTATTTATTATTTCTTACTTGATATTTGCTTGTTATGCTATTTTTTATTTGTTTTTTTTTACCTCTTTTATTTTATTTTTTGCATTATTTAATTTTATTATCTTGGTTTCTACATATTTCATTTTAAATTTTAATTTTTTCTATAATTTTTTAATGAGTTTATTTCACCTATTGCTTTTATTTTCATTGATTTTAGATTTGCAAAAATTTTAAAATGGCATCATGTGATGGAAGTTCAAAGGGAAAAAGCATTATTGGTTCGACCTCATTGCCTACCCAAGAGAGTAATGAATGGCTAGAGTACGAAAGTCCAGTTGAGGAACCGACACTATCTACTATCCCCTCAGAGACTAGAGAAACAAATAACACAATAGAATCTGTCCCCACGTATGATATTTTTAAAGTCCATTTTACAAAAATGTATAATAATGATGGTAATGTAACTCATACAAAATGTAATTATTGTAATTCTGAATTTAAGCATAGCAAGGGGAAGGGTATGACACATTTAATAGACATGTGGAGAAAAAGCATCCGGATAAGCTTGGACATCCTTGAACACAATCTCAAATTCGATTAGCCGTAGACGAAAATACTAGTTCTCACTATGCTTTATTTACATTTTTCACAACCAAGATACAAGGATAAAATTGCGGAGACAATTTCTATGGAACACTTACCATTCAACTTTGTGAAGCAATGCCAAGTACAAGAATGCATCAATGAAACCTTGCAACCAGTGTGCAAAAAAGTTTCAAGAAGAACAATTCAAAGAACAATTTTAAACAATACAACCACGGTAAAGAACAACTTTGTGAGTATTTCCGTATTTGTTCGTCCTCTATTTCTTTATGTTCTAATATTTGGACTGATGTATTTTATGAAAATTCTTTTATGGGTATTATGGCGCATTAGATTGATGACTCGTGGAATATCCAAAAGCGAGTTATTGCTTTTAGGGTATTCAATGAGGCCCATACCGCCGATAATATTTATAGGATCATTCGTGGGATCATTGAAGAATATGGTTTTACTTTTAAAATTTTTTTCAATTTCTTTTAATAATGTCTCTGCTTATATGGCCTCAATTAGACTTTAGAAGAATATTTGAGGCCTTCATGCGGGGGCAAATATTTGCATATTAGATGTGCTTGTCATATATAGGAAGAATATGGTTTAACTTATGTGTGCAAACCGGATTGGAGTCCCTGAAACAATTTGTAGGACCAATTAGGGATGTGGTATCATATATAGAAAGGAATATGACCCTCATGAAACAATGGGCTCACTATTGTAGAGCAAATAACATAAGTCCCAAAAAATTCCCGAAAGATGTTAAAACTAGATAGAACTCTACTTATCGACTTCTTAATGCTACATTTCCTTACAAGACATTGTTGACTGCTTTTATTACTGAATCTTTACCTGATTTTAGTTTATTTGAGTATCAATGGAATATTGCTACTAGAGTTATGGATTTACTTTCTGTGTTTAATACATGTACAAATTTATTTTCACAAGTTTATTTTCCCACTGCACATTTGTTTTTATATGGTGTTGTTGATGTTGTTGAACAATTGTGAAAGTTTAGATTATATGCTCAATTAGTTATGGGTCTTGTAGAAATGAAGGCAAAATGGTTGAGCTATTATAGGAATATACTTCCTATTGCTTAAGTTGCATTTGTTTTAGATCCTAGGCAGAGATTAGAAGGCTTTTCTGCATATTTAGAAGGCTATTATAAGTTTTTAGGGTTTAACGGTGGTCAGGATCCTCAATCATGGGCTATGAGTGAGTTAGAAACTCAATGGTATGCATCAGAGTCTAACATTTTTATAGATATTAATGTGATTGTTACTGATGTTAGGTCACAAATTTTTGAAATGTATGAGAGCTATTGCTCTCGTTATGGCCATATAGTTCCACGGGTTGCAACTGAGGCGGTAGGACAGTCCAATAGTAGTGGAGGAGAATCATTTCGACAAAGGCAAGCCAAAAGGAAACCTAAGGGTTCGCAATACACAGAGGTTGACTTATATCTAAACACTACCTTTCGATTTTCTGAGGATATGAACACAAATATGACTTTTGATGTTCTTCATTGGTGCCAAGGTAATCGAAATCCATACCCAATTCTTTCATTAATTGTAAAAGATATTTTTGCATGTCTTATATCTAAAGTAGCATGCGAGCAAACTTTTAGTGCAAGTGGAAACATGCAGGATACAACATGGTCACAATTGTCGGCACCAAACATTGAAATTCAAGTGTGCACAAATGATTAGAAGCGTGCACAAGTTCGACAACAAGAAGCAGAGATGGGAAGTACAAAAGCAAGTGACTTTTTTTCACTAATAATATGATGAGCACAACAACAGCCCCTAACACCGAGCAAGAGTCAGAACCTGACGTCGAATAAGTACCTGGGTGGCAACTCCAATATAAGGTAAGAGAAGTACATTGGCTTTGATTCCTCTTACACCCAAGAGGATACGTGGGCAACTTAATTCAACAAGTAAAAGAATTAAGTACAAGCCAAAATATCATATATATATATATATATATATATATATATATATATATATATATATATATATATAAACAATCATTTTATACATGATAATCAAATAATGCATCCTTACAAAAATAAATAAATAAATAAATAAAAATGTAAAAAAAGAGACAATCAAATTTAAGCCATTTGATCTGACAACATACATATATACTATTAATTTTTATTGAGATTTGTTTTTGTTAATGGTTAAAAATGTTAATCTCTCAAACAAATAGATGATAAAATTTCAATATAAAGTAGTACACTTTATGATTTTTCATATAATATAATTTTATAATTCAAAAGAATATATAAACTATTTAATTTAATAAATAAACAAACTTAGTGTAATTTTTTATTTTTTTTTATTTATGATGAGTCATTTCAAATTCTTCCAATTTATTAAAATTATTTTAAACTATTTTTTATTTTTAAAATTATTTAAAAAAAACTTATTTTGAAGTCTTCTTTCTATTTATGATGTTTTAATATAAATATATAAAATATTTATAGGGTAGTTGGTAAAAGTGTTTGTTGGTGTTATGAATAACCTAAGTTCAAATTTCACCCATAACATTTAAATTTATATTTTATTTTAAAAATTATTTAAATAAATAAATAAATAATCCGCCGGGTCAGGTGGGCCCGGCTTGGCCCGCCGGGTTCTTTACTATCCTGGGCTGGGTTCGGGTCACATGTTAGTGACCCATGACCCGACAGGTCCGCAGGGTCAGCCCGGCCCAACGGGTTCACACTCTTAGCGGGGCCGATTCCGGGTCCGGCAAAACCTGACCCGGGCCCGCCGAGCCCGGTTAATCGGCCCGCGCCCCCCTCTAGTTGTATCCATTGGTTTTGTATTTTCTGAAAAGAATAAAATTGATCACTCTTAATATAGGCAACAAAACTATAATTTATTTATAAAAAACTATAGTATATTTGACGTGCCATATGATGAATTTATTTTTTTTAATTACTAAATTTATTTTAAAAAACTTAACATGCAATTTTTATAATTTTATTTAAATTTTTGTAATTTTAAAAATAAACTTCAAATAAAAAATAAATTTAAAAACAAAAATCACAAGCAAGATTCAAACCAGCGTACGCACAACATATAACAAGCTCTTAAACCATACCCACCAGCCATTCAAACACACCCATATTCTAGATTCTAAACACCCATATTCAATATATTCGTAGAATTGAAAGTATGTATTTTATTTTAATTTCAAACTCCTGATTTAGTATTTAAAATAGGTTTTTAGCAAAAAAAAAAAATTAGAGAATAGTTGAATGTTTGGGATAATCAATAAATAATTTTTTAAAATTTAGATTAAGTTTGTTGTTTTAAAAAACTTGAACAAGTGAAGTTTCAAACATTATTATCAAAATCTTCTATGATAATTATTTTTTTGATTTGAATATTATTATTATAAACTTCTCTAATTACGTCCACTTCTCTCGTGCATAGTATATATATATATATATATAATTTTTTTTTATTGGTTAGTAAAATCGAACCGATCTTAGGCTCTCATGACGGTTACTCTTTCGATATGAAATAAATTACTAGTCATCATATTACACATAAACCCCTATTAATTATATAATTACACAAAACCCATTAATTACATCCAAGAAAACTTATAAATTAAATGAAAACCAAGTCTAATTCAATAATATAATTTTAAAAAATCAATTAAAGCTGTATTAATTCACCATTGAACTTGTGAAGGCATAATGGAGTTCCGAGTTTGAGATTTTAGTTTATTGTTATTTTTTTATTTTGACATATATTTTTTAAATTTGAATATTTTTGTTTTTAAAAAGTATATATACACACATGAGAACTCATCATCTATTAATGATACATTTTGAATTTGCATCCAATAGCTAGGATCCATTTATGTACGGTGGGTTTTGAATAGTATATAAATAATATTAATTAAACAGTACCAAAACAATGATTATTTATAGTAACTCTACACAATATAACAATGATAAAATTAATCATTAGAGTGGTTAATTATAATATATTATTATTATTATTATTATTATTATTATAGGCATCATTGTGTCACAACAAATTAAGACAAAATTTAATTATAGGCATCATTGTGTCACAACAAATTAAAACAAATAAATTTTGTCACAACTACATTTCATTCCCACCAAATTTCATATAGTTTTAGTGACTAACTTTAGAACAAAAAAATGTGACACTAATATTTATAGTGAAAGATGCTAAATAGTCATAATTATTAAATTATTACTAATGAAAAAATCAATCATCACAATTAATTTAAACAAATTTTTTCCAAAAAAACCTCAAATGTGTGGCAAAATGATAGGATTGGTGGGTTTCCTTTCGAAGATAATAAAATAAAATAAAACAAGATAAAAGGTTGGGTTGAAGGTTAACAAAGTAATAAGGATGCCACTTAAATTTGACAAGGGAATTATCAAAACCAAAGTCTGTGGCGTCCACAGACTTCATAAATCCTTGCAGGATTTAAAGATCCTTAAAATTCAATAGCTATTTTCTTCATTTTATGTAAATGTGTCATCAAAGATCACTAAGGCCTGTAACCAGCAAAAGCCTATAAAACTTTATTGTGATTTAAATTCAAGGATGATACCTATCGGAACTCAAGTCCTCAAACATCTACTTGTTTGGGAACGTCAATGCAAATAGATACTCCTTTCTGGAAACAATAAGAGGGCCGAAATATATTACGATGAAGGTGTTTCAACAAGAACAACATTATACTAATAAGACACCCCTAAATCTAATACTCAAACTTATGCATCATTAAAGTCAACTGACATACTGTTTCAACCATTTAAATCGATTCATTAATTTGTTTTATCACTCAACTCATTTGCACTTGTCTCTTAAGCGCGACACCCATGATTTTATTCAGTGTAATTAACATTATGAGCTCTCCTGGCACAGTATGAGCCCGGGCTGAGCAATGCATCAAAATTGGTTGGCCATGCATGAAAATAAGGCCAATTCCTATATATATTAGATTTATTAAAATAATATTTTAACTTCATAGCAGTTAAACATTATACTCTAACAGCACCAAATTAAAGCAGAAAATAAAACAAAAAGAGAAAGCCCATTCCTAGATTATCAAGCAATTTAGCAGTTTCAATTCTTCAATAGTTGTCAAACCAATACATGAAGCCGGAAGCCTAGAAGCCAGTTCATAACAAACCAAGAAACCAGGGTCAATTTTCACATCAAGATAAACCAAGAAACCAGCACATGATATCTATCTTATGTAGGCACAGTAGATAATAAATACTTCTTTCTGCATTCTCAAAAATAAAAACAAGCATAACTTAGTAACATCATCATTGCTTAGAAGAGGAAACAGAAACCAAATGCAAAAAGAAAACACCATTTCATCATATCCTCCATAGAACCAAAACTAACAAAATAACATATAAAAAGAAACCCAACGCCATAATATCACAGATCAGCATATTTTTTCTGGATTGCATCAATCAACATCTTCAGACTTAGATCATGAAGCAAAAAACTCTCAGAACGAAGCTGCAGTGTCTTCACAAAAATATCTTTCCACTTCTTCTCCAATTCGTCCAAAATATGTTTGTCAACCAACCCTTGCTTCACCACCTCCTCAAACATCAACTTCTCCATCCCCTCCAAACCCATCTTCAAGAATGGAAATGGATACGGTTGCAGTACTACTGCATCAACTTTCTCAAGTTCAACCCTTTCTTTATCATCTTCTTCATGATCAGAACCTGCAGGCTGCACTACATCAATTATCTCGAGTTCATTGTTTCCTTCACCATCTTCTTCATCATCAGAACCGTTACTTACCTTAGTCTCAGCTGGAGCGAAGGCCTTGGAAGCTAGCTTCAAACGCTTGCTCTGATTCTTGCCGCAGTGACTAGCTTTGCGCCGAAGACGACGAACTTTATTATAAACTTGACGAGGTGTCAGTTGGGAAGGTAACAAGCCATGAAGTATACCCATAAAATCATCGATGGTTGAAAATGACACCGGAGAACCGGTGGTCTGCCGGAACTCAACAGCGGCTTGTAAAAGAGCACTGGTGTCATCATCCGACCATATAGACATGATTTTTGTTTTACTGGTGAGGATGATGATGAGTTGTGAAGATTATTCAGAAGTATTTGGGTTTTTCTCAGTAGAACAATGAGGCGCTTAGGTGTGTATATATGAAACTTGAAAAGCAACTGACTGTTAAAAAAACACATTTCTTTGACATCTATCACATGACAGAGACGGAGAGACGGTGTCAGTTTTTTACTCATTAAACTGAGTGTCATTGGGAACCTAAAAAACAAAAAAAAGTAAGATTTGCAATTAATGGAAGCATATCCTTCAATATATTAATTAGTATTAGGCTATTAGCATTTGCATGTACCTTTATTAGCATTTTCCCATAAATTTAAAGTAGCTTTTTTTATAGCTTTCCTTCTCATATTATTAAATTATTTTTTAATTTAGACAGTGCGATGCCATCCTTTTAAATATATCGGCACAGATTTCTTTTAAATAATAAATTATAAATCTTGATTTTAAAATATAACAAAAACATTAAAAAAAATAACAAAAAAAAAAATAGATTCTTATAATTATTTTACAGATGGTTACCATGTTATCTTTAGTCTAAGCGGAACTAAATATGAATAACATGCCTTAGTTATCATTTATAATATTTAGTAAAAAATAAATATTAACAAGCAACTTATGGGTGAGTTGGCTAGGCTAGCGGTATTATGAGGGCATGGTCTTGATTTTTTTTTTTTTCAAAAACTCAAATATAATTTATAAAAATAAAAAATATTCAAGTTAATTTTAAATAAATCGTAATAATTACAAATGTTTATAGTAATTATTTATTTATTTATTCTTAAATACTCATTATTTAATGGTTTTTTACAATATTTTTAAAAACTATATAGGATTAAATTGAATTTTCTTTTAAATCATTGATTGGATTAAAATGGATTACATGACGCTAGGCGATTGAAGAGATCTTATTCTTAGTAAATGAGAATTTATTTTTCAATTAAAAAAATTTAAATATAGAAATGATAATATAGTAAATTTTTAAAACATAATTGTTTTTTATAATGAGACAACTATTGTCATTATCTCATAATGAACATTTTCATCCTAATTTAGATTTATTTCTATAAAATATATTTTTAATTAAAAGAATTTTTTATAAATTAATTGGAGTAATTTTTTTATTAATTTTAATAAAATTTTAAGTTAATTATTTATTAATAATGATTTTAGAGGATATTACAATTTTAAATCAATAACATATTTAAAAATACACAAAATTTTAAAAATTATCTAAAAATACACAAAAAATATTGGAAAAAAATTATGGTTTTAAATTAACATATTTATATTATTGTACACCATTAAAATTATATTGTTTGTATAATAATATTCTTCTGTATAAATAATATAGTATAAATTTAATACATTTAAAATAATATCTAGTTGCATAATAAATATATATGAAAACAAGATGAGTTTATTTTTAATAATGTTTGCTAATAATATAGTAACAATATATCACTTGTACTTGAGTTGGTTTAAGTTTAATTCCTCCCAAAATCATCACTATTATTTAAGTTTTATAATAAAATAATATCTAATTTGCTAATAAATATATATAAAAATTAAAAACACTAGAGGTTGCGAGTTTAATTCCTCCCACGATCATCACTATTGTTTAAGTTTTATAATAATAAATTTAGAAAAACAAAAACAAAAAAACAAAAAACCACCAGGCTGGCTGGGTAACTAGTTGGCGGCATTGGGTGGGTCCATGTCCGCCCTTTATGAACCAATGATCGCACTCTCGTTGACTTGGAAGTTGGAACACCATAAAGAAGGCGAGCTGTCGTTTTCTTTTCCATAGGCATGTTTATAGGCGCGCTTGCTCTGATGCCTATTGTTGAAGAGCTAGCTTAGTCGTTAGAGTTAAGAGCAACTCCAAGGATGCTAGCTAGTTTAGCTAGCCAAAATATTATATTTTATTTCATTATCTATTTTAGCTATCCACTTTTTCAAACTCACTCCAACAACGCTATCTATTTTAGCTATCTATTTTAGCTAACTTCAACTAACTCTTAATTAAAAAATTTAAAATTTGAATTTTTCAACGGTCATATTACAACCGTCATATTTACAACGGTCATATTACAACGGTCACATTTTCAACGGTCATATTACAACGGTCATATTTTTTGATATGTATAAATAAGATCTTACATCTCTCATTGTCATACACCTAAAATCTATTTCTTAACATTGCACTATTCTTTGTGTTTATATTATGGCTCGTCATCCTGTAATGAAGATGATTCTTAACGATTCTGATTCCGATGACGAATTGGAGATGGTAACAATTTGTGCTATTGAAGCGAACAAACGCAATAGCGAAGAAAGCGTTGGTGTACGTCGTGGTTCGATCCGAGGTCATTCAGTTATTTTTCGCAATCGAGTTCAAGGCCACGAGAGACTGTATCGTGATTATTTTGCTGACACACCTATCTATCCCCCAAATTTATTTCGAAGAAGGTTTCGAATGAATCGAACACTTTTCCTTCGTATTTTATCAATGGTGGAAAATTATGATCCATATTTTGTTCAAAAAAAAGATGCCGCTGGAATTACTGGTTTGTCTTCTCTTCAAAAGATGACAGCTGCCATAAGGACGCTTGCATATGGAGTTGCAGCAGATGCTGTTGATGATTATGTGAGGATTGGCGAAAGCACTGCAATAGAAAGTTTGAAAAAATTTGTGAGGGCGATAGTAGCAATTTTTTCTGATGAATACCTCAGGTCACCAAACAATGATGGCATTGCTAGATTATTAGCAATGGGTGTCAACCGTGGGTTTCCTGGGATGTTGGGTAGCATTGATTGTATGCATTGGAAATGGAAGAATTGTCCAACAGCATGGAAAGGTATGTATTCTGGTCACGTCCATGAACCAACAATTATTTCGGAGGCGGTAGCTTCATATGATCTCTGGATTTGGCATGCCTTTTTTGGGTTACCTGGATCTCATAACGATATCAACGTACTAGAACGCTCTTCTGTTTTTGCTCTCCTTTCAGAAGATCTGGCTCCTCCAGTCAATTTCTCAGTAAACGGCAACGATTATACAATGGGATATTACCTTGCTGATGGTATATATCCAAAATGGGCAACATTTGTCAAAACAATTCCATCTCCAAGAGGCAATAAGCAAATACATTTTGCAAAATCTCAAGAGTCAGCAAGAAAGGATGTTGAGCGTGCATTTGGAGTGCTACAAGCTCGATTTGCTATAGTGCGTGGACCCGCACGTTTCTGGACACTTGAAGTGCTTAAGGATATTATGAAGGCATGCATAATATTACATAACATGATTGTAGAAGATGAGTGGAATGCTAATGAGTGGGACTTTACCTATGATACAATGGATGATAATCCCACTGCCACAATCATACATGATCAAAGTTCAGAACTGCTGCAATTTATCAATTCTCAACATTGTATTAGAGACAAAGAAAGTCATTCCAAACTCCAAGCTGATCTAGTCGAGCATCAGTGGAATATGCATGGAAACTACTAGGCACTACATTATATTAGAGACAAACAAAAGAACTACATCTTCTTCTCCAAAATTTCCATTTGGCGGCGCCGATAATATTCAGTTTGCACCGAAGACATGCCACCCAAGTCCATCGACATTATTCGATCTTCCTCTTTTGGTTGCTCAATTTGCATTTTCTCTTTTTCTTGCATTAGGCGTTGTTGTTCTTGCAAATAACATTTTTCCATCATTTCAAATTTCTTCTCATTCACTACCTTTTTCTCTTCCTTCATCCCTGATTAAAATTGGAAAAGACACTTCAATTTCCAACTGCAAACATTACATGAGCAAGACAAAAGAAATGTTTAATGAATCAACATAAGGCTCATTAGTGGCACCTATATGGTATTCCAAAGATTAATTTGTTGCCGTAATGATACATCGACTATCCCAGGAACAAGCTTGAGTGGCCATCTCAAAACTCGCACATTACATTATTATCAAACTAAATCCTGAATTCGGTGAAAGAAAAGACTGAATTTGGAACATAGAATATCTAAGAACTGATCTTCCAAAAAGAAGAATGTCATGGCTGATTGGATGTGAAACTGATCCTTAGCACTTGAAATATGTCACATAGATTAATATATCTCTCTGGTTTCCAAAGGGTATCTATCTATCCAAATTGAGAAGAAGAAAAAACACAAGGAAAATATAGTTCAGTTCATCAAAGAATATAGTTTCTAAACCATCTTCTAGATTGAGAAAAAAAGACATAAAAATATAGGGTTTTTTTCATATGGAACAAACAAAAAGAGAAGAATGGCCCCGGCGAGCTCCAAAACAATCCGAATTAAATCAAATCTCAGAAAATAAACTAAAACTGGCGGACTGAAGAATAGTAGAAGAATCAAAGATAAAAGAGCATACCTATTGATGAGATTGCTCCCCTGAAAGATACCAAAGATGACAACTTTTTGACAAAATCTTCTCCCAAACACTCAAATGGCTACCATCAAAACACTACAGAGCCGCCTATTCCTTCTTGTCAGATTCACAGAAGCAAACCCAAACTCAAATTTTCACATTCACATGGGAATTTCTCCAGAAACATCACCGCAAAAACCATCAAAAAACCAAATCCAAACTCAATCCCAATCCGAAAATATAGAATGCTTCGATTCCGAATACGCTAGAAAAATCCAAACTTTTGCAAAAGTAGAACCTCGTCTTCTTTAAAAGAGCTCAAAAAGCTCAAAGACGATGAAAGAAGGGTTGACGGCGGGAAGAGGGAGGGGCGCAACAACCACAAATAGCTAGGGCGAATTGGCTCACCAGAAGTGGCGAGTGAAATTGGGTATAGTTATTTTAGCGAGTGGAGTAACTAGCTCTTTGGAGCTGTATTTCTTATAAAAAGCTAGCTAAAGTAGCTAACAGGAGTTTTTAAAGAGCCCCTTGGAGTTGCTCTAAGTCCACTTACACCAACACTAGGGGCAAGCTTGCCTCGTACGGCGACCAAGCTCGCACCAACATAGGCTAGGTGAGCTCAGCCTTTGCACACTGGGTGGGCCCATCCTTTCTTCCGAAAAGTTTAATTTCTTAAATTACCTTCAAACATTCTTGCTTGCTTCCACTAGTGCCACTTTGGAAGAAATGAAAAATTGTGGGAACATAAAAATTTTAGATATAGAAAAAGTTTTGAAGGTAATTTAAGAAATTAAAATTTTTGGAGGATTGTGGTGTTACTTCTGTTACAAATTTTGGTAACGAAATTTCATTTATCATTTTTATTTTATTTTTTTAAATAAAAAATATATTTTATACAAATTTTTAATTAAAATTTAACTATAATAATTGTGGGCTCATTTCTTTCCACCCGGCCTTTAATTGAGATTGATTAGATGAAAAGTATGGATCACAAATCAAATTTTATTTATTTTTATATTTCAGATGATTGCAGGTTCATAACTTCTATTAGGGGAAAACCCCTAATATTAATTACCCCAGACAATATCATGGGAACCTCCGATTAAGAGACAAGTGTGAATGAGAAACAAATGAAGAAACACAAAATTATTTTTTTTTATTAATTTCAAAGAGCATATGAGTACATAATCATGAGCGAAAATGCAAAAAAATTTGGAGAGCCATTTTTTGTCATGTTCTACAAATTTCTTTTTTTCTTTGACTTGGTTGATGCTCTTGACTTCTTTGCTAACACATATCGAAAGACACTTTAACATCGGTGACTATGGCCTTTTTCAATTTTTAGCTGTGCTTGTATTTTGATACATTGCATAACTTTTAAGCTGCGGGCACTCGGCATTGATGAGTCGCCTACTTGATCATCTTCATTTCTTTTATCGTTGAAGACTTCAGCCCTTTGTGCTTGTAAAATCTTCAGGTGTTGACTTGTGAAACTCCTCTAGTCTTTGACTCCGTTGTGTCTTAAACTCCAAAGTTGCATTTGTCATTCAGGTCTTCACTCTTCAATGCTTTCAAGTCTTAACCTTTAAATCTTCAAGCCATGAACTTTAACATGATTAAGTCATTAACTTGACAATTTTGTTTTTTTTTTAAATGGATCTCAAGTTGGAATCATGAGCTTGATTTCCGTTAACTAAGACATCAATTGAGTTCTCCATTTCAATTTTGGCGAGAGAGACCTCACAATGAGCTTCAAGAAAATCTCTCTCAACATTTTTTATAAGTGTTAACAAGAGAACAAGAGAGATTTTCATTTTTATGAAATTTTTATTTTTTGATTCTTCCTTGCACTTTAAGAAAAGATTTTTTTTTTTTTTGTAGAATTTTCATATTTTACTCTTCCTTTCACTTGAAGAAGGGAGTTCTTTTTTACTTTGAATTTTTTCACTCTCCCTTTCACTTCAAGAAAAGATTTTTTTTTTTTTTTTTTTTTTGTGGAGTTTTCATATTTTACTCTTCCTCTCACTTGAAGAAGAGAATTTTCTTTTTTTCACTTCAAGAAGAGATTTTTTTGTTTGTGGAATTTTTTCATTTTTTTTACTCTTCCTTTCATTTGAAGAATAATTTTTTACTTCAAGAAGAGAAATTTTTTGTTTTTTTTTTTTTTTTGAAATTTTTCATTTCATTTTTTTTTTGTGGGATTTTCATTTTTTTTTACTTTTCTTTTCGCTTCAAGAATAGATTTTTTTTTTTTTGTGAAATTTTCATCTTCGAGAATTTTTTTTTTTACTTCAAGAAGAGATTCTTTTTTTGTATGTGGAATTTTCTTTTTTTTTTTTTTTTTTTCATTTTTTCACTTTTCCTTTCACTTGAAGAAGAGACTTTTTTTTTTTTTTTTTTGTGAAGAGAGATTCTTGTTTATAATTTTTTTCACCCCCAAGAGCATCAAAGACCTCAAGGTTGGTGTTAGAGAAAATCCTTACAAAATTTCTTTCACCCCCAAGAGTGTCAAAGACCTCAAGGTTGGTGTTTTAGAAAATTCTTAGAAAATTTCTTTTTCACCCCCAAGAGTGTCAAAGACCTCAAAGTTGGTGTTTAAGAAAATTCTTAGAAAATTTCTTTTTCACCCCCAAGAATGTCAAGACCTCAAGGTTGGTGTTATAGAAAATTCTTAGAAAATTTCTTTTTCACCCCCAAGAGTGTCAAAGACCTCAAGGTTGGTGTTTTAAAAAATTCTTAGAAAATTTTTTTTTCACCCCCAAGAGTGTCAAGACCTCAAGGTTGGTGTTATAGAAAATTCTTAGAAAATTTCTTTTTCACCCCCAAGAGTGTCAAAGACCACCCCCAAGAGTGTCAAGACCTCAAGGTTGGTGTTATAGAAAATTCTTAGAAAATTTCTTTTTCATCCCCAAGAGTGTCAAAGACCTCAAAGTTGTCTCCAAAGAGATTCTCATTTTTTTTCCTCAAGGAGGGGTCCTGCAAAAGAAAAATTACGAAAATACCCTCAATCCAATTCACCCATCATCATTTTTTCTTCTTTCACTCATCCTTCATTTTTTTTTATTTTTTTTCCCTCTTCATTTTTTCATTTTTTTCTCTCTTCATTTTTTTCATTTTTTTTTATCCTTCATCATTTTTTCCTCATCCCCATTTTTCTCATTTTCCCCTCTTCATTTTTTTGCATTTCTACCCCTCTTCATTTTTTTTCTCTTTTTTTTACAAAAATACCCCCATACATCAAGTCATTATTTTCTACCGATTTCATATTATAGCAACCCATATCATTTTTTCACATCAACCCTTTGTTTTTATTTTTTTACCAAAGTTCAAGATTTATTCAATCAGATCCTTCAAAACTTCACTTTTTCATATTCCCCCCCTTTTTTTTTTGCAAACAAAACCATCTTTAATAACTTTTTGCAAATGAACGGAGGTTTCCTACCATCTTTTTTTACTTCAACCCTCGAACTTTATATATATTCTTTTTTTTTTTTTTTTTTTTTTGAGGCTCGAAGATCGTAGGATAAACCTATAAGGTTTGTAAATGACCACTAATTGGGAAACGAAAATAGACTACGTTATTATTATGCCCCCATCATTTTTCTTAATAACCATTCATGAAAGAAACTAGTGGTGCTAATACCCTTGCCAATAACACAAATTTATTTGATTATCCAAAAAGATCTCAACATGGATGAATTGTGTAAAGTTAGATTTAGGTTTGGTAAAAAGAGAAAGGATAAAGGCGTTTGTATGCACATAGGAAAAAGAAATAAAATATGCAGACACTATACAAGGCACAATAGATGGTATTGCATACGATTTGGAGAGCAAAATATGGTATGCATGATAATGAGAGATGGAATAATGGTATTGTAAGATTCATGGTTCATTTCACTTTCGGATGATGGCTATCTGAGACATGGGCAAGGATCTTTCATGCATTCATACTAACAATGTTTTCGTGAACCAATGCATGACATAGCATGGATGAATAAAAATAAAATAAAAAAAAATGAAAGAAACGGGACCCACTCAAGGTTGCACTCATAACCCATGATAATCATCCATACATACTTCACGTTTTATAAAACTATGCAATAAACATCATTTTGCTATATCCCATAGAGAAAAGTGTACCTCTTCTTTTTCTTTTTTTTTCCCCGAGACTGATCAATTGCTTTTTGTCTCCTCCACCGCTTGCTTTATCAATCACCTCTCTCTCTCTAATTCTCTTCCCTCCTTTTTTTTCTCTAAAAAAAAAACTCTGTCTTTCCTCCTCCCTCCTCACTTCTTCTCTGAGCCCTCTTCTTCTTCTCCAAAAAAGCAAAGATCTCTTCTTCCTCCCCTTCTCTCTTCGTCCCTTTTCTAAAAAAAAACTCCCTCTCTCTTCTTTTTTTTTTTTTTTCTTGTTTTTTTCCTTTCGTTCCACATCAACTCCCCGTGATACGGGAGAATTTTTATTCAAAAATTTAAATTCAAAATTCTTTTAATTCTTATCCTTTAATTTTCCTTTTTTTTATTGATTTCGAATTTCAAACGCACATTTTAAATATATATTCTCTCTCTTTTTTTAATCAATTTTTTTTTATAAAAAATTAATTTATATTTATCATTATTTTTTTGTTTTTCACGCCATAATTCGTTTTTTTATTTTGGCCCCTCCTTTATTTTTTATTTGATTCTTTTTTTTTCTTTTTTTAATTCAAAGTTTATATAAACAATAATATATAAAAATATATATAACTAAATATTAAAATTGTACATTTTTTGCTATGCAATTATATATCCATGTATATCACCTTTTATAAGTCTTGAGATGCTGTCAGAATTTTTTTTTGGCATAATTTCGAAAAAAAATAAAATGGGTTTTATGAAGCTATAATGTATTCATTGTATTAAATAAATCAAATCAAAATATATTTTGTTTAGCTTGGAATAATAATTACCAAATAGAATTTAGTTTTATACATGCAGTTTTGTATATTTAATAAAATGATTAAAATAATATATGCTGAATTATAGCTCAAATATAAATTATTGAATAAAATATTGAACTTGTGACCAATATTTTCCAAATTTTGATACAGATAATTAAGCTTGTTTTCTTCAATCACATGATTTATAAGTTTTCTATTCAAATAATTAAATAAAAAAAATCATTTGAAATATAGATCTTGTTTTTCAATTAGATGGTAGCCTATTTTGAATCCCGTATTTTTTTTCTTCTTTTATTAGATTTTTTTTTTTTTTTATCATTTTATGTACTTATCAGGATATGAACCAAAAAAAGATTTATAAGTTTTCTATTCAAATAATTAAATAAAAAAAATCATTTGAAATATAGATCTTGTTTTTCAATTAGATGGTAGCCTATTTTGAATCCCGTATTTTTTTTCTTCTTATATTAGATTTTTTTTTTTTTTTTTTTTTATCATTTTATGTACTTATCAGGATATGAACCAAAAAAAGATTTATAAGTTTTCTATTCAAATAATTAAATAAAAAAAATCATTTGAAATATAGATCTTGTTTTTCAATTAGATGGTAGCCTATTTGAATCCCGTATTTTTTTTCTTCTTTTATTAGATTTTTTTTTTTTATCATTTTATGTACTTATCAGGATATGAACCAAAAAAAGACTTATGCACCACTAAAAAATACAAGCATTTCTTACATATCACCTAGTCTGAGGGGTGGAGCCACATATTGAATTATGCGGTCAAATAACCCCACAAAAATTTTAAAAATTTTTATTATATATAAATGCATTGGGGGAAAATTGTTAAACTGCCCCCATCAAATTAAATAATTGGGGTCAATATGCAATATTGAAGTTTTTTCTTAATAAAAAACAATATGTAAGTTATTGTATAAATATTAAAAATTTAAAATCATATATATTTTTAGATCTATATATTTTGCTGTGTGGATAAAAAACTTTATAAAATCGTAAAACTAAAATTATTATATATTTTTTTAATAAATTAATGATTTATCCACTTTATTAAAAAAACCACTTTATTTCCTCCCATTCTCAATATTTTTGAGTTATTTTTTAATATTTTTTCTAAAAAACACTATCAAAATCTTAGTTTTTTTTTAATTAAAAAATTAAACTATTAAGAAGGCAATGCTTTTTCCTCTTCACCTTTCAAGTTATAATTGAGATAAATTTTTAAATGTAAATTTTTAATGAAATTTTTAATGAGATATATTATTACTTTTTTTGTGTGGCTCCTGCTGCCTGGTCTCACATCATTTGGTTAGAAAATAAAGTAGTGATTGATTACTTATGTGAAATTATATGAACTCCTTGGCTCTCATCCATAAAAATATCAGGTATTATTATTATCATATTTTTTCATATAATACATCAATCTGTTAAGTAATAATATAATTATTAAAACATATGTTGTGGATGTATGAGATTCGCTTGTCCGATAAAAATATAGTGAAAGGGATCGGTTGGATGTCCTGGGAACCTGTATTTGTTACGGTTTGTTTTGCATTGGAGGCTTCACAGTGATCGTTCCATTGATATCATAGATGCGTAGTTTGCTCAAGGAAGTGGTATGGTACTTTTGCTTGTCGAGAACCATGTAAGCGCCAGTTTTGTTTGAATGTGATCATTTGGTTTCCTTGACTGAGAGTCGAATATTCAATTTAGATCTTTTTGGTGCTGTGCTTTACTCTGGATGGCTTGGAATTTCAGCTAGATTTTATTCATATTTCTGTGGTAATTTGTGTTATTTGCTAATTCATTGTATCTTGGTTTTCTTGTGAAATGATCACACAAGCAATTGGGTGATTGCTTACCTCACACAAGTTTATATTATTTCTCCTTGTGAATTGATCACACAAATAATTGGGTAGTGATTTGATACTTTAAGAGAATTAATGATACTCTTGCTAAGATGAGAAGAGAAAGAAAAGAAGAAGAGAAGGAAAGGAAGGAGTAGAGAATTAGAGAAAATTGAGGCTAAAGATGCCTTTCTCCATTCATCATTCACAGTTAATTATATAGAATAATTACAATTCTAACAAAGTTTTCCAGCCTGGCATTCTATCGAACACCTTCTATGCCAGGACAGCTAACAATTCAATCACCACTCTTCTAATTACTCTTACTCCTAATTACATCAATATGCAAATCATACAACCATTCTACTAATATATTTCTTGCAGGAGTAGTCCTGCGAATACTCCTTCGATCTGCTATGTCACCTTCTCCTGACGAATCCCGCCCAACAGTAGTCTCTCCTGACGAGGACGAGTGCTTTTTTGTGTTAATTGTTTGGTCATTGGTGTTGTTCCTACACTACACTCAAACAATGCTTCTTCATTCTTAATTAAAGCTCAATGTGAAGAATAAAATATCTGTTTTTAGTCCTTTGGATTTGTGATGAAATATAAATGATCATCTCAATGTGATCAATTACTTTTAATCTCCACCGTTCATTTAGCGCCCTCATCAATGCCAGCACTCTATAAAATGGCAGGTAGGGTAATTTACTTATGCGTTTGAAGTTGTTCCGCGGTGGAGGAGATGATGATGAGGCCGTGCTTGTGTGTGTGCTGATTATTTCCATGGTCAGTAGGTTTCTTTTCCATTATTAGTGCCTGGATGTGTTTCTTATTTGGCAGGGTGGGATTTATTTGGGGATTTATTGAGTTGATGCGGATGATCATGTGTTGTTGTGATTAGATGAGGGGCTCGGAGTGGGTTTCAGTTGTGGGTGCCGAAGTTCTGTGGATTTGACTTGGTTTTTTTTTTTTTTAATTATTATTTGGGGATGAAGATTTATTATTTACGGATGGAGATGAGATGACGTGTCTGTCTGGAGGGGTGGTGTTCAATCTGCAGCAGGTGATGTTGCCAGTACAGCACAGTACTGCCCCGCCATGTCCCAATCGAGCGTTGATCACACGGATTTATTAACCGTTCTGATTTAAGACTGGAGGTGAACAGTGAAAGGTGATTTCCTTCCTCCTTCAGGTAATGTTTGGAATAATAATTTTATTTTACATTATGTTAAATATTTTTTGAGAGTATTTTTATCAATGTAATCTGAAAATTCGTCTTGTTGCATGCATGCCCTCATTATGTTCTTTGGATTTGAGTTGTTGTTTTTATTTATTTATTTATTTAGCTTCTGTTGCGACCGCTCTTGTTAGATGGATGCTCTTCGGATTTTGGTGATTGAATTCCAGTTTTATTTGAAACTGGATTTCAATCTTTGTTTCTCAATCGGTTTTGGATTGGTAGAGAATAGCATAAACATAGTCAAAGATGAGAAGGAAAATTGCTTCATGTGTTTGGTTAGACTACTAAGAAGATTTCATATCTCAACTCTTTAGGAAAGGAAGCTAAAGAAGGTGATATAACTGATTGGCTTGTTGTTGAGGACCTATTTTTGTTTCCTTGCAGTTAATGTTGCTCAAGAAATCTGGAATTTTTAATTAATTCGAGTTGTTACTTGATGTTTATGATCTACTTGAGGTTTTTTTTTTATAATTGCTTTCTCTGTGATTTGTTTTATTTATTATTTTTATTTTTTGATTTGGTGTAAATCAGGCACAACACAATTGATGCAACTAGGCTTATAATGGCTTATTTTCTCTTTTCTTTGGACTAATTACCCCTTTTATAACTGGTGGTGTCTCCTTTAGTCAACTGTAGCTTGCATACATTGTTGTTAGTTTAGGTATGGAATCACACTGATATGTTAATCTAGTTGTTAACTTGTTTTTCATTTTTGGCATCATAACTTTGTATACCATGCTCTTGAAAGTACCATGTTTTTTCGATGAAATACTGACACATTCATTTTCATATTTACTTCTTAAAGTTGAAGGAAACTCATCTCATTTTTCTTACAGAATTCATTATCATTTATCAGCAGTGGTTTCAGCACCTACTTGCTCCATTAGGCTCAAACTTATAATATCCAGGATGAGCTTCATACTCTGTTATATTCTTGGCTTGTTCTGTACACAGGTTGCGTCATAGAGGCCTTGATTGGAGTGGCATACACTGTTATCAAGATTGTTACCTAGCCCACCATCGTTTGCCTATTGTAGATCCTGCTTCTGGAGACCAACCGCTCTATAATGAAGACAAAACAATTGTTGTTACGGTTTGTCATCCTCCCATTAACAAGTTTAATTTTGCCTGGTACCTTCAAATTTCTGTTTCGGGATCTCTCATGTGTGTGTATACTTATTCAGCTTATGCATTGCAAGCATTATATTTTGTTAATTAAGAAATTGTTCCAGCACTAGATGCTAGTTCTACTTAAACCTGTTCATTTTTCTTTTGACAAAAGGAGTTGAAGCAGCTAATAACAACTAGGTACAGAAAACAACAAAATACAAGAACTATTTAGAATCTAAGCCTGGACTCTTCAGTGATCTCTAATAACCATCTTGGGATACTTTAACCTGTCCATTGCTGGGGCAGTTTATGAAGAACACTGTGTGTAAGATACGCAAACATTTAAATCAATAGATGACCTGTATCACATTATTCCATGCTTTGAAGTTGAAATAATGATTTTCATATGCTGTTACATAACCAACAAAGGTGATCTTGTACATTTCTATGCAATATAATTCTAATTCCTACAACACATTTTTCAAATCATCTCAAAGGTAAACTTCACTTGAATTGACAGAAATCTGTTATTAAATCCTTATTTAAATAAAAAATGCATCTTAATTGCTCAATCTTAGTCATCCTTAGTGTCAGGTGTAATGCGATCAGTGATTCGGAATTGGTTGGAAAGTGGCAAGCAGAGGTATTACATGCGGAAATATATGCAAATCTGAATGAAAAACTGGCCACAATTTCCATGTTTAGACTTTTAGTCAAATCGGCTGCATTGCAATTTATCATCTATATGCATTTGCCAAGGAAAAAGATGTTTTGTAAAAACAAATTGTGACTTAGTCAACTAGACTACTGTGTGATTAGGTGGCATCTAGAAAGCCTCTTTGATTTTTACTGGGTTATTTGTTTAATTATGATTAGTGTTGTAACTAGGTTGCTAGTGTATGTCTAAGTGGCAAACTAAGAATGCTGTTTCTTTGGAATTGTTAGGGTTGTAAATCTCCATATATTGCAAGTAGGTGTTAAATCATTTAGTAATATTGCCAACTCATGTCTTCCCTGGTTTTCCACTTGAAAAACATCCATTTTATAGCCATTAAATCTCTGTTTGTCTTTACTTTTAGGTTAATGGGGAGATCTATGAGGAAAAAGAATGAGAGAAAGGCTCAATTTCATTCATACTGAATTAGGTTACAATAGGAGGTTTATATACACATATGACAGCCTAAAAATCAGCCAAAAAATCTCCTACAAATCTGGAAATAGATTGCTGAATTTACAGCTAATCAAATCTCCTAAAAATCAGGGAAATATTTTACAATAAAGCTTTCCCAAAATATTCCATATAATTTGACACTCCCCCTCAAGCTGGTGAATGGACATCTTCCATTCCAAGCTTGCTAGTTATGTCTTGAAACATGGCGTTTGGTAGGCCCTTGGTAAGAACATCAGCCAACTGATCCTTTGAAGAAACAAATGGAGTACAAATTAAGCCACTTTCAAGTTTTTCTTTAATAAAGTGCCTATCAACTTCTATATGTTTCGTCCTGTCATGTTGCACAGGATTGTGAGCTATACTGATAGCAGATTTATTGTCACAGTACAACCTCATTGGTCCTTCCCACTTTATCTTTAAGTCATCCAGTATAATCTTCAACCACATCAATTCATAGATTCCCACTGCCATTGATCTAAATTCTGACTCCGCACTTGACCTTGCAACCACATTTTGTTTTTTACTTCTCCACGTTACAAGGTTCCCTCCTACAAATGTACAATAACCCGAGGTTGATCTTCTATCATCTAATGATCCTGCATAATCTGCGTCAGTGTAGGCTTCAAGTGTCATGCATTCTCCTTTTTTTGAACAAAATACCTTTCCCGGGGCTGCCCTTCAAGTATTGCAGAATTCTGTGAACTGCCTTGAGATGCATTTCTTTAGGATTGTGCATGAATCTGCTCACAACACTTACAGCAAATGCAATATCTGGCCTTGTATGCGTCAAATAAATCAGCCTGCCAACAAGTCTTTGATAGGAACTCTTATCAATTGTTGCATCTTCAAGTGTCATACATAGTCCATGGTTGAAATCAATAGGTGTATCCACAGGTTTACAACCTAGCTTCCCTGTCTCTTTCAACAAGTCAAGGACATACTTCTGTTGTGAAATGAAAATTCCTTGTTTTGAGTGAGCCACTTCAATACCAAGGAAGTATTTCAATCTCCCAAGCTCCTTGATATCAAATTCCTTCAGAAGTCGTTGCTTTAAGTTTTGCATTTCTTTGGTATCATTGCCTGTAAGTATCATGTCATCTACATACACCAATAATGCAGTCACTTTCCCTGAATCAGAGTGTTTCACAAATAAGGTATGGTCTCCTTGGCTTTGCTTGTATTCTAAGGCAATCATTACCTTGGTGAGTCTTCCAAACCAGGCTCTAGGTGATTGCTTGAGCCCATAGAGCGCTTTTTTCAGCTTACATACCATACCTTCTTTAGATTCATACCCGGGAGGAACTTCCATGTATATCTCTTGTTCCAAATCTCCATGCAAAAAAGCATTTTTAACATCAAACTGCTATAGATCCCATCCAAAATTTGCAGCCAATGACAACAGAACTCGCACCGTGCTCATCTTTGCAACTGGTGCAAACGTCTCAAGATAATCGATGCCATAGGTTTGAGTATACCCTTTGGCAACCAACCTCGCCTTGTATCTTTCAATTGAACCATCAGACTTATACTTTACAGCAAACACCCATCTACATCCAACTGGTTTGACCCCTTTCGGCAGCTTAACCAACTCCCATGTATTAGTCTTCACAAGTGCCTCCATCTCCACTTTCATAGCATTCTCCCATTTCTTGTCTCTTAGTGCCTCAGATATATTCCTTGGAATGGTTATGGTGTGGAGATTACTTAAGAAGGCTCTATGACTTTGGGAAAAGTTTTGGTACGTCAGAAATAGATATATTGGATGTTTGGTGCAAGCTCTAGTTCCTTTTCTAAGTGCAATAGGTAGGTCTGTATCATTTAGTCTTTCATGCTCATCTAGAAGTTGGCTAGGTTCGGCTAATGGTGGCTGACTTTCTGAGTTTGTGATATTAGTTTCAGGAACCTGAACAGTAGCACGAACAGGAGATTGTAACTGCACAGATTGAGGAATACGAACTTTCTTCCTGAAATAATGCTTTAGTGCTTGAGTATTGTCTTGGATTCCCTTATCTGATTCTGATGTATCAACAAAGGGTACAGGTGGAGTTGTAACAGATGCTCGAATTGGAACAGACTCAGATGAGATAGATGGAATAGACACAGGCTTAGAAGGAATGGGCTGAATTTCTGATTTAGTTGGAAATTCAAGAAGAAACAAGTCCTTCGTTTTATCTTTGATGAAATTCTCCTCCGAAGGATAGGTTTGTTGAAAGAATGACTCATTTTCGACGAATGTAACATCGGCAGTAACAAAAAATTTTCTTGTGAATGGATGGAAACACTTATATCCCTTTTGGGTAGACGAATAACCAATAAAGACACAACGAAGAGCACGTGGATCAAGTTTCCCCCTGTTTTGAGAATGGACATGAACAAAGGCGACACTACCAAAAATTCTAGGAATGAGGTTATTAGAAACAGAGAAGTTAGGGAAAAAACTTTTGAGAATCTCCATGGGATTTTTGAAATTAAGAACCCTTGTGGGAAGTCTATTGATCAAATGGGCAGCAGTTAGAACAGCTTCCCCCCAATATTGTTTAGGAACGTGTTTGTGAAATAGCAGGGCTCTAGTAACCTCCAAAAGATGGCCATTTTTCCGTTCGGCTACCCCATTTTGTTGTGGGGTATTGACACAAGAAGACTCATGTATGATTCCTACTTTTTGGAAAAATGGAGAAAGGATTTGATTGAAGTAATCTTTGGCATTGTCTGAACGAAATCGTTTGATTTATACATCAAATTGTGTCTTGATCATGGCATAAAAATTGGGAAAAACAGTACCAACATCAGATTTATTTTTTATCAAGTAGATCCACGTTACTCGAGTACAATCATCAATGAATGAAACAAACCACTTAGCACCAGAAATGTTTGGAACAGTTGAGGGACCCCAAATATCACTGTGAATAAGAGAAAAAGGATAGAGAGCTCTTGTATTACTTATTGGAAAAGAGGCACGTTTGTGTTTGGCAAGTTCACAATCATTACAATGGAATGACTCTAGATTTGACCCTTGGAACAATGAAGGAAACATTAACTTAAGAACTCTAAAGGAAGGATGACCTAAACGACGATGATAAAGCCAAATTTTATTGTTGTTTGACATGACGGACTCTGAGAGAAATGTAGTAGATAGGGAATCTTTGACTTTAGCTCTTACACTTTGATTTTCCAGGTAATAAAGACCGTCCCTCTCACTAGCATGTCCAATCTTCCTCTTCGTGCCCTGTTCTTGAAAGACACAATGTGATGGAAAGAATGTTACACTGCAATTGGAGTCTTTGGTGAGTTTTTGAATAGAAACCAAATTTGCAGACAATCTTGGAACATGAAGAACATTTTTAAGGGTGAGGGAATTATTGATATAAATGTCTCCTTGGCCTGCTACGGTGGTAACTGATCCATCAGCAATAGTTATCTTTCGGTGGCTAGAGCATGGTATATAGGATGTGAAAAACTTAGAGGTGTAAGTCATGTGGTCAGTGGCTCCAGAGTCGATCACCCAAGTAATTTTTTCTGAGACACTAATAGCACAAGAAGAGGAAGAAATACCTGAAAACGCCAATGAACAAGTACCTGCCGTGGAAGGTTTCTCCAATGCCTCCAACAAACTTCTTAATTTGTCAATTCCTTCCTTGTGAAATCCTTGTGTTGGATCATGCGAACCTGAACCTCCTTCATCATGTGGTTGAATGCTTGCAACATGTGCTTGTCCTTTGTCATTGTTGGTCCGGTTGGGTCTCCCGTGAAGCTTCCAGCAACGATCTTTGGTATGGCGGTGTTTTTTGCAGTATGTGCAAAACAATGAATCTCTATTGAAAGATTTGGGTTGATTGGCTAGAAGAAAAGGTGAAATAGGGTTGGTTTCTTTTCCTTCAGTAGCCTTCACAACTTTAGACACCATGGCAGATCCGTCTCCTCCATCAATTTCCAACATAACACTTCTTCTACCTTCCTCAGCGCGGATGATCGAAATTGTTTCATTTAATGAGGGCAAGTCTGGTTTCCCCAAAATCTGTACACTGACTGCATCAAACTCAACATTGAGACCAACAAGGAAGTCATAGATACGTTCCTTCTCAACAAATTGCTTTAAAATCGCTGCATCTTCACTACAGCGCATCTGAATGCATTGATAGTGGTCTATCTCCTGCCACAAGCCTTGCAAAAAACTCGAATATTCTGTGATGGTTTTTGCTCCTTGTTTGGCCGCTTGAATCTTTGTCTTAACTTCATAGATTTGGGCAGCATCATTGACCTTGGAATATGTTTGTCGGATAGCATCCCAAATTTCTTTGGCGGATCCGAGAAACATGCACGTATCGCTGATCTCTGGTAGCATCGAATTCCATAACCAAGACATTACCATTGAATCTTGTTCATCCCACGCAGAAAACTTCGGATCATTCTTTGAAGGACCTGTGCCTAGTAAATGGCTTAATTTTCCTCGACCCTTCAAGAAAGTCCGAACAAGCTGAGACCATTTCAAATAATTCTTTCCGTTCAATCGATAAGCTGCCTGAATATTTTGCAAGTCTCCGGACTGGACAGCGAATACACTCTCTGTTACAGGAGCGTCTGATGTTGTTGTGGTTTCCATAGATTCAGACATGATTAAGAGAGAATAAAAAAAGATTGACTGGAAAGAAGAGAGAATGGACAAGTGGAATGGAAGAAAGGAATTCAGCCAGGCAAGAAAAGAATGAACTTGAAAAAAAAACTCTCAGGAAAAAACCTAAAGCTCGGATACCATGAGGAAAAAGAATGAGAGAAAGGCTCAATTTCATTCATACTGAATTAGGTTACAATAGGAGGTTTATATACACATATGACAGCCTAAAAATCAGCCAAAAAATCTCCTACAAATCTGGAAATAGATTGCTGAATTTACAGCTAATCAAATCTCCTAAAAATCAGGGAAATATTTTACAATAAAGCTTTCCCAAAATATTCCATATAATTTGACAATCTATAACCACAGTGAGTTGAAAGCCAATATCAAGAATCACCAATTCAGGACTGGCAGTGATTGCGAAGTCATCACTCATCTTGTTAGTATCCAAACTTCTGTTTCTTTTATTATTCATTTAATTTATGTTGTTCGTTTTCAACTTTGAAGTGAATATTGAATTTAACTCTATTGAATGAGAAGGCAAAAAATCATGTGATTAACTGCATGGTGTTGGCTATGATACAACTTTTTATCTATTTTTCTTTATTGCCATTGTGACAGTATGAAGAGTATGGAGAAGATTGTGTGGATATGTTGGATGCCATGTTCTCTTTTGTGCTTCTTGATACTCGTGATAAAAGTAAAATCTTGATTTCTCAGGTATGACTATGGTCTTGTTTTTAACTGTGTAGAAGTGAAATCTTTCAGCATGGTGTTTCTTTAATATACTGTTTCATCTCTTAGGTTCTTAGCAAAAGTCCTATGGTTTTGGTGGTTTAATAAATGGTAATAAATTGGGGTCTCTATCTTTCAAGACGAGCTTGAACCAAAGTGATTGTATATTATCCTTCAATGGTAGCTGGGGGGAAACCCCATTTCCGGGAGTAGTCTTGGGTATTTCAGAGTTTGAACCTGGCCCTCCTAATCCCAGGACTGATTCTGCTGGACCAAAACCACCAAAACCTCCCTCCGCGCCTCCAGTTAAGAATGCTACTCCACCTCCTGTTCCTCCACATCAAATGCCCCCTCCAAAACCTGGTCCTCAGCCTCCTCCTCCACCAAAGAATGCCATTCCTTGTCCACCACCAAAACGTTCAATTCCTTCAAGAATTAAGCGTCCTGCACCTCCTGGACCAAACCGCCCTGGAGATGCTATTTCCAGTCAACAATCTTATGACGATGATGCCAGTGGCTCTAAGACGAAGTTGAAGCCACTCTTTTGGGAAAAGGTCCTTGCCAATCCTGATGATTCTATGTTGTGGCATCAAATTAAAGCGGGGTTCATTCCAGTAAGACATTTCACATCATTTAATAATGTTATATAATGTTGTATACAATTCTTTATTTTTTTGATAATGGATGGACTGAAGAAAGCACAAAATTGCAGGTTTAATGAGGAAATGATAGAATTACTCTTTGGTTATAATTCTGCTGATAAAGCTAGAATGGGGGCAATCAAGTGTTAAAAAAGATGAATCCTGCTAATCAATATATTCAGCTTCTTGAGCCCAAGAAGTCACAAAATTTGGCAATTTCACTCAAGGCAATGGGTGTGAAGGTTGAAGAAGTTTCTGAGGCACTAATGGAAGGTAAACTTTTATATGGTTTTGTGCATTAAGCACTTCTCCCCCCATGAAAGTTAGGAAAGAAGTATGTTAGTATGCAATATCTTTGATTTTGTTGAGTTGAAAACTGCTCTCTTCTATGTTAGTAGAGCTTTGCTACCTGCTTCACTCATATTCAGTATTTAATCATTTTTTTTTCCTAAAAAATCTCTCTCATGCTGATTCATCCCCTCTTGGAGCGGCATGGGTGGGTTGCCAGTTGGCTATTTTCTTTGTCCATCTTGCTATGAAAAGAATGGCATACACGATGTATTGCTTTAACTTGGTTTCCATTATCTTCTGTCAAGCAGGGAATGAACTTCCTTCATAGCTACTTCAGATATTGTTAAGAATGGCACCCACTGATGATGAAGAATTCAAACTGAGGGTATATACTGGTGATGTTTCCTTGCTTGGCCCTGCAGAACAGTTCCTAAAGGTCTTGGTGGATATTCCATTTGCTTTTAAAAGGATGGATGCCTTTTCATTCATGGCCTCTTTCTCAGAGGATACCTCGACCTTAAAGGATGCTTTTGAAAGTTCAGAGGCAATCTCTATATCCAACATTTTGAATTTTTTTTCTCATATAATATGCTGTCATACCTAGAAAAATGGCAAGCTACTAAGAAGAAATCAAAACAACAAAATGTAGGTCCACCTAATTTGCTTAACAACAATATAAATCATGCTCCACCTTTTCTCTTTTCTTGAGAGAGAAGATGATCTTTAGGGATTTTAGTATTCTTCATCAGTCTTTTTTTTATGGTTTCTATCATTCAAATTGACTATATTGTTTCAATTTTTTTTCTCTCTATTATAATTAACAATGTAATATTGTAATGATAAGTGTTATTGTGCAAAGGAGCTCAAGCTCTTCCCTTCATGGATTTATATTGCTTGCTAAACACAGGAGTAATACAACGAATAAAAAAGCAGTATCCAAAGAGTTGTAAGATAATTGATGAGTACGTGGATAAATACTAAAGGAGCCATTACCATTGATACCAATTTAATGGATGTTAAATCCATTAAAAATTTCTTTCCCTCAAGTCAAGTATTAAATTTTAGCTTGATTTTGCCTGGGGCAACGGACATGATGTTAAAATTCAGCATGTGTCAGTTGTTTTCTGTCTTATTATTCTCTTCTTTTTTATGTGCACGTCAAAAGAATGCTTTGTTTTCTCATTCCTACTGAACTATCTCTCATGAGAATAAATATAAATCTTCTGTTTCAGGCAGCGTGCAAAGAACTAAGAAGTAGCCATCTGTTTCGCAAGTTGTTAGAAGTTGTTCTTAAAACTGGGAATCATATGAATGTTGGCACCTTTCACGGAGGGGCAGATGCATTCAAACTTGATACGCTTTTGAATTTGTCAGATGTTAAAGGCACAGATGGGAAGACGGCACTATTGCACTTTGCCGTTCAAGAAATTATTCGATCTGAAGGTGTGCATGCTGCACGTATGGCTAGAGAGCAAGTGAGCATCTCTAGTTTGACCACTTCTAGTTTGGGTTCCTTTGATTTAACTGAAGATCCTCCCCAAGAAGTCTTGACAAATACAGCGGCAAACCTTGGCCATAGATTGGTAAGGACAAAGGAGTTCTTGAACACAGGTATGAAGAGTTTGGAGGAGCAAAACGGTTTTCATTGTTTTCTCAAGTCTTTTGTAGAACATGCTGAAACTGATATTGCGGTGTCATGTCGGTTGCCGACAAGTGAGTTGTCTAGTGCATTGATCTGGTAACAGAATGGTTGGAAATAACTGTAGAACATCTCTATTGACATTTTTATTGGTGAAAATTTGGTTTGCTTCATAAATTTGTTTGCCTCAATTAGGAAAAGTGGCAATCAGTGGGAAATCATAATTTCTACAGTCCCAGCTTTTAATTTTGGTCTTCAGTAAGCAGATGGTGCTTGAGAGCTGTGAACTCGTATTCATTCAAAAATATTCATGTCCTTATTTCATCCAATTCAAAGCCTCCATTTAGAGCATTCAAAGAAGTTTGATATTTGTCAATACCAACACCAGATATATATAGAGTGTATTCTATACAAATTTTTAATGCAGTATCACATTTTGAATGAGGAACATTGGAAGATTGATTACATTTTAATTTTTGCTCCTTGTGCTATACATTTTGAATAACTTTTGAAAAGCAGCGCAACAAAAAACTTGCCAGAATTTATGTATTTCTTGATAGCCAATATTTATATCAACATCATGGTTCATATGATATTATTTGATATCTAAACAGCAGCATCCAGAATTCACCTCCTACCAGACATCAAAAGCTTGGGTTGTTGGAGCCCTATTTGTCTTGTGGTAGCTTATTTTGGTTGGTATATGGAAGTCCTATTTAGTTTCAGCATATCATATTATGAGCAAATGTGGTAGTTTAATTGTCTTCTGGTTGTTGAGCTAGAAAGTATTGTCATAGCAACTGGGTAGTTCTTGATCATTTTTAGAAGTTCTCATTAGTCATAGTTTAGTTCGTTTTAGCACTAGTTTGTGGTGAATATGTTGTATGACTATTATTTTCTGCAAATGTGTGGAGGGCTATCCTTAGAGAGTAATGCTACTCGTACAAATTTTACCAAATCAGCTTCACAACTTGTTGATAACCATTCAGGATATCCTGATATGGTGATGTTAGTGATCGAAAGAAAAAATAAAATAAATTAGAATAAGAGTAATGCTATTTGTACCAAGTGGTCCTCCCAAATAGGTTTCCTTAATGAGTTGTCATCTATCAAAAAGTTGGTTTGTAGGGGAGAAGCCTTGGGTTCACTTTCTGATGTTTCCTTGGTGGAAGTTCTGTCAAAGCTCGTGGGAAGCCAAATTCATATTGCAAAATCATTAAGGCAAGCCTTCCTCTTTAGATTGTAAACTGAAGTATGCTTTACTAGCTGAGTGATCTATAATGAATATTCTTTGTCAAATCTTTTAGGGTCGGGAAGTGTTTATTTCTCGAAGTGACCATAGGGACGTTGTAGGCACTACGGGTAACTTGAGTATTCTCTGCACAAGGAAGTGATCTTCCTCAGCCCCGTAGGTGTTGTGCTTCCATGTTTACACTTATTTAAGCATGATTAGTTTTTTTGAGTTCAAATTAGCCCCTTGCTCTTGTATATGGTATGATAGTAGAAATTTAGCTTTTTGGTGGTGGTGATCATGTATCTTGCCGGATTTCTTTCCATATGCAGACGTAGCTTTTTGTATGTGAATAATCTAATTCTTCATAATGAATCCAATTCAATCACATTAAGTGTTCAAATGACCATTGTGGCTAGGGTTGCGCATTTAGTCAGTTTAGTTGGTTTGGTCCAAGGATTTCAAAATTGCAATTTGGTTCCAATTAGAACGATTCTCAAAGGTAATTAAGTGTTTTTCTCTCTTCCTATATAAAGGATTAATTAACAACATATCACAAACCAAAGCAAACTCTAAATTGTGATCCCTTGAATCATTCCTATCACCATAGTGACATAGTCAATCCACCATGGACCCTCTCAAAACTTTCAGCCTCCTTCCAGACATGGTCATGTAAGTCACCTCCTATTCAAAATTTTTCATTGTTCACTATTCCTTGAACAATCTCATCTAAGTCCTTCCAAAACTCATTTTTTACCTGCTCATTGAAACCAACTTGTGGGGTAAATGGCATTAAAAATCTCTTCTGTTAAAAATTTATAATTTTGGTTATCTATTTATCAAATTCAGCCAACCAAATTAGTTAGAAAAACTGAAAACTGAATTAACTGATGTTAATGTGTTTGATTTGGTCAAATTGATTGGTTACGGGTGAAGCTTCATTCTAGAACTGAGTGTATTTGAGTGACAAATTATGCAAAGAAACTATGCAGGAAACAATTTCATTGAAGATTTTAAAAATGAAATACCAGGCATTACTGGTCCATATAAAGTCACAAATTCATTTTACACACTATATTGTCCCATGATGTAGTTTTAGTGGTCCAAATTATGCTTGTATCCTTTTGTGTGAAAAGTCTGAATTGTTTAACATGGAAACCATTGTTTTGTCCCAGTCATCGTTGGAGATTTATTTTACACACTATTGTTTTCTGGTTACATATCCGGCCCAAGGGATGCTTTCTTCACAAAGGTGTGCCTTCAGATGGAAGAAATCTCAGTGTAATTCTGCATGCTTCAGTTTTAACAAAAATACATTTTTTTTTGGTGCAGGCTTTTCAGTATGTCTCTATCATTTTGCCTTTCCCTAGTTGTTGGTATTTCCTCCATTATTTAATTTTGTCCTCAACATTTTTAGATATCAATTCGAGGTTTGTCTGCAAGGGTTCAATTCATAATTTGCTCAACAGCTTTTCATTTAGTTTACAGTCTTCCACAGAGATTAAGTTTTACAGTAAAAAACAGCCTAGGATTCAAACATACCCGGCGTATATTCTTAATGCTAGCTGCTCTATTTCAATGTGTGATTTAACATTTGAGCCTTCAATGACAATCCTATAATTCAAGGCGTTTTTTCTTCTTACACCTGGCATATCGTTTCATCTCTTATGAACATCTGCGTTTGACTGCTTTATTGCTTTCCTTTGCTGTGGAAAGCTTTTAAGACTTAATTTGTTTTGGTGGCATGATTACATTCAAGATCATTACTTCAAATTTGCATTTTGTGATGGTAACTGTATGATGATTATCTTAAGAGCAAGCATGTCTCATCATACTTGGAAGTTTTTTACAATGTGCTTAATATTATTCACTTTGTGTTGGTGTTGATATGCAGACTGCTGCAATTATATGCATGCAGAAGGTGAGTCATTGGTGTAAGGTCCTGAGAATTGTTTGGCAAAAGTTGAAATTCTAGTGTACCTGTGCATTTTAATGGATGTCCAACACCTTTAATGGTCTCATGAGTCTATTAGGTGTACTTCATATTCAAAAACAATGACCATTTATCAATCTCCAACTGTTTATGAATTTTGTCTTATCAATATTTCTTTAATTGGGTCTCCATTTGGCTAATATAGTATGATTCCATGAAATAATATTGACCTTTAATATATATTTTGCAGTTGAGCTTATTTGAAGTTTTATACTATCTGCAACTTGTTTATAGAGAATTTTTTGATCTGTTTATAGATAAGCATGCCTAAACAAAGAGTTCAATATAACCAGGACAGTTTACCACAATGCAAAATATCGAAATTAGTTTATCGCTGAAAACTAAAATACCCAGAACTGTTATGTTATTATTATGAACAGTGGATGTGAATGATACCCACAAGAGGCAAACATATTGTTCTGGTTAAATTAAACGACTTGCTTACATTTGGATAATTTTGAACAATTTATTGATTTTCTTATAAGCATGTTGTCACATCCAATTAACTTGTTCAGGATAAGATGCTGATATCCATATTGCTTTTGTGAGGTACATCCTGAACACCACCTTCTCTTGTGAATGTGCCAATCTGATCCATTCAAGTCATGATCCCCATCTTCTTTGAGATTGGTCCTATTCTTAACAATATATATTGCCATACATTTATCCCGCACTTGCTATATACAAAGTTGTTAACAGGCATTTACAAAAATCTTGTACTTAATTTTACAGGATTGATCAGCGCCCCTCATTGCAAACTTTGATATTCAAAATTTAAACCTTGTTGTTTGGTTGATGTTCCTGTCATGATCAGATTGGATAGCTTTCTGCTGTTTTGCTTCTAAATTAACATTGTCTGCATTGAGCTCTTAGTGATATGTGTTCTATTTATTGAATTTTATTTTTTCTCTTTTAGGATTGGACTTTTGTCTTGTCAGTTCTCAAGCAAGTGATCTGGCAGTTCTGGGAAAAGCTCCTGGCACAGCAGTCACAAGGTTGCAATTTTTTGCAGCACGACTTGGTCAGTATTTTCCTGGATGACAGCGTTTACAGAGTCCACTGATCCTGTTATATTATACAAGAAATGCTTTCAGTGGCAATGATGCAGTACCCATAGAAAGTAAATCCCAAATAAAGGTTTATGGATGCTTTCAATGGCCATATGGATGTGGCTGGTAGCATACTTAAGCACAAATAAGATAAGCTGGAGACTCGAGATTCTCGACCGTCTCATGGTTGTCTCAATATTGGATCTGGGAGAAGTCAATCAACTCCACCATTTTACATGGGCAAGTGCAAGCTCTCCATCATAAATACTTGTCATCATATGACAGTAGAACGGAAAGAAAATATTGGTGTGAAGTTTAAACCAAGTTTACTCATTTTGTGAATTATCTGTTATTCTTTATAGCCTGGTTCTTTGGATTTTAAGGCCATGTCTCCTATTCTGTAGGAACTATATATTTATTCAAGGAATTGACTCAACCTTCTAATGCATCTCAGTCTCTTCTTGAGGCAAGCCTTGTTGAGATTTCCCCAATGTTACAGGTAATCACTTGATTTAGCTTTAATATAGCAACATTTAACATTCAATTCTTTTAGTGCAGTTGTTAAAATCTTTATAACTTCAACTAGAGAATCTGGTGATAAAGTGTCAGTCACAGAAGCAACAGGTGAGGTGCTGGACAGTAAACAGCCTCAAAAAGCAGATTATAATAATAACGCAATAAACAATGTTATTGAAGGTGAGTTAAATGTTAACTATTTATCAGTCTATGGAATGCTGATGGCTGGTCAGCTTACCCCACAGGCTTTTGTACAGATGAAGTGGAATATGCATCAGGAAATTTAACGAAATGGAGGAATCATGATTCATAGCCTACAGTTAAGTATGCCAATAAAGTTTCATCAATCCACCTTTCATGAGACCTTAATTTTTACCATGAATTGTCCGGATTATTGTGATAACTTGGCTGCTTCGTGTTCATTTTCACAGGATGGAGAAATGCATCATTATAATAATCATGATATTCTTGATATTTCTTCCAAATTGCTACATCTTATGGGTAGTTCCTTAGTGCCTGATAGTATCAACAGAGAATGCCTTGATAATGCAAGAGTTCTTCTTCAAGTGGATAAAAAGCTCATCCCAGTTATAGCTGGTGACACACTTATCATCATAGATCAGGCTTTCATTTTAACCTTCCAGTTTTGATTTAAAAGAAATCAGTAGACGCTTTATTGGTATTTGCTTACTCTTGTTTCTGTCAGGCTTATGTTGAATCCCTTGATAAACCAATTAAGTTGATTTAATCTATCCTACGCACATAAGAGTTCTGTTGACTAGAGGTGTATTTCAAGGTTTTAGTAATGCTCTGTAGAAAACAAATTTGAACATAATAATAAATTTCAATTAACCTATTGCGCTCAATACTGAAATTGCTTGAAGAAAAAGGTTTTGATGAAATATTCAATGTTACCACAAATCATATCTTTGTGCACGCCTGTAGAGAAAAGCAAAAGGATGACAGATCCTTTGGATTGACCTAAGAACACTATCTCTTGATAAATCGTTTGATGGTTGATGTTCTTCACTTCATGGTCTTTGTCTGAACACTTGCTCCAGTAATCACATTCCATTATCATTCTAAAAGGAAGAAAAACAAGAGGTCGTTTACGAGGAGGTGATGAGTTCCATTGTTAACAGGGAGTGACCTAGAACATGGCTCTAGATGTTGACCAAACCAAAGTAGACCTTTTTTTCAATTTTGAATTTTTGGACTCAGTTCTATTAGGATGCCCAATTCAGGTCAATCTTGGCTCTACTGGGGTGAATTAGGTTGTGGTGAGGGTAGACGGGAGATCTAGGCATATTAAGGACAACAAGTTAAGGTGCAACTGAGCATTATTGATCTTATATGAATATTCCTTTTTTTTTTTCTCCTTTTGTTTGTAGGTTTACTATGCTTGCAACAAGGACGGAGCAATACATCCAGGGGCAATCGAGGGATTTGGTTGATCAATCATATGGGAAAATTGTGAGAATGAGAAACACTGACCTCACTTTAGCTTAGAGTTTTATCAGCTTGCTGACCTCACTTAACAATGCAATCCTGACAACTCACTTAACAATGCCATCCTGACTGAATTCTGAACTCCTAACTTTCCAATGACAACTGAAGAGTTCTGATAGGTTTTTTTTTTAATTAAGTATTTATAAGTTGATGAAATGGATGCTAATGATATTGGAACAGGTAAGCATGATGTTTGCGACATTGGTAAAGATTGCTCAATCAGAGCCAAAATATGCTGACATTTTACTTCTAGAGAATTATGCAGCTTTTCAGAACAGGTTATGAGCAGTTTCCATCATTATCTAAATAGTTAGTAGATAAAAATTCTTTCATTTTACTTTTCTTAATCTGTCATGTCTGGATCAACCTCTCCTTTAATATCTGTAGCACAATTAGATGTTCTGATAGACTGCAGTTCTTTTGACTTCCAGCCTTTGTGATTTGGCCAATGTAGTACCAACACTTGCAAAGTTCTATCACCAGGCTAGTGAATCATACGAGCAAGCTTGTACACCCCACATCAGCATGATCATTTACATTGTAAGTTCTATCACCCTGAAGAAAAAGTTGTGATATTAAATTTTATCCCCACCCTCCCCTTTTACTGGATCTTCAAGTCTTTATTTATATTTGAGAGATATTAATTCATTTACATTATCATATTTTTGCAGCAATTTGAAAAATTATTCCAGTTTGCTCAAAAAATAGAAGATTTGATGTACACAATCACATCTTAGGAGGTAATTAACTGTGAAACACCTTCGTTATGTTGTTTACCAAGAATTCTTGTTAGTTCTCAGAAATGTGGTGCTTTTCATAAGTTACCAACTCCAATTTTGAAACTACACTACTGAAGAAGTATGCAAAGTTTACAGCATAATAAAGCAGAGTTTATTCTTAGAGTTCAGAATCAGATAACCACTTAGTGACCAAAGTGAGCTAGCTGTTTGTCATTTATTTGACCTAACTTGCTGTATTAACAGAAGCTCTCACTTGTTTCAAAATTCTCAATTTGGCGTTTGATTACTTTACTTTAACCTAGCCAACTTGGTTGACAACTTTGAATTGTAGTGCACCCTAATTCTAAAATCTATCTCCAGCCCATGTCTTGCATATTTGCTATCACAATCTTAACCTAAAGGAGTTACTTCCATTGCCCAAACAACATTAGCCATATGGAAAGGGGAAAAACTAGCTGTACAAATGACCATATATGTTGAGCAAGCATCTAATTTAGTGATAATTATGCCTTGTAGCATTGAACTGAACCTTCTCTTTTATAGGATGCAATAAGAAATCAGCAGGCTTTTTAAAACCAAGGCAAAATACTAGGTAGCTGTGTTTTCTTAGTGCATGCATACATTTATATACAAGCATGTGTACACGTGTGTGTATGTCCATACTATTGGTGCACCATATGCTCTTATGTTCAGACATTTATTTTACTGTTCTATGTGGAATGTGATTTAGCAGCTTGTGGTAAATACTAGTTTACTTTGGTAATAACTGACATGATTATGCTGACAGATTCCTTTCCAACTGGGATTGTCGAGAATGGATCTTAGGAAAACACTGAAATCCAGCTTATCTGCTGTAAGAAAGAGGTACTCTATGAAGCATGGCTTCCTCGCAATAAGATCGTTAACATTTCTCTTTCATTCTGACAGGCTGACAAGTCATTCAATGCCATGTATAGGAAGTTGCAAAAGAATTTAACATCAGAGAAGCTGCTGCCTTCTTTGTGACTTTTAATTTAACATCAAATTATAGGAGGTTATATAGGAATTTAACATCAAATTCCTATGTAACCTTTATTTTGAGTAGTAAAAATGGCTCTTTAGTTGTTAAATTTTTCCCAACCTGTTACAGCCGCTTGCGCTGAAGTTTATTTCGTGAGGAATTACCATCTTTTATTCTCTGTATCACTAGTGATTTCTTATGTAATTGTTAGAGTTATATTATGGTTTATATTTAGTTAATGGGTCATATTGGGCCCATATCACAAAACCCTAATATTTCTCTATATATATTTTTGTACTCTTTTACCAATGAGATATCCAAATTATTTTTCCTGTTCTCACATGGTACTAGAGCACTGGGTTAGACCCTAGAGGCCACCCAAAACCCTAGCCGCCGCCGCCGCCGTCGCTGTCGCCGCCGCCACCAAACCCTAGCCTTTAGTCCGCCACCACCACCGCCGCCGTCACCTCTACCGCTAGCCACCGCTCATCTCTCGCCGTTCCCGTTGTTCTACGGGCACCTGGTGATGTTCCTCAGCCATCACCAGTGATCCCCTTGTCTCGTTGCTGAAGGATTTGTCTTTTCGTAGTCATGTCTTCGTCTCGTGGGCGTGGTAAACGCTCCTCTCGTGGTGGTTGAGGAGCCGATTGTGGTGATTCTCAGGGTAGGTTTGTGTGCACCTTTTGTCGACGAACGGGCCACACTAAGAATCGTTGCTGGGATAAACATGGTCGTTCGGTAGTAGTCAATGCTAGTACAGAGTTGGCCAATCCGTCACCTACTTCTAGTGCTGAATAGTTAGTCACTATCTCTCAGGCTAACTTTGCGCGGATCCAGCAGCTACATGGCACAGTTTCTCATGCCATAGTCTCTTCTCCTATTCCCTCAGGTAATGCCTTTCTTGCTTCCAGGGACAGTTCCTGGATTATTGACTCCGGGGCCTCCTTTCACATGACAGGTACAAAATCTTTTTTTTCAAAATCTTTCTCCATTTGCTTTTCGTTCTGTGTCAATTGCCGATGGACAATCTTGCGTAGTGTCCTGAGAAGGAGTTGTGCAGGCTTCCTCTCAGCTTAAACTAACTGATGTTCTTTTCGTACCTGAATTTTCTGTCAACTTGCTATCTGTTTCTGCGATCACTAAACAGTTGAATTATAGTGTTACCTTTTTCCATTTTCACTGCATTTTTTAGGATCTGCGGACGGGGAAGAGGATTGGTTTAGGACGTAATCGTGGTGATGGCGTGTATACGTTGGTGTGTGATGATATTCCTTGTGGTTTGGCAGCTTCTATTTCGGACACTGAGTCATCACTCATATGGCACTGTAGATTGGGTCATCCTTCTCTTAGTCGTCTTCAACAAGCTTTGCCTTGGATTAGGGTCGAGTCATTGATAAGTGCTTGTGTGGTAGTAACGCGAAGCGTTATTATCTTACAATGAACATACTTTTTATCAGATTTTATCACTAAATAGTGTGCATTTGTGTATTCTTGTGCATTGTAGGTTCGTGGAGCTAAGTTGGAAAAGAAGAACGAAGTTAGGTCGTGTTCGCCGTTGTTGGGAGGTTTTCGGACCAAGCAAGGAACAAGTCACGAGCTTAGACTTGTGAGTGTGTGCCAACCTCCTTTGGAGGGGCACAATGGCAGTCACATTCACAATAAATCCAACTCGTGTAGCTTAGGAAAACTTCACCAAGAAGGAGACTTGAAGCAATAGGCACGATCTACCATTAATTGTGTGCCCAATTCAATGGGCTCAATGAAGAACAACGTATTCGGGAGCATTTCGGAGAGTTACTGTAGCAGCACTGTAGTTTGTTACTGTAACAAATCACTGTAGCAATTTACTGTGCATTTTCTGCCGAAGATCGGATTTCCAGAGAGTTCACACGGGCGTGTGGAATTAACACACGGCCGTGTGAATTAATTTTCTAGCAAGCCAGAGACTTCACACGGGCGTGTGGAATTAACACACGGCCGTGTGAAGTAAATTTTTAGGAAAGACAGAAACTTCACACGGGCGTGTGGAAATTCCCCACGGCCGTGTGAAGCCCCGATAACTTCAAATTTAAAAGCCGCACTCAGCCTATTTAAAGCCCGATTTGGAGACTTTTTGAGCATCTTTTGACCTATCTTTCTCCCCAACTTCTGGAGAGTGCGGCTAGGGTTTCGGAGAGGACTTTGTGGAGGATTGGAGCGCGCCATCGGCATCGTCACCGACGTTCGACGGCCGCACAAGACCACAGCCACACCATACGCGAGGGGGTTTTCATCGATGTCTTTAGTTTGTGCTTTCTTTCATAATTTGATGAACATGTATAGCTCCATGAGGAGCTAAACCCCTCGTGGGTATTCGGACTTGTAAAACTCTAAGATAATTATGTTTTTTTGACATTGTTATTATGCTTTTCCATTAATTGATGAATAAATTCGAGTTTCAATTTTAGATATCTTGTGCTATTGTTTTCTCTTAGCCGTGACACTAAGGATTGAGAACAATCTAGGTTATCCTTTGGAGGTGTGACAACTCCTATAGGATTAGACTACTTAAAATTGAAGAGGGTTGAGAGGGAGAGTTCTGAGGTAGCACCATACCCCTTTCCCTTCCGATGTGATTTCTCCCTACCTCCGATTCCTTGATTTATTAGCGGTCGAAATAGAGTGAAGTGCTAGGTAGACAAACTCCCCCAAGGTTTTGGGGTGATGTAAATCCTACGCACTGGGGCTTAATTTAGACTACGGTTCTTCCTCCTGGACCAAAGGGTTAGGACTACTACACATAGGAACAGGTTTTATCACTAGGAGTCCCTAGAGCTTAAAGCAATCCCACGTAGTGTTAGGCTTAGGTAGAAATACTCCCCTGGGGCTTAGTTGAGCAATCAACAGAGTGAAGGGTTGACGTGAATCCTATTGCCGGGACATAGTGTTGGGGTTAGTCACGGTTGACCTTAGATTTGGGACCGTGTGTTTAAGGATTTTCCTCGACTCAATTAACATCAATAGAAAAGTATAATAGCATAGTCTTGCACTAGAAGCATAAGTCCTAGAGGTAACTTGTCCGGATACCCTATTCTCACTTATTGCTAGTCTCTCTCTTTTTACTCGTTGCTTGCACTTTTCTCTCTTTCATCTTTCTATTCACTTGCCTTGCTTCTACTCTAATTTTCATAAATTCACTCATCACTCTGATCATTGTTTCTTTTCGTATATCGCACGACTGAATAACAATTTCTCGTATTTTAAATCCCTATTCCTTGTGGATTCGACTACCCACTCACCGGGGTAATTTTATTACTTCGACAAGGCCGTGCACTTGCGGTACACAAGCAAAAGGTCGTGTCAGTCATTTCAATATGAGTCGTGTCAATTGGGTAAGCATCATCGTGCTACTTTTAAACGTTCTACTCTAGTATCCAGTCGATCGCCATTTGATCTTGTTCATTGTGATGTTTGGGGACCTTCTAGAGTCACATCTATTTCTGGTCATCGTTACTATGTGTTTGTTGATGATTTTTCCCAAATATCATGGGTATATTTGTTAAAAGACCGTCAGTTGATTGTTGATGTCCTTAAAAAAATTTATTTTGGAAGTACAAAATCAGTTTTTCACTGTTGTCAAATATCTTCGTACTGATAATGCTTTAGAATTTGTATCTTCTGCTGTGAATTCTTTGTGTGCGTCCTATGGGATTATTCATCAAACCACCTGTCCACACATCTCTCAGCAGAATGGGGTTGCTGAAAGAAAGCATCGCCACATCTTAGATGTTGCACGCACTCTCTTAGTGGAGCGTAATGTCCCTAGGTATTTATGGTCTGATGCTATCTTAACTGCAATATATCTTATTAATCGTATGCCTTCTACACCCCTAGGAGGAGAGGTCCCTCTACGTTGTCTTCTTCCTGATACTGAGTTGTTTCGCTTGTTTCCTCGTGTTTTCGGTTGTGTTGGTTTTGTTCAGGATTTAACTCCTGGTTTGGATAAGTTGTGCCCGTGTGCACTTAAATGTGTCTTTGTCGGATATTCCCGCACCCAACATGGATATCGTTTGTACCACCCGACTAGTCGGAAATATTATGTGTCCATGGATGTCACGTTTTTTGAGTCTCAATCCTTTTTTTGTGACTCGGATTCTCATGATATGTTGACTACGTCGTCTGATATTATTCTTCCCATTCCTATTTCTGTCACTCCGCCTGTGCCTATACCTAGTGTGATGCCTCCTCCAGTAGATCCAAATGATGGTTGTTTTGGACAGGTTTATCATCGTCGCCAACATGTACCACCGCCAGATTCGGCCCCTCCGATCGTTGACACGACCTTTTGCTTGCGTACCGCAAGTGCACGGCCTTGTCGAAGTAATAAATTACCCTGGTGAGTGGGTAGTCGAATCCACAAGGAATAGGGATTTAAATTACGAGAATTTACTATTTAGTCGTGTGATGTGCGAAAAGTAATAATCGGAGTGATGAGTGAATTTGTGGAGGCAGTGAGAATAAACGACAAGAAAGTAGATAGAGAAGTGAAAGGCAGGAAAGTGCAAGTAAAAGTAGAAGGAGAGAGACTAGCAATGAATGAGAATAGGGTATCCGGACAAGTCACCTCTATGACTTATGCTTCTAGTGCAAGACTATGCTATTATACTTTCCTATTGATGTTAATTGAGTCGAGGATATCCTTAAACTCACAGTCCCAAAACTTAAGGTCAACCGTGACTAACCCCAACATTATGTCCCGGTATTAGGATTCACTACGACCCTTGACTCTCGTTGACCTGCCAACTAAGCCCCAGGGGAGTCTATCTTCCTAAACCTAACACTATGCGGGATTGCTTTAAGCTCTAGGGATTCCTAGTGATAAAACCTGTTCCTCTATGTAGTTCTAACCCTTTAGTCCAGGTAGAAGAACCCTAGTCTAGATTGAGCCCTAAAACTCTATCTTGACCGCTAATTATTCCAAGGAAACGGAGGTAGGGAGAAATCACACCGGAAAGGAAAGGGGTACATTGCTACCTCACAACTCCCCCTCTCAACCCTCTTCAATCTTAAGTAGTCTAATCCTATAGGAGTTGTCACACCTCCAAAGGATAACCTAGATTGTTCTCAACCCTAGTGTCACGGCTAAGGAAGAACAATAATAAACGATAATTAAAACTGAAACTCGAATTTATTCATCAATAATGGAAAAGCATAATAACAATGTCATAGAAACATAAAGATCCTAGGGTTTTACAAGTCCGAATACCCACGAGGGGTTTAGCTCCATATGGAGCTATACGTGTTCATTAAAATATGAAAGAAAGCATAAAACAAAAGCATTGATGAAAACCCCCTTGCGTATGGTGCGGCCGTGGTCTTGTGCGGCTGTCGAACGTCGGTGATGATGCCGATGGCGCGCTCCAATCCTCCACAAAGTCCTCTCCGAAACCCTAGCCGTACTCTCCAGAAGTTGGTAAGAAAGATAGGTCAAAAGATATGAAAAAGGATCCCCAAAAGTCTCCAAAATCGGGCTTTAAATAGGCTGAGTGCGGCTTTAAATTTGGACTTATCGGGACTTCACACGGGCGTGTGGAATTAACACACGGGCGTGTGAAGTTTCTGTCTGCTGAAAAATTAATTCACACGGCCGTGTAGAATTTCCACACGCCCGTGTGAATTCTCTGGAATTCTGAAATTTGGCCGAAAGTAAACAGTAGCTTGCTACAGTGTTTTACTACATTAACAAGCTATAGTGCTACTATAGTACTTGTCGAAAACGCTCCCGAATCCGTCGTTCTTCATCGAGGCCATTTAATTGGGCACACAATCAATGGTAGATCGTGCAGATTGCTACAAGTCTCCTTCTTGGCGAAGTTCTCCTAAGCTACACGAGTTAGACTTGTTGTGAATGCGACTGCCTTTGTGCCCCTCCAAGGGAGGTTGGCACACACTCACAAGTCTAGGCTCGTGCCTTGATCCTTGCTTGGTCCGAAAACCTCCCAACAACGGCGAACACGATCTAACTTCGTTCTTTTTCTACAAATTGGCTCCACAAACCTACAATGCATAAGAATACACAAATGCACACTATTTAGTGATAAAATCTGATAAAAGAGATGCTCATAGTAAGATAATAACGCTTCGCATCACTATAACACAAGCACTTATCAATCGTCTCCCCGAATGATGCAGACCCATCTCTTCATCTTCCCATTACTTTTCGCAAAGGTATCCGTTCTTGTACCAAACATCCCATTTCACTTTTTGTTTCTTATGATAATCTTCACCCGTCTTTCTGTACCTTTGCTCTTTCCTTGTCTGCTTAGTCAATCCCCAGGAACTACCAGGATGCACGTCTGCTTCCACAATGGCAGATGGCAATGGATGAGGAAATGGAAGCCTTGAGATCTCGTGGTACATGGGAGCTCGTGCCTCACCCTATTAATGCTAGCGTTGTCACTTGCCGATGGGTCTTCTCTGTCAAGCACAAAGCTGATGGTACAGTTGATCGCTACAAAGCCCGGTTGGTGGCCCATGGTTTTACTTAGACTTATGGTGTTGATTATGCTGAGACTTTTTCACTAATTGCTCGTCTGAATTCCATTCGCATTCTACTATCGATAGCTATAAATCAATCATGGGCCCTCTGTCAACTCGATGTGAAGAATGCCTTTCTCTATGGAGATTTAGTCGAGACTGTGTTTATGGAGCAACCTCCGGGGTATGTTGCTCAGGGGGAAAATCTAGTCTGCAAGCTAAAAAAAGCGATATATGGTTTGAAATAAAGTCCTCGTGCATGGTTCGATAAGTTTAGTGTAATTGCAGTTGCAGATGGTTTTCGCAAGTGCAATGTGGATCATTCTGTGTTCTATAAGAACACTTAATCTGGATGTGTTTTACTTGCGATATATGTTGATGACATCTTGTTGACTGGTAGCGATCGTCAGGGCATTCGGAGAACTAAAGAGCATTTAATGAAGCATTTTGTTACACGAGACATGGGACGACCCAGATACTTCCTTGGTATTGAGTTTGCATATGCCAAAGGAAAGATGACGCTCTCACAACGGAAGTATGTGTTGGACTTACTTGAAGAGACTGGTTTATTGGGTTGTAAACCAGAGAGTACACCTATTGAGCAGTCACCACCCTTCTAGAAGACATCTTCCCCATTTCTCAAAGATCCGGGCCAATACAGGCGTCTAATTGGCAAACTCATTTATTTGACAGTTACTCGTCCTGATATATGTTACGCAGTTGGACTCTTGAGTCAGTTTATGAATGAGCTACGAGAAGTTCACTGGCAGGGTGCTCTGAGGGTTCTTGCATATGTTAAAGGAGCTCCTGGCAAAGGTCTTTTCTACAAGAATCATGGTCACCTGGACGTTGCAGCCTATTCTGACTCGGGTTATGCTGGCGATAGAGGAGACAGAAAGTCTACGTCAGGCTTCTGTACATATGGTGGTGGAAACTTGGTTACTTGGCGAAGCAAGAAACAGAATGTGGTTTCAAGATCGAGTGCAGAAGCAGAGTACAGATCGATGACACAGACAGCTTGTGAGATGGTTTGGGTACAGTCTCTTCTATCTGAGTTGGGATTCCCCATCACAATACCTATGCACATGTTCTGTGATAACCAGGCCGCCATCTTCATTGCAAATAATCCAACATTCCATAAGCGTACCAAGATGTGGAGGTTGATTGTCACTATGTACGTGATATGGTACTAAAAGGAGTCATCTTTATGCCATATACCCAGTCATCTGAGCAACTAGCAAATATCTTCACCAATGGTTTAAATGTTAAAGTCTTTAGTAATTTATGTAACAAGCTGGGCATGCTCGATATATATGCTCCAGCTTGAGGGGGAGTGTACGTTAGAGTTATATTATGGTTTATATTTAGTTAATGGATCATATTGGGCCCATACCACAAAACCCTAATATTTCTCTATATATATCCTTGTACTCTTTTACCAATGAGATATCTAAATTATTTTTCCTATTCTCACAGTAATTAAATTCTTATATTCTTTCTTATAATATTTTCTTATGGTTAATTTCTCTAGGAAATCTAATGGGACTTTTTTCTGGTAGTTTCATCAATAGGTTTTGCAGTTAAATTCTCATGCAGTCAGTGGGGTTATTAATGGATTGCAGAGCTTGAGTCTGACTTACTAAGTTTAGCCAAAATGGTGAGAAAGCTCCCGGGTAATATGTACTTGTAACATGGTAGTTGTGGATCCTAAAGCCCTTCGTCTGATTCCATGTTTAATTAGCTTGTATAATTTTCAGGCGATAATTGTTAGTCTGAGAAGTTCAAGCACAATTTTTGTTTTTTTATAATTCCCTTCCAAAAATGTCCATATTCTATATATTGATTTTGGATAGCTTGTGTGCAAACTAAAAAAAAAAAAAAGTTTCTTATATAGCCTCTTTAATTTACAAATCTCAATAACCTTTTGCTTGTCATTTGTAGGTAGACATACATGACCCCAACTTTAGCTCTTTTGTATGGTGTGCCGGCAATTAGTACCTAAGAATAACATTGGGTTGTTGCTCGTTGAAGTTTTCCATACATGGATATATTTTATGGTATATTACATAGAAACCTAGGAGCAATTAATATTGTTGTACTTGACAATAAACATTGAAAAAATAAAGTTTGTGTTCCAGTTAAACAATAATATTAAATCTATTGATGAAAACTACCTTATAATTATTTGGGTTTCTTGTAATTTTAAGTTCAAGTAGCTTGCTCAAATGTTTAACAATGAATTTATTATACCTCTTTGAAACTTATGAACCTCAACTCAACCGCACATGACTATTCTATTTACCGCATGGACATTTTGTGAAAATTATATAATGCGATCTTTGTTGTTTAGATGTTAATACAATATGAACTTGTATGATTTAGAAATATTTTTAACCTCATATTTAGAAAGTCACCAAGTTTGGGGCGCACACTTTTGTTATATTTATATTAATTAATGTAAAATAAAACTCACGATATTAAGTTCTACATTTATTTTTAAAAAATATTTATAAATGATTGTAAAATATGTATGGTAAGTATGGATTGTTTATGCATAATAAACAATATCGTATTATCATGTTTCCTTAGCCGATAATCTTATATTATCAACTTTTTTTTTTTACTAAAATGCCTAACCAAATATATATCAAATATTTCAAAAATTCATAAGATTTTGTTGTAAATATTAAAATTATTTAATAATAAATATTTGTTATTATTTTAAAAAAGTACATTTTTATTTTAAAATAATTATTTTTTATTAATATTAATAATTCAAACTTAAATATTTAAATAAAGTGTCCAACTTAAAAATTTTAAAAAAATTAATATAAAATGGTTTTTATTTACAACCAAATACTTCATTGGAAACATTTTTTTTACTATAAAATTTTTTAAAATTTGATGTTTTATGATTTTATTGGATTTAAAAGGTGTAATGGAAAAAATATAATGGGGAATATATTAAAATATTTTCATGTTGATATTTCAAAATAATTAACTGTTTTTTACATGTTTAAAAATATATTTTATATTTTTAAAAATATATCATGAGATGGTTGATTGGCTTTTTTTTTTATATGTTAACTTTTAAATATATTTTTTTAAAAAAATCATGAAATGAAAAGAAATATTGTAATTAAAAAAAAACTCGCCAAGGAGGGTATAGATTTTTTTTTTCTTTCAAAATAACAGTTTTTTAAATGATTAAATATATATTTTAAATTTTTAAAAATGTATCACAAGATTGAAGATTAGCTTTTGATATGGCATTTTATTTGAAGGGAATTGAAAAGAATATGTAATAATCTTATAAATCAAAATGATCAAATACATTCAAAAACTCTGATTTTTCTCTAGTAAAAACCCTAATTATTTTTTAGATTAGTCACCACATGCACACACAAAATTTAAAAAAAATGTTGAATTTTGCATAAAAACTCCAAAAAAAAAAAAAAAACAAATAAAAAAGTTAATAATTTGAGATTTTAAATGGTATGCATGGTATGTATACTCTTCTAAAATTTAAGCCCAAATTCATGGTGACCTTTCTCATATATTGAATTTGTTAAGTGCTAGAGCCAAATAAGTCCCTAATTCTGACATTCATTATATAACTACTAGAGTTCTTTCTTCAGTAAAAGCAACAGGAAGAATAGCCCAGCTACATGTGAGTGAGGCTTATTTGGGTCGTGTTATATTTTGGTGGGCTTCCCCCAAGGTGACACCGAAGGTCTACCTCCTTTCGTGCAGGTGGAATAGTTGAACGAAGGAGTCATTAGCCTTGTCGCTAAGCCTTCAATCAAAAACGTCCGGCCCGAGGAAACCTTTGCACGCCTCTGTTACCCTTTGGGAGGCCTACTTTCCGAATCAGCTTTGTCCACGAACAAGGAAGCTATAAGTAGTTGCTTATAGGTATCTGCATAATGCCAAAATCAGAAACTTTCATGGGACTTCTTTTCTCATCATCATCGTCACTTTTCTCAAATAAGCGAAAAAAAGATATTTTTATTTATTTGTTTTTTCTTCTTTTGAAGTTGAAATCTCAGCATCTTATATTTCTTTGTTCAACAAGATTTTTTAATTTTATTTTTTAAACTTTTTCATCGTGTATTCACATAAATGGCACGACAGGCTCAGCTGTTGCCACCTTGCATGGGTTGCGGGGTTTTAGCTTAAAAAAATATATTTCTATAAAAATATTATATTAATTACTACGTATTTAATAGACAATCTTGTTTTATTGTCCAAAAAATTCTAAAATTTGATATATAAAATTTAAATTTAAGCAGGTGGTGTGGCACTCGGAATTAAGATTCGCTATTTTAAACTATGATTTTTTTTATTTGAATAAATTAATCTGGATGTTGCATATAATGAAAGCAATTTACCCCCCAAATTTTATTTTTTTGGAATATTTAAAATATTTTAAAAAATATTATAAAAAAGGCAAGTGATCACATACTAATTAATATCATATCCCTTTGCCGATCGTCAGACCATCTTCACTTTCTTTTCCTGAATAACCGGTACTATTTCTTTTTTCCTTTCCACTTTTCTCTTTTGGCATTATTATTATTATTATTATTATTATTATTATTATTATTATTATTATATTGTATGGGTAATTAGTTAAATTTTTTTATTACTTTTGATTTACATTATAATTAACATTACTATAAAATCTCGGATTGAATCAGAATACATCCACAGTTACAGAATCAGGGAAGGAGACTTTTCTTCTCATCATCATTATCACTTTTGTCCTTGTCCTTTTTTTTAATAAATAAAATATTATTTATTTATTTTCTTCTTCATGTCAAGATGAAATCTTGGCATCATATTTCTTTGTTCAATAAGATTTTTTATTTTTATTTTATTTTTTAAGCTTTTCATGGTGTATTCACGTTGTATGGAATGGTGTGGGGACTTATGTTTAAAAAAACATATTTATATAAAAAAATTATATTAATTATTACGTATTTTAAAATTAGATATATAAAATTTACATTTAAGCATGTGATGTGGCAGGCAGAATTAAGATTCTGTATTTAAACTATGATTTTCTTTTTATCTGAATAAATTAAGGGTTTTTAATAAAAAGTAGCCATGTTTTATTTTTTATTTAACCAAATGGCCCTAAGGTCATTTTAATTGTCAAAATGGCCCTAAGACTATCACATCACCCACATGGGTGTTGTGATGTGCTGACTGGACTGCTGACGTGATATTTTTAAATAAAAAATCATGATTTTTTGTATTTTAACCCTTAAATTGTTTAATAATCAATAAGTTGATATATTCTTGGGTTTTTTAACCATTTTTTTTTAAATATTAGTATTTTAAAATTTATTAAACTTTTAAATAATTTTTTAAAAAATATATAAGTGTGTTTTTTTAATTTAAATCCCTTATTTGTTTTATAATTAACAAATTATCTTTTTCCTTTGATTATTTAACCTAAATTTTGTTTAAAAAATTGTATAATTTTTTAAATTTATTAAAAAATTAATTTTAAAGAATATATTTGAATTATAAAATTTGGGTTAAATAATCAAAGAAAAAAGATAATTTGTTAATTATAAAACAAATAAGGAATTTAAATTAAAAACACACACTTATATATTTTTTAAAAAGCTATTTAAAAGTTTAATAAATTTTAAAACACTACTAATTTTTTTTAAAAAAAATGGTTAAAAAACACAAGAATATATATCAACTTATTGATTATAAAACAATTCATGGTTAAAATACAAAAAATCATGATTTTTTATTTAAAAATACCACGTTAGCAGTCCAATCAGCGCTGACTCAGCGCCCAGTCAGCACATCACAATACCCATGTGAGTGATGTGATGGTCCTAGGGCCATTTTGACAATTAAAATGACTTTAGGGCTATTTGGTTAAATAAAAAATAAAATAGGGCTACTTTATTAAAAAAAACCCATAAATTAATCTAAATATTGCTTGTGATGAAAGCAATGTACCCGCCAAAATTATAATTTATGTGGGAAATTTAAAATATTTTAAAAAAATATTATAAAAAAGGTAAGTGGTCACATACTTGCCAATCATCAAACCCTCTTTACTTTCTTGTTTGCTCAAGAACCGGTACTTTCTATTTTTTCACTTTTCACTTTTCTCCTTTGGCTTTTCATTTCTTACTTCTTATTATTATTAGTATGATTTTACTTACCTATTCACTTCATGATTTAGTTTTAATTATTTAATTTTATTGATTAAGGTTTTTTTTGGGAAAGATTTTTTTTCCTTATAAATACTTGCCAATCATCAAACCCGCCAAAATATGTCTGCTTTTGATTTTTATTTTTGTGTTGTTGATTGATTCAGTTCCTTGATATGCTTTTTTTTAGAAATAATTGTTTTCTCTTTCAAAAGAAACTTTCTATTTTTAATAAGTTATTTCATGTGTTTTTTATTTGCTTTTATGGTTTTCGTTGATTACATCTTGATTGGTAATGGGTTGAAGTTAATATTATTCTTTGCTTAAAGTCTTAAAAAAAAATCTAATTTTCTATTAGGGAAATTTGTTTTTTTTGTCTTACTTCCATAACTCAATTCCCCGGACTTGGGCTGAAGCTTCTAAAAGTCTATCTATTCATGGTTCAAGCCTTCATGTGATCTCTCTGTTTCATCAAGGAAGAGAGCTTTCAAAATGGTTAATGAGAAAGTTTAAGAAAAGTGGGCTTGTATTTGTTTAGTTTGCTTTTTCTTAGATCTTTAGTCAGGTTGTTTCTGTGTCTTAGCTTTGTTGTTTGCTTTTCTCTGTTTTCTCTGGTTCTTTGCCCCTCTTTGTTTCAGCTTCTTTTTCTTCGATAATTTTTGTTATGTAAAATTATAAACTGTATGAGTTTAAGATTGTTATATATGACAAAAATAAACTACTTTTAAAGTTATGAATTCTAGGAATTTAAGGGCTGAATAAACTAAAATAGTTTTTTTTTTCATATGACCCTTTTGGTTTGATGATATTTTATACAATTTGATTCCAAGGGCTAATTGAGTTGAATTTTTAACTTCTTGAATTAATTTGATTAATATTATTACTTTTTTTCCTCACAACTTCATATTTGTTAATTTGTTTATATGCGAAAAATATAACCTGATTGTTTCTCTGAAAAGAAAAATCTATATGCATTAATAGAGCATTGGATAGCTTTTAGGTTGTTTAATTTATGAAATAAATACATGAACTTCATGAATTATATGCTTTGCAATGCATTGGAAACTCACAGCTTGACTTATATTTGTTCACTAGCAGTAATTTGGTTCAAATGATCGGTAATTGCTCATTTTAGTGTTGATGTTACTGATTGTAGCCTCTGTTGTTGTTGACTATCAGCAAAAGAGTACTATTGCCAAAGCTAGTATGGATGTTATGACACCGAGAGGCTTGAAAAATCCTGGAAAACATAGCCTCTTCAATGCAACGTTGCAAGCTCTACTTTCCTGCACACCATTTGTTCAGGTGGTGTGTGAGCTCAAAAAATGCCATATTCAGAGGGTACTTTGTTTGCTAATCATTCTCTCAAATTAAGTTTGCATAGCTCTAACAATGTTATAGTTCTAACTTTAGTTTTTTCTGCCGATGATCAACTAATTATTTGATTGTGTTTGAAGGATGAGCATCCAACGTTACATGCATTTTCCAACTTGATCACAAAGGTTGACATTCCATTTCATCAGAGCAAAGGGAGACGGGAACCATTCAGTGAAGTTATCATCTTTAAGGGTATCATTAAGAAATACTTGGCTGTTTTGCCCCAACGGCCATCTGATGGAAGGAAAAACATAGATGCCCAGGAATTCTTGGCCTTTATGATCAATGAAATGCATGAAGAGTTGCTGAAGTCGAGAGGCTCTTCTTCTGTTCAAGACAATTGGGAAACGATTCCAAGAACTAGTATATCTCCTGCTATATGGAAGAAGAAATTTGTGCCATCGGAGTTAAGTGATATATTCTGGGGACAACAAAGGACTATCGTCGAACCAAATGGTATGTTCTTTTACTGCTATTCATAAAGTTTGTTTATGATTTGTTGTTTGTTTTAGTTTTCTTGTGTGATAATTTTCAATGCAAATATGATCATAAGCTTTCCCGTTCATGTTTGATTTATTGATTATAAGAGTTGGTTTGATTCATTGCCACATCATGTGAGTGGTGTCTGTTGATATTAATTGATGCTACTCACAGCATTGCTAAGAAAACATTCAATTGGAAAAGAATGAATTCGTTACAATGCCGATAATTGATTCATTGCTAATTTAGAGATTCCGATCAGATATGGTTTTCTTGATAAGTAACTTTGAACATGCCACACGATTCTGACAATGCAGAACCCTTTTTGGAGATTGTCCAGCAGTTCCTTGTGCTCCACCTTAACATCAGTCCTAGCAATGTGCACACCATTGAGGACTTGCTGAGATTACATTTTGGAACTCAAAACAATGAAGGATACAAATCGTCTAAGGTAGCCGTCTCTTAAAAACTTTGCATATGAGTTCTGGTTTAATGGTTTTTGTGCTTAAAATTGATGCATGATATACAGGACTATGTGGACAAAAACAGCGCCGGCAAATCAACGAAGATTGAAAAACTTCCCAGGATTTTAATATTGCATCTTATGCGTTTCAGCTTTGAGAATTCTGGATTTGTAAAGTTTGATAAACCAGTTAAATTTCCGTCGTATTTGGAGATGGAAAATGATCTTCTCGCCAGCCCCACACAGCATCAAGTAAGCAAGCACATATATTTCTTTATCTAAATACAGATGACGATGAATTTAATAGGACAAAATTAATTGAAGCTATGGTTTTTTATGCAGAGAATCTTGTATGAACTGGTGGGAAGTGTCACCCACCACGGAAGTAAATCCTCCACAGGCCATTACACAACTGACATCAAATACCCTGAAGGCCCATGGATGCGCTGCGATGATGAGAAAATCGCACCTGTTAGCTCGAGCGATGTTTTCCATGATCATGCTTATATTCTTCTGTACGAGCGATTATGTTGTTGTGACCATACTTTTTAGGGCCAAAGATAGCATTTCTTGGGAGTATCTTAGCCTAGGAAGATAACATTTGTCGATTTAATTTCTTTCTTCAGTTAATCATTGGTTTTACTTTGTTTTTGGCTCCTTCAAACACTCTTAGAGCGTGTGGTCTGTACTATGTAGTGATTTGGATGCTTGGAGGAAGTTGTTGTGAATAGTGACTTAGCTTGACCATGTGTGTGAACACTAGTGTTTAAAAGGAGGAAAGAGCTACCACCCTTATAGTGTGAAAGCCACTCTAAGGTAAATAGACACTATGCTTGAGGATTGTGTGCTTGATGATTTACTTGGAGTGATGGCTACGTCAAGGGATGTGTGAAAGCTATTGTTATTAAGGCGGAAAGAGCTACCACCCTTATTGTGTGAAAGCCGCTCTTGTGATCGGATAGTATGCATTATCAGTGTGTTTTTGATGATTAAGTTGAGAAAGGGCTACCTTAGGGGATGTGTGAAAGCTACCGTTTGATGGGCAGAAAGAGCTACCTTTTTTGATGTGTGAAAGCTACTCTTGAGTGATTCGATAGTATGCAGTGCCAATGTGTAGTTGTTAATTTTCCTAGGAGAAAGGGCTACCTTAGGGGATGTGTGAAAGCTACCGATCTCATTGTGAAAACTACCTCATTGTCTGCTAAGTTTTTTGTTTGCATAACTTAATCCGAGTTGAAGAAAAGTGAAGTAGGAAGGACTGAACAACTATACATGGAAGGAACCATAAATAGAAGTTAAACTTATTCTTTTCTTGGGATTGTTTGTTTTAGTTGACATTTTGGAATTTTTCTTTGACTATTGAGACTTCCAATTTTTTTGAGGCCTATTAAAGAAATAAGCATGAAATCTAAAAGAAGTGTCATGGAGGCGAAGGTATGTAAATATTCTCCTTGTTACAGTTCTGTCAGTTTTCTTTGATGCAGGAATTTATTTCTGATGTAACTTTAATATTTTGCCATCTTTGATGCAGTGAAAAAGGAAGAATAGGATGCCATTGAAGAGCTGCTGACTTACAAGGATTGCTGGAAGAGGATATGTTGATTGGCTGCATATATTTTGAATAAACTTCACTGATTTCTTTCTCAAACACTTGTAAATTCTGTGAAAACAACAAATATATATGTTGATTGGTACATATGCTGGAAAATTTATTTGCAAAAGAGGCTTGTAATGATATTCATCTTGCTTTTATGAACTATGAATGCATATATATATATTTTATTTTTCATATCATTATTCAAATTACAAACACTAGTCAAATTATCAGCAAAGCATCAGAAGTTTGTGATTTAAGTTCTTATTGATCAGCAGTGTTAATCATTTGGTTTCCTTGACTGAGAGTCAAATATCCAATTTAGATCTTTTTGGTGCTGTGCTTTACTCTGGATGACTTGGAATTTCAGCTAGATTTTATTCATATTTCTGTGGTAATTTGTGTTATTTGCTAATTCATTGTATCTTGGTTTTCTTGTGAAATGATCACACAAGCAATTGGGTGATTGCTTACCTCACACAAGTTTATATTATTTCTCCTTGTGAATTGATTACACAAATAATTGGGTAGTGATTTGATACTTTAAGAGAATTAATGATACTCTTGCTAAGATGAGAAGAGAAAAAATAGAAGAAGAGAAGGAGAGGAAGGAGTAGAGAATTAGAGAAAATTGAGGCTAAAGATGCCTTTCTCCATTCATCATTCACAGTTAATTATATAGAATAATTACAATTCTAACAAAGTTTTCCAGCCTGGCATTCTATCGAACACCTTCTATGCCAGGACAACTAACAATTCAATCACCACTCTTCTAATTAGGCTTTGCTTGGATGGGGGTTTTTGGAGGTAAGGTAAGGGGAGGGTTTTTAAAAAACCATGCTTGGGGAGAGGGTTTTAGGGGGAGGTAAGGTAAAGGGAGGGTTTGTGGAGGTTTTAAAACCTCCAAATTTTCCAAGTTTCGCAACCCTCCAAATTGGAGGGTTGGGGAGGTTTGAGAGTTGGTTTTTTTTATTTGACAAAAATGCCCTTATACATTTCATATAATTACAACCTATTAAAATTTCTATTTTTCAATTATTAGAATGAAAGAAGCTTCTGGTTATACTTTTCTTCTTCTCCTTCTAGGGCTCTGACGAACAACGCCACAACCACCACCGCAGTCTCGTTGGAGCCACCGGAGTCGCTGAACAACCTTGGAGTCGACGCTACCGCCACCGCCGCTTCGATCAGGATTTCAGGTTTGCGTCTTCATCTCCTATCAAATCTCTCTGCATTTTCATTTTGCATTCAATGCTTGGGTCTATAAGAATTTTGTCAATGTTTATGCCAGTGGATTTCCCATTTTTTTCCTTGAATTTTAGTAGTTTTTGAATTCTCTGGTTCATTTTGGAACTCTTGATCTTCATTTCAAGGACCAACCTAGGAAGCTTGGATTTCCAACTGTAAAGTTTGAAATTTTATATTGATAGCTTGATTTGTGGGAGAAATCACTGGCTACAAGGCATGCTTTTGAGCTGTTGATGCTTGTTTTCTTGTTTTTTTTTTTTTTGCTAATATTTTTTTGTATCACAATAATGAGTTTCAAAGCATTGTTGTCTTAATTAGAAGTTCTCTTCTTGTGAGCTTTAAAAAGAATTTTTTAACCAAATTTCATTTTTTAACCAAATTTTTATTTGTTGTAATGGCAAAACAAAGTAAAAACAAATGTTGTAATGGCAAACCCAAGTGGGAGAATTTTGTTACTTGCATCATCTTTGTTGATTCGTAATTGTTCAAACATCATTCTCTTCCTCACTTAGTCTAACAATAATTAAAAAAAAAGAATAAAAAAATAATAATAACAAATTAATAATGATAAAAAATAGAGAATAATAATAATAAATAATAAATAACAAATAATAATAATAAAAAGAAGAATAATAATAATAATAAAAAATAAGTAAATAAGTAAATAAAATAATATTAATAATAACTATAATTAGTTTAACTATAATTAAATTTAAATAATAATAATAATAAATAATAAATTATAATAAATAATAAATAACAAATAATAATAATAATAAGAATAATAATAATAATATTAAATAATATTATTAATAATAACTATAATTAAAATTATATAATAATAAATAACAAATACTAATAATAATAAAAGGAATAATAATAATAATAAATAAATAAATAATAAATAATATTAATAATAACTATAATTAGTTCAACTATAATTAAAATTAAATAATAATAATAATAATAATAATAATAATAAAAATAAAAATAAAAATAAAAATAAATAAATAAATAAATAATGACAAAAAAATAGAGAATTATATAAATTGATAAATATTACTTAATCTATTAATGATATTGTTTAATTAATTTTATTAATGAAATAAAATTTACTAAATATTGTGTTTTAATGATCGTAATTTAGTAATATACCATATAACCTTACTTCCACTAACCTCCCAATCAAGCACCACAAGGTTTCAAAACCTCCAATTATCTTACCTTCCATCCAAACAAAACAGGATTCATAACCTTCCTTTACCTTCTTTTACCTTACCTTACCTTACTTTATGAAACCTTCCCTTACCTCCATCCAAGCATAGCCTTACTCTTACTCCTAATTACATTAATATACAAATCATACAACCATTCTACTAATATAATTCAATGCATTATGTAATCTTTATACTTGGAATGAAGTTTTCCTTGAGTCCTGCGAATGCTCCACTCCTTCGAGCTTAGGGATGGCAACGGGTCGGGTCGGGTGCGGGTTTTGCTATACCCGTACCCGTACCCGCTACCCCGCCCCCATACCCGAACCCGAACCCGAACCCGACGGGTTTTTAAAACCTCAACCCATACCCGCACCCGACGGGTAATCGGGTACCCGCGGGTATACCCACCCCGTTATGACCCTATTTAAAAATATTTAAAATAAAATTAAAAAATTAAATTATTTGTGAGTTGAACAAGAATGAAATTGAAAATAGACATTCAAGAAAATAGACATTTAAAGTCACAAAAAAATAGACCAAGAATGGAATTCATACATGTCTTCATGATCCCAGTGTCACACCCTAAATCATAAAACATTCATAATATGTAATGAAAATAGTCATTCAAAGTCACAAAAAAATCGAACAATGATGAAATTCATACATGTCTTCATGGTCTCAATGTCACAACCTAAATCATAGAACATTCATAATAGAAAATGAAAATAGTCATGCAAATTTCAAAGTCACAAGAAACTTCAAAGTCACAAGAAAATAGACATTCAAAGTTACAAAAATAATGTTAAAGTAGGAATTGAAAATTTCAATCCAAAAGCATAATTGTTCAAATGACCATAATTCATCATCATCATGTCTTCATAGAAATAAATTATCTTCCAATCCATGAGTAGCTCCACTTGCTAATAATTCATCTACATAAAACAAAATAAATATTAAGAACTCATTCCCAAAATAATAACTATATATTTTATACCAAATGTCTTTAAATTTGTAAAATTTTCTTTTTACCTTCACCTTCAAAATCTTTCCCATTAAGTAAATTGAAGTCTTTCATTGCTTTAAAACTCATTCCTATATAACCCATTTTAAATTTAATGAGTTAGTGATAATGAAGGCATAAGTACTACACTATCAAATAAGAGCATTTATTTATTTAGGCGATCACCGTTCATCACCAAATAATCAATCATCTTCCAATCCATGAGTAGCTCCACTTGGTAATTGTTCATCTACATTAAACAAAAGGAATTTTGGATTTGAAAAATAAAATTTATATATTTTGCACCAAATATAATTTAATTTGTAAAACCTTCTTTTTACCTTCATCTTCGAAGTCTATCTCATCAAGTAAATTGCCATAATCTTCCATTCCTTTAGAACTCAATCCTAAATAAGCCACATGAAATTTAATAAGTTATTGATAATAAAACATAACATATTAAAATATTAATACATAAAACATGTATGAAAACTATTTTACCTTTATTTTCTTCACTCCATAACCAACTTCTAACACACATCAAAGCCTCTAAAGTTTGCCAATGAAGTCGATTACGATGCGGACTTAGTATTCGACCACCAGTACTGAATGCAGATTCAGAAGCCACAGAAGATATTGGAATGGCTAATACATCTTTTGCAATTTTTTGTAGTGTTGGATACTTAACTCCATTTAACTTCCACCACATCAAAATATCAAAATCGGATGTTCTTGGTAGAATATCTTCCTCCAAATAAAGATCGAGCTCTGACTCAAGATGTGTTGTTTTTGCCCTTTTTTGACTCTTCACAAATGCATCAAAGTCATTCAAGGAATCATCAACTACATAACTGTTGATATCTTCAAATGGAGAGCTAGTTGATTCTTTACTCTTCAACTCATAATCAGAAAACAAATCATAGCAAAGCTTTCGAATTCTTCTAGTTTCATGGAAGGCATCAGCAGGATACAATTTTTGATAATAATACTCAAGTAAGCTCATCTTATATCTTGGATCCAATATTGTAGCAACTCCCATAATATCATGAATCACACTCCAATAACATTTAAACTTATCCATCATCTTTGTTGCCATTCTTTGAATCACCACATTGGAAGAAGTAAGCCAATTTGATATTGCCAAATTAATTTCACACACCTTGGGAAAATAAAGATTAGCAGTTGGATAATTAGTGCCAGAAAATAATTCTGTAACACTATTAAAAATCTTCAACTTCTCACAAACTTCACTTGCAAATTCCCATTGTGTTGTTGTTGGCAAACAAGTGTATTTATCATCACGATGTTTTAGCCTACAAAATACTTCTTTATATGAAATAGCAATATCAAGCATTTTATAAGTCGAATTCCATCTAGTTGGACAATCCAAACACAAGCTTTTAGTGCAAGTCATGCGTAGTTGTTTAGTAGTTTCTTTGAATTTTTCCACTCTTTTAGGAGTTGCAGTCCAATAAGCTACACTGTCACGAATCTTTTCTACCCCATCTTTCACTACTTCCAACCCATCTTTCACAATTAGATTTAATATATGCGCACAACAACGCATATGAAGCAAAGAACCATCCTTTAGCAAAGACCCAAGATGCAACTTATTTTTTATCTTTTCAATCATGGAATCATTTGTGCTACAATTATCCAAAGTTATGGTGGATAATTTGCCATCAATGTTCCAATCCAATAAACACCCAACCAATACAGTACTAAGTCTTTCACTTGTGTGAGGAGTAGGGACATAAATGAACCTAATACAAAAAAAGACTATCAATCATTCTAATATATAAAAAAATAAAGAACAATTATTACCATTATGAAAAAAATAATGTATAATCATAAATGAATTTATATTTACCTTAAAATGCGGCTTTGCAAATTCCAAGAGTGATCAATATAGTGTGCAGTGATTGCCATGTATCCCTTTTTTTGATTGCTTGCTGTCCACATATCTGTTGTAATTGCCACTCTTCCTTCATTAGTATCCATCAATTTTAATGCCACCGTTTTTTCAACATCATACATTTTAAAAATTTCTTTCTTCATGGTGTTTCGAGAAGGAACTTTAAATAGTGGTTGAAGTGCGAACGAATATTTTTTGAAACCAAGATGATCCACTATTGAAAGTGGATATTCATGCATAATGATCGCTTGAGCTAGCTCCTTCTTTGCAAATTCTGGATCATAAATTGTAGTTGTCATTTCTTGTTTGCCTTTCACCATCTTAGATGTGATAAGTTTCTGCCCTCTTAGGCTAATCTTTCGTTGGATACATGATTCCATATGTAGATGCAAGTGCCTCGTTCCATTCTTTGATTTCCCACCGAGCAATTTCTTACAATAATTACATTGAGCTTTGTCCTCTCCATTAACTTGAATCTTTTTAAAATGATTCCATACAACACTTTTTAGCCTTCCACCTTGTGTAGTAGACTCTGTATGATCTCCTACGTCCTCTTCAATGACATTTTCATTTGGAAAAGAACCTTCAGGATTAGGACTTTCAATTTCATTTGATTGGGTTGAATTTCCAATTGGATGTGATCTTGATTGATGAGAACCAATATCGTCACCCATCTACAAAAAAAAATAAAAAAAAACAATAATTAAAATCTTAGGCCTTACAAAATAAACATGATAAATTCAATAATATTAGGCCTTACAAAATCATGAAGGTTCAAAAGCATAATTTCAATAAAAAAAAAATCATGATCTTAGGCCTTACATAATTTCAGTCAAATCCTGATAAATTAAAATTGCTATTAATACACTACATTAAATGACTTAAAATAAATCAGCATTTATAACTAACGCATGGCTTTAATTAGTTAATTATATTAAACAACATAAATCAGCATTCATTACATATATAAAGCTTTGCAACATTCATTATATATATATAAAGCTTTGCATGCATGCAAGACCCTTTACATTAATTAACATGCATGAATTCCCATTTATATAAGAACCTGCTTATAATGATAAAGGCATTAATTACTTTAATATTAATTACTGAATATAAGAACCTACTTATAATGTATCAATTCCCATTTATATCAAAGCCATTAATGATATCAAAGCCATTAATTACTGAATATAAGAACATGTTTAATTATTGAATAAAAGAAGTGAACTTAGTTTATATTAGTTCCCTATCAAATTATTTCTCTTTAATTAATATATAAAATTATAAAACGAGTTAAATAATTCCCTACTTAATTAACTTGCACATATCTATTCCCTATCATAATTTGTTTCTTTAAGTTCACTGCTGAACAAGGTTTGCTTTGGATTATGGCATAAGAAGAGCATTGCTTAGAAGAAATGTATTGAGACTAACATTACACATCAGTAATGTTGATTTCTATGAAAATTGCTGCTCTGTAAATGAAAGATGATGTTATGAACAACCTTCCTTTGTTATAGAAAGAATTGTTATTTCACTCTACTCCAAGTCATATTGAAAAGAAAAAATGTCTTATTACTCCCATACTTTGTGAGGGAAAGAAATAAGCATGAATAAACAAAACAATGAATACAAACTTTTGCACTCTTCTAACAGGCTGTAAGCCTGTAATACATAAATACCAAGTCCAAACAAAATAAAAGAGCAAAGTTCAGCATGAGTTTTAGAATTTCATCTTGAGTTGTTTGATAGGTATAATTGTGCACAACAAATGCATTAAGAAACGAATAAACTGCATCTCATACCAAATGGCAAATGATGAGAACAAATGCATCTTACCATACTTGTAAATGTTTTAGAAAGATCCAATCCAATCCAACCATGTAAAAAACTGAAGTGTTGCTGTCAAAATTCAAAAGAGAAAATAACTAAACAAAGTAGAAACAACTATATCCCATTGCATTACACAGATCATGTATGTATGCATGTATAAATGTATAACAACTCAAGCTCGAAAGATACCCAAATAAACTAGAAAACCTCGGCTGCGAGTGCGGCGTTCGGAGAAGAAGAAACCTGCTGCGGCTGCGGCGTTCGAAGCGGCGTTCGGAGAAGAAGCTGCGGCTTTCGGAGAGGCGTCCGGAGAAGAGGAAACCGGTTGCGGCTGCGGCGTTCAGAGAAGAGGAAATTGGCTGTGGCTGCGGCGTTCAAAGAAGAAATTGCAGCTTTTGGAGCGACGTTCAGAGTCGGAGAAGAGGCTGCGGCGGCGGCGTTCAAGTCGTCAGACTGAGAAAAAAAATTATGAGATAGGGTTTGCTTGCTTAATTGGTTTGGTAACTGGTAAGTTGTAACTTTGGTTTTCATTTACTTTGGTTTTCATTTTTAAAAATCCCATATATATATATATATATATATATAATTGTAAATATTTATTATTTAAATTTCGGGTCGGGTTCGGGTTCGGGTTCGGGTCGGGTATCAGGATTCCCATACCCGTACCCGCACCCGCTTTACATTAATCGGGTTTTACCCGAACCCGACCCGAAACCCGGTCAAACCGGGTTTTACCCGTCAAACTCGGGTCGGGTCGGGTCGGGTCGGGTCGGGTTTGGGTGTTATTGCCAACCCTATTCGAGCTTCTATATCACAATAGTCTCTCTTGACGAGTCCTGCCCAACAGCCCTTCCTAGCTGGTGATTCCTGCACAATAGTCTCTCCTGACGAGTCCAGCGCAACAATAGGAGAGGAGAGGAGAGGTGGGGGAGAAGGGAAAGGGAAAGAAGGGTACTTTTGGGAGTTTTGGGTGTATATTTGTGTTTTGTTTTGAGGAAAAGGTTTTAGATGACATGGAGAGAGAGAGAGTGGTTCTGTTTATTATTTGGTGTTGTTTCTACACTCAAACAATACAATGCTTTTATGTGTTTACCTGATAAACAATAAAAGAGAGGAGAAGAGAGGAGAGGAGTACGAGAGAGAAGAGGAGAGAAAGAAGGGTATTTTGAGAGGAGTACTAGATGTGGCTGTTCATGACAAGGTGATTTTTTTGGTACTATTTTTTTAAAAATAAAAAAGAAAAAAATCATGGATGCGGTGCCGAAAGAGGCGGTGGATTTGGTAATTAGATCCGGTGTTCTGTGGATGATTTTTGGTGAGGATGATGTTTTGGTGTTTGAGAATTTGAGATGTAGCAAGGAAGGGTTAACGACGGAGGCGGCGGAGGAGAGGCTGGGAATCTTCGGGCATAACAAGTTGGACGAGAAAAAGGTGAGGTTTTTATTTATTTTATTTGGCCATGGGAATTTTATTTTATTTTTTTTTGGGATTTATTAAGTTAATATATGTGTTAGTGATGGGATGATGATGTGTTGTAAGGAGATTACGTGTTGTGACGTGTCTGGAGGCAGAGGGGATGAGTACTTATTGTATGAAGGAGATGAGTGTGTGTTGTTTGGCTGGGGACCTGGTGTTAACAACATCGGTGGTAGTTTCTTCTTTTTGGATGCATGTTCTGTGTATTTTTGAGTTGTCATGCTATCTCTTTATATTATCAAGGTTTGGACCTGCCAAGGTGGCTGATGATGTCTATTGAGCGATCAACTTTTTTCTTTTCATTAGCTGGTCCTTGTTTTTGTGTTTTTTTAGCCTTTTGCCCTGGTTGGCCTGTATTCGTTATTCCTTTCAAATTAGTTTTTTATTTGGTTAATAAAAAAACTGAGTAATGGTTTCAATTGCTCAGAGGACTAATGAATTGGAATAATGAAGTATTTACTGCTGGTATTTTGGTTAGAATTTTGTAACATGGTTTTTCAGTTGATGAGAAGGTTAAGAGTCCTTTTTTTTGGGTGCCTTTCATTAGTTGGATTTCTTTTGTTGTAAGTTGTTTGCTGTTAGTCCATGTGCAAACATAACCTTTGTTGGTTCTTAATGTGATTGACCAATGTTCAGAAAAATTTCATTAGAAAAGCCATAATTACTTATCATCATCATTACAGCATAACTAATCATTTTACTTTAGTCTTATAGTATGAACTTAATTTAGTGCTGAATATTGTTCATAAATCTCTGGCATACATAGCCTGCAAAACTTTACAAGCTGAAGCATCTTTCGAAAGTGGAGGTGATAGCAAATGATCTTCCTGGCTGCGCCTTTATGCTGGTAAGCGTCTCTTGTTCTGCACCTCTACTTCATTTGATGAGGTTTCACGCTCTGACTACTCCATTGATTTAATAACATACTAAACTTTCTTTTTTATTTAGACCCTCCAACTATGAAGAAATTCATTGTGTAGTGTGTTTCTGGTCCAGGGATTTGACAACCTCAGAAGCCAAAGTGTTGCACCACCACAATGGACAATGCATAATACAGATGACAGGTGAGTATGGGCAAGAGTATCAGCAATATTTAGGATGATAAATAGATCACTTATATTACAATGAGTACAAATTCTGGTTGTCTTGCTGTTCTTGAGTAGGAATCCACTTCTTCATGGCATTCTAAACATGTGTAAAGAGATGTTAGGCTGCCTTCCCAAAGTTGTTGTTATAGATATTGTTGAGGTGGCTCTGTGGGCTAAGGTACATACTTTCTTCTTGTTCTTTTTTTTTCTTGCATCTCATTGTCATAAACAATTTCGGTTTGACATTTATTTCTGGCTAAGTGGCAGTTGTTTAGAGCTCTATGGTTTGCATGAATGTGGGGATTAAGGAAATCAAAACATTTTTTTAATGGATGGAGTGTGTGATTTGGTTAAGTAGAATTCTTCTATCAGGATTTTGTAGTTAATGCCAATGTTTGAAGTATGGTTAGAGTAATACACTTTATGTCATGGGCACAAAGCACACTGTGTAAGTTTTTTTTTTTAATCATTATTAAACAGTGTACATCTAAAATTAAAATTACGGATATACCTTCTAATATTTTTATGACTTAGGCTGGAACACATATTGAAGTCTTTAAGTTGGACATTCTCGTAGTCTATTTTTGTGACATCGCATAAATTTTACATCTTCAGTCATCGCCTTAATCATACTATTTATTCACCATCATGTTTATTAAACTGGTTCAGGAGAACTAACCTGCAATTACTGATCAAGTAACCACAAGAGATGGCCCAGTTGCATCTGTTTTGACACCAACTGATTCCAAAGTTACCGTTCAGAATGATCTTGATTCACAAGCTGAAGAGGACATGGAGGCTCTACTTGGCACATAAATCTTATCTTTTGCTTCTTGTATATTATTCTTTTGTGATGATATCACTTATTTTTGCACATAGTGATACAAATGAGACCATCTATTATGTGATTCTTGCCTCTCTTTTTCTTGACCTCTCTATGTTATCATCAGATGTTCTTAATTTTGGACAGACATCTAAGAGCTCATTCCATGCAGGTATGTTATGGGGATTGAAGAAGCGGAGGCATTTTCAGAAAGCTTGAAGTGGGAGCTTCTTGCATTGGAAGCAGCAAATGTCCATGCCCTTTTGGAAAGTGAATCCCTAATAGAAGAGGTATCCCTGCCTTAGGACTTGTATGGTCAGTTCCTGATGTCTATTTTATTTATTATCTTGAGGTAAAATGGAGTAACCATGTATTACTAAAAAGATGGCAGAATGTGTAGTATGCCATACAGATAGTGATTCAGCCTTCATGTATAACTGAACTTACATGAAAACAAGCCACTACTAATTCCTTCCAGAGTAGTTTGACTATGACAGTCAGATGCCAATTTGTATTAATCTACTGTAGACATCACCAATTTGCCAGCTTACATTCTTTTATGAATCCCAATAAGATGAAACTTGATGGGAACAAGAGCTTCATTTTCTTCTTGTCATCCTTTTTATAACGATATGCCTTCTGAAAAGTGTTCATTTATATTGTAATTTGTAAATGTTTCTGAATCATTTCATTTATTTAATTATGCAGGTATTACAGGGGCTAGAATCTGCCACTGCATGTGTTGATGATATGGATGAGTGGCTTTGGATTTTCAATGTAAAGCTCAGGCATATGAGAGAGGATATTGAATCGGTATAATTCAAGAAACTAAGCTGTCATATTCAGCTAGAATAAAGAAGTTTCATGAGAATTCAATTATATGGTGCTTATTATTTTTTGGAAGTTTTCTCCTAGTGCATACATATTCTTATAGTGTTTTAGCCTGTGATGCTCATGAATGTTGTCACAGTGTCCATCATTCTGGAGATTATTGGTATCAATTTGTGACTAAGAAAGCATGATGTGCCTTCTTATTGATTTTTATGAGCGACTAACCTTATTGTCATCAGAATCAACATGCTTAAATTTTAATAACTGAATCTTCTATGAATGATTTCTATGATTTGTTCTTCAGACCCAACTCAAGTTAAGCTCTTATTTATGAATTCTAGACAACTATATCTGCTCTCATTTTTTGGAAGAAAAGTCATGTGGCTGACGCTGCTACAGAAGAGCTAAGTTTGAATAATACAAATCTTTGTCATTTCGAGGCTATTGCTGCAGCTGATGGTAGTACTAATGATGACCAATGTCAATGTTTATCTAGGACCGACAATAAGCTAGACAGAAACCATGGATAGTTCTAGGCACCCATGCTAAACCAATTGAAATTGGGTCAGGAGAAAATACTGAACTACTAGCTGTTTGTAGAAATGATGCTCTGAGTGACAAACCTAGATCTGCTATTCCAAGCCCCTGCAATCTAGAGAAAAAAGATGGGTGGGACATGCACGTTAGTAAATGTGATAAAAAAATGATGTGGAACTTCCTAGCATTATTGATGATGCTAAACTAAATGGTGAAGTTGCTCCAGACAATGAAAAAACATGCAGAAAGCTTGTTGGGCGATGGTTCCAGTACTGACAGAAATGATCATATAATTGCAGGCACTGTTTCTTCTAGTTGCTTACCTTCAAACCCCATTAATTGCACAAAGGATTTCTTGAGTAACACTGAACTTGAGAATGGTGTGGTAAACCAGTCAAAGTTATCAAAAAGGCACATGAAGATGCTATTCTGAAAGCGGCTCGGATAATTGAGGTGCATAGAGGTCAATTTAAAGTTTATCTTTTAATTGGGCATCTTTTTTGCCACTGAAATTTTACTAATTTATGTGATCAGGCAAATATAAAGAGGGCTGGTGAGCTACCTATTTCAACTGTTTTCTCTGAGAAGCAGAAGAAATGTCATTGGGATTATGTACTGGAGGAAATGTCATGGATGGCTAATGATGTTGCGCAGGTCTGATTTCCACCAAGTGCAGAATTCTTCAACCTATTGCTATTCTTTTTTTCCTTTATTTATAGTTATAGCATGGCCATATTAAACAGGAACGTGCACGGAAGATTACTGCCACATCCAAAGTATCCTACTGTATCGCATCTGGTGGTCTGTCGAAGTTCTGGAGTGAAAATATGTACCGCAAGCAGCTACATGTAGCTTGAACATTGGCCAAGGCAATCATGCGTTTTTGGCATTCAGCTGAGGTAAGTCGCACAAGCAACATGGCTCCCAAAGGCATACAGGAAGGATGCATGCCAAATTTGTCTACTTCTACCGATGTTGATGGTGTGGAACCTGATAAAGGACCAGGTTAGCGGGTTTGATTCATTAAATTACATTGCCACTTCTTACTTTGTGTGCTACTTTCTTTAAGTGTGACTATTTTATACCATAGATTGTTTGGTCTGAGGGCTTGAGTATATTGTGATAAGAATTTTTATCATCCGTTGAAACCAGGCACAGAATGCCCTTATTAACTTTTGTATTACGTAAATATGTTTTAGATGCATGTGCTAAACTTATCTCTGTTATTCCTTTTTTCCTTTTTTTCTGCTCCATGCAAGTGGCAAGTTCAATTGATTAACACCCCGAATGCATTTGCCAGCCTATAATTTTGAGTTGACAAGTTCAATATGCAATATGAGAGAGCTGTCAATGTAAAGGTTAAATATGCTATTTCCAGTTAACTAGTTTAGTTGCTGCATGGACTTCGAGAACATCCAGACTTCAAGATGTGGAATAAAAAAGGGATCTTTCACTTTACAGATTCCTCGCAAAATTTTATTACTATTGGCTTGCTTAGTTTTGAAATTCCATGTTATCATAGTGACAACTTCCACATTTGTTTCCCAACATTTTTTGTCTATGTTATTAATATATTGCAATGGAGTGATCATACTGCTTTATACCTGTCTTCTTTTGTTTGAGGGCATATATATATATATATATATATATATATATATATATATATATATATTGGTCTTGATTGCTTTATTTTTAAATTCAATTTATTTGTGTGCTGGTATCCATCAGAATTGTTTACAATGAATTGCAATGGAGTGAGCAAACTGCTTTTGACTTCCCACCTTTTCGTTTGAGAATGGAGGGTATAGATGTATGCTGCTTTTGATAGCTTTACTTTCAAATACAATTTGTCAATGGGTTGTTATCCTGCTGTTCCAATACGATAACCCGTGATGCCTTTTCAATAGCATGATCATAATTGTTTATAATTTCTTTGATCTAGCTCTTTTCATTTTTAGATAGTTAAAGCCAATTCTCTCTTTTTTTTACTAGTGACAGCTACATAGACTGATTGAATGAGGTGGTTAGTTTTTTATTGGCAAAAGGTTGCTCCTTTTTTTGTTTTTTTGGGGTTTGCATGACATCTATTGGAATGCCTGAAACTTGATCCTGACATACCTAATGTAAGTTTTTATTTCCTAAGATGAATCTCTGCATAAGGGTAAGAATTCTTCAGATTGGGAATTTTGATAACATCTTAATGTAGTCTTCTCTTTAAATTCATTTTCGGTTGGTTGAAAGCTTCTACTATGCTATTATTGCTAGCAATTTATGTGTTATTATCCTTCTGTTTGTTCTAGATTTGTTAAATTCTAGATAATACAAAAGAGACGTCTTTGGGATGACATCAATTTAACTCTTGTATATTTTGCATTGAATCATGCATTATTGGATGTTTTATGCCCTTCCCCCAATATGATTTTGGATGATACTACTTCCACAAGAACTTGGTAAGAGAGATTTTGATGCCGTTATGAGGCCATTGCTTTGGGGCATGTTTTCTTCGATGATTTCCAAGGTGCTCAAAAATTGTGTTTTCAACCCATTTTGTGTTGCTTGCTCCTATATGCTTCTTTATGCAGCTGTATGCAGCTGGATCTTCTGTTAAGTGGATTATATCCCAGACATGAAGGAAATTATTATGATTCAAAGGAGTTGGTGCATGATTCAGACCTATAAAACTTTTCACTTTATCTTTATACTTCTGCTGAGGTGTTTCTTTTTAGTTCTTGGTTGGTCATGAAATATGTTTATCTTTTTTTTTTCTTAAATTATTATTATAAGTACATGGTATCTATACTTGTAGGACATTAGTTGGATGGCATCTTTGATTTTGATTTTCTCTTTTGAGAGAGTTGCCTTTATGTAGTCCATGTAATTACTTATGATGCTTTCCTTATCTTTCATCTTAGTGTCACAAGTCCAAATCTTTCTCTTCATATCTTAAAATTTTCCGGTCCTGCCAAGTAAGTCATCAGCAACTGACAAGCCTTGTTGATCTTTGCAGGACAGTGAATTCATCAAAGAATCTTCTGTGCGAACTCCTCTACCTGTTCAGGATTATGCTGTTAGATTTTTGGAGTATACCAATGGCATGTCTGATCTTCCTATCTTGCCTGAGGCACCAACTACGCCTGAGAGAATATATGATACAGGGATTTTGGAGATGTCCTGGGAAGATCATTTTTCAGAAGTATGCATAGGGTCCTCTGGTGTTGTTTTTAGTTGTTCTTTGCCTTGCGTGAATACCTTGTCTGTGATAACTGAAATCCCTGAAAAATCTTTCTTATGTTTTTCATAAAATTTGTGGCATATTTGGGATGTTATGGTGGGATAAGTTTGATCTGTTATTTCTTGTTTTGTAAAAACATGTCTCCTGACGGATGGCTTCATACTTAACTCTGTTTGTTTTACTTCCTCAGGAAAACCTGTTCTACAATGTTCCTTATGGCACTATGCAAGCCTACAGAGAATCCATTGAATCTCGTTGGTTACATGACAAGGTAAAAGAAATTCCTTTTGTGGTTTATTACATGATACTGCTTTCAAATCTAATCTCTTGACATCTGAAGTGGGTTGAAAAAATTTGATGTATACTCTGAATTATACTATATGATCCGTGGAATTAAGCACATTTGACACAAGGATCACAATGATCTAATGTCTTTAGCATTTGCTGTTCTCCTTTCCATATATGAGATATTTGAGCCTGTAGTAGTGGCTTCTGTCTTCTATCTGCTGGTTCTTCAGTGTGTGTATCCTGCAGTGGAACTTGTTTGTTATTGTATTTCAGCCATTTATTTATTTATTTTATTAACTTTGTCTATCTTGAGTTGATCATTAAATTTATATAGGATGTGCACATAATCCTGTGCGTAGTTTCTCAAGTAATTACTGGTGGTTGGGCCTTGCTGTGCTTGTAATATTGCTCATTTGCAACTTGGGTGTTAGAGATGGGATAACAGTCACTTTGCATGTGAGAAAAATCTGCATGCTTTAGCTTCCCTAGGTCATGTGCTGGTGGAAGCCTTGTTGATTGCACTACCCTTCCTTTAGTTAATGTTCCTACTGGTGAATTACTTTGTACTTGAATGACAAAATTTTCATAACTGCCCTCATGTTCAATTTATTTACTTTATGAAGTTTAGATGTTAACTTATTGACTGTAATCCAGAGAAGTAGCAACTCTATGCATCAAGAGGACTGTGAGGCATCTGTTTGCGATTCTGTGGCTGGTAATCAATCTGTACTGTTGATTATTATTGCTGCTTATCAATTGGTTTATCGATGCTTACATTGTTGTTATTTTTTCATTAGATGTACATCATGAAAATACATTTGAAAAGGAGGAAGGTGAAACAGGCACATATATTTTACCTGGAACACTTGAAAGTGGTGGGTCTTCAAAATTCAATCTCAACAAGAGAAAAAACTTCCCGCAAAAGTCATATGGCACAAAATTATATGAAACTGGTGCAAATTTGTCAGGTGAACCATGCTTAGATAGTAGAATAGGTAATCAACCATTGACATTAATTGGAAAAAGACCATCAGGTGCTCTGAATGTTGGTTCAATACCGACAAAACGTATGCGAACAGCTGCTAGGCAGAGGCTTGTGAGTCCTTTCAGTACCACACCTACTGGTGGCATGCAATTAAATAGTAAAACAGATGTTTCAAGTGGGGATGCTAGTTCGTATCAAGATGAGCAGAGTTCAATGCATGCTTGGTCCCAGTGCAGGAAAAACCTGGAAGTTGAGTCTACAATGGACTATGACAGGCAATTACCATATGACAACAAAGAAATTTCTACAAAAATTAAAAAGAAAAAGAAGCCTAAGCATATAGGGTACAAGAATTCATTGAATCTGGCAGATGCAAATGTTTTAGTTGTTCCTGGAAAAGTATGACTATTTTCTATTTCTTTTCGTCTAGTCTGATTTTCTGGTTAAATTGGCTAAATTCTCTTGTATTGCAGGGTTTCTCCTATGAACAGAGGTTGCAGGTTGATGCAACACGAACAGGTGACTCACTTTTCAGTTTAATATTTAATATTTCAATTTGCTTGTGTTCAAAATTCAAGTTTTGTATCCTCAACTAGCAAAAGACTTGAGATACCCTTCGATAATACCTTTACCTTTCCCGCGCATTCCTTGCCCGGAAAGTAAGTTTTCTGATTAATCCTATCTGATGGTGAAGACCTCAATTGTTTCTTTCATGTTATTTTCTTTTTGTAGTTATCTAGTTTGCACTTAACATCTCAATAGTTCTTACCTTTTGTACTTAATTATTCTTACAAAGTCCTACATTTGCTATGTGATACAAGCATTATAGTGCAGAATGTGTACATATTTGAAAATGATTTCCGGCCTACTCTGTACATGAAGTTAATATTGAATTATGACATAATTATGTGTTGATTTTGATTTGAGGCTATACCAAATGTTCATATTTTGTGTTTTATACTGCTTCAGTTAAGTCTCAATTTGTTTTGTCATTCTTTGAGCAAGTACTAGAAAATCCACTGCCATATTTAAGATTTTATTTCTGTACAGAAGCTTCTATTTACTTCAGTACTTGTCAACCATTTAATCATTTGTTTTGAATTGCAGAATGTTAAAAAGAGATTGGAGAATCCACATTTTGAATCTAATGGAAGCACTGGTATCTTGTTTTTTATTTTGAATTTCATTTTGCATCAGGGTTATTATTATCCATATGATTCGCTGAATTGTTAACTACTAAAAATGTGTTCAGGCCTTTATATTTAGCAAGACTGTTGGATGTAGTGAGTGATATATAGTGCAAGGAGAAAGCCTGTTGCCTAGATGATTCATTAACTTAAAAACCATTCCCTAGTGACCCAAACCTAGTTTTAATTGTTTTAGTAAAGAGCTGAGCACCTTCCTCTCAAAGGGTCTGTGGTTTGTTTCTAAATTCTCCTAACTTATTTTGATTCTTGATATATGACCTCTTTTCATATATATTTGGCAAGTCATTTTTATTTATTTATTTCTAACTATATATATGATCTATGTGGCATTATGTAGCATGCACAAGTGGTCATTTTGCATGAATTGCCACTTATAAATAAACAATATGAAAGCATATCCTAACCAATATTTCTAGGTATTTCTGTTTTGCTATTGTATTTATATTTATTTTTCTCTAGCGGATGATTACAGGACAATCAGGGTCTAGAAATCCATGGGCAGCATTTGAGGACCAGGTTGCTTTATTAGTTCGACTTAAATATCATTTTCCTTATCCTCTTGTTAAATTTATTAAGTTAATGAAATGTTCCATCAGGCACTTGTTGTCCTTGTTCATGATTTGGGCCCAACTTGGGAGCTAGTGAGCCATGCTATCAACAGCACTCTCCAATTCAAGGTAAATTAATCGACCATCTATCCTTTTGTTGCTCTTATGTATTGAGATAGGATACTGCCTGTGAACTTATTTTGGCTGTGTACTGGAACCTGCTGTCTGCTTGTTATTTTAGCAAAATCATCATCGATAACATTGTATTGCAGAACTTTATTTGTATGTCAACAAATTTTTATGTGGTTTTTATTTATTTTCCATATGGTTGTTGATACAAGCTTTGAATTTGAATGATGCCAGCTATAGAACTTAGGCAACAGATTTGTCAATTCTGTATTTTGTATGCTTTGTTTGAAATATACATACATACCTAAATATTTTATTTTTGTCTTATCATTTTGTTCGTCAATGTCTTCTAGTTGCATTACATCTTCCAGAAACCTAAAGAGTCCAAGGAACGCCATAAAGCTCTAATGGACAGAAGTGCTGGGGATGGTGCTGATAGTGCAGAAGATTCCAGTTCTTCTCAGCCATATTACCTGGCATTCCAAAGGCAAGGACCTGCTTCTTAACCTTTTAGTTTTTTTTTTTTTTTTTTTTTTTTTAATCAAAGGAGCAAAAGCTGAGAAAAGAAAAAAGCAACAATTAAAAAGAAAGGCGAAATCGAAGACAAAGATCTTCAAGCCATCTGGGACGTTCCAATCCTTGGAAGTAGAGGGAGAGTAGGGGATTCATTCTGCCTTGAGTAGCTAATGCGTCAGCAATTTGATTTTCTTCATGAGCAATGGTGTCGATCCGCAAACATGAGGACAAATTTAGCTTCAGCTTTAGGCTCGCAACATCATTCTTGAGTCTCCAAGCAACACAGTTGTCAAAATGCTTCAGAAGGCCAGCAACGCCAGGACAATCACAAAAAATATTGTTTGGAGTCCAACCCCTGGAGGAGCAAAGGTCCAAGGCGAAGATAATGGCTGCAATTTCAGCTGAAATGGGGGAGTTCGAAGAGTCACCAATGGAACCTGCAATTAGAATTAGGCCTGTATTAGTAACAGCAATAAAACCTAGACCACATCCCAAGCTAGTCCAAGAAGCATCAGTAAAAAGACTGATAGAGGACCAAGGCAAGTTAGGGCGAGAGTACTCCCTGGTTTGTTTTCCAATAGCTTTAAAATAGTTTGAGCAATAGGACCAGGCTCTGGAAAAAATGGAATCCAGATTAGGAGTCTGGCCCTTGAAGATCAAATTACACCGGTCTTTCCAGATGATCCAAGTAGCAGTAGCTACAAGTGCTTTAAAAAAGGCATCATTGCTTTTGGAGGTAAATCTGTGAGTAAGCCAAATCCCAGACTCGAGGTTAGTGAATAGGTTGGTATCCAGGTTAAAGGCTGCAAATAGAGAGATCCAGGTAGGAGCAACCCTAGTGCAGCTCCAAAGGACATGAGAGGCTGACTCCGGAGCCAAACCACAGAATTTGCACAAAGTGAAGGGTCCAACATTAAGGTCATAAAGGTTGGAACCAGTAGGGAGTCTGTCATGGGCCAATTTCCAGATAAAAAGTTTGGTCCTAGGGAGAACACAAAGCTTCCAAATAGAATCCCAACCAGGCCAAGGAGATTGATCAATGGTAACCAAATGATCATAAATAGCAGCAGCTGTAGTCATTTTAGAAGAGTTGGGTTCCCAGTCCCAGCAGGATGGAGAGTCAGAAGTGATCGTAAGATCATTAATCCACTTCCAATCAAAATTAGGACCGAAAATGTTACGAATGAGGTCGCCGCAAAAGGTACCATTGTCGAGAAAATCAGAAAAGGAAAGAGTATCATGGTCAACAGACATGTTAGATAAGTAGGTTTGTGAATAATAGGTAAATCCAGAAGACAGGGGTCCTTCCATAAGTCCAAATCAAAAGGATTTGCAAAGATAATTTTAAAATTGTTTCTTTGACAGTGGGCAGTGCGGGAGATAGATTTAAAAAACCAAGATGTGGGCCGAGGAGAAACAAAGCTCCAAGGTCTCCAATTTGAATACTTGTGTTTGAAAACATCCACCCAGATTTTGTTATCAGAATTAAAAATAGAGAAGATGTTTTTAGCTATAAGGGAAAGCTTCAAGTGCTTAAGATTTCTGAGCCCAAGCCACCCCTCGGACTTTTTTAGTGTAGTAACTGTCCAACCAATAGTATGGAACCCCCTACTATTGCTGCCATTGCTCCAAAGAAACTGTCTAGCAAGTTTAGAAATTTGGTCTAGGATATAATCAGGGAGGTTCATGACTGAGAAGAAATAATTTGGAAGAGAGAAGATAGAGCTATTCAGGAGGATAACTTTACCAGCAGTGGAGATAGGGGCATGATTCCAGGAGGAAATGCTACGGTGGACCTTGTTTGTCAGACAATTAAGCTGGGAAAAATTAATCCTGTTAGGGGAAATAGGGATACCAAGATAGTTGAAAGGAAAAGAACCCTGAATGATCCCCAGGATAGAGGTGATTGATCTAATAAGCTTTTTGTTGCACCAAGTGGGGAAATAAGCTATAGATTTATTAAGGTTTGGTTTCTGGCCAGAGATTAAGTGGTAGATGTTAAGGCACATCAAACAGTTACGAGCAGTTTTGCGGGAAGCCTTAGTAACAAGAAGGAGGTCATCCGCAAACATAAGATGATTAAAATCATGGGTAAGAGCAGAGTTGAAACTAGGAACGAGAGATAAAGTCAGAGCTTTATTAAGGATGGCTGTCAAATTTTGGGTAACCAGAAGAAAGAGAACGGGGGATAAGGGGTCCCCTTGCCTTAAACCACGACTACTGAAAATCCAATCCGAATTGTGACCATTAAGAAGAAAGGAGAAAGAAGCTGACGAAATGCAAGAACGAATCCAGGAGATCCAAAGATCTGGGAACCTCATTTTTTGGAGGGTAGCAATGATGGCATTCCATTCAATTGAATCAAAGGCTTTTTCAATGTCTATTTTAATGATCATCCTAGGAGGGGCCGGGAACTCAGTTTCAATCGAGTGGGCAATTTCCTGGGCGGGAATAACATTATCAGAAGAGCCACAACTGGCTAAGAAGCCTGTTTGCTCAGGTCCGATAAGTTTATTGATCACCCTCTTAAGATGAATGGCTAAAATCTTTGAAATAACTTTGTAACAAACATTGCAGAGAGAGATAGGCCGAAAATCAGAAACAGAGAGAGGATTATCTTTTTTCGGAATAAGAGCAACAAAAGTTTTTCCTCAGGAGGGAGGGATATTTGAAGTTTGAAAAAAATGAGAAACCGCTTTGAAAAAATGGTCACCAAGAACACTCCAATAAAAGATGTAGAATTCAACATTAAGGCCATCCAGGCCAACACTTTTGTTGCGAGGCATAGATTTGAGTGCTTGATAGACCTCCTGTTTCGTGACAGGTCTGATCAAATCCACTCTATCTACATCCTCAAGAACCACAAAGTCATCCGGAATGGCATTAAAGAGGTAGTCCACATTAAGATCAGAGGAGGAGCGCCAAAGTTTTTAATAGAAATCCAAAAAACAGCATTCAATACCAGATTGATCAATAACGGTAGTACCTGTGGGGTCTTTGATGGAGTGCACTTTATTTTTGTGATGGCGAATTTTAACAGAAGTGTGGAAGAATTTAGAGTTGCGATCACCGTCAGACAGCCAAAGCAACTTAGCCCGTTGTCCCCAGTAGATAGTGTTTTGACGAAGAAGGGCAGAATGACGATTATGCAGAGCCCGGAGCCAAGTATTCCTCCAGTTTTGATCCAAAACAGCACTATCAGCATCGGCTTCAACTTTCTGGATTTCAGTTTCAACATTTTTAATTTCTTTGTCAATGTGATGAGTTCCAGAAGCTTTCCACCTGAGAATGTTACGTCTAGTCAGGGAGATAAAATGCGAAAAAGAATGCATAGGAGTAGCATCAGACGAAGAATTCCAGGCTTTAATAACACTATCATGGCAACCAGGAAAATCCATCCAAAAATTTTCAAAACGAAAAGTTTGTTTAGTTTTGGGAGAAGAAGAGAAGGGAAAAACATAAAGGAAAATGGGGGAATGATCAGAACAGGTGCTGGGAAGGTGACGATTTGAAAAATTTTTGAAAGCAGAGATCCAACAGGGATTTGCAAGATAACGATCAAGCCGAGCCCAACGTCTGGAGAACCCAGCTTGATTATTACACCAGGTAAAGATAGGGTCAATGAAATCTAGATCAGTAAGGTTATTATCAGTAATGAAATTAGAAAAGAAGGAAGCTTTATTAATATAACTATGAAAAGAGCCACCACGATGCTCATCACAGGAAGTAATGGCGTTGAAGTCACCTGTCAGGAGCCAGGGAATGTTAAGAGAAGTCATACCAGAGAGCCGTTTCCAAGTAAGGTTTTGAAGAGAGAGCACCTGGGGGTTGTAGATAACAGAGAGAATCCAATGAACATTTTGAGTAGAGATAACTAAGTGTAGGATAGCCCGGGAGTTAGAAACTGGGTTAACAGAGCCAACTCCATGATTCCACAGAACAATAATTCCTCCAGACAGTCCCACCGAAGGGATGGCAGCCCAGTCCCAAACTTTTGAGAGAGTGTTGCAAAAACGATGGATACGATCACAATCTGCCTTAGTTTCAACAAGACAAATGAAATTTGGTTTGAGTCTACAAATAGTGTCGTGGATACGATCCAGAGTACAACGGTTGGAGAGACCTCTGCAATTCCAAGTGAAAATTTTTAAATCCATGGAAAGATTAAAAAGGGGAAAGAGTAGATGAGTTAAGGCAGAGGGGTTTTTCTCCCTTTCTTTGAGCGAGAAGAGCCAAAAGAGGGGGCTCTTCTTGCTAAAGCTTCTAGCTTGGAGTCTTTTTGGTATTGAATGAGAGTCATGTTGTCGTCGGGCTTCATGGAAGCATCAGAGAAGTCAGAATCTGGAAGCACAGGGGAGCCGGGATCATCCAAGCCCTGTTCCAGAGAGGAATCACCGGCTAGGACATTAACAACTTTCTCCACTGTTAAAAGATGAGACTCATCAATATCCATCCGTTGTCCAGCAGAGGTGAGGAGAAAAGGAGGCTGCGGACAATTAGGGTTTTGAGACACTGAAGCAGTCAAAGGGTCTCCAGTTGCGTGTTTCAACATGAGGTCCTCACAGTTCTCAAGATAGGGATTTTCCTCGGGATGACGAAGAGGATTAAGAGGGGGATCTCCCAAAGCAAAAGAAGGAGAGTCTCGAGGAGGGAAAGAGATGTTGGGGAGCGAGTTATGGGCGGAGGAGGGATTCCCAAGGGGAACGTTACTTTTTACTGTAGGATGGCACCCACCTCTCACCGAGAGACCACCACATGTCGCGTGCATGCCTGTTAAAGGCCTTTCGAGGCGCGAGGCCGGACATGCAAGCTGACACGTGTCAGACAACGGCAGGGTTGGCAACATAGTAGGGTTTGGGTCGTTAACGGTCTCTCCGGGACGGCGGGCACTCCCTTCACCGCCACGATCACCGGAATGAAAGCCGCCACGGCCACGTCCCCGGGATTTAGAGCTGCGCTTTCGGGGAATTAACCAAGGACCAAAGTCACGCTCGTTATCGGAGATGGAGGCGCAAACCAGGTCGGCAGAACCACCTTGCTCTTTTTCAACCTCATCAATCTGCATTTTCGGAGCAACGTTCACCGGCCCTTGAGCCACCGGCTCCGGGGGCATACGTTGCTCTTTCTGTGGACGATTGCTGGAGAAGGAGCAGTGGACTTCACCATGACCGATTCGACCACACCTGTAACAAAAAACGTGAAGCTTCTCATAGAGAACTAAAACAAATACTGAATGCTCACCATAGTTAACCCAGGTGCCTTGTTGTAGAGGTTGAGAAAGGTCCACCTCCACACAGACCCTTGCGAACTTAGCCCTGGAACAGTCAAGCGTATGATCATCCACTTTAAGCACACGGCCAAATTGTGAAGCTACCATCTCCAGGATATCACCACCCCAGAGCTCCATTGGTAGATGAAAAATTTGGATCCAGACCGCGGCTATCGAGAGCCTCTCAAAAGCCGGCTGGAAAGACTCCTTCCAAGGGCTGAGTTGAATAATATGACCTGCAACAGTCCAGGGTCCATCATAGAGAAGACGGTTTTGCATCTCAGGTGATTCACATCTAATGTAGTAGTATCTGTTCGGGAGGTCAGCCACTGAGAAGGCACCAAGTCCTCTCCAAGCATCAGCAAGAGCAAGCTTGGTTTGGTCAAGCGGTAAGGATTTCCCAAGGAACTTAGCATAGACAGAAGTTTGCATTGCATCTCTAGCATGGATCCAGAGATCTTGATCAATGGTTACAGCAACTTTGGAGTATTTTTTTATTTTGTCGAAGTGCTCACGTTGAAGATGAAGAGGAGTTTCCACCGAGGCTGATTTAGAGCTAGAGTTTACAATATTCACCCAGGAAACCCCAACGCGGGTTCCTGACGAGGAGAGAGGGGGCAGCTGGGGCCCCGGAGGGGCCATGAAGGCGAAAAAAACAGGAGAAGGATTTCAGGGGAGCGAGAGAAACAGAGTGGAGCTGGCTGTAGTGTGCAAAAACCTGAAAGATAACCTTTTAGTTGATTTGTGACCTCTGTAATACTTGCGCTGCTTATAGTCTGAGACTCTGTTTTAGCTTATTTTCTCCTGCTGCTTAATCAGGGTAGCGCCAAACAGTTGTTTTCAACGCCTTCAAGGGCCAATGGAAGAGGACACCCTAAAGGTGCATTTTGAAAAGATAATTTTGATCAGACGACAACAGCATTCATGCAGGAGTCAGGTCTGTTTTTCTTAACTCTGTTGTATGAGAATCATAGGTGCTCCGTCAGACAGGAACTTTTCTCACTCTTGTTTTTAAACATCAGATGAGCCTTAACTGATCTTTAAAGCTGGCAAGAAGTATATCTTTTAGTTGTCAGTTGCCAATACTTGAAAGAAATTCTCAACCTTACTTTTACTTGAAAAGTTGAATTGTTGCTATAGGTTCAATGTTTTTTAAGCATTAGGCATGTATTTTGTTTTATAGCCAGCTTTTGACTTTTGTGTAGGTAGCATATTGGACCCGACATCACCTTTGCGAGGGATGACGACGACCAACAATTGGACCAGACATCACCTTTTGTGTAGGTAGCATATTGGACCCGACATCACCTTTGTGTAGGTAGCATATTGGGCGGACCGGCGGCAGCGGCCTTGGCCGGACAGGCGGCGGCCTCCTTTGAGGGAGAGAGGGAGAGGAAAGATTAAGGTTAGGGTTTTCTCTAATACACATGTATTTATAAAATCCTAAAACAGATCCCAATGCAATATCAACCATTGATTCCACATATTGGATCTTCCCTCTTATTGGATATTAATCATATTAGATCCAATAAGCTAACACTTAATTCAAATTAAGTCCCTCATTTTTAAGTTATCTCATAACTCAATCCTTACACATTCACGGTTAGACCAAATAACCTCTTGATTTATCTAAACTCCATTTAGCTATTCGACTCATTAGATTGAGTCCGGATTTCACGGCTTTTACGTGTGTGATCCTGTAGGCCCGTTTTAAAATCGACAATGGGATTTTAACCTTGTTAAGGCCCATAAGTCACAAATGCCGTCTAGCATGGCAATGTGACTACCCGAATTAAAACGGAGGTTGACTGGGTAATCAACTAACCTTCTAACCTTATCTGATTCTTTTGCCAATTGAATAAGGCATGGAGCTTAGTCATCCTTATTTATTTGTCGATTGATTTCTTGATTCTCGGTGAACTGACTAGGTCAAATAAATGATAACCCTTACCATTTCACTTGGGCGTGGCCACGCACTACTCAGTTTCACCGATCAAGTGGCCGGTGATATTCTCTTTCCTCAGAGAGTGGCAATCCCCTCGCATCGCTACTGTTACTCGCTATGAATCTCGATACACCCAATCATACCCACACTTGTCACTTTGTTACGAATGACGTTAGGCATATGTCAAAGTACACCAACACTCATCCAAGCTCCATAGCAACCTTGAGTCTAAGGATTCAGTATAAGCGTTATACGAGATTGACATCACATGTCTTATAATCCATAAAACATGATCATCACATGTCAAAGTACACCAACACTCATCCAACCACTTATAACTTTGCAACCATGCAGTGATCTCGTGAGCGGATCGATCCAGGCACGTTGTTCATTAACACGTGTCTATGTCTATTGATTGACATCACATGTCTTATAATCCATAAAACATGATCATCACACAATAAGCATACTAGTCTTAGTTTACTATCATTCCCATGACAGTAATTGACTAGGGATGTTTAGAAAGTTGTTCCTTTACGCACTAAGGTTTTACTACCCGAATCACGTATTCAGCAACTTGTGCGGAACAAACTCTCAGGGATAGTTCTATCCAAGCAGACATGCACAGAAATGTAGTAAGATAAAACAAGCCAGGCTTTATTAAAAAACATATAACTAATAAAGGTTCAGATCAACGCATTGGGACTAGGGCTAACACTAACACACACCACCTTCGAGTGCTCACTTGGCTAGTTCACCCCAAGAAAATTTGCTGACTAATGACACAGGAGCACCTCCTTTGAGTCAAGCTTCCTCACAGAGGCAGTTTTCAGGCTCAATTCATGGACATGGAATTGGAGGGCAGTGGCAGCAACAGCAGCAACCTCAGTCACAACAACCACAACCACCTCAGCATTAGCATTGGCAAACAGCACAGACTAATTTGAGTCAAGTCAGGCTTTATTAAAAAACATATAACTAATAAAGGTTCAGATCAACGCATTGGGACTAGGGCTAACACTAACACACACCACCTTCGAGTGCTCACTTGGCTAGTTCACCCCAAGAAAATCTGCTGACTAATGACACAGTAGCACCTCCTTTAAGTCAAGCTTCCTCACAGAGGCAGTTTTCAGGCTCAATGCATGGACATGGAATTGGAGGGCAGTGGCAGCAACAGCAGCAACCTTAGTCACAACAACCACAACCACCTCAGCATCAGCATTGGCAAACAACAAACTCAGGGCCTGGATGACAAAAGGGGATGTGAACAAATGATTCCCAAGAAGACTTCATTTCCCTTGTATGCTATTGTACAGGTAGGTTGGTATTGTGTGGCTCTGCTTCTATATAAGTTCTTTAAGCTTTTTTTATTTTTTTTCTGGTTGCATAATCTATGCTATTGATGGACAAGATTGTTTGTGTGTGCTAAGTTGAAAATGGCTGATTGCTGTCCCTTAGTTCTTGTTTCTTTAGGTGGATAATCAGGATACATAAGGGCTATCTCATGAAAATGAACAATTTAGGTGTTCTACCTGCTGATGAGAAGTTTTAGTTTGGATAGAATGAATATCTTGCATTTATGGAATCATACATGCATGACCATTATTGTTTATCTGACCCCTTATGATGTGAGTGTTAGTGTTAGCCCTAGCCCCAATACGTTGATCTGAACCTTTATTAGTTATATGTTTTATAATAAAACCTGGCTTGTTTTATCTTACTACATTTCTGTGCATGTGTGCTTGGATAGAACTATCCCTGAGAGTTTGTTCCGCACAAGTTGCCGAATATGTGATTCGGGCAGTAAAACCTTGGTGCATAAAGGAACAACTTTCTAAACATCCCTAGTCAATTACTGTCATGGGAATGATAGTAAACTAAGACTAGTATTCCTATTGTGTGATGATCATGTTTTACGGATTATAGGACATGTGATGTCAATCAATAGACATAGACACGTGTTAGTGAACAGTGTGTCTGGATCGATCCGCTCACGAGATCACTACATGGTTGCAAAGTCATAAGTGGTTCTTGTGTAACGCTTAAACTGAATCCTTAGACTCAAGGTCGCTATGGAGCTTGGATGAATGTTGGTGTACTTTGACATACGCCTAACGTCATTCGTAACAGAGTGACAAGTGTGGGTATGATTGGGTGCATCGAGATTCATAGCAAGTAACATTTGCGAAGCGAGGGGATTGCCACTCTCTGAGGAGAGAGAATATCACCGGCCACTTGATCGGTGAAACTGAGTAGTGCATGGCCATGCCCAAGTGAAATGGTAAGGGTTATCATTTATTTGACCTAGTCAGTTTACCGAGGATCAAGAAATCGATCGACAAATAAATAAGGGTGACTAAGCTCCATGCCTTATGTTGATCGAGATATTCAATTGGCAATGGAATCGGATAAGGTTACAAGGTTAGTTGATTACCCAGTCGATCTCCGTTTTAATTCGGGTAGTGACATTGCCATGCTAGACGGCATTTGTGACTTATGGGTTTTAATGAGGTTAAAATTCCATTGCCGATTTTAAAACGGGCCTACAGGATCGCACACGTAAAAGCCGTGAAATCCGGACTCAATCTAATGAGTTGAATAGCTAAATGGAGTTTATATAAATCAAGAGTTGATTTGGTCTAACCGCGAATGTGTAAAAATTGAGGGACTTAATTAGAAATTAAGTGTTAGCTTATTGGATCTAATATGATTAATATCCAATAAGAGGAATCAATGGTTGATATTGCATTGGGATTGGTTTTAGGGTTTTATAAATACATGTGTATTAGAGAAAACCCTAACCCTAATCTTTCCTCTCCCTCTCTCCCTCAAGGAGGCCGTCGGTCCGCCCTAGCCAAGAGGACGCCGCCGCCGGTCAAAGGTGCTGTCCGCCTTTTCCCCCCTTTTTGGAGAAAGGTTTCTCCATCCGGATTGCCGCTACTCGGCTCCGGCGAAGGTATAGGTCGATACCCCTTTGGTCTTTCTTGTTTATTCATGTATGTTAGTTCACAGACCGGTTTTTTCATTGATATTTCTTTATCAATGAAGATCGCCGGGGTGAGAGTCTTTTGAGATTATTTCATAATGGTTGTGGAATTTTTCTCAAAAGATTCTCACATGTGAAACATTCGCCGAGTGTCGGTTTTTGGATTTACAATTCCTTACACATGTTTACGATTAGGTTTTGAGACCTAATTTTAATTGCTATTCGTATTTCTCGATAAGAGTTATCATTGGATACTAGCAATCCATACCGGATTGTTTCTGGCTTGTGTGTGTGTGAGCGTAGAGGGGAGTCGCGTATATGCAGTCTCTTTTTCGACTACACCCCTTGAATTGTATTTATTTATTTATTTTAGATTTTTATATCTTTATTTGTTTCCATTGCATGCTAGGGTTCATGCTAGTTTTTGTTTGTTATCCGCTGTGCATATTTTGCTTCTAGCATGCTCGTAGACCCTTGTCGATCTCAACAGTGGTACCAGAGCGAGGTTTTCTTTTGCATGCTTTGGACTTTGGTTTTATTTGTTCTCATCTTTCATATTATTTGATGTTTGTTTGGTTCAAATAAAACATAAAAGTTTATGGAATTGATTGATTGATTTTAGCACAAATCAATTAATAGTGAGTTCAAATTTATCGATTGAGATCAAATGGTTTGATCTTATGGGGTAACTTGAACACATGATTCCAAACGGCTTAAATTAAATTGTTTATTTAAAATGCATTTTATATCATGTGATGATAGCATGCATGTGTGAATGTTTATTCATATGATGAATATTTGTATGGTGAATGTTATGAATGTATGATTTATTTTGTGCTATCATGGTCCTTAGATAGACACGGCCTGCATGCCGTTTTTACATTTGGATACAACCTACGTGTCGTGGTAATTTAATACGGCCTGCGAGTCATTTTCATTGCATACGGTATGCGTACCGTTTATTTATTTTTCATTTAATTCCTTTTATGAAGACGGCGAGATTCAAAGAGGCGGATCCAGACGAGAAGTCCTAGCCCAAGAGATAGTCTCTAGGTTTAGGTTTTTCGGGCTCATGATTGTCACCATGTTTTTCATGTTTTTATTTTTATTTCATTGTGAATGGATGCATGTTAAGCCGTAAAAGATTTAAATCCCATTAAATAGTAAGTCTTAAAATGCCTTCCACTACTCAAAACTTGTCAAGGCATCGATCGTCGAAACGGACGCCATGCCGTCGCTGGTGTGCGCTAGATTATCTTTGTGAGGCAAGTGCCGGAATAAATGTTATATCTGACATTTGGGTAATGTTTTGACTTGACAAGGGTAGTAGTGACCGTCCTAGCCCTAGGCATTAAAATGGGAAGTGCTTTAACATAATAGTTGTTAATCCCATTTGATCCAAGGGTCTCATGGTGATGTGATTGGAAATAGTTCCTACCTAAATAACAGAGTCTTGGGTGTACAAGCTCAGCTTGACCAGGACAAAGTGAAATATGGACCTTGGCCCACAATAAAACCACTAACACGAATTATTTTTGAATATTTGTGGGAATATTATAATAGCCAAAAACTAATACTAGTTTACACATTTTCTGTATAGTTTCAATGACAACCGTAAATCAGAACACTTTTTCTTTGCGATCTGTTCTTGAGAAGGACAAACTCAATGGGCCAAACTTTCTAGACTGGGCTCGTAACCTGAGAATTGTTATTAGGTAAGAGCAGAAGCTAGAGGCCATTGAGAAGCCACTACCTGATCCACCGGGTAGGAGCGCTACGGCTGCCGTCAGAGAGGCTTTTGAGAAAGCCAAGAAAGACTCTAACGACGTCACCTGCATGATGTTGGCAACCATGACTCCTGATCTGCAGAAACAGTTCGAAGATATGGAAGCCTATACCATCATGGTGTCACTCAAGGAAATGTTCCAAGAGCAAGCCCGTCATGAAAGGTTCATGACTACGAAAGCGCTTACCTCCTGCAAGATGGCTCTGGGTACTTCGGTTAGTGCCCATGTGCTCAAGATGAAGGGTTATATTGATACCCTAGAGAAACTTGATGCACCCATCCGTAAGGAGCTTGCCGTTGATCTAGTTCTTGGGTCTCTGGCCGAGGCCTATGATCAGTTTATATTAAATTATAATATGCACGGCATGGATAAGTCTTTGGTTGAGCTACATGGGATGCTTAAAAATGCTGAACCAAGTATTAAAAAGACTGTCCCGGTGATGATGGTCCAGAAGAACAAGGGTCAAAGTGGAAAGGGAAAGGGAAAGGCCAAGGCCAAGCCAAAGGAAAAGGTTGGACCTTACACCAAAGGCAAGGCGGCCAAGACTCCCAAATCCAAGCCTCTAAAGGAAGGCAGCTGCTTTCACTGCAAGGGAGCTGGCCACTATATCTGGAAGATTTGAAGAAAGGAAAGGTTCCCCCTGCTTCAGGTATTTACATGATAGAGATCAATCTCTCTATTTCTACTTCTTGGGTATTAGATACCGGATGTGGTTCTCACATTTGTTCAAATGTGCAGGGACTGAGAAATAGGAGGGTATTGAAGAAGGGCGAAGTCGACCTAAGAGTAGGTAACGGCGCAAGAGTTGCGGCGGTGGAGATAGGCGACTATTCTCTGACTTTACCTTCAGGATTAGTGATTCAATTATCGAATGTTTATTATGTACCTGCTATGAGCAGGAACATTATTTCAATTTCATGTTTAGACAATGATGGATTCAATTTTGTTATTTTGAATAATGAATTTTCCATTCATCGTAATAACATCTTGTATGGCAATGGTGTGCTAAACAATGGTCTTTATGTTCTAGACTTGACTAATCACAAATCAATCTACAATGTAAATGGTAAGAGGATAAAAACAAATGAGTTAAATCCATCTTACATCTGGCATTGTCGTTTAGGACATGCAAATGACAAATGCATCTCAAGACTCCATAGAGATGGAGCACTTGGGTCATTTGATTTAGAGTTATTTGACACATGCGAATCTTGTTTGCATGGAAAAATGACAAAGAGACCCTTCACCAAAATTGGTGAAAGATCTAGCGACTTATTGTGTCTCATACATAGCGATATATGTGGACCAATGAGCACGCAGGCAAGAGGTGGTTATGTGTATTTCGTAACCTTTACGGATGACTTCAGCAGGTTTGGATACGTCTACCTGATAAAGCATAAGTCCAAAACCTTTGAAAAGTTCAAAGAATTTAAGAACGAAGTACAAAACCAGCTTAGCAAAAGTATTAAGGCCATTCGATCTGATCGAGGTGGCGAATATTTGAGCCAAGAGTTTGATCATTATCTCAAAGAGTGTGGAATTGTTTCGCAGCTCACTCCACCTGGAACACCTCAGTGGAATGGTGTGTCCGAGAGGAGAAATCGAACCCTATTAGATATGGTCCGATCGATGATGAATCAAACGAGTCTTCCAAGATCCTTTTGGGGATATGCCCTTGAAACGGCTGCGTTCCTACTAAACCGTACTCCAACTAAGGCACTAAATAAGACTCCATATGAGATATGGTATGGGTGAAAGCCCAATATGTCTTTTCTAAAGATCTGGGGGTGCGAGTGTCATGTTAAGCGGTTAACATCGGACAAACTCGCATCCAAAACAGACAAATGCCTGTTTGTGGGATACCCTAAGGAAACGAAGGGTTATTCATTCTACAACCCCACTGAGAACAAAGTGTTTGTTGCTCGACATGCTATTTTCTTAGAGAAGGAGTTTCTTCTGAAGAAAGATAGTGGGAGTAGAGTTGAACTTGAAGAGATTCAAGTCCCACAGACTCCGACTGAGGAAAGGTTGGAAATGGAATCGAATTCACAAGATGTTGTGGAACCCGAACCCATTACACAAGCACCTAGAAGGTCCGGTAGGGTGCGTCACGAGTATATGAGATATGGTTATCTCATAACTGATGACCAAAGCTTAGAGCTGGTGGATCAGGATGAACCCACCACCTACCGTGAGGCTATTGAGAGTCCAGACTCAGACAAATGGCTTGGAGCCATGAAATCTGAGATGCAATCAATGTATGATAATCAAGTTTGGAACTTGGTTGACCCACAGAAAGGTGCGAAGATCATTGAGTGCAAATGGATCTTCAAGCGTAAAGGCGATAATACCTTCAAAGGTAGACTAGTGGCGAAGGAATTTCGATAAACTCATGGTATAGACTATGACGAAACCTTTTCACCAGTAGTCATGCTCAAATCCATTAGGATTCTACTTGCCATAGCCGCATATTATGACTATGAGATATGGCAAATGGACGTCAAAATGGCTTTCCTTAACAGAAACCTTCTCGAGGATGTGTACATGACACAGCCTGAGGGTTTTGTCGACCAACAGAATCCCACAAAGGTTTGCGAGCTCCAGAGATCCATTTATGGACTCAAGCAAGCATCCCGAAGCTGGAATCTTCGATTTGATGAGACAGTCAAAGAGTTTGATTTTATCAAAAATGAAGATGAGCCTTGTGTGTACAAGAAGACTAGTGGGAGCATAGTCATCTTCTTAGTGTTATACGTCGATGACATTCTACTCATTGGGAATGACATCCCAACATTACTAAGTGTTAAGCAATGGTTGGGTAAGTGTTTCTAATGAAAGACTTAGGTGAAGCCGAAACTATCCTAGGGATAAAGATCTATAGAGATAGATCGCAACGGCTTCTTGGACTAAGTCAATCTAGATACATAGACAAGGTGTTGAAGAGATTCAGCATGTCTAACTCCAAGAAAGGGTTCCTACCCTTGTCTCAGGGAGTAGTTCTTAGTAAAGGGGATTGTCCTAAAACTAAAGAGCAAAGGGAATACATGAGTAGGATTCCTTATGCTTCTGCAATAGGATCTATCATGTATGCCATGTTATGTACTAGATTGGATGTCGCTCATGCACTGAGTATGACGAGCAAGTTCCAACAGGATCCAGGTGAAAACCATTGGACTGCTGTCAAGAATATCCTATAATACTTGCGAAGAACTAAGGATTATTTCTTGGTGTATGGTGGTGAGAATGAGCTCGTTGTAACTGGTTACACCGATGCTGCATTTCAAACCAACGCAGATGATTGCAAATCACAATCATGTTACGTGTTCTGCTTAAACGGAGGTGCTGTTAGCTGGAAAAGCTCAAAACAAGACACCGTCGCTGATTCTACTGCAGAGTCTGAGTACATAGCAGCTTCAGATGCTGCTAAGGAGGCTGTTTGGCTTCGGAGGTTCTTATCTGGGTTAGGCGTTGTTCCATCAAGCCTAGATCCAGTTAGCCTCTATTGTGACAACAACGGGGCCATCTGATAAGTGCTTGATTATACATGTTTTACCTACTTGTTTTACATACATTGAGCATCATTTTACCATGGATTATGTCTCATAAACTGTATTTTGGTGTTCTTTTATGCAATTAGGTTGTGGAAGTGTTAAAGGAGGAAAAGGAAGCAAAGATGGGTTATAAAGACGTATTGTTGGGAGCTTTTGTACAACACAAGTGTCAAGGCACAAGAGGGGATCATGCACATGAGGGTGTGTGCCAACTTCCTGAAGAATTCAAGATGATTTGTGTGATGGAAGGGCACAAAGGCAGTCACACCTTCATGTCCCAACTTGTGTGAAGATAGTTAAAGCTCTCAAATGATGATTCGAAGGAGGAGAAGTCTTATAACTCACTACATGGACGTGTGCCCGACCATGTAGCCTCAAGATGAGAGAGTTTGGATCGCGTTTATGAAGAGTACTGTAGCAAAACAACGTGCATTTCACTGCAGCAGTACTGTAGCAGAAATTACTGTTCAAGCGACCGCGTCAAAATCCCACGCGACCGCGTGGGAATTCTGCAGCCCACGCGACCGCGTGGGATCTCACGCGGTCGCGTGAAGACACGTGACTGGAGCGATTCAGGCTTATAAATTGCCCTTTTTGCCGATTCTTTTGGTATCTTTTGTGTGGCTTTTGAGAGGCGAAGCGGCTAGGGTTTGAGGAGGAGGTCTTTGCCGAATTGTAGGGCCGTTCTTCACCAACTTTGATAGTTCTTTCCTCTGTCATAGCATCGAGGGAGTCATTGGCGACCTAGCTTCGGAGAAGGATCCTTCAAGACGTTGAGCGACCCATCAAGGCCATCATCACGAATTCAAGGGGGTTTACTTCCATGGTTTACATTGCTTTTCATTGTATTATATTTTGCTTTGTAATAAGCCCCATGGAGGGCTAAACCCTAGTAGATACTTGGGCATGTGAACCCTAGGTTTCGATTCATGTATTGACTTTCTTTATGCTTTCTTTTAAGTCCGAGTTTATTTGAGTTTTAATCTTGTTTAATCATTGCTTGCATGCCTTATTGATTCGTATGGTTGTTTGGTATGTTTGATTTGTTTCCTTGGTGAGAGAGAGGTCTCCATTAGGGATTAGAACATACAAGGTTAAAGAGGGTTGAGAGGGTGAGTCTTGAGATAGAGGAGTGTCCCCTTTCCCTTCCGATTGAGTGTTTCCTATCTCCGTATTCCCTAAGTTTTATGCAACCATATGGGGTGTGAGGCGTGAGATTGATAGATTTCTCCGCCGGGACCTTTGTAGGGGGTTAGGGATCTTCCGCCTAGAAGTAGGGTTAGATCTAATTTTAGGAATCTGTTTCACTCTTAGGTATCCCTAGAACTCATTGCGGTCATATGGGGTGTGAGGTGTTGAGATTGAGCGATTTCTCTGCCAGGACCTTGTAGGGGACTAGTATCGGTGGCCTGGAGGTAGGGACCGATTATTCTTGGATTACTTCGACTCATAGAACTCGGTTAGAAGCATTTAGTTAGTCTTGCACTTCATGATAGAGCCTAGGGGGAGCATTACCCGGGTATCTCATCTTCATTGATTGAGATCTCCCTTTATTTACCCTTTGCCTATTCATCTCTGGTATTAATTTCTATGCACACTAGATCACCACAAAATCACATTAGTCGTTAGGCTAGATTGCAGAGAAGAAGTTAGTACTAGTAGCCCTGTTCCCTGTGGATTCGACTACCCTACTCACCGGGTATAATTATTACTTCGACAACCCGTGCACTTGCGGTACACACACGCAAGGGGTGTGTCACCATCGCACAGGCTAAGGAGCCCCGATCACATCAGAAGTCCAAACACATACTCAGGCGATTCCATCTCATCCGAGAGATCCTCGACAGAGGAGATGTGAAGGTGTGCAAGATAGTTGGAGAAGATAACGTAGCTGACCCACTAACCAAGCAGTTGGTTAAGGCGAAACATGACCGTCACATGGTATCAATGGGTCTTAGGGCTATGCCCGATTGGAACTAGTGCTAGTGGGAGATTGTTAGTGTTAGCCCTAGCCCCAATACGTTGATCTGAACCTTTATTAGTTATATGTTTTTTAATAAAACCTGGCTTGTTTTATCTTACTACATTTCTGTGCATGTGTGCTTGGATAGAACTATCCCTGAGAGTTTGTTCCGCACAAGTTACCGAATACGTGATTCGGGCAGTAAAACCTTGGTGCATAAAGGAACAACTTTCTAAACATCCCTAGTCAATTACTGTCATGGGAATGATAGTAAACTAAGACTAGTATGCCTATTGTGTGATGATCATGTTTTACGGATTATAGGACATGTGATGTCAATCAATAGACATAGACATGTGTTAGTGAACAGCGTGTCTGGATCGATCCGCTCACGAGATCACTACATGGTTGCAAAGTCATAAGTGGTTCTCGTGTAACGCTTATACTGAATCCTTAGACTCAAGGTCGCTATGGAGCTTGGATGAATGTTGGTGTACTTTGACATACACCTAACGTCATTCGTAACAGAGTGACAAGTGTGGGTATGATTGGGTGCATCGAGATTCATAGCAAGTAACATTTGCGATGCGAGGGGATTGCCACTCTCTGAGGAGAGAGAATATCACCGGCCACTTGATCGGTGAAACTGAGTAGTGCGTGGTCACGCCCAAGTGAAATGGTAAGGGTTATCATTTATTTGACCTAGTCAGTTCACCGAGGATCAAGAAATCGATCGACAAATAAATAAGGGTGACTAAGCTTCATGCCTTATGTTGATCGAGATATTCAATTGGCAAAAGAATCGGATAAGGTTACAGGGTTAGTTAATTACCCAGTCGACCTCCGTTTTAATTCGGGTAGTCACATTGCCATGCTAGACGGCATTTGTGACTTATGGGCCTTAACGAGGTTAAAATCCCATTGCCGATTTTAAAACTGGCCTACAGGATCGCACACGTAAAAGCCGTGAAATCCGGACTCAATCTAATGAGTCAAATAGCTAAATGGAGTTTAGATAAATCAAGAGTTGATTTGGTCTAACCGCGAATGTGTAAAGATTGAGTTATGAGATAACTTAAAAATTGAGGGACTTAATTAGAAATTAAGTGTTAGCTTATTGGATCTAATATGATTAATATCCAATAAGAGGAATCAATGGTTGATATTGCATTGGGATTGGTTTTAGGGTTTTATAAATACATGTGTATTAGAGAAAACCCTAACCCTAATCTTTCCTCTCCCTCTCTCCCTCAAGGAGGCCGTCGGTCCGCCCTAGCCAAGAGGACGCCGCCGCCGGTCAAAGGTGCTGTCCGCCTTTTCCCCCCTTTTTGGAGAAAGGTTTCTCCATCCGGATTGCCGCTACTCGGCTCCAGCGAAGGTATAGGTCGACACCCTTTGGTCTTTCTTGTTTATTCATGTATGTTAGTTCACAGACCGGTTTTTTCATTGATATTTCTTTATCAATGAAGATCGCCGGGGTGAGAGTCTTTTGAGATTATTTCATAATGGTTGTGGAATTTTTCTCAAAAGATTCTCACATGTGAAACATTCGCCGAGTGTCGGTTTTTGGATTTACAATTCCTTACACATGTTTACGATTAGGTTTTGAGACCTAATTTTAATTGCTATTGGTATTTCTCGATAAGAGTTATCGTTGGATAATAGCAATCCATACTGGATTGTTTCTGGCTTGTGTGTGTGTGAGAGTAGAGGGGAGTCGCGTATATGCAGTCCATTTTTCGACTACACCCCTGGAATTGTATTTATTTATTTATTTTAGATTTTTATATCTTTATTCGTTTTCATTGCATGCTAGGGTCCATGCTAATTTTTGTTTGTTATCCGCTGTGCATATTTTGCTTCTAGCATGCTCGTAGATCCTTGTCGATCCCAACAGTGAGGAGACTGAGAATAGTGGATTTCATAATTGTTGTCTTGCTGTATTCAATGATCGATTTTCATTCCTGCCCTCGTGCTTACTACATGCCCCCAGGAAGTCCTAAACTGACACCTAGAAACTACCTCCAGTCCAAATTTTTAAGGAAAGGCAAGCAAATGGGCTGAATTACTTCTGCATGGCTAAGGAGGCTCTTTCAAGTGTGTATGCAGCCCTGACCTGATGATGACTTTTGTTTGACACGACCTTTTGCGTGCGTACCGCAAGTGCACGGCCTTGTCGAAGTAATAAAAGTTACCCCGGTGAGTGGGTAGTCGAATCCACAGGGAATAGGGATTTAAAATACGAGAAGTTGCTATTGAGTCGTGTGATGTACGAAAAGAAACAATGATCGGAGTGATGAGTGAATTTATGGGAACTAGAGTAGATGCAAAGCAAATAAATCGAAAGATGAAAGAGAGAAAAGTGCAAGCAACGAGTAAAAAGAGAGAGACTAGTAATAAGTGAAAATAGGGTATCCGGACAAGTTACCTCTAGGACTTATGCTTCTAGTGCAAGACTATGCTATTATACCTTCCTATTGATGTTAATTGAGTCGAGGAAAATCCTGAAACACACGGTCCCAAATCTAAGGTCAACCGTGGCTAACCTCAACACTATGTCCCGGCAATAGGATTCACGTCAACCCTTCACTCTGTTTATTGCTCAACTAAGCCCCAGGGGAGTATTTCTACCTAAGCCTAACACTACGTGGGATTGCTTTAAGCTCTAGGGACTCCTAGTGATAAAACCTGTTCCTATGTGTGATAGTTCTAACCCTTTGTTCCAGGAGGAAGAACCATTGTCTAAATTAAGCCCCAGTGCATAGGATTCACGTCACCCCAAAACCTTGGGGGACTTTGTCTACCTAGCACTTCACTCTATTTCGACCTCTAATGACTCAAGGAATCGGAGGTAGGGAGAAATCACAACAGAAGGAAAAGGGGTACGGTGCTACCTCACAACTCTCCCTCTCAACCCTCTTCAATTTTAAGTAGTCTAATCCTATAGGAGTTGTCACACCTCCAAAGGATAACCTAGATTGTTCTCAATCCTTAGTGTCACGGCTAAGAGAAAACAATAGCACAAGAAATCTAAAATTGAAACTCGAATTTATTCATCAATTAATGGAAAAGCATAATAACAATGTCAAAGAAACATAATTATCCTAGAGTTTTACAAGTCCGAATACCCAAGAGGGGTTTAGCTCCTCATGGAGCTATACATGTTCATCAATTTATGAAAGAAAGAACAAACTAAAGACATCAATGAAAACCCCCTCGCGTATGGTGTGGCCGTGGTCTTGTGCGGCCGTCTAACGTCGGTGACGATGCCGATGATGCGCTCCAATCCTCCACAAAGTCCTCTCCGAAACCCTAGCCGCCCTCTCCAGAAGTTGGGGAGAAAGATAGGTCAAAAGATTCTTCAAAAAGTCTCCAAATCGGCTTTAAATAGGCTGAGTGCGGCTTTAAATTTGAAGTTATCGGGAATTCACACGGCCGTGTGGAATTTCCACACGCCCGTGTGAAGTTTCTGTCTTTCCTGAAAATTACTTCACACGGCCGTGTGTTAATTCCACACGCCCGTGTGAAGTTTCTGGCTTGCTGGAAAATCAATCCACACGGCCGTGTGTTAATTCCACACGCCCGTGTGACGTCTCTGGTTTGCTGGAAAATTAGTTCACACGGCCGTGTGTTAATTCCACACGCCCGTGTGAATTCTCTGGAACCTTGACTCTTCGGCAGAAGCGCACAGTAACTTGCTACAGTGATTCGCTACAGTAACAAGCTACAGTGTTGCTACAGTAACTCTCCGAAATGCTCCCGAATATGTTGTTTCTTCATTGAGGCCATTGAATTGGGCACACAATCAATGGTATATCGTGCCTATTGCTTCGAGTCTCCTTCTTGGTGAAGTTTTCCTAAACTACACGAGTTAGACTTGTTGTGAATGTGACTGCCTTTGTGCCCCTCCAAAGGAGGTTGGCACACACTCACAAGTCTAACCTCGTGCCTTGTTCCTTGCTTGGTCTGAAAACCTCCCAACAACGGCGAACACGACCTAACTTCGTTCTTCTTTTCCAACTTAGCTCCACGAAACCTACAATGCTCAAGAATACACAAATGCACACTATTTAGTGATAAAATCTGATAAAAGTATGTTCATTTGTAAGATAATAACGCTTCGCGTTACTACAACACAAGCACTTATCACTGTTCAAATCTATTTGTTTGTTTCATTAGACTGCTGAAAACAAGCCTCTCCAACCTAGTGTGGAGGTGCTCTAGCCTTAATTTTGTGTCTCTTGACCTTGTTGGAATACTTGATTAATACGTGCTTATAGACCTACAAAGGGTTTATAGATAATTGCATGCACACGAAAGATGATTAGGTTTACTGTGGATTTTACGGGCCATGAGACAGAGTAGCTGAACTGTCCTGTTTCTACTATCAATGTTTAATGTTGTTCACTTGTAGAGCAAGCTATTAGCTTGAAGGACACAACTTTGTGTTCTCTATGAGGTTGTTAATTCTTCCTTTCTAAGTTCTGATAGCTCACATTGGTTAACCATAGATTTGTATCAAACTACTGATAACCTTAAGACTCGTTGTTTTAGAAAACAGATGTGATCCTATATCTTTTCATTGCTGAACTTGCATTTCGTGATCATTTTTCAAACATTTGAAGGGCATTAATTTTGAAGATTGTAATAAATATACTGTGACGAAGTGTATCAATAAACTATCAACTTGAATATGCACAGTTCTATTGAAATTCTTTGTTTCTTTGTCCTAAATCAGTGATGCTCCTGTTGTTCCTTCAATGTATATTGTGCCTTAGTTTGCTCTATTTTTAGTCACATTTGGAATCCTCTTATTTATTCTCTTTAAATAACAGCTCCTTTATTCATCCCTTCTCTAAAATGTCCGATGGACTTAATAAACCATGCAATTTAAGTACTACATGTGATCATTTCTCATAAGATGTTTTTTGAATCAATATTTGTGCTTCTTAGTTCTAATTTAAACAGATGCAATCTTTTTCTTTTCCCCTTTTGTAGGCGGTGAGAGCCGGGGCATGCTATCATGATCTTGGCTTTGTGCTTAGAGCTTACCGTATTCTCAAGCACTTGTAAGCCAGGTACTAAGCCAATTGTCTCACCTTATGTAATCTTCTGTTTTTTAACTTCACCAGCTAATTCTCTCCATTGGCAGAAGAGCTCAAATTCTGTAATTTTTGTAATGCTAGTCGATATTATATTGGATTTTTTTTTTTTAAGATTGTGCAATATAGTATAGTTCTTATTCAAGGGTGTACATCCTTTCTGAAATACTTGTACTAGTTCATGAGGAGCTGCTTCCTCTTTTAGTTTGTGCATGGAATCCAGTGTTTATAAGAATAGTTAATCCATCTTTTACTAGCATAATATATACTTCAAACATTGGATCCCTATGAATTTGCTGTATCTGAAACTTCTGTTTTTTTTTAATTGGCCACTCTTCTGTAAAATCTTAGAGCTTATTGACAGCAGTGAGAACAAGTGCTAATCTTCGCCATTTCGTGAGTGTTAATTGTTTCCTGTTTTCATATCGTATTTTCTACGATGTTCTTGATGCAGTATTCATTTTATGGAAGTCATTGTAAATGTTACATCAAGATTTTGTTTTCTTTTTTGGAGCAGGGACGTCTTATGTATCTTGCAGAAATACATGCATTGTTAAGCTGTATTATTATTATTATTATTATTATTTTCTGAAATATATGTATATCCGGACTGACAACAGTAATTGTATTGTTATTATCATTATGTGCAGACTTAGTTTGAAATGGTAATTTGGGTTTTGGCCGTTTGGTTATTGTCAAAAAATTATGAAATTTAAAAAATACATTTTGTAAAGATTTGCAGCAGTGGGATTGGTTCTTGTGTACCCTCACAAAAATAACACGTATGGAAGGCTCAACTGCTGCCACCTTGCATGGGTTGTGGGGACTTATAACTTAAAAAAAAAACACATATTTATATAAAAATATTATATTAATTACCACGTATTTAATAGATAATCTTATTTTATTGTCCAAAAATTCTAAAATTCGATATATAAAATTTAAAGGTGATGTGGCACTCGGAATTAAGATTCGCTATTTTAAATAATGATTAATATGGATATTGCTTATAATGAAAGCTAAGCAATTTACCCGCCAAAGTTTATTTTTTGTTGGAATATTTAAAATATTTTAAAAAAATTATAAAAAAGGCAAGTGATACATACTAATTAATATCTTATTCCTTTGCCGATCATCAAACCATCTTCACTTTTTTTTCCTGAATAACCGGTACTATTTCTTTTTTCCTTTCCATTTTTCTCATTTGGAATTATTATTATTATTAACTTTATAATTTAATTTTATTGATTAAAGTTTTTCTTAATTTTTTTTTATATATAAATATGTGCCAATCACAAACAAAAAGAATCAACCTTCTACTTTCAATTGAAAGAATAATTTATCACTCTTTTATTATAGAGGTAATTTTTATTAGTGTTTCTTTATATGATCAATATATTTATTTTTAAAAAAATTATATATAAATCATAAATAGGATTTGTACCCACAATTTTTGTATAAAGAACGGAATAAAATACTAACTATTTTATTGCAGGAGCAATTAGTTAAATTTTTTTATTACTTTTGATTTACATTATAATCAACATTGCTATAAAATCTCGGATTGAATCAGAATACTTCTCCAGTTACAGAATCAAGAAAGAAAATTTTTCTTCTCATCATCATCATCATCACTTTTGTCCGTGTGTGTGCGTGTTTTTTTTTTTAATATTTTTTTATGTTTTTTCTAAGATGAAATCTTAGCATCATATTTTTTTTTTTGTTCAATAAGATTTTTTATTTTTATTTTATTTTTTAAGCTTTTCATGGTGTATTCAAGAAGATGGCAAAGTATATATGGTGGGCTCAGCTGCTGCCACGTTGTATTGGATGGTGTTGGGACTTGGGTTTAAAAAAAAACATATTTATATAAAAAATTATATTAATTATTACGTATTTTAAAATTAGATATATAAAATTTAAATTTAAGCAGGTGACATGGCAGGCGGAATTAAGATTTTGTATTTTAAACCATGATTTGCTTTTTATCTGAATAAATTAATCTAAATATTGCTTCTGATGAAAGCAATGTACCTGCCAAAATTATAATTTATGTGGGAAATTTAAAATATTTTAAAAAAATATTATAAAAAGGTAAGTGGTCACATACTTGCCAATCATCAAACCCTCTTTATTTTCTTGTTTGCTCAAGAACCGGTACTTCCTATTTTTTACTTTCCACTTTTCATTTCTTACTTCTTCTTATTATTATTAGTATGATTTTATTAAACTATTTACTCTATAATTTAATTTTGTTGATTAAGATCTTTCTTACAAAGTTTTTTTCCCTTATAAATACCAACAAGCCATGAATTGAATAAAAGGCGTTAAACTTTTAACTTTCTATTTGAGCCTTAGGTAGGAAATAAATTACAATTCTTTTATGAGATTATCATCATAAGTAAGAATCATATAAGCGGTTTTTGCAACGGTTTCTTTATATAGTTAATATTTATTTATTTTTCAAAAATTATGACCAAACCACGAGTAGGATTTGAACCCATAATCCATGAGTAAGGAGCGCAATAAAATATTAATTATTTTGTTGTAGGGTGATCAATTAGTTAATTTTTGGTTTGTGGTTGATTTGGCACTACAAATAATATATTTCTATATAATGTCAAATCGAGTCAAAATACTATTATTAGGAACAGTAATTTTTTTAAAAAATAATTTAATATTGTCTGTAATACATGATAATGAAGCCAATTGTTAAAACTACCACATATGAAGGGAGCTACACTTGCAAGTTTAATTATATTAATGCATGCACTTGTGTCATCAAATCCACTAATTAATTAACTTTTTACATGTATATATCTACAGAAACAGATTGCATTCAATTAGCAGAGGTTTCAGTGTTGCTGTTGCAATGAAATCATCATCATCATCATCAATGGATTTGGATGACATGAAAAAGTCTCTTGATTGCATGAAGGCTAATGAAATATTTGAGCTGATAGAAAGGGCCATTAACATTGCTGCATCTCAACATCCAAAAGAGTTACTGCAACAAAGAGACAGAATAGTTGATATGCTTCTCAACTCACACATTAATATTAGTGACACTCATGATGAGTATGTAGTTATATACATATGTTTCTCATATTATATATATGTATACACTTATATATGCATGAGTTTTTAATTGCATTGAATTGGGTTGCAAGAAGGAAAAGGATAATCAATGATGGAGATTATTTAGGGGGTGATTTTCCGACAATTGATTAAGCAGAGAGCTTGCTCACTGAAGTTGCATCGCTTGATCCTCTTAAGGTATTGACTCTAATGTTTCGATTTATTTATTTATCAACATTTAGTTAAATACTTAATTAATCTCTTATATAAAATTTTGACTTACAAAATTTATTTATGTGATGTAGCTTTTCAACAAAATCATTGCTCTTGATGATGTTATTGAAGACAATGATTACAAGCTTTTCAATCAAAATGAGCATGAGATTAACACTGAGAGGAAGGAGGACTCTATTTCTGCATGTAGTACTAGTTCATTCATTGAGGACAATTCAGAAATATGCTCAAACCCTCAAAGTAATGGAACAAATCCAAAACTGAAAGTTTCACAATTATGCAAAGTTACTAGCTCCAGTTCAACAAAGCAGGATCAAAATCAACAAAAGGTAGTAATTCTATAACTTAAATAGTTACAATTCATAGTAAAATAATTACTGCTTCATTCATTGAACATTAAACACTGAATAAATGAGTGCTTCTGATGGGACTTTGTTCAAAATGAATTAATATTAAAGTTCAATTAAAACTAATGTTTCACTGAAGATTAGCAATAGAACTAACACTCTGAATAACTTGGATTTTATAGGATTGCTTGGCTTCTCTTGATGATGCGTCTCTCCGAGCAAAGGTGGATAATTCCGAGAGGAAGTTCATTGAGAGACAACAACAACAACAACAACAACAACAACAACAACAAGGTGAGTTTGTGTGTATATCTGCATCTATATCTATAATTTTGGTACTCTAGTAATATAAAGCTACATAAATCTTTGTAAATATTTTTATCTTAATTTTTTTCCTGTAAATATATGCAGAAAAAAAGAGGAGAAAATCATTGATTGAAGACGATGATGTTGAAGACAATGATCAAAAGTCTATGAACCAAAATGAGCAGAGGATTGAAACTCAAATGGAAGAGGACTCTATTTGTCCATGTAGTAGTTCAGTCACTGAGAACAATTCAGAGAAATGCTCAAAACCTCAGAAATCACAATCATGTGAAGTCACTAGCTCTAATACAACAAAGCAGGATCAGAATCAACAAAAGGTAGTGATTCTATTAATTAAATTGTTACAATTCATAGTAAAACAATTACTGTTTCATTCATGAACATTATAAACTAAACACTGAACAAATGAGTGCTTCTGATGGGACATTGTTTAAAATGAATTAATACTAAAGTTCAATTAATACCAATGTTTCACTGGAGATTAGTAGTAGAACTAACACTTTGAATAACTTGAATTTTATAGGATTGTTTGGCTTCTCTTGATGATGTATCTCTCCAAGCAAAACTAGAGAATTCCAAGAGGAAGTTCATTGAAAGACAACAACAACAAGGTGTGTTTTTGTGTTTATGAACCTAAATATATATATATAAAATTTAGTATTCTAATAATCCAAATCTATATAAATATCTTTAAATCTTTTAATTTTAATATTCTTTTTTTAAATATTTGCAGAAAAGAAAAAGAGAAAGATACATTTGATTGAACCCCAGGCTCTTCCGAAACAAGAACAACAACAAATTAGAAAGCAGAGTTCATTTAAACCAAGGAGAAAGCTTGGAGTGATCATCAAATTCTAGTAAGAAGAAATTAAAGAAACATTGAAAGACACATGGTATTGTTATGTATTTTTTTACATTGAGAAATTATTGTCTTGATTTTAAGTATACAAACACTAATGTTTGTTGAGCCTCGTTTATAGAAAATATTGAAAATTAATTTTTCCTATTTATAAATATATATAGTTTTATGGTTATAATAAACAAAACTGTCAAATCATGTCGAGTAAATTTAGGTGAATTTTCTGTTGCTATTTCCTTGATGACTGTTGCCTTGGTAATCACTAACACATTATATTTCTTCTTCTTCTTCTTCTTCTTTTTCTTCTTATTTTTTTAAATATTTATTTTTAACAATAATAAATTAATTACTTAAATAATTACCCTGATTATATGCAGGTGAATGTGCTTTGAGGGCCTAGCATTGTTTGGGAGTCTCTCAGTCTAGGAAAATGACATATATTGATTTTAATTTCTTTCTTGGGTTAATCATTGGTTTTACTTTGTTTTTGGCTCCTCCAAACTCTCTTAGAGCGTGTGGTCTTTACTATGTAGCGATTTGGATGCTTGGAGGAAGTTGTTGTGAATAGTGACTTTGTTTGACCATGTGTGTGAAAGTTAGTGTTTAAAGGGAGGAAAGAGCTACCACCCTTATAGTGTGAAAGCCGCTCTAAGGTAAATAGACACCATGCTTGAGGATTGTGTGCTTGATGATTTACTTGGAGTGATGGCTACCTCAAGGAATGTGTGAAAGCTACTGTTCTTAGGGCGGAAAGAGCTACCACCCTTATTGTGTGAAAGCCGTTCTTGTGATCGGATAGTATGCATTATTAGTGTGTTTTTGATGATTACATTGAGAAAGGGCTACCTTAGGGGATGTGTGAAAGCTACCGTTAGATGGGCAGAAAGAGCTACCTTTTTTGATGTGTGAAAGCTACTCTTGAGTGATTAGATAGTATGTAGTGCCAATGTGTAGTTGTTAATTTTCCTGGGAGAAAGGGCTACTTTAGGGGATGTGTGAAAGCTACCGACCTCATTGTCAAAGCTACCTCATTGTCTAGTAAGTTCTTTGTTTGCATAACTTAATCTGAGTCGAAGAAAGTGAAGTAGGAAGGACTGAATGCCTATACATGGGAGGAACCATAAATAGAAGTGAAACTTATTCTTTTCTTGGGATTGTTTGTTTTAGTTGACATTTTGGAAATTTTCTTTGACTATTGAGACTCCCAATTTTTTGAGGCCTATTAAAGAAATAAGCATGAACTTTGAAAGAAGTGTCATGGAGACGAAGGTATGTAAATATTCTCCTTGTTGCATTTCTCTATTTTTTTTTTGCAGGTTATTTAGTGGCAGAGGAATTTATTTTTGATTTACTTTTAGTTCTGTCAGTTTTTTTTTATTCAGGAATTTATTTCTGCTGTAACATTAATGTTTTGCCATCTTTGATGTATTGAACCAGGAAGAATCGGATGCCATTAAAGATCTGTTGACTTACAAGGATTACTGGAAGAGGATATGTTGATTGGCTGCATATATCTTGAATAAACTTCACTGATTTCTTTCTCAAACACTTGTAAATTCTTAGAATATAACAAATATATATGTTGATTGGTACATATGCTGGAAAATTTATTTGCAAAAGAGGCTTGTAATGATATTCATCTTGCTTTTATGAACTATGAATGCCATATACTTATATATATTATATTCTTCATATCATTATTCAAATTACAAACACTAGTCAAATTATCAGCAATGCATCAGAAGTTTGTGATTTAAGTTCTGATTGATCATCAGTGCTGATCATTTGGTTTCCTCAACTGAGAGTTGAATATTCAATTTAGATCTTTTTGGTGCTGTGCTTTACTGTGGATGACTTGGTATTTCAGCTAGATTTTATTCATGTTTCTGTGGTAATTTGTGTTATTTGCTAATTCATTGTATCTTGGTTTTCTTGCGAAATGATCACACAAGCAATTGGGTGATTGCTTACCTCACAAGTTTACATTATTTCTCCTTGTGAATTGATCACAAATAATTGGGTAGTGATTTGATACTTTAAGAGAATTAATGATACTCTTGCTATGTATGTCACAGAAGTCATGCCCATTTGCTTATAATCCAAACTTATATTAATAAGGAAATTTTTACTGTACTATTGCTCATCATGGCGATGTTTTTTATCCCAACAGGTTTGATGGTTGAAACATTGATGTTCAATTATTTAGCTTCATATTGATTTCAGTTTGTGGCACTTGTGCTATTCAGAATTTGGGGTGTTGTGTAAAATGAGTAATTTTTAATGGGTGTTGTGGAGCTTTGAAATCAATGAACAATAGTTTGTATTAATTGAAAACAAACATTTGATTTTTCTGGTTGTATTATTGATTTATTGATTGTGTTAATAATGATCATCTCAATGTGATCACTTAATTAATGAATTAGTCGATATAAAAGAGAGGAGAGGAGATGTTGTAGGATGGATGATAATTCAAGGGAATTTCAGATAGGAAGATGAAAAGAAGAAGAGAAGGAGAGGAAGTAGTAGAGAATTAGAGAAAATTGAGGCTAAAGATGCCTTTCTCCATTCATCATTCACAGTTAATTATATAGAATAATTACAATTCTAACAAAGTTTTCCAGCCTGACATTCTATCGAACACCTTCTATGCCAGGACAACTAACAATTGAATCACCACTTTTCTAATTACTCTTACTCCTAATTACATCAATATGAAAATCATACAACCATTCTACTAATTTATTTAAACTTGGAATGAAGTTTTCATTCAAGTCCTGTGAATACTCCTTCGAGCTGCTATGTCACCTTCTCCTGACGAGTCCTGCGCAACAGCCCTTCCTAGCGATTCCTGCACAATAGTCTCTCCTGACGAGTCCTGCACAACAATAGGAGAGGAGAGGAGAGGAGAGGAGAGGTGGGGGAGAAGGGAAAGGGAATTATTGCTTTTATGTGTTTATTATTTGGTGTTGCTCCTACACTCAAACAATACAATGTTTTTATTTGTTTATTGTTTGCCTGATAAACAATAAAAGAGAGGAGAGACCGGAAGTGAGAGGAGGAATGGATTTAAGTAAAGCATTAGCATGGGGGGAGGGGGAGGGGGAGATGAGAGTGAGTGGTTCTGTCTACTGGGTTGGGGACTGATGAGTTCTTTTATGTGTTTATTGTTTGGTGTTGTTCATAATCCTACACTCAAACAATACAATGTTCATTCTTAATTAATTATATCACCCTCTTCACTTCTTCCTCTTTTTATTTTTATTTAAATCTATTTTGGAGGAGTACTAGATGTGGCTGTTCATGACGAGGTGATATTTTTGGTACTATTTTTTTTTAAAAGAAAATAAAATCGTATGCCTTTTTTTCTTTTTTTCCTTTTGGAAGTGCTTTTGGAAGTAGTTTTCCGTCTGGGATGTGTGGGATTCCACTACTCAAATTCTCACTGATTTCATGATTTCACAGTGTCTGAAGTGAGATATAGAAATATATAAAAAGGGAAAGAGGGTGAAGAAGAAGAAGGAGAAGGAGAAGGAGAGGAGTAATGGTGGACAAGACGGTGACGCTGGCTGCGGTGCTGAAAGAGGCGGTGGATTTGGTAATTAGATCCGTTGTTCAGTGGATGAGTTTTGGTGAGGATGATGTTTTGATGTTTGAATCTCATGGGAGGGCTTTGTGTAGGAGAATATAATGATCGAGGAGGTGTTTGAGAATTTGAGATGTAGCAAGGAAGGGTTAACGACGGAGGCGGAGGAAGAGAGGCTGGGAATCTTCGGGCATAACAAGTTGGAGGAGAAAAATGTGAGGTTTTTATTTATTTTATTTGACAATGGGAATTTTATTTTATTATTATTTTTTTTGGGTGGGGAGGGGGATTTATTGAGTTAATGTATGTGTTAGTGATGGGGATAATGATGTGTCGTGACGTGCCTGGAGGTGGAGGGGATGAGTACTGTTTGGGTGAACAGTGAAATTTAGCCATGCTATCAGTGGGGACCTTTGCTGGTGGTTTCTACTTTCTAGTTGTTGATTATACAGTACTGATAGGTTTAGGTGTTAACTATGTAGGTTGCTGAACTCAATGATGGGAGGAACTGATTTAATAAAGAATTTTGCTCGAAATTTTCCTTATTTAAAGAATGAAATAGATGTTCAAGACAGAAATTTAATGTCAACCTGCAGATGATCAGTACTGCAGGAAAATGCCCTGTACCAGGTCAAACTGTGGGTTCAGCATCTAAATTCTCTCTAAATGGGTACTTCTACACTATGCGTTTAGAGGTATTGATTACTCTATGTATTTATTATATGCACTTATTCTTCGTGTTAATAATGCAAGCATTGATCAACCGCTGTACCCCCATCTTTTTGTGCAACTAATTCAAAAAGGCATCAATGTCACCGCTATTTGTCCTGGGCCAATCGCCATGAAGCCACTATTTAAGGGAACTAATTCTGCAGAGGTATCTACTTTTTTGCCTTTCTCTTCAACTCCCTGATCAAGAAATTTTGATTTAGTATGGCCATTGATAATACATTAATAGTTCACCGAGTATCATAAGTAGAAATTGTAGTTCAAAATTATTAATTCTTCGACTCTTATTATCAGCATATTCCTAGCATAAATTACTGATAAGTGTTCGTGTTATAGTAATGCGAAGTGTTATTATCTTGCAATGAGCATTAATTTAATCAGATTTTATCACTAAAAAGTGTGCAATTGTTTACTTTTGTGCATTGTAGGGTTGTGAAGATAAAATGAAGGAAAGGAACGAAGTTAGGTCGTGTTTGGCATTGTTGGGAAGATTTTCGGACCAAGCAAGGAGCAAGGCGTGAGCATAGACTTGTGAGTGTGTGCCAACCTCCTTTGGAGGGGCACAAAGGCAGTCACATTCATAATAAGTCTAACTCATGCCAACAATGAGAACTTCACCAATTAGGAGATTCGAAGCAATCGGCACGATCTACCGTTGATTGTGTGCCCAATTCAACGGCCTCGATGAAGAACGACGAATTCGGGAGTGTTTCGGCATAATCACTGCAGCAAACCACTGTAGCAAGTTACTGTTCACAGTCGGCCGAAAATCAGAATTCCAGAAACTTCACACGGGTGTGTGGAAATTCCACACGGCCGTGTGAAATCTCGTTTTCAGCAAATTTAAAGCCGCGACTCCACATTATAAAAGCCCAATTTGGAGACTTTTTGAGACATCTTTTGACCTATTCTTCTCCCCAACTTCTGGGAGTGCGGCTAGGGTTTTGGAGAGGATTTCGTGGAGGTTTAGAGCGCGTCATTGGGATCGTCACCGACGTCCGGCGGCCGCACAAGACCACGGCCACACCATACGCAAGGGGGTTTTCATCTATGTCTTTACTTTGTGTTCTATTTCATACATCGATGAACATGTATAGCTCCATGAGGAGCTAAACCCCTTGTGGGTATTCGGATTTGTAAATTCTAGGGTTATCATGTTTCTTTGACATTGTTATTATGCTTTTCTATTATTGATGAATAAGAATTGAGTTTCAATCTTGATTTTATTTTGCTATTGTTTTCCCTTAGATGTGACACTAGGGTTGAGAGCAATCTAGGTTTTCCTTTGGAGGTGTGACAACTCCTATAGGATTAGACTATTCAAGATTGAAGAGGGTTGAGAGGGAGAGTTGTGAGGTAGCAATGTACCCCTTTCCCTTCCGGTGTGATTTCTCCCTACCTCCGTTTCCTTGATTTATTAGCGGTCAAGATAGAGTGAAGTGCTAGGTAGATAAACTCCCCTGGGGCTTAGTTACGCGAGTAACAGAGTGAAGGGTTGAAGTGAATCCTACGCACTGGGGCTTAATCTAGACTAGGGTTCTTCCTCCTGAACCAAAGGGTTAGAACTACACATAGGAACAGGTTTAATCACTAGGAATCCCTAGAACTTAATGCAATCCTACGTAGTGTGAGGTTTAGGTAGATGTACTCCCTTGGGACTTAATCGTGCGAGCGATAGAGTGAAGGGTCATTGTGAATCCTAATACCGGGGCATAATGTTGGGGTTAGTCACGGTTGACCTTAGGTTTGGGACCGTGAGTCTAAGGATTTCCTCGACTCAATTAGCATCAATAGGAAGGTATAATAGCATAGTCTTGCACTAGAAGCATAGATCCTAGAGGTAACTTGTCCGGATACCCCACTTCATTCATTGTTAAATCCTCCTTAATCTCTTTTTCTTGCACTCTCTAATCTTTCATCTCTCTCTATTTAATTTCCTGTTTTTTAGTATAGTTGTTCTCACAATTCACACACGAATCGATTATTACTTTTCCGTACTTCGCATAGTTTTAATAGTGAAATCTCATACTCTAACTCCCTATTCCCTGTGGATTCGACTACCCTCTCACCGGGGTAACTTTTATTACTTCGACAAACCCGTGCACTTGCGGGATACACGCAAGAGGTCGTGTCAAAGTTTTTGGCGCCGTTGCCGGGGAATAGGCGTTTTAGATATTTGTTTTTCACTATTTTAGCTATTCACTTCACTTTCTCTTCCATATTTTCTTTATCTATCATTGTTCTTACTTTTCTTTCTTTTATTTTTGGTCTTAGCTTGAGAAGAAAGGGGATGTTTGATGTAACTGAAATTTTTGACACACTTACAGGAATGGTGGAGGTTGTGGAACAGAAAATTCAATTGTTCCCAGTATATGTGGTTGTAAATAGCATTGAATACGGGGAATCATTTAACAGTACCTCCGTGGAAAGAGAAACAGTTGTCGATCATCCTTGCATAGGACAGGCCATGGAGTGTGAGTTGGGTAATGTGTTAGATGAATTCGAGAGATCGGCTTTGGCTTCTTTGATTGAGGATTCAGAAGAGAATTTAGAAAGAGTCCTTGCTCAGTTTGAATCAGGTTATATCGAACAAAGTCAAGAGGTCTTTTCGGTGGGAATCATAGACTTAACTAAGGAAACATGTGACATAGAGGCTACGAAGGGAACCCAAGAACATCTCAACAGCCAGGTTTTACAGAACATCGCAGAAAGTATTGAGGAACAAGGAACGATTCAGTTTGAAGAAATTGATCGATTGAAGGAAAGCCGTCTGCGGCCATCTATTGAAGAACCACCTGATTTGGAATTAAAGACATTACCAACACATTTGGAGTATGCATATCTAGCAAAAGAAAGGAAACTCCCCGCTATCATAGCTTCTTCTCTCTCCCCGGATCAGAAGGGAAGGTTGGTTGAAATGTTGAAGAAGCACAAATCTGCCATTGCTTGGAAAATTTCAGATTTGAAGGGAATAAATCCTTCGTTTTGTACACATAAAATCCTAATGGAGGACAATTTCAAGTCGGTAATTCAACCTCAAAGAAGACTAAATCCAAATATGAAGGAGGTTGTTAAGGCAGAAGTGGTGAAACTGTTAGATGCAGGGATTATCTATCCTATCTCTGACAGCGCTTGGGTGAGCCCAACGCAAGTGGTTCCAAAGAAAGGAGGGATGACAGTTATCAAGAATGAACGAAATGAACTCATTCCAACGAGAACAGTCACCGGATGGAGGGTGTGCATTGATTACAGAAGGTTGAATGAAGCAACCCGAAAGGATCATTTTCCACTGCCTTTTATTGATCAAATGTTGGAGCGGCTGGCCGGACATCAATATTACTGCTTCCTAGATGGGATGTCAGGTTATTTTCAGATCCCTATAGCCCCAGAAGATCAAGAGAAGACAACTTTCACTTGTCCCTACGGGACGTTTGCATATAGAAGGATGCCGTTCGGACTGTGTAACGCGCCTGTGACATTCCAATGGTGCATGACTGCCATTTTTTATGACTTTCTGGAAGATATAATGGAGGTATTCATGGATGACTTTTTAGTATTCGGTGACTCCTTTGATCTATGCTTGAAAAATTTGGAAAGAGTACTAACGAGGTGTGAAGAAACAAACCTTGTACTTAATTGGGAGAAGTGTCATTTCATGGTTCAGGAAGGTATTGTTCTAGGGCACAAGATCTCCCTGCAAGGTATGGAGGTAGACAAAGCCAAGATCGAAGTTATAGACAAGCTCCCTCCACCAGCAAACGTAAAGGGGATTCAGAGTTTCTTGGGTCATGCAGGATTCTATAGACGGTTCATCAAGGACTTTTCAAAAATCACACAACCATTGACCAAACTCCTCGAAAAGGATGCTCCGTTTGATTTCGGTGAGGAATGTACGACTGCCTTCAATGTGCTTAAAAAGAAACTGGTGCAAGCCCCAATTCTAGTCACACCTGATTGGAACGAGCCATTCGAGCTCATGTGTGATGCAAGTGATTACGCTATTGGAGCAGTTTTGGGGCAAAGAAGGGGTAACCATTTCCAACCTATCCATTATGCAAGTAAGACTCTCACAGGGGCTCAAGAGAACTACACCACCACGGAGAAGGAGTTGTTAGCAGTGGTATTCGCCCTCGATAAATTTAGACCGTATCTCATCCTATCGAGAGTCACTATTTTTACAGACCATTCAGCTCTTCGTTACCTCATGAACAAAGCAGACGTGAAGCCAAGGTTGATCAGATGGATACTGCTACTGCAAGAGTTTGACATGGAGATAAAGGACAAGAAAGGGACTAAAAACGTGGTAGCAGATCACTTGTCTCGGTTAGAGGGAAATATTGGACAAGAGCCATCAAGTAAGGAAATCAACGATTCTTTCCCGGAGAAACACCTATACTCAATTAAGAATTAAGAATCATCATCAGAGGAGGTCCCGTGGTTTGCAGACTTTGCCAATTACTTGTCAGGAAAGGTGCTCAAACAAGGGTTGACATTCCAACAGAAAAAGAAATTCTTTAGTGATCTGAAGCATTATTTCTGGAATGATCCATTCCTTTTTCGTATTTGTGCAGACCATGTGGTTCGGAGATGCGTCTCGAGGAAGGAAGGATGGGATATCCTTGCTCACTGTCATTCTGGACCGGTTGGAGGCCATTACGCATCAAGTAGAACTGTAGAGAAGGTTTTAGCTGCAGGGTTTTATTGGCCGACTCTATTCCAGGATGCACACCAATTTGTCCTTCGATGTGATAGCTGCCAGAGGTCAGGAAATTTGTCACGACGAGATGAAATGCCTCAGAACCCTATGCAATTCTGTGAGGTATTTGATGTTTGGGGCATTGATTTCATGGGGCCGTTTCCGAAGTCCAATGGGAACCAATACATACTGGTGGCAGTCGATTATGTCTCAAAATGGGTCGAAGCTCAAGCACTGCCGACTAACGATGCTAGGATAGTGGTAAAATTCTTAAAGAGGCTGTTTGCTCGGTTTGGGACCCGAAGGGTTATCATCAGTGATCGAGGAACACATTTTTGCAATTTCCAATTGGAGAAAGTGCTAAAAAGATACAGAGTACACCATCGCCTTGCGACCCCGTACCATCCACAAACTAGTGGACAAGTTAAGGTGACCAATAGAGAACTCAAGAGGATTCTGACGAAATCTGTAGAGCAAGGAAAGAGAGATTGGTCTGAAAGGTTGGATGATACACTCTGGGCTTATCGAACAGCATACAAGACTCCAATAGGAACTACTCCATACAGTTTGGTTTATGGGAAATCATGTCATTTACCAGTGGAGCTCGAACATAAGGCATATTGGGCAATAAAGGCGATAAACTTTGATTTGAGTAAGATCGGTGGGCAAAGATTGCTCCATCTCAATGAGCTTGATGAGTGGAGGTCGAAAGCATATGAGAATGCTCGAATCTATAAAGAAAGGATCAGAAGGTGGCACGATAAACACATTAAGTCACCTAAAGAATTCAAAGTGGGCGACAAGGTATTATTGTTCAACTCACGGTTGCGACTCTTCCCCGGGAAATTAAAATCGAGATGGTTTGGTCCTTACACGGTTACGCATGTATCATCCAATGGAGCAGTTGAAATCACTCATCCGGAGAAGGGTACGTTTAAGGTGAATGGGCATCGGTTGAAACCTTATTTTGGTGGTGAAGTGTGCGACGACAACAAGGAGGTATTATTTCTCAAGCCACCGTAAGGTAAGATCAGGTACGTCAAGCTAAGTGACGTTAAACAAGCGCTTCTTGGGAGGCAACCCAAGGTTTTACAGTTTTCCTAGGATCTAGTTTAGTTAGGATGAATAAAAGTCTTAGTGTTGATTTCTTGAAGTTTTAATGCATGTGCTGCGATTTCGATTGTAGATTATTGATATTTTCGTGTGTCTTAATGATAATTGACGAAGTTTGAGTCGGTTGAGTGTGTTTTCTATGGTCTCTGGTCATGTTTTTATGATTTGGATAGGCTCTAAGTGTTTTAAAAGAGTTTCTGAAATTTTTGGAAGAGTCTGTGAATTTTTCTAAGTGAACCAGAGACAACACACGGCCGTGTGGAATTAACACACGGCCGTGTGTTACCAAATCAGAGCTCAACCAGCAAGGGCACAGGGGCGTGTGTGTGCCCCTGTGAACAACCTCAGAAGTGGCACACGGTCGTGTGGAATTTCCACACGGCCGTGTGCAATCTCGCAGAAGTTCAACTCTTTTCCAGAGAGTCCACAGGGGCGTGTGGATGCCCCTGTGAGTGCCACTGTGCCAAGGCACACGGCCGTGTGGAAATTCCACACGGCCGTGCGAAACTCTGCAAAGATAATCCCTTCTTCCCAAGAATACACAGGGGCGTGTATGTGCCCCTGTGGGAGAACTTGTGAAAGGCACACGGCCGTGTGGAATACTTAGCGTTTCTCGGGCAAGTCAGAGAGGCCACAGGTGCGTGTGGGTGCCCCTGTCGCCGGCCTTGTGTTCTTGGCCAGGTTGGACACACGGCCGTGTGAAAGTTTTCAAAGACCTTCTGTGTTTTCCCGAGAATCCACAGGGCCGTGTGGATGCTCCTGTGGATCCCCCTATGAAGGCACACGGCCGTGTGGGATGCTCACACGACCGTGTGGGGTAGTTCAGAGAGCAACCAGACTGCACACAGGGGCGTGTGTTGGCCCCTGTGAACCCTAATTTCAGAGGCACACGGCCGTGTGGAATTTCCACACGGCCGTGTGGATCCCCAGGACTTCAAAAGTTATGCGTTTCGTTGTAGATTTCACTCGTGCCTCGTTTTGCTTTGCACTCTGGAACACTTTCAGACCCTCTCTATCACTTCCCCGATCTTCTCTAAGGTTTATTTGGAGTCCTTCGGTCGATTTTATGTTTTTCTTCATCAACATCACCGGTAAAAACTTCAAACCCTTGTTCTTTGTCAACAACAAATTCACTCCATTCTTGTTTTGATTTCATTCGATTTGCATGATTTAGTGGCATACGAATACATTCGCGAAGGTTTCGAGAACAACTGTTATGAGAATTTGAGATGCTAACCCCATCACCGTGCAGTACGTCCGCCTGGAAATCCACATGGCCGTGTGGAATTTCCACACGGCCGTGTGGGATCCTGAGAAATTGGATTTAATGACGAATTAATTTATTTCTTTTCAGGAATGGCATCCAGGACAAAGCAAGCAGTTAGCAAGAGGCCCCTCGAGCCATCTAAGGAGCAAATTACCTTCGCCAAGCCCGAGCACCAAACGAGATATAATAGATTGGAGAAACTAAAGTTTGGACAATCTCGATACATAGACTTGAGTTGTTTAAGGACAGCTGAGTGGGGAGACGAAATGGCAGATGAGATTGAAGAACTTTTAGCGGTTGGGCAATGGAAACACTTGTTGACTATTAAAGAACCGGCGAATCGCTCACTTTCTTTGGAAGTACTAGCATCCTTTGAGTTCAACAAATCACATACAGACTTGATACGTGCCGACACTATACAATTCAGGGCCTTTGGTCACGATTATAACATGTCTGTGACGCAATTTTCTATTCGAATGGGTTTATATGATCAAGCATATACAGAGTCAGAGGAGTATGGGAACCTTCCGACTGATTATTCTGGTAGTTTGACCCCTCAAGGAGCCTACAGAGTGTTGTGTGGACAAGGGCAATATGAGCCAGGGGTAACGAAAGCCACTTGTCTGTCACGACCAGCTTACAGATACATTCACGCCATTCTGAGTAGATCAGTAAACGGTCGAGGCGATAGCACGGGAGTCTTAAGCAGGCAGGAGCTCCTTTACCTACATTCAATGGTTAGGAGCAAGCCACTCCATCTTGGGTATATCCTGGCAGATTATATTCGACATCAGGGCCAGTACCCGAGGCTTGGAGCCATTTTTTCAGGGCCATACGTGACAAGACTCATTAAGGGTATGGGCCTTCGAGAAGCAATTAAAGGAATAGAAAAGACAGTTATACCTTCCCCGATTAGCTTGGAGATGCTGAGACAGATGGGCATGGCTAGAAAACATTTTCAGCGCTATATTTTGAACATCCACCAACAAAGGCCAATGGAGGACGGTGAGGTTGGGGAATTACAGCCAACCATACATCTACTTTTGCCACCTCCAACGGACACAGAGACTGAGGTACCACCCACCGCGCCAGAGCCACCTCCGGTGCGTATCTTCTCGCCTTCCCGAGGCCAGGATCGACTAGAGCGCCTCGAGAGCGCAGTGGGGGTACTACAGACAGAGGTGGCTGAGGTCAGGGCCACACAGGTAGCGCAGCACACAGAGGTCATGGCTCGATTTCACAGCATACAGCAGTTACTCGAACGAGCCATGACTTCACCATTCGTGGTCCGACCCCGAGCTTCCACTCCTCCACTACCAGCATCACCAGCACCAGTAACAGCAGATCCACCATCACCGACAGAGCCTTCAGCAGCACCAGAGGCTTCTATTCAGGACACTGACGCTGAGGCGTCTTAGATTTTATTTTTATTGGATTTTTATTCTTGTATTTTCTATTTTATTTTGGACTAGTATTACTCAGAAAGGACTCTCCTTCTGAGTTTATCTTTTATTTAGCTTTTCTTTTATCTCGAGTTGTATTTCATTTTCATATTTTATATACTCGAGTTTTTATTGAGCTATACTGAACCCTTGTGTATGTGTGCGCAGATGGTCTTGGATGAAAGGAATCTAAGGAATAGTCATAAACACGGTCATGGGACCGTGTGTGTTTCACAACCCATTGAGACTCAACTCTCAATGCACCTAGCTCCATCAAATGCAGCACTTGGAGTTCAGGGGAGTAATGTTTCAATTGCCTACTTCCACACTAATTATTTTACAATTCTTAATTTTTAATTGTGCTTGCATGCGTACATTGGGGACAATGTACATCTTAAGTGTGGGGGGGGGGGGGGGGGGGGGGGGGGGGGGGGGGAGTTCACATTGCACACACCTTTACTTGTGCGCTCAATTGTTTATGCTCATGTAGCCTATGGCGGTTCACCTTAGTTGCAACGGTTGTATTCTTATAGTTTAGGAGAATTTTTAACATTGTATCCTATCATGCTCTAGTTTCTACTTGAATTTTAGGGATTTTTTTTGCTCGATATTCTCATATTGCACAACTTACTCTTGGAATCTTTTGGAAACTCAATCTTGAAGTTTTTAAGGACAAGTTTATCGTCGTTCTTAGTTTTACTTTGGAAAATGCATAAAAAAGAAATTGGAAAAGAGAAAAAGTACAAGAAGTATATGAGTTTGTAAATATTAGCTTTGTTTTAATCATGCATTTGGGGTGGAAAGAGCTACCGCCTATGAAGTATGTAGCTACTCTCATAAGTCGGATACAAGTTATGCCCTAATGAGAGAAAGAGCTATCTCATGGGATGCGTGAAAGCTACTACCCCGGTAGAAAGAGCTACCTCCTCGAAAGAGTGAAAGCCACCTTTGGCGGCCGCCTAGGAAAGGACTACCTTCGAGGATGTGTGAAGCTACTACTTCCTCCCCTAATTTTTGTTTTTCGTATATAAATAAGTCCTTTCTAACCAAAGTTTGAGGAGTACTCGTTGGTTCTCTTGAGTGAGATCGCACACACTAACACATTTTCGAGTTTTCATCCTTTTTTATTCGAGTGTTTAGCTAGAGCAATGATAACCTTATGCAATGTTTTGATTTCCCCTTACATGACTACATTTTTATGCACTTCATGCAACTCATCTACTTTCCTCTTTGCAAGCATGCTTTATCATTCCGCATATGTGTCACATCCTCATCTACTTCTTGAAGAAAATCTTGGTAAATTTGTATTCCTTATATATTTTTTTTGTGCATGTGTGAAAAATCTTTTGACCTCATTCTTGCTTTGAGTGAATGTAATTTTACAGTATTACAAACTTTGCTAAGAGATTAATAGTAAATCACACATGATGATCATGCTAGGTAATTATGAACTTCTAATGTTTATTTCTCAGAGTAAGTGACCAGAGGGACGTTGTAGGCACTACAGGTAACTTGAGTATCCTCTGCAAAAGGAAGTGATCTTCCTCTGCCCCGTAGGTGTTGTGCTTCCATGTTTACACTTATTTAAGCATGATCAGTTTTTTGAGTTCAAATTAGCCCCTTGCTCTTGTGCATGGTATGATAATAGAAATTTAGCTTTTTGGTGGTGGTGATCATGTATCTTGCCGGATTTCTTTCCATACACAGACATAACTTTTTGTATGTGAATAATCTAATTCTTCATAATGAATCCAATTCAATCACATTAAGTGTTCAAATGACCATTGTGGCTAGGGTTGTGCATTTAGTCTGTTTATTTGGTTTGGTCCAAGGTTTTTCAAAATTGCAATTTGGTTCCAATTAGAACTATTCTCAAAGGTAATTAAGTGTTTTTCTCTCTTTCTTATATAAAGGATTAATTAACAACGTATCACAAACCAAAGCAAACTCTTAATTGTGATCCCCTGAATCATTCCTATCACCATAGTGACATAGTCAAATCCACCATGGACCCTCTCAAAACTTTCAGCCTCCTTCTAGACATGGTCATGTAAGTCACCTCCTATTAAAACTTTTTCATTGTTCACTATTCCTTGAACAATCTCATCTTTGTCCTTCCAAAACTCATTTTTTACCTGCTCATTGAAACCAACTTGTGGGGTAAATGGCATTAAAAATCTCTTCTTTTAAAATTTATAATTTTGGGTATCTATTTGTCAAATTCATCCAACCAAATTGGTCAGTAAAACTGAAAACTGAATTAACTGATGTTAATGTGTTTGACTTGGTCAAATTAATTGGTTACGGGTGAAGCTTCATTCTAGAACTGAGTGTATTTGACTGACAAGTTATGCAAGAAACTATGCAGGAAACGATTTCATTGAAGATTGAAAAATGAAGTACCAGGCATTACTGGTCCATATAAAGTCACAAATTCATATTACACACTATATTGTCCCATGATGTAGTTTTGGTGGTCCAAATTATGCTTGTATCCTTTTGTATTCCTTCTGAATTGTTTAACATGGAAACCATTGTTTTGTCCCAGGCATTGTTTGAGATTTATTTTACACACTATTGTTTTCTGGTTACATATCCGGCCCAAGGGATGCTTTCTTCACAAAGGTGTGCCTTCAGATGGAAGAAATCTCAGTGTAATTCTGCATGCTACAGTTTTAACGAAAATACATTTTTTTTTTGGTGTAGGCTTTTCAGTATGTCTCTATCATTTTGCCTTTCCCTAGTTGTTAGTATTTCCTCCATTATTTAATTTTGTCCTCAACAATTTTAGATATTAATTCGAGGTTTGTCTGCAAGGGTCCAATTCATAATTTGCTCAACAGCTTGGCATTTAGTTTACAGTCTTCCACAGAGATTAAGTTTTAGAGTAAAAAACAGCCTAGAATTCAAACATACCCGGCGTATATTCTTAATGCTAGCTGCCTTATTTCAATGTGTGATTTAACGTTTGAGCCTTCATTGACAATCCTATAATTCAAGGTGTTTTTTCTTCTTACACCTGGCATATCGTTTCATCTCTTATGAACATCTGCGTTTGACTGCTTTATTGCTTTCCTTTGCTGTGGAAAGCTTCTAAGACTTAATTTGTTTTGGCGGCATGATTACATTCAAGATCATTACTTCAAATTTGCATTTTGTGATGGTTATTGTATGATGATTATCTTAAGAGCAAGCATGCCTCATCATACTCGGAAGTTTTTTACAATGTGCTTAATATTATTCACTTTGTGTTGGTGTTGATATGCAGACTGCTGCAATTATATGCATGCAGAAAGTGAGTTATTGGTGTAAGGTCCAGAGAATCGTTTGGCAAAAGTTGAAATTCTAGTGTACCTGTGCATTCTAATGGATGTCCAACACCTTTATCAATCTCCCACTGTTTATGAATTTGTCTTATCAATATTTCTTTAATTGTGTCTCCATTTGGTTAATATAATATGATTCCATGAAATAATATTGACGTTTAACATATATTTTGCAGTTCAGCTTATTTGAAGTTTCATACTATTTGCAACTTGTTTATAGAGAATTTTTTGATCTGTTTATAGATAACCATGCCTAAACAAAGAGTTCAATATAACTAGGACAGTTTATCACAATGCAAAATATCGAAGTTAGTTTATCACTGAAAACTAAAATACCAAGAACTATTATGTTATTATTATGAACAGTGGATGTGAATGATACCCATAAGAGACAAACATATTGTTCTGGTTAAATTAAACGACTTGCTTACATTTGGATAATTTTGAGCAATTTAGTGATTTTCTTATAAGCATGTTGTCACATCCAATTATCTTATTCAGTATAAGATGCTGATATCCATATTGCTTTTGTGAGGTACATCCTGAACACCACCTTCTCTTGCGAATGTGCCAATTTGATACATTTATCCGACACTTGGTATATTCAAAGTTGTTGACAGGCATTTACAAAAATCTGGTACTTAATTTTACAGGATTGATCAGCGCCCCTCATTGCAAACTTTGATGTTCAAAATTTAAACCTTGTTGTTTGGTTGATGTTCCTGTCATGATCAGATAGGATAGCTTTCTGCTGTTTTGCTTCTAAACTGACATTGTCTGCATTGAGCTCTTAGTGATATGTGTTCTATTTATTGAGTTTTATTTTTTTTCTTTTAGGATTAGACTGTTGTCTTGTCAGTTCTCAAGCAAGTGATCTGGTTGTTCTGGGAAAAGCTATTGGCACAGCAGTCACAAGGTTGCAATTTTTTGCAGCACGACTTGGTCAGTTTTTTCCTGGATGATAGCATTTGCAGAGACCACTGATCCTGTTATATTTTACAAGAAAAGCTTTCAGCGGCAATGATGCAGTACCCATAGAAAGTAAATCCCAAATAAAGGTTTATGGATGCTTTCAATGGCTGTATGGATGTGGCTGATAGCATATTTAAGCAAAAACAAGATAAGCTAGAGACTCGAGATTCTCGACTGTCTCATGGTTGTCTCAATATTGGATCTGGGAGAAGTTAATCAGCTCCACCATTTTACAAGTGCAAGTGCAAGCTCTCCATCATAAATATTTGTCATCATATGACAGTAGAAGGGAAAGAAAATATTGGTGCGAAGTTTAAACCAGGTTTACTCATTTTGTGAATTATCTGTTATTCTTTATAATTGGTTCTTTTGATTTTAAAGCCATGTCTCCTATTTTGTAGGAACTGTATATTCATTCAAGGAATTGGCTCAACCTTCTAATTCATCTTAGGCTCTTCGTGAGGCAAGCATTGTTGAGATTTCCCCAATATTGTTCCAGGTAATCACTTGATTTAGCTTTAATATAGCAACATTTAACATTCAATTCTTTTAGTGCAGTTGTTAAAATCTTTATAACTTCAACTAGAGAATCTTGTGATAAAGTGTCAGTCACAGAAGCAACAGGTGAGGTGCTGGACAGTAAACAGCCTCAAAAAGCAGATTATAATAATAACGCAATAAACAACGTTATTGAAGGTGAGTTAAATGTTAACTATTTATCAGTCTATGGAATGCTGATTGCTGGTCAGCTTACCCCACAGGCTTTTGTACGGATGAAGTGGAATATGCGTCAGGAAATTTAACGAAATGGAGGAATCATGATTCATAGCCTACAGTTAAGTATGCCAATAAAGTTTCATCAATCCACCTTTCATGAGACCTTAATTTTTACCATGCATTATTCGGATTATTGTGATAACTTGGCTGCTTCGTGTTCATTTTCACAGGATGGAGAAATGCATCATGATAATAATCATGATATTCTTGATATTTCTTCCGAATTGCTACATCTTTTGGCTAGTTCCTTAGTGCCTGATAGTATCAGCAGAGAATGCCTTGAGAATGCAAGAGTTCTTCTTCAAGTGGATAAAAAGTTCATCCCAGTTATAGCTGGTGACACACTTATCATCATAGATCAGGTTTTCATTTTAACCTTCCAGTTTTGATATAACAGAAATCAGTAGACGCTCTATTGGTATTTGCTTACTCTTGTTTCTGTCAGGCTTATGTTGAATTCCTTAATAAGCCAAGTTGATTTAAACTATCCTACGCGCGTAAGAGTTCTGTTGACTATAGGTGTATTTCAAGGTTTTAGTAATGCTCTGTAGAAAACAAATTTGAACATAATAATAAATTTCAATTAACCTATTGCGCTCAATACTAAAATTGGTTGAAGAAAAAGGTTTTGAGGAAATATTCAATGTTACCACAAATCATATCTTTGTGCAAGCCTGTAGAGAAAAGCCAAAGGATGACAGATCCTTTGGATTGACCTAAGAACACTATCTCTTGATGAATCCTTTGATGGTTGATGTTCTTCACTTCATGGTCTTTGTCTGAACACTTGCTCCAGTAATCACATTCCATTATCATTCTAAAAGGAAGAAAAACAAGAGGTCGTTTAGGTGGAGGTGATGAGTTCCATTGTTAACAGGGAGTGACCTAGAACATGGCTCTAGATGTTGAGCAAACCAAAGTAGACCTTTTTTTTCAATTTTGAATTTTTGGACTCAATTCTATTGGGATGCCAATTCAGGTCAATCTTGGCTCTACTGGGGTGAATTTGGTTGCAGTGAGGGTAGACAGGCGATCTAGGCATATTAAGGACAACAAGTTAAGCTGCAACTAAGCGTTATTGGTCTTATGTGAATTTTCCATTTTTTTTCTCTCTCCTTTTGTTTGTAGGTTTGCTACGCTTGCAACAAGGATGAAGCAATACATCCAGGGGCAATCGAGGGATTTGGTCGATCAATCATATGGGAAAATTGTGAGAATGAGAAACACTGACTTCACTTTAGCTTAGAGTTTTATCAGCTTGCTAACCTCATTTAACATTGCCATCCTGACTGATTTCTGAACTCCTAACTTTCCAATGACAGCTGAAGAGTTCTGATAGTTTTTTTTTCAATTAAGTATTTATAAGTTGATGAAATGGATGCTAATGATATTGGAACAGGTAAGCATGATGTTTGTGACATTGGTAAAGATTGCTCAAGCAGACCCAAAATATACTGACATTTTACTTCTAGAGAATTATGGAGCTTTTCAGAACAGGTTATGTGCAGTTTCCATCATTGTCTAAATAGTCAGTAGATAAAAATTCTTTCATTTTACTTTTCTTAATCTGTCATGTCAGGATCAACCTCCTTTAATATCTGTAGCACAATTAGATGTTCTGATAGATTGCAGTTCCTTTGACTTCCAGCCTTTGTGATTTGGCCAATGTAGTACTAACACTTGCAAAGTTCTATCACCAAGCTAGTGAATCATACGAGCAAGCTTGTACACGCCACATCATCATGATTATTTACGTTGTAAGTTCTATCACCCTGAAGAAAAAGTTGTGATATTAAATTTTATCCACACCCTCCCCTTTTACTGGATCTTCAAGTCTTTATTTATATTTGAGAGATATGGATTCATTTACAATATCATATTTTTGCAGCAATTTGAAAAATTATTCCAGTTTGCTCGGAAAATAGAAGATTTGATGTACACAATCACACCTGAGGAGGTAATTAACTGTGACACACCTTCGTTATGTTGTTTACCAAGAATTCTTGTTAGTTCTTAGAAACATGGTTCTTTCCATTAGTTCGCAACTCCAATTTTGAAACTACACTACTGAAGAAGTATACAAAGTTTACAGCATAATAAAGCAGAGGTTATGCTTAGAGCTCAGAATTAGATAACCACTTAGTGACCAAAGTGAGCTAGCTGTCTGTCATTTATTTGACCTAACTTACTGTATTAACAAAAGCTATCACTTGTTTCAAAATTCTCAATTTGGCATTTGATTACTGTACCATAACCTAGCCAACTTGGTTGACAACTTTGAATTGTAGTGCACCTAATTCCAAAATCTATCTCCATGATAAGTGCTTGTGTTATAGTGACGCGAAGCGTTATTATCTTACTTTGAGCATCTATTTTATTAGATTTTATCACTAAATAGTGTGTGTTTGTGTAATCTTATGGATTGTAGGTTCGTGGAGCTAATTTGTAGAAAAAGAACGAAGTTAGATCGTGTTCACCATTGTTGGGAGGTTTTCGGACCATGCAAGGAACAAGGCACGAACTTGGACTTGTGAGTGTGTGCCAACCTCCTTTGGAGGGGCACAAAGGCAGTCACATTCACAACAAGTCTAACTCGTGTAGCCTAGGAGAACTTCACCAAGAAAGAGACTTGAAGCAATCGACACGATCTACCATTGATTGTGTGCCCAATTCAATGGCCTCGATGAAGAACAACGTATTTGGGAGCGTTTCGGCAAGTTACTGTGCATTTTCTGTCGAAGATCAAGTTTCCAAAGAATTCACACGGGCGTGTAGAATTAACACACGGCCGTGTGAATTATTTCCCAGTAAGCCAGAGACTTCACACGGGTGTGTGGAAATTTCACACGGCCGTGTGAAGTAATTTTTCCAGGAAGCCAGAAACTCCACACGGGCGTGTGGAAATTTCACACGGCCGTGTGAAGCCCTGATAAGTTCAAATTTAAAGCCGCACTCAGCCTATTTAAAGCCCGATTTGGGATCTTTGGACGCATCTTTGGACCTATCTTTCTCCCCAACTTCTGGAGGGTGCGGCTAGGGTTTCGGAGAGGACTTTGTGGAGGATTGGAGCGCGTCATCGGCATCGTCACCGACGTTCGACGGCCGCACAAGACCACGGCCACATCATACGCAAGGGGGTTTTCATCGATGTCTTTATTTTATGCTTTCTCTTATACTTTGATGAACATGTATAGCTCCATGAGGATCTAAACCCCTCGTGGGTATTCGGACTTGTAAAACCCTAGGATTATTATGTTTCTATGACATTGTTATTATGCTTTTCCATTATTGATGAATAAAATTGAGTTTCAATCTTAATTTCATCTTGTTAATGTTTTCTCTTAGATGTGACACTAGGATTAAGAACAATTTAGGTTACCTTCTGGAGGTGTGACAACTCCTTAGGGTTAGACTACTTAAGATTGAAGAGGGTTGAGAGAGAGAGTTGTGAGGTAGCGATGTACCCCTTTCCCTTCCGACGTGGTTTCTCCCTACCTCCGTTTCCTTGATTTCATAGCGGTCGAGATAGAGTGAAGTGCTAGGCAGATAAACTCCCCTGGGACTTAGTTACGTAAGTAACAGAGTGAAGGGTTGAAGTGAATCCTATGCATTGGGCTTAATCTAGACTAGGGTTCTTCCACCTGGACCAAAGGGTTAGAACTACACATAGGAACAGGTTTTACCATTAGGAATCCCTAGAGCTTAAAGCAATCCCACGTAGTGTGAGGTTTAGGTAGATATACTCCCCTGGGGCTTAATCGTGCGAGCGATAGAGTGAAGGGTGACGTGAATCCTAATACTGGGGCATAGTGTTGGGGTTAGTCACGGTTGTCCTTAGGTTTGGGACCGTGAGTCTTAGGATATCCTCGACTCGATTAAACATCAATAGAAAAGTATAATAGCATAGTCCTGCACTAGAAGCATAAGTCCTAGAGGTAACTTGTCCGGATACCCTATCTCACCCATTGCTAGTCTTTCTCTTTTAACTTCTACTTGCTTTTCTCTTGTCTTTCATCTCTCTATTTACTTTCTTGTCGTTTATTCTAATTGTTTCCATAAATTCACTCATCACTCCGATTATTTCTTTTCGTACACCGCATAACTAAATAGTGAATTTTTGTGTTCTAAATCCCTATTCCCTGTGGATTCGACTACGCACTCACCAGGGTAATTTTATTACTTCGACAAGACCGTGCACTTGCGGGATACACGCTAGGGGTCGTGTCACTCCAGCCCATGTCTTGCATATTTGCTATCACAATCATAACCTAAAGGAGTCACTTCCATTGCCCAAACAACATTAGCCATATGGAAAGGGGAAAAACTAGCTGTACAAATGACCATATATGTTGAGCAAGCATCTAATTTAGTGATAATTATGCCTTGTAGCATTGAACTGAACCTTCTCTTTTATAGGACGCAATAAGAAACCAGCAGGCTTTTTAAAACCAAGGCAAAATACTAGGTAGCTGTGTTTTCTTAGTGCATGCATACATTCATATACAAGCATGTGTGCACGTGTGTGTATGTCCATACTATTGGTGCACCATATGCTCTTATGTTCAGACATTTATTTCACTGTTCTATGTGGAATGTGATTTAGCAGCTTGTGGTAAATACTAGTTTACTTCGGTAATAACTGACAGGATTATGCTTACAGATTCCTTTCCAACTGGGATTGTCGAGAATGGATCTTAGGAAAACACTGAAATCCAGCGTATCTGCTGTAAGAAAGAGGTACTCTATGAAGCATGGCTTCCTCGCAATAAGATCGTTAACATTTCTCTTTCATTCTGACAGGCTGACAAGTCAATCAATGCCATGTATAGGAAGTTGCAAAAGAATTTAACATCAGAGGAGCTGCTGCCTTCTTTGTGACTTTTAATTTAACATCAAATTATAGGAGGTTATATAGGAATTTAACATCAAATTCCTATGTAACCTTTTGTGGGCTCCTTTCTTTCAACCCGGCCTTTAAATTAGAATGGACTGATTAAAAAGCATGGATCACAAATCAAATTGTAATATTTTGTAGACTTCAAAGGATTGTGGGTTCATGACTTCCATTAAGGGCAAGCCCTAATGTTAATTACCCTGAACATTGTCGCAGGAACCTCCGATTAAGAAAACAAGTGTAAACAAGATATGTCAAATAAATATTATTCATTTCGACAAAACATGAATTCATGGACTTCATTGAAATTACAAGAAGTTTGGAATTTATTCATCTTGACGCAACAGTGGTTGTGGCTTTTTATCTCCTTCTGACTATTTCGGCGAAAAACGCGCTTTGACTTTTGTTGACTTTTGGTCTTCGTCAAACTTTGCATCTCGAACATGATTTAGACGCTTGCGAATTTGTGTCCTTGATATTTGAATTTGCATCTTGAACTTGACTTGGAACTTGATTTGACTTTTCATAAGCTTCAGCTTTCAGGCTTGTGAAACTTTTGGAACTTGTGAACTCTTCAACACTTTAGCTTTGAGGTTGTTGAGCTTATTTGAAACCTGAGTCTTGACATTTGACTTTGCATTTTATATTTAATTTGATTTGATTTGGAACTTATTTGAGTTTTCATATGCTTCGGCTTTCATGCTTGTGAAGCTTTTCACAACTTGTGAACTCTTCAACACTTTAGCTTTGAGGTTGTTGAGTTCATTTGTTGATTCGCTTGAAACTTAGAACTTGGGCATTTTGAATTTATATATTTTTTATTTGATTTGGATAACGAACTTGATTTGCCTTTTATAAGTTTCGGCTATCATGCTTGTGAAACTTTTTTGACAACTTGTGAACTCTTCAACGCTTTAGCCTTGATGTCGTTGAGCTCATTTGTTAATTTGCTTGAAACTTGGAACTTGGAACTTGGACATTTGATTTTGCATTTTTTTTATTTGAATTTTCATATGCTTCGGCTTTCATGCTTATGAAGCTTTTTTGCAACTTGTGAACTCTTCAACGCTTTAGCTTTGAGGTTGTTGAGCTCATTTGAAACTTGAGTCTTGAACATTTGACTTTTTTTTTATTTGATTTGGAACTTGATTTGACTTTTCATATGCTTCGGCTTTCGTGCTTTTGAAGCTTTTAACAACTTATGAACTCTTCAACGCTTTAGCTTTGATGTTGTTGAACTCATTTGTTGATTTGCTTGAAACTTGGAACTTGGACATTTGAACTTGCTTCATGGATATTTGAATTTGCATATTTAGATTTGATTTAGGTTACAAACTTGATTTAACTTTCATAAGCCTCGGCTATCATGCTTGTGAAGCTCTTTTTTCTCATAACTTGTGAACTCTTCAATGCTATAACCTTGAGGTCGTTGAGCTCATTTGTTGATTTGCTTGAAACTTAGAACTTGGACATTTGAACTTGCTTCTTGGACATTTGAATTTGCATCTTTAGATTTGATTTAGATTACAAACTTGATTTAACTTTCATAAGCCTCGGCTATCATGCTTGTGAAGCTCTTTTTTCTCGTAACTTGTGAACTCTTCAACGCTATAACCTTGAGGTCGTTGAGCTCATTTGTTGATTTGCTTGAAACTTAGAACTTGGACATTTGAACTTGCTTCATGGACATTTGAATTTGCATCTTTAGATTTGATTTAGGTTACAAACTTGATTTAACTTTCATAAGCCTCGGCTATCATGCTTGTGAAGCTCTTTTTTCTCGTAACTTGTGAACTCTTCAACGCTATAACCTTGAGGTTGTTGAGCTCATTTGTTAATTTACTTGAAACATAGAACTTGGACATTTTGAATTTGTATATTTTTTTATTTGATTTGAAACTTGATTTGAATTTTCATATGCTTCGGCTTTCATGCTTGTGAAGCTTTTTGCAACTTGTGAACTCTTCAACACTTTAGCTTTGTGGTTGTTGAGCTCATTTGTTGATTTGCTTGAAACATCGAATTTGGATCTTTTGAATTTGCATTTTTTTTATCTTGGATTTGATTTGGGTTTCAAGCTGTGAATCTCTATGTTGATAAATCACAAACTTGATTTTGACATAATTTGACTTTTGAAAAGCTCCGGCTTTTGTGCTTGTGAAGCTTCCTTAAGGTCTTAACTTGTGAAACTCTTTGAGTCTTTGACTTCTAATATCCTCAGACTCCTGAGCTCAATTGTCGATTCATTTAATTTTTTTATGCCTTGACTTATGAAACTCTTCGTGTCTTGACTTCTGATGTCTTCATACTGTTGAGTTCATTTGTCGATTCATTTTTTTTATATCTTGACTTGTGAAACTCTTTGAGTCTTGACTTCTGATGTCTTGAGGCTGCTGAGTTCATTTGTCGATTCATTTGATTTCTCTTTTCTTCTTTTTTTTTTTTGTCTTCACTTGTGAAACTCTTTGAGTCTCGAGTTCTGATGTCTTGAGACTTCTGAGTTCAATTGTCGAACAATTTAAAACTTTTTTGAGTCTTTGACTTCTGATGTCTTGAGACTACTAAGTTCATTTGTCAATTGATTTGATCTTTTTTGCACATCATCAAGGAGTGACCTTTTGTGTGATGACTTTAGCTTGCTTATTCTTGGATTGGACTTCAAGTTGTAACCTTGAACTTGATCTCTTTTAATTTTGGCATTTGAGGAGTTTAGTATTTGATGCTTGTGGAGGACTTTGGCATTTGATGTTTGTAGAGGATTTCTGCATTTCACGCTTATGGAACCCTTAAAACTTTGGACTTGTGTTTTTTTTTTTGTTTCTATTTGGAGAAAAGCTTTCTTTCATTTGAGAAAAATCATTCTTTTTTTTTAAAACTCCCAAGTGTGGCATGTTTTGCACTAGGCCACATTTTGGATCAACATCTTCAAAGAGGAATCCTCAATAACCTCTCCATGAGTGTCAAGAGGCAATGGGGGCCTCTCTCAAAGAGAGCTATCGCCATGTGTTAGAGCGAGCTGCAAGAGAGTTCTTCAAAAGTCCTCATCTACTTTTTCAGCTTGTGTGATTGTCAAGAGATAATGGAAAGGCTCTCTCAAGAAAATATACACTCGCCATGCATTGGATATCACAACTAGCTTCAGGAGTTTTTTTTTTAAAAGTATTCAATATTCCATTCGCTTCTGTGATTGTCAAGAGCAATGGGGAGGTTCTCTCAAAAAGAGCTATCGGCATATGTTAGAGCGAGCTGTAAGAAAGTTCTTCAAAAGTCTTCATCCACTCTTTTAGCTTATGTGATTGTCAAGAGGAAATAGAGAGGCTCTCTCGAAGAGAATATACACTCGCCATGCATTGGACATCACAACTAGCTTCAAGAAGGCCTTTAAGAGTCTTCAATAACCCATTCACCTCCGTGATTGTTAAGAGGCAATGGAGAGGCTCTCTCGAGGAGAATATACACTCGCCATGCATTGGACATCACGGTAGACTTCAGGGGTCTTGTAAAATTACCAAAATGCCCCTCATCTTTGCTAAAAGCCCTTTTTTCTCTTTTCCTTTTTTTCTCTTTTTTTTTGCATTTAAACCCTCATACTTTTCATCATTTTTTTTATTTTATCAAATTTTGCAAATAACACCCCAAACTTTCACATTTTCATATTTTTCATGACTTTTGCAACTAGGCCCTCGAGCTTTCATATTTTCACATTTTTTTCATAATTTTGCATATATATCCTCAAATATTTCATTTTTTTTATTTCTCCATGGATTTTTGCATAAAAGCCCATTTTTTCTACAAATTTATTTTTTACCAAATTTTGTAACCAAACATTTTCTAGCCAAAAGTCCAAATACCGAACGATTGCATTGAAATACTAGCCAAAGCATGTTTGAACTCTGCATGTTACAAAGTTCAAAACTAACTAGAAGAAAATCTAAAGGCTAAGACATGAGATAGAGGTTTTGATTGAGAGAACATACTGGCATGTAATACATAGGCATACTACCATGTCTGCAATTCATAGCTCATTTAATCAAAGAGTGCATGGTTTGTAAAGCAATCCTAAGTTTGGGTCTCACCATGACAAACATTCACAATAAAATTTAAATATTTTTTTTCCATGGATGCAATTAGAACATGTATATGTTCATGTATATTTGGATGAATTTCTATAAGAGCATATACCTCTTCGAAGATGTGAGCACTTTATGAGCTTCTTAAGCATGCCTCGAGATTCGTGCTAGGGTTGTGAACACGGCCTCGCATTGTTTTCTCGCCGTTGATCTCCTTAGGAGTCGGAGAATAGAACCAATGACGAGGCTTCTTGGGTCTTGCCAGGGTGATGACGGCGGCATAAGCCATATATCGTCACCATCACACTATTGTCCTCCATCTTGTCCTTGACTTTCTCTGGCTCATCTCGTAGTAGCGTTCAGAGAGAGGAAAAAAAGAGTGGGAGAGGAAATGAGCAGCGTGTATGTTCTTGTCTCGAGATTTGTGCTGAGTATCATCACCATCACCATCGCCAAGCATCTCCACGATACTTCTTCATCGAAGGCGTGGATGTTGTTGCCGGTGCGGGTTATCCTCTTGCCGTCCTTCATGCCTCATCTCCACCATCAAGAATAGGGGTGGCAATATTTTGTCCGGGCCCGCCGGCCCGGTTTTGTCCGGCCCGGAATAAATAGGGTTTGGACAAAAGTTGTATTAATCCGGGCCGGGTTTGGGCAATACTTGATTGTCCGAATTTAAATCCGGGCTGGGTCCGGACAAAGAAATTCGAACAACTGGGCTTTTGTACCTCTAATATTTTAAAAGCCCAAAACATAAGCCCAATAGTTTTATGCCCCAATTTTCAAAAACTTCCAACTTATATGGATTTTTTTTATTAAGACTTGGAATTTTGTATGACTTGATTTGGGTTTTGGATTGTTGGATTTTTTTTTTTTGCATATAATGTGAATTAAATTATGTTTTATAATTTAATAATTGAGTAAAATTAAATGTAATTTATAGGATTCGGACAAAATTCGGACATCCGGACAACCCGGTTTTAAAACAAACTGGGTCTGGACAAGGTAGGTTTGTCCGGATTTATAACCGGGCCGGGTCCGGACAACAAGTTATTTATTTATAGTAGTAGTTGTCCGGACCCGGTTTTGTCCGGACCCGGATTTTTGCCACCTCTAATCAAGAAGTAAACGAACCACCATGGAAAGGTAAGAGCATAGTTGGTTTTTTTTTTTCTCTCCCGGGCCCCGCCGCCATGGAGAAGAAGAGAATCCCCTTTCCCCCTCTCTCTCGTACTTTTTTTATCTTTTCACTTTTTTTTTATTTTTTTTTTCAAAAAACCCCTCCAAAATCCGGGCCCACCATAACAAGAAAAATATTTTTTTTAAATCCTCCTCTTTGCTTATTCGGCCACTCTTCTCTTTTTTAAAAAATTAAAATCTTTTTTTATCCAAATCCCAACATCCAAAACAAATTTTGTTTTGGATATCCGGGATTTTTTTAATTTAAAATTTGAATTAAAACTTTTTTTTTCTTATCCCATGAGAGATATGGTATTTTTTATTTATTATTATTTATTATATTTTATTATCCAATCAATTTTTTTTATTCAAATTTAATTTAATAATTTTTTTAATCAACAAAGTGCCCCCCTCATATTTTCCTCACGTAATCCAGTGAAGAGAGGAAGGTACGAGCGAATGACCCGAAGATCAGCTTGCGATTTTTCTTCTTCTTTTTTTTTTTTCTTTTTAACCATCTGATCATCAACTTAAAAATCAACAATGGAGACCACAATACTTAATGTAACCTGATTGAGGTTTATGAATTTTTTTTTGTGAGAGGTAATGATTCTCAAACTTAATCTCCACCGTTCATATTGAAGATGAAAACGTCATGAGCATGTAAAAATATTTCCAAAAAGATCCCAGAAGGTCTAACCATTTGACCATCAACTTGATGACGAACAATTCCCATGATGATTATCGATGGATTTCACTGTTGAGCCATGAATTTGTTTTGATATTTCTTGAACTTAAAATATAATCATAACCAATCATATGAAACATCATGACGTCCTAAAGCTTCAATAAAATTTCTAGATTAATCGGAGAAGTTTTAACGTTCGATTAAACTTTGATCAGCTCTGGTCATTGGAAAACAGATTTCCTGAATCTTAGCTTAAAGCTTAAATTTCTTTTAAAATCATCAGAACTCCAAATTTAATATCAACCGTTCATATTGACTACTGTCATGTGTTTGTATTATAGTTGAAATTTCATGACAATCAGAGCTGATCTAGATACCCGATGGGCTACTTGATCAAAATAGCATTTTCATGGAAAATTGCAGATTTTGCTTTCAAAATTCATCCTTTCCTTGATTTTTTTTTTCAATTTTTTTTTTCTTTGATTTTTTTCTTTGATGATTTTTTTTTATTTTTCTTTGATTTTTTTTCCTCCTTTTTTTTTCTCACTTGATCTTATAGTTTCTTATGAGGTTTGCATGTAATCTCTTAGAGCAAAATTCACAAGAATCATTTCAAAATTCATGGAATCATATCTTTATTCAATTTGAAAAAGAATAGAATATGATAGAATTTGTGTTTTGCCTCGAGAAGCATATATCATGCTTGACCAACTTGCTCAAACAAGAGCACTGGGCATTCTGTCATAGAAAAACACGTGTTCTTTTTTTTCTTTTTTTTTACAAGCTTTTTTTTTCTTTATTTTTTCCTTTCCTTTTTTTTTATTTCCACGTCATGGATAATAATTTTTTCAAGAAGCGTGCATTGATGGCCGGCATAAGTCTTCTTTGATCGGCATTGACTAGTTGATAAGCTCCTCCTTCGTAGACAACCTCTATAATGTACGGGCCTTCCCAATTTGACTTGAACTTGCCCCCAGCATGTTTGTTGGTGATGATTGGTCTTCTTAGCACCCACACCATCTCTCCTTTGTCAAAAGTTCAAATGCGAGCCATCTTATTGTAAGCTCGAGCCATCCTTGCTTTGTAGACTTCAAGATTCTGTTGAGCCTCTAGTCTCCTTTCATCTAAAGCATCAAGTTCATCCAAACGCAAGTGAACTCTGTCTTCATTTGTGAATTCATTCTGTAAGGAAATTCTTAGAGATAGAATCTGGACTTCAAGTGGCAGAACAGCTTTTATACCAAAAACCAACTAGTATGGTATTGATTGAGTTGGAGTTCAATACATTGTCCAGTATGCCCATAAAAGTTCAGGAAGCCTTTCGTGCCAATCCCTTTGACTTTTTTGAAACTGTTTTTTTTTAACAACTTGGATAATGTTTTTTTTTAAAATGCCTCCGGGAGACCATTTGCTCTAGCATTATAGATAGAGGAATACCTCCAATCTATTTTGTGATGCTGAGAGAACCTTCCAATCTTGAAGCTTTTAAATGCTCACCCGTTGTCAGAGATGATCCTTTGAGGTGTTCCAAATTTATATAGCACATGGTCCTTGAAGAATTTGATAATGTTTTCTGCCATTACATCTTTTAAAGGAATGGCTTCAGCCCATCGTGAAAAATAGTCAATGGCAGCTAATATAAAACGATGTCCTCTTGATGATGGAGGCTTAATAGGGCCTATCACATCAGTCCCCCACACCTTAAAAGGCTATGAAGAGATTGTAGGGTGTAAATGATTGAGATGTTGATGAATGAAATCCCGATGAGCTTGTCACAGTTTACACCGTCTTGCATATTGTAGGCAATCATTGATCATGCTTGGCCAATAATACCCAATATGTTTGATCTTCAACTGCATCTTGGGTCCTGACTAGTGAGCTATGCATATACCAGAATGGACTTCATGCATAACTTCTTCAGGTTCAAGAGACATCTTAGTAGGAGTTGATCATATGATCTTTGATAGAGAAAGTCATTAACAAGGGTAAATGTCATTGCCCTTTTCTTTAATAGCGTTGCTAGAGATTTTTCATTTGGAAATTGCCATACTTCAAGTATTTAATGAAGGGACCCCTCCAATCATCTTCAGCCACTGTTAGAACTTCTTCTTTTCTTAGCTGCTTGTCTTCTAACCCTTCATCAAGACATGAACACAAGACCCTCCTGTTTCGAATGGTGACTTGGATTTTTTTTCTTGATCTGGATCAGCTAACTCTTTCGCCAGTTTGGCTAAGCTATCTGTTTTTCCATTAGCGGACTTAGAAACTTTCTCCAAATTAACATCAGGAATTCGCTTCAATAATTCAATAACTCTTTGATGATACTGAAGAAGTTCTTGCTTATAAGTCTTGAAACTTCCTTCAAGTTGATTTATAATGAGTTGTGAGTCACCATATATATGCAAACTTTGAATCCCCATCTTGATTGCTAGCTCCAACCCAGGAATAAGAGCTTCATATTCCGCTTCATTGTTAGTGCATGGCTTTAGCAAAGAAAGAGAGTATCTCAGGATCCCATCTTTAGGAGAAATGAAGATAAGCCCAATGCCAGCTCTGACTTGAGGAATTTTGGATCTAACAGCTGGTTGGATCGAAGAAGCTTTATCAAAGTACATCTTCTAACATTATTCTCCCTCTTCAATTGGCAAAGTCTCTTCATCAGGAAGTTTGCATCTCAAAGAAGATTCATCAGGCAAAAGATGCGCTGCGAGAAAATCTGCCAATGCTTGACCTTTGATTGCTTTTTGAGTATAAGTTATGTCAAACTCCATGAGTATCAATGCCCATTTTGCTAATCTTCCAATGAGCAATGGTCTTGACATCAAGTAATTTATTGGGTCTATCCTCGAGATGAGAATCACCTTATGTGAAAGCAAATAATGCCGAAGCTTCTTTACTGCAAACACTAGGGAAAGATAGTGCTTCTCAATAGGGGTATATCGGCATTCCGCGCCCACCAACATCCTACTAAGGTAATATAGGGCATTCTCCTTCCCCTCTTCATTCTCTTGAGCTAGCAGAGCTCCAAGGGATCCATCCAACGCTGTTGTGTATAAGATCAGTGGCTTCCCTGTAATCGGCGCTGCTAACACTGGCGGATTTAACAAATAGCGCTTGATTTCTTCAAAAGTGTTTTGGCATTCATCATCCCACTTGAACGGAGCATTCTTCTTTACCAACTTTGAGAACGGCTTACACATGCTCGAAAGATTGGCAATGAACTTTCGGATATAAACAAGACGCCCTTGGAAGGACTTCAGCTGCTTCAATATCTTTGGAGGTGGCATTTCTATGATTGCTTTAATTTTGGAGGGGTCAATCTCTATTCCTCGGTGCCTCACGATGAATCCAAGGAATTTTCCAGATAGTACCCTAAATGCACATTTCATAGGGCTCATCTTCAAGTTATATTTTCTAATACGATCGAACACCGTTCTCAAGTCATTAAGGTGTTGATCTCTTGATTGCATGTGTTTTCACCACCAAATCGTCTACATGGCACTCCACTACTTGGTGAATCAAATCATCAAAAATTTTCGTCATGGCTCTTTGATATGTCGCTCCCGCATTATTTAGTCCAAATGGCATAACCTTGTAACAATAGATACCTATTGGTGTCTGGAACGCAGTGTGCTTTTTATCCTCTGGGTCCATCTTGATTTGGTTGTACCCAGAGAAACCATCCATGAAAGTAAGAGGAATTGTTATAAATCATGATCTCCATAACAGGTAGTGGAAAATTATCTTTGGGACATGCTTTGTTTAAGTCCCTAAAGTCCACACATATTCTGATTTGCCCATTCTTCTTCTTGACAGGCACTATACTGGAGATTGAATTAGGGTACTTTTCTTCCGTTATGAAACCAGCTTTAATTAATTTCTTGATTTCTTCAATGACGCTCTCCTCCATATCAAACTTCATCTTTCTTGGTGCTTGTTTTACCGGTGAAAAATTTGGGTTGATGGCGAGCTTGTGCACTGCTACTTCTGTGTCGAGCCCTGGCATCTCCTTATAGCTCCATGCAAAACAGTCAATATACTCTGCAAGAATGCTTTAAATGGCTTCTTTCTCCTCTTGAGTTAATTGTGCACTTAAGAAAGTGGGTTTAGGATCTTCCTTACTTCCCAAGTTGATTTCCACCAAATCATCAATTGCCATTTGCCCTCCGTCTTCAAACTCAGGGGGTGTGTCCTTCAATTTTATATCTTTCACAAAATGATCATTTGATGCTTCTTCAAGTGGATCTTCATCCTTTGTATCCAACCCTTAAACAGTTGACACCATGTGGCATTCATATATTTGTTCATCTTGAAACCCAAGTCCCTTCTTGCTCAAGCCTTGACCTTGCATAGCAATTTTGAAAGGATGCCAGAGTCTTTCAAAGAGAGTATGTCATTCCCATATTTTCACCTCAACACATAGTTTATCTATTGTTTCTTGAGTAACATCAAGAAGATTTTTGTAGTAATTTGAAGACCTCAATACCACTAATGCCACACCTTGTAGAGAAATCTATCCCTCTAGCTAAAGATGAATGATTGGATCTAGAAATATCATCATTGTGACATCAACCATAATATTTAAATTTGAAACTTCTTTCATGAGACCTCAGTGATTGAGCTGACTAGGAAAAAGACATTTGGCATAGTTTTATTTGAATATCTGGATGTTGCCCTTTTTATGGCAAGCCTATGTCACCCATAATTATAAATTTGAGACTTCTTCAACTTGTTCTCAATGATAGAGTTAACAAGCTTAAAAGTGAGGATTTGTTTTTTGAAACTTTGGCAAGAGCTACGGTCATGGAACCTTGTGCCCCCTGCAACTTCTTATGGGGTTACCCTTTTTATGCAACAAGTCAATCAACGACAAAGGTCTGTGATTTCAGAAGCAACTTCGTTTTCTTTAATACAAACTTTTTTTATTTCTTTTTTTTTTTTAACTTCAGCAATAGCAACGAGCATGGAACCTTGGTGGCCCCTCCAACTTTTATGAGCTTGCCCCCTTTATGCAATAAATCAATCAAAGATAAAGATCCGTGACTTTAAAAGCAACTTCATACAAACCCTTTTTTTTTTTTTGTCATATCTTGGTCTTCAATCTCAATGAGATTTAGTGACTTGCCCCCTCTACTCGAATTATTGACTAGAACCAAAGCTCACCAATCATGTTTTTTTTTTTTTTTTTTTTTTTTGAAACTTTGGTAAGAGCAACGAGCATGGAATCTTGTGCTCCCTGCAACTTCTTATGAGCTTGCCCCTTTTAATCGAATTATTGACTAGAACCGAGGCTCACCAATCATGATTTTTTTTTTTTGACAAGTTTTGTATATGAGCTTGGTGGTGATGATGACAGACTCAACATGACGTTGATAAAGTCTAACATCACCAAATTCGATATATTTTTGTTTTTTTTTTGTTTTTTTGTTTTTTTTGTTTTTTGTTTTTGTTTGTTTGTTTGTTTGTTTTTTTTTTTTTTTTTTTTTGTCCAATATAGATGGAGTCATCCCATATAGATGGAGTCATGAAGCAGCTTTACTTCTTGCCCCCTTTCCAACAATGCAGTGATGAGACATGAAGCATTGACATTTTTTATCAACATCCTTTTCACACTCACTTTCAAAGATGGGAGGAGAAGTCTTGTCCCCACCGGGCGTGCCACATTTTGTGGGCTCCTTTCTTTCCACCCGGCCTTTAAATTAGAATTGACTGATTAAAAAGCATGGATCACAAATCAAATTGTAATATTTTGTAGACTTCAAAGGATTGTGGGTTCATGACTTCCATTAAGGGCAAGCCCCTAATGTTAATTACCCTGAACAAGATATGTCAAATAAATATTATTCATTTCGACAAAACATGAATTCATGGACTTCATTGAAATTACAAGAAGTTTGGAATTTATTCATCTTGACGCAACAGTGGTTGTGGCTTTTTATCTCCTTCCGACTATTTTAGCGAAAAACACGCTTTGACTTTTGTTGACTTTTGGTCTTCGTCAAACTTTGCATCTCGAACATGATTTAGACGCTTGCGAATTTGTGTCCTTGATATTTGAATTTGCATCTTGAACTTAACTTGGAACTTGATTTGACTTTTCATAAGCTTCGGCTTTCAGGCTTGTGAAACTTTTGGAACTTGTGAACTCTTCAACACTTTAGCTTTGAAGTTGTTGAGCTTATTTGAAACCTGAGTCTTGACATTTGACTTTGCATTTTATATTTAATTTGATTTTATTTGGAACTTAATTTGAGTTTTCATATGCTTTGGCTTTCATGCTTGTGAAACTTTTTACAACTTGTGAACTCTTCAACACTTTAGCTTTGAGGTTGTTGAGTTCATTTGTTGATTCGCTTGAAACTTGGAACTTGGGCATTTTGAATTTATATATTTTTTATTTCATTTGGATTACGAACTTGATTTGGCTTTTATAAGTTTCGGCTATCATGCTTGTGAAACTTTTTTGACAACTTGTGAACTCTTCAACGCTTTAGCCTTGATGTCGTTGAGCTCATTTGTTAATTTGCTTGAAACTTGGAACTTGGAACTTGGACATTTGATTTTGCATTTTCTTTTTTTTTATTTGAATTTTCATATGCTTCGGCTTTCATGCTTATGAAGCTTTTTTGCAACTTGTGAACTCTTCAACGCTTTAGCTTTGAGGTTGTTGAGCTCATTTGAAACTTGAGTCTTGAACATTTGAATTTTTTTTTATTTGATTTGGAACTTGATTTGACTTTTCATATGCTTCGGCTTTCGTGCTTTTGAAGCTTTTAACAACTTATGAACTCTTCAACGCTTTAGCTTTGATGTTGTTGAACTCATTTGTTGATTTGCTTGAAACTTGGAACTTGGACATTTGAACTTGCTTCATGGACATTTGAATTTGCATCTTTAGATTTGATTTAGGTTACAAACTTGATTTAACTTTCATAAGCCTCGGCTATCATGCTTGTGAAGCTCATTTTTCTCGTAACTTGTGAACTCTTCAACGCTATAACCTTGAGGTCGTTGAGCTCGTTTGTTGATTTGCTTGAAACTTAGAACTTGGACATTTTGAATTTGTATATTTTTTTATTTGATTTGAAACTTAATTTGAATTTTCATATGCTTCGGCTTTCATGCTTGTATTGGGCTACATTTTCCACTCACCTAGTAACCGAGTTACTTACCCTCTATTTCTTACATTTCCCAAGTTGTGGTTGGTCAACATGTAGTAGGATGTTGTGCTTGGCAATCTCCGTGTTAATCATCTCTTGTATTTTTATTTAAGAATATTTTTTTCCCTTTTTGTATGTGCATATTAAATCTATATAAAAGTGGATTCACTAGTTGATCACCTTCAATTGTTTTGTAGATCAACCACTTTCTTGTTATTATATATTCTATATGTTGCTTGGATGTCAAATTCTTCACTTGGTTATGTTGTTGCCTATATTTATGAATGTCTGATGTTGTACCAGGTTCATCATGCCTTGTTGTAGCTCGAGGATAGGGTGTCACTAATTATTCCTTCTCGGCTTATCACGGTGGTTGTCATGAGCTCGACCACCAATTGAGTTGTGAGAAACTTGGATTTTCATGTGGAAGATCATGTGTTTTTAAGGGTTGCTCCTACTAAGTAATTATATGTTTCGGTGTTAGAGGTGAACTTAGACCCCAGTCATTTGTCTTTTCAAAATTTTTTGAATCCATAAGTGGCGTGCCATATCAGCTCTTCTTTGCATCTGCATTTTCTCATGACCATAATGTATTTTGAGTCTCCATGTTGAGGAAGTACATTGTTATCACAACCCAAACTAAGTCGATGATGTCAATAGACTGGTTGCATACGTATGAGGAGTGGATCCCATATTGAGTGTAATGAGTGCATTTTATATCATGTTTTCATATCCTTCACTCTATTCTTTTAGTTGTCCTTTAGCATATTTTTTTGTATAATTGGTGCTATTCAAGGTAAAATGTTCATTGTGTAGGAATCATGGTATTTAATCAATTTGGAGTGAAACCAAGTATGTTTCGTGCGTGTTTATCGACTAAGGGAAAAGAACAAGCTGAACACGGGCAGCCTGATCCACTGCAAATCCTAGCCTGGAGAGCAAGCTAGCAGAATCCTAACACGGGAGTGTCCCAGGCAGAACACGATTGTCATATGCCTGTGCCCATGCCACTGCAAATCTCAGAAAAATCCCCTTCAAGAGTGAAATAGGTATGGTCCTGGTTACGTGGGCGTGTGCCAACTGATACGGAGGTTGCACGATCATGCTGTTGCCATTACATATCTCAGGAGTTTCACTCAATATTCCTAGAAAAGTACATGGGCTGAACACGACCTTTTCCAGACAGTGTCGGGCCCTGAATCTACCTTTTTAACTCCTGATTTTAGGGTTTCATCTCATCTTTGTTCGGGAACTTTTCTTTCCACCCGGAGAATATTGATGAGATCGAAGATCAAGCTTCACCACACCGCCTAAGGAGACTAAGGACAATTAGGAGGCATCAAGAGAGGTGGGGTTAGCATTCGGAGCTCGACAAGGAAGGCCATCCAGAATATAGAAAGGAGTCAGTTCTTCCTCTTATTGGTTTTCCATTGTTCTTTCCTTGTTGTTGTTTATATATATAAAAAAAGTAATAATAATACATGTCCTAATTTTAATCAAAATAAAAATTAAAAAAATTTCAAATTTCAGATCAACCGAGAGCACCAATCTCGAGGCGATCTAAAAATATTCAAATCTCCAGATCAATTAAGAGCACCGATCTCAAGGTGATCTAAAAATATTAAAATGTTCAAATCAACCGAGTGCACAGATCTCGAGGCAATCTAAAATACACATATCTTAGGATCAACCAAGAGCACAGATCTTGAGGCTATCTAAAATATTAAAAATACCAAGATCAGCCGCGAGCACAGATCTCGAGGCGATCTAAAATATTCAAAATCCCAGGATCAGCCAAGAACACCAATGTCAAGACGATCTAAAATATTCAAATCGCAAGATTAGTCAAAAGCACCGATCTTGAGGTGATCTCAAATCCCAAAATCAGTCGAGAGTACATATTTCGAGGCAATCTCATCCTCAAGATCACCCATGAATACAAATCACAAGGCAAATATATATAAAATAATAATAATTAAATAGATAAAAAAAATCAAATGAAATAAAAAATAAAAATATTTCAAAATAAAATAAATCAAATCAGAGATATATATGTATAATAAAATAAATTAAAATAAATAAATCCGATAAATATATATATAATCAATCAAATAAAATAATAATAATAATAATAATAAGATAAATTAGATTAAATTATATATATATATATATATATATATATATATATATATATATATATATATATATATATATATATTCACATAAAGAAATAATATACATACTTAAATCAAATCAACAATAAAAAAATAATAAAAATATATTAAAATAAATAAAATATATATATATATACAATAAAAATAAATAAATAAATATAAATAAAATGAAATAAAATAAAATAAATAAATATATATAATAATAATAATAATAATAATAATAATAATAATAATAATAATGATGATGATGATGATAATGCTAAATATAACGATAAATAAAATAATATTAAAAAAAAATTCGTCGTTGTCCACTGTTTTCCCCCACGATCAACATAACGGCCTCACGTTCGCCTCACCATCCATGCAACTGCCCACCACCATGCAACCGCCCACAGACTTTTAAACTGAGAAAGGAGGAGCCTGGCCAACCAGGGAAAGAAAAATTTGGAAGAAGGATTGAGAAAAAAGAAGACGAAGGAGGACGAAGAAGAGAAACAAGGAAGAAGGAGAAACAGAGAACGAAAAAAAGGAGAGAAGATCATAAAAGAAGCCAGAGAAGAAAAAGAAGACCTGAAGAAGAAGACAAGAGAAGAAGAAGGTGTTCATCTCTCCTCTCAGATCGCCATATAAAAAAAAAATCACTCTCGTTGCTGTTGCCGTTGCCTATCACCACCGTTGCCACTGTCACTGTCGTCACCTTCGGAGCCTTCCTCTCGACGCCATGGTGTTGGAGGTTGCGAGGCCTGAAGAGAGAATCCCGCTGCTGCCACCGTTACTGTCGTCGCCTTCAGAGCTTTCCTCTCGACGCTTTGGTGTGGGAGGTTGCGAGGCCTTTGGTGTAATCTGGTCTCTCTAGCGTTTGTTTTCATCTATGACATGAGAAGCATGAAAATGAGGGTCGGCACAATATCAATTTCCATACACAATAAGAATGGATGGGGAAATAAGACTTTAGACAGGGTGTTTCTATGCCAAAGATCGAAAACATCGATGCATTGAATGGAAGTGGTCATGCTTTAAACCTGGAGATACATATTCATCAGATTCCCGAGACAAAGGAAGAAGTTCAAAGCCGAGATGACAAGTTCCCTCAAGCTAGCCAAGAATGGCAAACCCTTTCACTCGATGTAAAGAATACAACAAGACGGTCATGAAAGCTGACCCATTATGCTATGAAGCATTGGAATATTTAGTAGATAATTACATGTTATCATGTGAAGAAGAGTCCAGTCTCTTGTCATCTTTGCAGTTTGGGAAGGATGATGGGTGGTTATCAACATTTTATTTATGTTTATAAAGAAGCATGATAAAGAAAGCATTGTGTGTAGTATTTCGGGTTTTTCCTTCTTGTGTAGATCGGTGTTTTTTGATCGTTCCTTGTTTAATTACTTGTAGTTTTGGGTGAGTTCCTCTTTGTTTTGAGTTGGTGAGGCTTACCGAGGGTTTTAGGTCGAGTTTTGAGGGTTTTAAAGGGGGGTTTGGGCCATGTATAGGCCGCATAAGGGGTGTGCGGCCTGTGTGCGGGGCCACACAGCGCTCGCACACCCCTGGCAGAGGGGTGTGCGGCCACTGCGCGGGGCCACACACCGGCCGCACAACTCGTCGTTTTTGCCCTTTTTAAACCCGACTTAACCCTTTTCACTTCATTTCTTCTCCCCAACCTTCCTCATTTCTTCCCCTTCTCTTCCTCCACCATTCTTGAGGGTTTAGGTCTGGTTTTGGAGGAGATTTTAGGCTTTTTTGTGGAGCTTGCAAATCAATCCTTTGGATGTTCAAGGTAAGCTCTTCTCCTCTTCTTTCCTTCTTGTTCTTTCCTCTCCTTTGGATGATGAGTATAGGGTTTGTTTGCAGCCTTGAGAGGAGTTTAATCCTTATTTCCATGCTTGTTTATTGTTTGTCAATCTTGAGAGAAGCTTTTGGCTTTGATTGTAGCCTTTGATCTCAAGAAACCCTTGAGTGGTCTTCATCCTTGTTCTTGGAGATACTGTAGCTCCGGTCATCTTCCTTTGTTTTCTTGGTTTCCTTGGGTTAGACAAGAGCTCTAAAAGCCTTAGAACTTCTTTGGTAGCCTCTAGGGTTAGAGGAGTAAACCTTAGGGCTGGTTATGTTTGTTGGTAGGGGAAACCTAGGGTTTCCTTGTGTGCTTGTGCTAACATTGTTGTTGTGATTGCTTTGGTAAGGAGGAGACGCATTGGCTCGAGGCAAGGGAGTAGCCGAGGAGTAGCTGAGGAGTAGCTCGCAAAGGAGATGAATCGCCAATTCTATGAGTGGGATATTTATGCATTGCCTTATTAGATGAATGCCGATAGCTAGATATATTTCAAACACACACACTTATATTACATTCATATGCACTCATATCATGTTTTAAGAAATGTTTTCTTAACTTATACTTGTTTGGCATTCTAGTGAATGATAATTATTATTGAGATGATTTTGAATGTCTTATTTGATAATTGATTTGTTAACGTTCGAGTTGTGTTAGAATAATGCTCCATTAAGATTTGTTCTGAGAACCTTTGGTTTTATGAAATCTAAGCCTTGAAACTCATTCTGATTGATTGAGGGGTTTCTCATGTTGTTTCTTGTATTGAGTTTTGTTCATCGCTTTGTGTTTTAAAGCTTGAGCTTCCTTTGTGTTCTTTTAGTATTTTCCTCGTCGTATGTGGAGGTGTTGTTGTTGTTGAGTAATTGTTGGCTTTTGTGCTTCATGTGGTTTTGTGTTTATTTGATGGGTTTGTGTGGTGATGCCCTACTACAGTAGGCGGTCTCCACGGCCAGCCTGTTGAGGTGGCGTGGTAGACCGTATTATTTTTCTACCAGGGCCAGTTCAGGTGGGAGTGAAGAGCCATGACTAGATATTCATTGGGTAGCCAGAGTCACCAACCGGTGAACCGATGGGTCAACGTCGAGGGCATGAGCACCTTGACGGCCCTGAACCTTGCCGTGGCCACGGCGAAGGCTAAGGGATGTTTCTAGACCACTTCATGCTTGGTGAGTTGTTGGGTATTGTTTCTATATTGTGTTTGAGATTTATTTCCATTGAGTTACTTACCTTGGGTCATTTCAAACTTGTGGTGAGGGGGCGAAGCCCTACTGTCACTTCTAGGAGAACAGTCTCCCGTAAGCTTGACTTGACTCAAGAGTTAAGTATTCTCGAACTGGTGTTTCTTATATTTGATTCGAGATTTAACCTGTTTTATTTCTTTGTTGTTGTCATCTTGAAATTATGGTGAGGGGGCGAAGCTCAACTGTTTCTTCTCGGGGGACAGTCTCCCGTAAATTCAATTTGGCAATATTTCTTTGATATGTGCCTTCTTATCAAATTGTTGTTGTGGAAATTATTTTGAGTTTTAAGAGTTGAGGTTATTATTATCTTGTTGAATTAAGAAATATTTCTTGACCCTACCTTTTTATGCTATGTTAAGTTTGCTATCATATACTTTTATGTTCTAATTACTTATCTTGTTTTTGTTAAAATGCTTATCTTGATGCTTTATTATTCTTGTTATTGGTGTTTTTTGGTGAGGTTGCGCTAGTCTCCCCTCACTGAGTAACACTAGTTACTCACCCCTCTTTCTCCTCCTAGACTGTTGCAGGTAGTAGGTGAAGCGGTGCACATTGTGCTGGGCATTTGTTGCTGCTCTATCTTCTGTGTATCTTTTCTGTTTCATGTATATTTATTTTTGTGTCATGGACATGTTGTTGGGCATATGGATCCACTAGTTTGTAGTGAACCTTGTTACATGTTTTGTATCTATCCCAACTTTCAAACTTTGATGTATTAAGACTTGTTATTGTTGTTATAGCTTCCCTATGCACTTGTGATCTTGTTTACAGTTGTATATCAATGTCGTTGTTGTTGTTCTAGCTGTGCATTGCTGTGTCTCTCTCCTGTATATTTGTGTTAAATATTGTGAATTCTAGGTTGTTGTTCAGCCTTACGCTATCTCGAGGGTTGAGTGGCGGAGCATCCCTCCTCGGGATTGTTACGGCGGTTGTCGCGTCCCGTGGGCCCGCGGGTCGGGCCGTGACATTGTGGAAGCCAAATTTAAGGACCTTGAAAGTGATGGCATTGGTGCCTCCGATTCACCTTTCGGCTACTCTTTAAAAAAATAACACTGATCTATCGTCTGGTGAAGTTGAATACTATCATCAATGTGGAGAATATCAAAAATGTTTTGAACTTACTTCAATGCTGCTAGGAAGAGATCCATTTCATCTAAAATGCACATTAATTCATATAGTTGATGCTATGGAGCTCGGCCATTCAAATGATCTTTAGCTTATGGCATGCAATTTGGTTAGAGATTATCTTCAAAAAAGCTCTGTCTTGGTTTGCTGTTAGGTGTTACTATTACTGCATAAAGAAGTACAACCAGGCACGGAGATATTTTGGCAAGGCTACAAGCATTGATGGATTATTTCCACCAGCTTGGATTGGTTCTGGGAATGCTTATGCTGCACAAGAGGAAAGTGATCAGGCAATGGCTGCATTTCGCATAGTATTTTTTGCAGGCAAAAACCATATGCCCGTCGGACCCTTTTGTGTATAATAAACTTGGAGTTGTTGCTTATCATATGAAAGAAGATTTGGCTTGTGTTGCATCATCACTCAACAAAATGTGGGAACCAACTTTGGTGAATCTAGCACATGCGCAAAGAAAGTTGAAGATGTACCATAAGGCGGGGTCCTACTATGAGAAAGCCTTGATTTCTCCACTCAAAGTTTGAGTATATTTGCTGGGCTGGCATATACATATCATCTATAGGGTAACTTTGATGCTGTAATTGCCCACTACCACAAGGCACTATGGTTGAAACCCGATGACCTATTTTGCACAAAGATGCTCTCAATGGAAATCCTTGGTGATGGGAATAAACACTGTTTCATGTTCTATACAGCAACAAGAAGCATGGTATTCCCCTGATGTTTTAGCATTCTTGTTTGACATGTTCCTCATCAAAACAAGTATATGCTTATTTATGAGATCAAATCACTTTGATTTGAGGATAAAAAAAAAATTTATATACATGCATGCAAGCATGTATGTGTTTATATAAAAAAATTCACATGTCCTAATTTAAATCAAATTAAAATTTTAAAGTCATATATAAGCCTAATCATAATCAAATTAGTGGTTAAGATAAATAAATCTCATCATATTTGGATATGTGCAAGATAAGTCTAGAAGATATCTTCAAGATAATCTCAAAATACAAATATCAAGATCAGCCAAGAGCACAGATCTCGAGGCGATCCAAAATACACAAATCTCAAGATCAGCCGAGAGCACAGATCTCAAAGCGATCCAAAAATACTCAAATCTTAAGATCAGTCGAGAACACCGATCTCGAGGCAATCTAAAAAATATTTAAATATCAAAATCAGCCAAGAGCATAGATCTCGAGGCGATCCAAAATACACAAATCTCAAGATCAGCCGAGAGCACAAATCTCAAGACAATCCAAAAATACTCAAATCTTAAGATCAGCCGAGAGCACCGATCTCGAGGCGATCTAAAAAATATTCAAATATCAAGATCAGCCGAGAGCACCGATCTCGAGGCGATCTAAAAAAATATTCAAATATCAAGATCAGCCAAGAGCACAGATCTCGAGGTGATTTAAAATACACAAATCTCAAGATCAGCCGAGAGCACCGATCTCAAGGCGATCCAAAAATACTCAAATCTCCGGATCAGCTAAGAGCATCGATCTCGAGGTGATCTAAAATATTTAAATCTCGCGATTAGTCGAGAGCACCGATCTCAAGGCGATCCAAAAAATACTCAAATCTTAAGATCAGCCAAGAGCACCGATCTCCAGGCGGTCTAAAAATATTCAAATATTAAGATCCGCAAAGAGCACCGATCTCGAGGCGATCTAAAATGTTTAAATACTGAGGCGATCCCTATCCCAAGATCAAACATGGATACAAATTACAAGGCAAAAAAAAAATTAAATTAAATTAAATTAAATTAAATCAAAATATATTAAAAGAAAAAAAATCAATCAAAATCAAACAAGATAATATATATATATATATAATATAACCAGATTAAAAAATAAATAAATAAAAATCAAATCAAATCAAATAAAATATATTTATCTATATAAATCGAATCAGACAAAAAATAATAATAATAATAAATAATATATTAAAATAAATCAAATAAAATAATAAAAAAATATATAATATAATAATAATAATAATAATAATAATAATAACATAATATATATATATATATATATATATATATATATATAATTAATTAATTAAAAAAATTAAAAAAGTATATATAAAAATAAAACAAAATAAAAAAATAAAACAAAATAAATAAAATAGATATAATAATAATAATAATAATAATAATAATAATAATAATAATAATAATAATAATAATAATAATAATAATAATAGCATATTAAAAAAAATCATATACGAAGAAAATAAAACAAAGTAAATCTTGATATGTATAATATATATATATATATATATATATATATATATATATATATATATATATATATATATATATATATATATATATATATATAATGATAATAATAAGTAGAAATAAAATAAACAAAAATATAAATAAAATAAAATAAAAAATAAAGCCTGCACGTGGGGTGTCGTGGTCGCCTCACGATCTTCACAACCGCTCCACGTTTCTCCACGATCAGCACAACAATCCGACGAAGGCCTGAATGCTTTAAAGAAGAGGGAGAGAAAGACCAGAGGGGGAGGGGCTTCTTAATACATAGTCCCTGCAATATATATATATATATATATATATAAGAGGAAGAAGGTTGAAGAAGGAGGAGGACCGACGAGAGAAGATCCTCTCCCTATCAACGTCGCCGCTGCCGCTGTCTCTTGCCGTGATCAGCTATTGTCACCGTCGGCACCGCTGCCGTCACCATTGCTGTCGACTGGTGCCATTCTTGATGATGAATATTCCACAAAGACAGAGGAGGAAGAGGAGAAAGACCGAGGGGTGAGCCCGGCAAGGAGATAAGGATTCGGGGAAGAAGAAAGATAAGAAGGGGGTCTTGGAGAGGATCGGTGATCAAGCTTGTCATCAATGCTGCCGACGTCGACAAGGTTTCTCTCGCTAACAATGCGACGACCATTGCTGCGGAGAATCTAGCGGAAGAAGAAGACCAACAAGGAGACCAAGAAGAAGGAGAAGGGGAGAAGAGACCCGCAGACGGAGGCAGTTCTTAATCGGAGCTCGTGAAGACAGAGGAGCCTGAGAAATTAGAAGATGCTATAGGGATGGTGCAACCAAAGTATGAAGAGGTGGCGCCAGAGATGGATAAAGACGAAGAGGAAGAGGGAAGAGCTTCTTGATCTATTTCTCTGCAAAATATATATATAAAAGGAATTAGCTGGGGCGCTGCCGCTTTCGCTCGCCACCACCGCCCTCGCTACCGTCACCAGAGAGACAACAAACTATAATTCTCCATCAAAGAAGAAGCAAAAGAACCAGGAAAGAGGAAGAGCAAAAAGAAGAAAGCATAGGAACCAAAGAAGAAAAGATCTAAAGAAGACAAAGGTTGCTGCCTGATAAGTGCTTGTGTTGTAGTAACGCGAAGCGTTATTATCTTACAAATGAACATACTTTTATCAGATTTTATCACTAAATAGTGTGCATTTGTGTATTCTTGAGCATTGTAGGTTTCGTGGAGCTAAGTTGGAAAAGAAAAATGAAGTTAGGTCGTGTTCGCCGTTGTTGGGAGGTTTTCAGACCAAGCAAGGAACAAGGCACGAGGTTAGACTTGTGAGTGTGTGCCAACCTCCTTTGGAGGGGCACAAAGGCAGTCACATTCACAACAAGTCTAACTCGTGTAGCTTAGGAAAACTTCACCAAGAAGGAGACTCGAAGCAATAGGCACGATCTACCATTGATTGTGTGCCCAATTCAATGGCCTCGATGAAGAAACAACATATTCGGGAGCATTTCGGAGAGTACTGTAGCAAGTTACTGTGCATTTCTGCCGAAGAGTCAAGATTCCAGAGAATTCACACGAGCGTGTGGAATTAACACACGGCCGTGTGAACTAATTTTCCAGCAAACCAGAGACGTCACACGGGCGTGTGGAATTAACACACGGCCGTGTGGATTGATTTTCCAGCATGCCAGAAACTTCACACGGGCGTGTGGAATTAACACACGGCCGTGTGAAGTAATTTTCAGGAAAGACAGAAACTTTACACGGGCGTGTGGAAATTCCACACGGCCATGTGAATTCCCGATAACTTCAAATTTAAAGCCGCACTCAGCCTATTTAAAGCCGATTTGGAGACTTTTTGAAGAATCTTTTGACCGATCTTTCTCCCCAACTTCTGGAGAGGGCGGCTAGGGTTTCGGAGAGGACTTTATGGAGGATTGGAGCGCGTCATCGGCATCGTCACCGACGTTCGACGGCCGCACAAGACCACGGCCACACCATACGCGAGGGGGTTTTCATTGATGTCTTTAGTTTGTTCTTTCTTTCATAAATTGATGAACATGTATAGCTCCATGAGGAGCTAAACCCCTCTTGGGTATTCGGACTTGTAAAACTCTAGGATAATTATGTTTCTTTGACATTGTTATTATGCTTTTCCATTAATTGATGAATAAATTCGAGTTTCAATTTTAGATTTCTTGTGCTATTGTTTTCTCTTAGCCGTGACACTAAGGATTGAGAACAATCTAGGTTATCCTTTGGAGGTGTGACAACTCCTATAGGATTAGACTACTTAAAATTGAAGAGGGTTGAGAGGGAGAGTTGTGAGGTAGCACCGTACCCCTTTCCCTTCCGTTGTGATTTCTCCCTACCTCCGATTCCTTGAGTCATTAGAGGTCGAAATAGAGTGAAGTGCTAGGTAGACAAACTCCCCCAAGGTTTTGGGGTGACGTGAATCCTACGCACTGGGGCTTAATTTAGACAATGGTTCTTCCTCCTGGACCAAAGGGTTAGAACTATCACACATAGGAACAGGTTTTATCACTAGGAGTCCCTAGAGCTTAAAGCAATCCCACGTAGTGTTAGGCTTAGGTAGAAATACTCCCCTGGGGCTTAGTTGAGCAATCAACAGAGTGAAGGGTTGACGTGAATCCTATTGCCGGGACATAGTGTTGAGGTTAGCCACGGTTGACCTTAGATTTGGGACCGTGTGTTTCAGGATTTTCCTCGACTCAATTAACATCAATAGGAAGGTATAATAGCATAGTCTTGCACTAGAAGCATAAGTCCTAGAGGTAACTTGTCCGGATACCCTATTTTCACTTATTACTAGTCTCTCTCTTTTTACTCGTTGCTTGCACTTTTCTCTCTTTCATCTTTCGATTTATTTGCTTTGCATCTACTCTAGTTCCCATAAATTCACTCATCACTCCGATCATTGTTTCTTTTCGTACATCACACGACTCAATAGCAACTTCTCGTATTTTAAATCCCTATTCCCTGTGGATTCGACTACCCACTCACCGGGGTAACTTTTATTACTTCGACAAGGCCGTGCACTTGCGGTACGCACGCAAAAGGTCGTGTCAAGTTTTTGGCGCCGCTGCCGGGGAATAGGCGTATTTTTTATACTCGTTTTTGCTATTTTAGTCATTCACTTCGTTGACTATTTCATACTTTCTTTAACTATCATCGTTCTTATTTTTCTTTTCTTTGTGTTGGCTTCAGGTTATGACCCGCGGGAACCCTTTGATTCTTGTTGAAGGAGACCCGAACATTGGAAGGAGAATACACCGTAAAGGGAAAGAGCCTGTGGAAGAATAATCCGAGCAAGCCAGCATAGATTCAGAAGGGTCGGAAGCTATGGCAGAACAGAACAAACAACAAAGGACATTGGCTGATTTTGCTAGACCCGCGGTAATGGGGACCCAATCAAGCATTGTGAGGCCCCCAATTACCGCAAATAACTTTGAGTTGAAGCCGTCGTTCATTCAAATGTTGCAACAGTCCACACAGTTTAATGGGTTGGCCGATGAAGATCCCAACAACCATCTAGAGAATTTTCTTGAAGTGTGCGACATGTTGAAGATCAATGGGGTAACGGACGACGCAATCAGATTAAGAGCCTTCCCATTTTCATTGAAGGGGAAAGCAAGACATTGGTTACATTCATTACCGAGAGCATCTATCACTACATGGGAAGAGATGGCCGAGGCATTCTTGGCTAGGTATTTCCCGCCGGGAAATTCAGCAAGGCTCCGGAATGATATCTCATCCTTCATGGAAGTGGAATTGGAGTCTCTATTCGAGACATGGGATAGGTTCAAAGAGCTCCTCCGGAAGTGCCCGCAACACGGATTCCCCGAGTGGATGATCATTCATACTTTTTATAATGGGTTGAATCCAAGCACTAAGCAACTTTTAGATGCAGCGGCAGGAGGGACTCTGGGAGGCAAGACCCCCGATGAAGCCCGGCACCTTATTGAAAAGATGGCGATGAATAGCTATCAATGGAACACAAGGGACAGAAGGAAGGTAGCCGGAATTCATGATGTTGATGCAGTTACATCTTTGGTGGCACAAGTAGAATCATTGAGTAAGAAGTTGGACGCTCTAACTTCACCAAGAGTTGCGGCCATCACTACATGTAACGGTTGTGGGGGAGGTCATGCTTCAAGTGATTGTCCGATTGCTATTGGGGGCGCTAGTACGGTGGAGCAGGCTGATTTTGTGGGAAATAACTACAGAGGACAAGGCCAAGGCAACCCGTATAGTGGCACTTACAATCCAGGGTGGAGGAATCACCCAAATTTCTCATGGAGCAACCAAGGACAGTCACAACAAAAGAATAACACACCACCTCGGATGACACTTCAACTCTCGGACCGATCAGTGAGGCATCCGAGAGGGATTGTGGAAGATGTGTTGGTGAAAGTTGACAAATACAAATTTCCTGTTGACTTCGTAGTGTTGGATGTCGATGAGGATGTCGAGGTTCCATTGATCCTTGGAAGGCCATTCTTGCGTACTTCCAAGGCCTTGATCGACATGGACGGCGGGGAGCTCACATTGCGAGTAGGAGAAGACAAGCTCACATACCGACTCGCCGAAGCCATGAGACACTCTCTCGATTTTGATGACACTTTATATTTCCTTGACACCACCGATGAACTAATAGATGATTATGTGCAGGAAATGATGAACCCGGATCCATATGAAGGGTGGCCGGACCAAGACTTGGAGATTGAAGAAGAAGTGCTCTCCATTGGTCTAATCAAGGATGACTTCAAGCAAGAAACGGAGCGTATGAAGAAAATGCTTCGGAGGATGAAAAGGTCGAAAAGACGCCACAAGAAGAACCCTAACAACAAGGGAAATGAACATTCAAGGAGTAAGGGTGATTCACCCTTTTGTGGTAACAAACTCGACAACTCCCCCCTACTCTACAAAGGTTATGTAATGCATGCTTCCAGGTTGTAGGGAAGAGGGCAACTTCCATTCATGAACCTCCGTAAGGTAAGCCAGGTACGTCAAGCTTAGTGACATTAAACAAGCGCTTCTTGGGAGGCAACCCAAGGCTTTACAGTTTTTCTAGGACCTAGTTAGCTTTAGATTGAATAAAAAGTCTTAGTTTTTGTGTCCTGAATTTTTCAAGTGCTTACGCTGCGATTTTCTTGTGGGTTTTTGATGAATTTCGTGTGCCTTAACGATAATTGATGAAGTTTAGGTTGGTTGAGTGTGTTTTCTTTAGTTTCTGGTCGTAATTTTATGGTTTTTACAGGCTCTAAGTATTTTTAAAGAGTTTCTGAATTTTTCTGAGAGTCTGTAAAATTTTCTAAGTAAACCAGAGAAAACACACGGCCGTGTGGAATTAACACACGGCCGTGTGTTACTAATTAGAGCTCAACCAGAGAAGACACAGGGGCGTGACTTTGCCCCTGTGAAAACTTCAGAAGGGGCACACGGCCGTGTGGAATTAACACACGGCCGTGTGAATTTTCGCAGAACTTCAACTCTTTTCCAGAGAGTTCGCAGGGGCGTGTGGGTGCCCCTGTGAGTGCCACTGTGCTAAGGCACACGGCCGTGTGGAATTAACACACGGCCGTGTGAAAACTCTGCAGAAAAATCCCTTCTTCCCGAGAAAACACAGGGGCGTGTGACAGCCCCTGTGGAAGAGCTTGTGATTGGCACACTGCCGTGTGGAATTAACACATGGCCGTGTGAAACACTTAGATTTTTCGGGCAAATCAGAGAGGCCACAGGGGCGTGTGTTGGCCCCTGTGACCGGCCTTGTGTTCTTGGCCAGGTTGGGCACACGGCCGTGTGGAATTAACACACGGCCGTGTGATATTTTTCAGAGAGCTTCTGTGTTTTCCCGAGAAGCCACAGGGCCGTGTACCAGCCCCTGTGGATATCCTTGTGAAGGCACACGGCCGTGTGGAATTTCCACACGGCCGTGTGGGGTAGCCAGAGAGTAAACAGAATGCACACAGGGGCGTGTGTTGGCCCCTGTGAACCCTAATTTCAGAGGCACACGGCCGTGTGGCATTGTCACACGGCCGTGTGAATTCCCAGAACTCCAAAAGCCGCGCGATTTCTTTTGGTTTTCACTCGTGCCTCTTCCATTTTCATTCTAAACTCTCCTTCTACTCTCTCCACTAGTTCCCCAACCATCTCAGAGGAGTTTTAAGGTTTTTATTGTAGTTTTCCGGCCGGTTCTTAATATTTCTTCATCCACTCAGTCGGTAAGGACTTCAAAGCCTTTTTCTTCGTCAATTCTCAATGTAATTCGTTCTTCTGATGATTTCGCCCATATTGAATGATTAATGAGTATGCGAGTATGCTTAAGAGAGAATTAGAACGATCTATATCGTAAATTTTTGAAATTTCAACCCACGGCCGTTATGCTCTGTCCGCCCGATGATCCACACGGGCGTGTGGAATTAACACACGGCCGTGTGGATTTCTGCAGATTGAGCATTTTAACTTGGTTTTGATCTCTTCCTCTTTCAATCTTGCAGATATGTCTACTAGACCTAGGAAATCGGTCGGCAAGCGTCCGCGAGCAGCTACTCCACCCCCCGAGGAAATGGAGTTTGCTCTACCCGAGCACAGGGAGCGGTTTAAGAAACTCTCGCCACTTAGATTTGGACAGTCGCGTTACCCTGATTTGAGCGTGTTGAGAGACATACAGGGGGGCGACGCCATAGCTACAGAGGTGGAGGAGTTGCTGGCTGTGGGGAGTTGGGACCGATTACTATCTATTCGAGAGCCAGCAACTCGGGATATTACCCTCGAGGTCCTATCGACGTTCGAATTCAACCGAGGGTATGATAGCTTCACGAATGGCGAGACGATCCAGTTCCGAGCCCTGGGTCGCCACTATAGCCTGAGCGTTACACAGTTCTCGATCGTGATGGGCTTATACGATCAGGCGTACACAGAGACAGAGGAGTACGCATTACTGCCCACTGATTATCCAGGGACCCTAACACCTCAGGAGATCTATGGTACGCTGTGCGGGGATGGGCAGTACGAGCCGGGGGTGTCGAAGGCAACATTTCTTTCTCGGCCAGCGCACAGGTATATTCATGCTATCCTGAGCAGGTCTATTAGTGGCCGAGGGGACAGTACAGGGGTACTGAGCAGGCAGGAGTTACTATACTTGCACTCCATGGTACAGAGCGAGCCACTCCACCTGGGGCACATTCTAGCCGAGTACATGCGCCACCAGGGCCAGTACCCCAGGATTGGAGTTCTCTTTGCAGGCCCCTACGTCACACGCCTCGTCATAGGTCTGGGACTCAGAGATGGGGTGCGCGGGGCCGAAAAGATCGCTACACCAGCCCCGCTCACCAGAGAGACACTGAGATTGATGGGTATGGTCCGCAGATCAGGACCAGGAGTCTACACTATGATCATACGCCGGACAGAGCAGGCCGAGCGCTCACAGGCACCCTTAGAGCCACCACCAGTGGACACAGAGGCAGGGGCAGAGGCCGAGGCACCACCCACAGCACCGGAGCCACCTCCAGTGCATATCTTTTCTCCATCTCGAGGACAGGACAGATTCGAGCGCCTCGAGAGTGCTGTGGGTATCATGCAGCAGGAGTTAGCAGAGCTGAGGGTCGCTCAGGCAGCAGGGTTTGCCGAGTTGAGGACTACTCAGGCATCACAGTTCGCTCACTTGTCGGCACAGCTTGCCACAGTGATCCAGTTGTTTGAGCGATCTGTGGTGCGACCCCGACAGGTCCCCTCACCGACTCCACCTCCATCTCCATCAGCATCAGACCAACCATCACCACCACCAGCAGCAGCAGCAGCACCAGAGGATACACATCAGGACACCGACGCTGAGGCGTCGTAGATTTTATCTTTCTTTTATCGCACTTTTATTTTCTTATTTTTGTTGGACTTGTAGTACCCAGAAAGGACTCTCCTTCTGGGTATGTTTTTATTTGTTTTGTCTCGAGTTGTACTTCATTATCATATCTTTATATACTCGAGCTTTATTTTGAGCTATACTGAACCCTTGCGTATGTGTGCAGATGGTCTTGGATTTAAGGAAATTGAGGAATTGTCATAGGCACGGTCATTGGACCGTGTGTGCTCCACAAACCATTGAGACTCAACTCTCAATGACCTAGCTCCATCAAACGCAACACTTGGAGTTCAGGGGAGTAATGTTTCAATTGCAACTTCCACACTAATTGTTCTTCATTGTTTTATTGGTTATAATGCTTGCATGCTTACATTGGGGACAATGTACATCTTAAGTGTGGGGGGGAGAATTCACATTACACACACCTTTACTTGTGCGGTCAATTGATCATGTTCATGTAGCCTATGGCGGTTCACCTTAGTTGCAACGGTGTATTCTTATAGTTTAGGAGAATTTTTAACATTGTATCCTATCATGCTCTAGTTTCTACTTGAATTTTAGGGAATTTTTGCTCGATTATCTTATATTGCACAACTTACTCTTGGAATCTTTTGGAAACTCAATCTTGAAGTTTTTAAGGACAAGTTTATCGTTGTTCTTAGTTTTACTTTGGAAAATGCATATATAAGAAAAAAAAATGAAAAAAAAAAGTGGAAAAATGAAAAGAGAAAAAGAGAAAAAAATATATGAGTTTGTAAATATTAGCTTTGTTTTAACTATGCATTTGGGGTGGCAAGAGCTACCGCCTATGAAGTATGCAGCTACTCTCATAAGTCGGATACAAGTTATGCCCTAATGAGAGAAAGAGCTATCTCATGGGATGCGTGAAAGCTACTACCCCGGTAGAAAGAGCTACCTCCTCGAAAGAGTGAAAGCCACCTTTGGCGGCCGCCTAGGAAAGGGCTACCTTCAAGGATGTGTGAAGCTACTACTTCCACCACTATTTTTTTGTTTTTGTATATAAATAAGTCCTTTCTAACCAAAGTTTGAGGAGTACTCGTTGGTTCTCTTGAGTAAGATCGCACACACTAACACATTTTCGAGTTTTATCCTTTTTGATTCGAGTTTTTAGCTAGAGCATTGGTAACCTTATGCAATGTTTTGAGTTCCCCTTACTTGTAGAATACTTCTTTTGCATGCTTTTGGTGAACCTAAGGCCGAGCACTTTCAATTGTTCTTCCCAAGTACTTTCACGTTCTATTTTGCTTGAGGACAAGCAAAAGCTTAAGCGTGGGGGGATTTGATAAGTGCTTGTGTTGTAGTAACGCGAAGCGTTATTATCTTACAAATGAACATACTTTTATCAGATTTTATCACTAAATAGTGTGCATTTGTGTATTCTTGAGCATTGTAGGTTTCGTGGAGCTAAGTTGGAAAAGAAGAACGAAGTTAGGTCGTGTTCGCCGTTGTTGGGAGGTTTTCAGACCAAGCAAGGAACAAGGCACGAGGTTAGACTTGTGAGTGTGTGCCAACCTCCTTTGGAGGGGCACAAAGGCAGTCACATTCACAACAAGTCTAACTCGTGTAGCTTAGGAAAACTTCACCAAGAAGGAGACTCGAAGCAATAGGCACGATCTACCATTGATTGTGTGCCCAATTCAATGGCCTCGATGAAGAAACAACATATTCGGGAGCATTTCGAGAGTACTGTAGCAACACTGTAGTTTGTTACTGTAGCGAATCACTGTAGCAAGTTGTAGCTGTCATCGCCATTGCTACCCCGCTGCCGTTGTAGCTGTCTATCTGTAAAATAAAAGTTGGAGACTGAGAACAGGCGAAGAGAATCCCATCCATGGCTAAGGACAGACGACGGCGGTGCTTTCCTTCCCGGCGGTGCTCCCGTTTCACATCCTCCGACTTTCAGGATCATAAAAGCCTTGAGAAAGAAAGAAGAAGCCTGAAGATGAAGACACCGAGACACCATGGAGAAATTAGAAATGACAATGTTGGTAGTTCCGTAGTTATTTCGATGCCCTCTATAACTTGTCGCCAGATTCTTCATCGGAGATCCCAAAGATCATTGTCAAGTTCGTTGATCTTGAGCCAATCAGTAGGAGACCTCACCCGGTGCCAACGTTGGGTTCGACATCAAGAATGTTGCTGTCAAGGATCTGAGGCATGGTCTTCATGAGCATGCATGCAGTATGTACCCAATCAAACATTTGAAAAGGCTGTTAAAGAGTATAAAAAAGAAAATGAAATATGTGTACTGAATGCCCACTATTTTTAAAGCATTGGCCGTTTGGTTCGTGGTAATAACATATTACCACATAATGAGAATACCATGGTAATATGGGTGGGAATGTTATATGGTTGGAAATATTGTGGTAATTTGATATAACCATATTTGGTTGGGAACTCTTATTATTAGGAATAATTCATTATCTTGTTTGGTTCATTGTAATCAATTTGGTAAAATATAAAAAGTTATGAGATTACCATGGTAATCCAAGATAGACACCAAATTTGGTGGTAATGGGATTACCACTTTTTTGGTAATATTCTCATGTTGGTAATGTGATATTACCATACAGCTTACCACGTAACAAGTGGTAATCTTTTTCAGTGCAATGCCAAACATGGTAATATTTTCAGATTACCATGTTACGTATAGTAATTTTTCTACATTACCGCGAACCAAACTGCCCCTATGGGGTATAAGTTGCATGGGATGGACATAGCATGAAGATGGCATGAGTGCTAGAACATAGACTTGGGAGCTTTATATATGCTTTATATATTTCTTTTAGGAAAAGCAAGTTGCATGGCATTGACGTAGGGGAATAGCAAGAGGAAACTTTTTTTAAAATGGAGGCTACTCATTTCCAAAGAAGCATGAGTAAAAAATAAATAAAAAAAAAGGGGAAGAAGTCAAATGGGCGGGTACCACTATGCACATGGGGATTTAGATAATAAACATATATATATATTTATTCACCTGGAAACAGCAACCAAATGAATATAAAACTAATAATAATATCGCAAGGCGGCAATGAGATATATACCTCAAACAGCAGTGAAGCATGCAACGCAATGCACAGGCAATGACATATATATATATATATAATGAAATTTGTAATTTGTAATTTTCTTTACTTGTTCTTGAGCCCTTAATCGGAGGTTCTTAAGATTTTAATCTGAGGTAATTAATAATAGAGGCTTGCCTCTATTAGGAATAGAAGAGTCCACAAAATAAAATAAAATAAAATAACATTTGTGATTTGATATATCACATGGTGTCTCTTTACCGACACGACGTCAGGGCGCGTATTTTCGATCCCACAGTTGTACTCGCCCATGAAGGGCTAATTGGCCATAGTTCCCTAGGGTTGAGAACTTAGATGACTTGTAATTCTTATACACTTGTTCTGATTGTTCTACGGAGTTCTAATTGATTCTTGTGTAAATCTTGTGTTGCATAACTCGATGTGTTTGATTTGAACAGCTGTTAGGGTAAAACTCGGTACGTAGCTTGCTTTGCAAGAGGCGAAAGAACAATTAGTACTTTGAGTACAGTTCCCTGTGGTTCGACAACCCTACCTTTCATGGGGTATCATTTTACTATTTGCTTGCGACCCGTACACCTGCGGTTAGCGCATCAGTGTGCAAGGCCTTAAAAAGAAACCTCACAAGGTAGATGTATAACATTCGAGAAATATGGTAATGTCCTAAGGTAAAGATACACAATATGACTAAGACTAAGGTATTGCAACACCTTTACATAAAGATGAAACAATTTGAGTTTCAACACTATAATACTAGGAAAAAAACATGCATGGAATATGCAAAGACTATGCAGGTTGTGATCTTTTACTTTATTGGTGATAAGTGTATAAATATACATATTTTATACTTATAATTCTTGTACTATTCATATATGTTTTGATGAATGTATGCCCTTTTTGTGTTTAAATTGGTTTTATTTGTGTTACATGCCTTAGGGTTTGCTTGGATGGAGGTTTCGGAAGGTAATGTAAAGTAAGATTTTGGGAATAACCTTACTTGGGGGAGGGAGTAAAGATGGAGGTAATGGTTTAGAGGGTTAGACGGAGGTTTTAAAACCTCCATCTAACACCCATTTTCCAACCCTCCAAATTGGAGAGTTGGGGAGGTTTTGAATAAAAATTATTTATTTGTTGATCAAAATGCTCTTGGTCATTTACAAGAATTCAAACATAATATTATTAATTAATATTATTATATTAATTAATTAAAAAATAGACATATTAATATAATATTAATTAGTATAATATTTATAAAATATTAATATTAATTAATATTATATTATTATATTAATATGTTTATTTTTTAATTAATTATTATTAATTAATATAATAATATTAATTAATATAGCAATAATCAAGGGAGATGTTTATGTAAACAATGAGAAAATCATGTAAAATTCATACAATTGTAAATAAAGTTACAACTTTTGTCTTTCAACATAGGGGTAATTTGGTAATATTACTATAAAACCTTGCCTCTAATTACCTTCAAACTAAACACAACAAGGTTTCAAAACCTCCATTTACCTTACCTTGCCCCAAGCAAGGAAAGGTTTAAAAAGTTCCTTTACCTCCTATTTCTTTACTTTACCTTACTTTACAAGATCTCCCAAAACTTTCATCTAAGTAGATCCTTAAAGAAGCCATAGTGAGCTTAAGAAAGTATTTGGGAAGAAATCCGCATAAAAAACAACGTATTGGAGCATCAATATTGTAGCAACACCGTAGCTTGAAGATTATTTGTGACTTGAAGGAATTGTGATAAACGCCTAAATGTATATATTCAATACATATATTTGTTATACTATTCATGTATTAATTTATAATTCAATGCCTTTTTGTGTTTTAATTGGTCTTATTCATGTTACAAGCCTCAATGATGCCTAGGTGAGCTCGAAACGCAAATGAGAAGGAAATCGATATTGAAAACGACAATTTAGAGCCCCGGGCACCGCAACAACACTGTAGGAAGCACTATAGCATAAAGGAGTTAAGAAATGGTAAAATCTTGGGTTTCGTTGACTGGTTTTTTGACGACCGTGAAGATGCTCGTAAACCGGCTGAAGAATGTGAAGTTTATTATAGTAGTTTGATGTATTTTTACTGTAGCACTTGACGGAATTTTTGGTAGAAATCCCGAGGCTTTTACAGGTTCCTTCATGCCTGTGAACACTGAAGAATTTGAAACCCTCCAGTCCAATTCTAGAATATAATTGTCGTACTCAACGCATATCATGATTATTAATCAAGATAATTATCATACAACCACCCAAGTTTCTTCTAATTATGCTCGACGATTCTCCAATTGTATTGTGTAATAAATTATAGAAGTAAACTAAAGAAATAACGTCAACGTTTAGGCTATAGATTAAGTGAAAAGAAAGTAATAGGAGCCTCTCGCTATACCTGGGGAAATACAACCATCGTGCTCACTCATGAGATATTACTTGATGACTCGTACACTTACGGTATTCACAGACTTACTTTGATATTATTTACATACTTAATTAACACACATCACACATCCATCATGTCTGCAAGTGCACTAGTCATATAAGTAATAAAGTGTATGCAGGTTGCCGTATCCCTCAAGGAGCAAGAGTACTAGTACTAATCTCTCTTCCATTATCTAGGCTAGTAATTGGTGTGAAATGAGTCTAATTAAGGATTACTAAACCTAAGAATGAAGAAAACAAAGATGACAGAATTTGAAGGAGAAACCAATCGATAAAGGGACCCATTTGAACCAGGATTTATCTATGATTACACTTACAATTTGTGATATATTTTTGATTAGAGGTTACAATGATTGGGACCACAAAGATCCCAAAAAATAAGATGATAACTCTTCCAAGTTTATTGATGACTAATCCCCTACAAAATTCTAGTGAGATTCTTTCTCTTATCTAAGTTCCATATGATTGCAGTACACTCCATGAATTTCTTAAGATCAAGATGAGATTTCTCTCTGGCCTTTCTCAAGTTAGGGTGAATTTCTCACTCTTACCCCAAAGGGAAAAATTACATTGCCTTACCTCTAGAAACACCCCAACTTTCTTTACTTATGTTAGTTCCTAGTTATCGGGGTTTCTCACCTCTTGAACTATGTGACAAAAGAATTAGATTCAAACTCTCCTATAATGAATCTAATAGTATGAGTAAAGCACAAGCAAATCACAATCAAATCAACATAATCCAATGTATAAAATGAAAACCAATTACAAGGTCATCTAGGTTTCACCCAAGTTGCCGAATGATGCTTAAGCTACCATAATAAAGTTGTTCAAAATACAAATTATGGATAGTAACTCGAGACAATATAACATGATAAAAACTCCTTCAATGTTGTGTGGATCTCAGCTCTTCTTGTCCTCCTCACGCTCTTGACAAGGAAGGGTCAAATGGTGTTTCATTCTTCAAAAGGTTAAGGGAAAAATCATACTCTAAGCTTGCAAATACTAAGGAGAATTGCCACTCAAGCTTCACTAAAGTCAACCCTAAAAAATGGAGAAAAGTAGGCCAAAAGCTCACCATCAAATAGCCTCCTCACTTTTTATACCCAAACCCTAGAATGAAGCCCCACGGGTACCCACGGCCGTGGGTAAGGTAATGGGTTGCTCTATCATTTGAATCCAAACTAGGGAGCAAGATTGAGTGACCCACGACCAACCCATGCCTATGGATGGTCAACCCACTCCCTTCGGTCGATCGTGGGCAAAGGTGTGAGTTGTTCTGGAGATTTTGTTTTTCATTATGCTACAAAAACTTTGCTACAATGCTCTACTACAGTGCATGCCAGTGGGTAGGCTATGGGTCACTTGGGGAATCTCCTTCTCCACTCAAAAATTACTCCATAATGCCCAACTTTGATTACTCTTGCTCCATAATAGTTTAAATGGTCCTGAAATGATAAAAATAAAATAAAATAAAATAAAGTAAGCACCAAAATTGGCTACAATCAATGTAAAATGCATGTTGAGTGCTATAAATACATTATAGGTAATATGGACAATTAAGCACTTATCAGAGAACCCAAACCTATGATTGATCGCATGCTTAATTAGTAAGAGCTTGAGTGTGCAAATGATCTCCCACAATTGAAAGAGTTTGAACTCATTTCTCATAGATAAAATGATAAAGACTTTCCAAACTAGTGTGACCTAGTAGAGAGGATGATGGAATTGAAATACATTTGTGGGGGAATGTATGAAATACTTGCTCCGTCATGTTTAGGAACTAACCACTTAGAGATAAGAACTAGTTTATATAAAGAACCTCCACGGTCCAATGATCATAGGAAGTTAGGTTCAATAATCTTTAAAAATGAAAATCTTATCCGAGCATTATTCGTATCATTTTGATCTTGCTCAATTATACATTAGTGTTTCTTGAAAGCATATCCTTCATTTTAGTTAACCCTTGTTGTTAAAAATATAGTTCTTGAATTGATTAGTTAGATAATAAGGAAAAGAGTAAATATCTAGTATTCAATTTGCTCGCAAGATCGGCTTTTATTTCATTGCACACTATTATTACTTGACATGATACATGCGCTTGCGTCACTAATAAGTCCGCTTGCTTGCCTCACACATCATTTGCTGTCAATGCAATTTTTTCTAAAAATATATATCACTTCTACATCAAAACTATGGCTCCTTTATTTTCAGATTGACAAATACAACCAATAGAAGATAGAAAGAAACAAAAATCAAGACTTGTATATATATATATATATATATATATATATATATCTTTGATAATAACAAAACATGGAAATAAAGAAAACAAAAGATCATTAAATAGAATTATCATGGAAAGACCATAATTCAAGATCATTTAGAAAAATGAAAGGTTATCAGCCACCACTTACATAGCAGCCTTGTCTTCCTGTTTTTGGTAGCTTACAGATCATCGACAATCAAAATGGGCAGTTACAATATTCATACATGTTCTTCGACCTCATTATCATCAATTTCAAAGGCAAGGTGTCTCACGGATGGTGCGGACTTGCATGGTATAGATCGTGCGTGCTTCTGGATTAACAAAGAGATTGGGGATTGGCTCGGATGTGCAGAAAGTGCAATATTACTCGCTGCTTGCACAAGGCGTTTGCCAACTTCACTTGCATCTCTGTTTCTGTTCAAAGCATCCATATGTTTGCCAAAAGGTGAATGAAGAGAAGATATTCTTCGAGTGGAAGTTGCTTTGGAATTGACGATTGCTCCATTTCGATTGGTTTTGTGCTTGTTCATGACCACAGAGCTTGTAAGTTTCTTTCTTTTCCTCGGAATATCAGATCTTTTCTTGACACGCAAAGAGCCATGCTTTGACTGTTCAGCATTTAAGTCGGCAGCATTTGAAGAACACACATCTTCATTATTTGATCTCTTTCTTGCCTTTGCACTTTTATTGAATTTTGCAGCACTTCCAGGACGGCAACTGCAAGTGCTCATTTCATCAGATTCACAAAAGTATTTGAAAATGATGTCTGTAACAGATGTCTCTTCAGTTAAATGCATTCCATTTCTGTCTGAAACTTCAAATTTGGGATAGTTATCATTGTTTCTGGCCCCTTCAGAAGAATGCTCATTTTTATTGAGATTCAAACCAGGAAGTGATTCAGATAAGTCAGGCCCTTTGTCACTAGTAGCCACTTTATCCACCACACTTTCTTTCATAACTTCACCAGCAGCATATTGATCTCTTCCTTTCGCTGCATCAGATGCCAAATCCCTTATCTCTGTTACCACTTTCATTTTGCAGGAATTCATTGCTTCATCGTTGTTGAGATTCAAACCAGAAAGTGATTCAGATAAGTTGGGTCTTTTGGCAATAGTAGCCACTTTATCCACCGCACTTTCTTTCAGACCTTCACCAGCAGCATACTGATCTCTTCCTTTCTGTACATCAGATGCCAAATCCATCATCTCTGTTATGGATTTCATTTTGAGGGAGTTTGCTGTTTCATGTTTATTGAGATTCAAATCAGAAAGCAATTTAGATAAGTTAGGACCTTTGGCGCTAGTAGCCATTTTATCCACCGCACTTTCTTTCAAACCTTCACCAGCAGCATACTGATCTCTTCCTTCCTGTACATCAGATGCCAAATCCATCGTCTCTGTTATGGCTTTCATTTTGAGGGAGTTTGCTGTTTCATGTTTATTGAGATTCAAATCAGAAAGCGATTTAGATAAGTTAGGACCTTTGGCGCTAGTAGCCATTTTATCCACCGCACTTTCTTTCAGACCTTCACCAGCAGCATACTGATCTCTTCCTTTCTGTACATCAGATGCCAAATCCATCGTCTCTGTTATGGCTTTCATTTTGAGGGAGTTTTCTGTTTCATGTTTATTGAGATTCAAATCAGAAAGCGATTTAGATAAGTTAGAACCTTTGGCGCTAGTAGCCATTTTATCTATCGCACTTTCTTTCAGACCTTCACCAGCAGCATAGTTATCTCTTTCCTTCCCTATATCAGATGCCAAATTCCTAGTCTCTGTTACCGCCTTCATTTTGAGGGAATTTGTTGTTTCCATGTGAATGAACCAACTTTTTGACAAGCCCTGAAAGGCACATTTTATGACCATGGAATCTGGAAGTTGATAAAGAACAGATTTTTGTTTTACCTACAATAGTAGAAAACTGGAAATTAGATAAACTAAGGAAAATTGGTCACTTCCAAATGCTTTGTATAAACCCTAGAAGAATATGACAATATATAAATATAACAACTAGAAAGGCTTGTCATAATACCATGACTTTCTGGACCTTGATTTCTCCAAAATCTGGGAAACAAAGGAAATGCTCATAGGCAAGTTTACCTGTAGCAAACAATGGGTGAAGAAAGGTTACTTCTAGTAGAATAACACAACAAAAATCTATAGAATTTTATTTGTTTTTTCAGAAATAAGGAAGTTAATTAAAACAACACTCACTTAATGGCAATAAATTAAGAAACAGATTATCAAATGCCATATGAACTTCCAAGAAGGACAACTTTTCAGAAAACTCATAGTGGATGTGAACATTGACAGTAAAAGGAAAGAAATCTTCATTATTACTACCATAGATGTTAAATAAAAATATCATACAAAGATCATGCCTCACCATATGGTGGATGAACAAAACAAAGAAAAAACACAAATTCACAATTATAGCATAGAAAAACTTAAAACGTAGTTCCAGATGCCAAAAGATTGGCAAGTAAAAGAATAAGTTACAGCAAAGATCATCTAGAAACTCAATACCAAATCTGTAGTGCACAAGGTGAAGGTCTCAGTTTCCATCACACTTCTTGTGGAGCCACCAAGGATATAATTTTGGTTGGCAAAGAGGACGAATTTATCAGTGTATATGGGAATTGCAGCTGGTTGCTGAAAGCAATCATGGATGCAGGACTGGCACAGGGTCCAGATAAGGTCAACTTTCAGTGAAAGGGGTGGCCCAGAAAGGGAGTTGCTACATAAGTTTCGAAGAATACTTGGATCTCAGTAGACAAACCAGAAGATCTGGTAGCTTGGCTACTGCTTCATGTAGTATTGCGGGCATATTCTTTGAGAAGATTAAGCTTTAGGAAGTTAGGGTTTGAGGTGGAGAGGGGAGCTTGAATGAAGAGAGGAAGAAGAGCTGCAAGTACTAGGGTTCGTGCCATGGTTGTGATGATGTTAGTTCAAGGGTATAGGAGGGCCGCTTTATTTGGAGCTTTTAGTGGTGTATAAATACATGTCTTGTTGTGCTAGGTTGCAAATAGAAGTGCTTTGTTATGAGTGGGTTGTGTACAGTTCTGCGACATGCCTTGCATCAAACTTATTGCATCTACATTTCTCAAATTTAATTGCATGCTCTTATTAGAGAAATGCCATTGGAATTCATTTGCTGAAATAGCAAAGCAAACAATTATTGTTAAGTTTCTCTTTAATCTAGGGTTAATTTCATTCAATGCAAGCAAAATTTGAAAAATAAGGGCAACTTACTCATGTATCTCATTTGGATTTTGGATTGACTTAAATTCCTCTATATTTTTTTTTCATCAGTATTTCATTTAAGTATCTCTTTTCTACCTTTTTTTTCCTCTTAGGATTTTAAGGAGCTTGCCAAAGAATATATTGGGCTCATATTTCTATTTCTGTCCTCTAAAATTCAATCATAGGTCCACTGCATTTTTCTGAGGATCGGTACACTTTTTTCTTTCCCCTAAAAACTGAAAAAGAAGAGTGAAATGTTAATCATATGGCAATAAATTTTAATTCTGCTTATTTCTTCACATGTCAATAACTAGAATGAAGAAAAGAAGAATAATGAGGTGTTAGGGAATAATGATTAATTTCTATCAAAAGATCCACCAAAGACCTTAACCATAGACTGGTTAATACAAAGAAAGGTGGAAAGACATGCTTCTGTATTTTGCAGTGAAAATTTTCCTCTATTTTAGTGTAATACATATATGATCAGATCTTGCAACTGTAGTTCAGATCATTTTTATTCAGTCTTATGTGGAAATCAAAACTAAAATTAACATGCACAATGATAAAACCACTATATGAAACTTTCCTATACCTAAAAGTATCGGATGGCCCCTTCTTCCAGAGCATTGCCAACAATAAATATTCATTCGTTTTTTATATGTTAGCTCAAACATATACACAATTCTTTTATCAAATGAAATACAAAGGAAAAAAATGACAGAATTGTATTGCGTATAGATAGAGGGGGAAAACAAGGATTTTGTACAATGGCAAGCATACAACAATTTTGAAAATGAGCCTCGTACAGTTTGGTAGTGCATTTGTGCTGGGTACAAAATGTCACAGGTTCAAATCCTGTCATCCCTCCCTACTAATATTCAATATGAAGTAAGGAGGGATTAATTTAAATCGATTAAAAATTGATATAATTTTGAATTATTGCAACTATATGCATGCAAGGTGCATTGGAGTATGAAAAATCCTTTTCTTTACAGAGGTATCTACTATCATAAAAAAAACACACTCTTAGTTCAGTCACGTAGAATGTCGGCCTCCAAAACATGATGTCATAGGCTCCATAGTTCCCCCAAATTCACACAAACTTTTATTGTGTATGGTCCAATATTCTTACGTATTATACTCCATTGTATTGTTTTTCATGTTTATGTAATTTATTCAATTAGATATTAATGTGAATGAACCATAACCGTAGAGATCTATTCCTGCTAGATTGATACCAAACTTGCATATCCCAATTTTACAAGAAATCCTATAGAAGCTACAATTGCCAAATTGTTATTTTGAAAATTTATATTTATTCTAAGATGAAAATAGAATTGCAAGTACAGTCAAAGTGAAAAATAGCAAAGTTTCTTACATGTAACTGGGCAAATACAACCGATCCTAAGTTGAACTATGAACATAGGCTACAAACTTGCAATCAACCGCAGTGAAACTTTGCAGATATAAATATGGACTTCTTTAACAACAGGCTAGTCACGGAATGATTGGGGATCCCTATCAATATCAAAATGAGGATGGAAAAAACAAAGAATTTCTTTGAATAGATGTATCTGGTCTGAGATGGTTAGTCCAACTTATAAGAAGTACTTACACAAACTGTTTCATCTTTCATATAAAACAAGATGAGAAACCAAAAGGCAAGCACTGAATCTAGTTCTTATGCGTCCAATAATGACAGACATATAACACAAAATTAAAATTTGATTTGATTTCTTGTAAGCAACACCAAATCCATCATGAACAATCAAAATCGAAATGATGGTTTTCCCCCAAATTAAACCAGCCCATACAAAGAAAAATCACGCCAGCGCTTGCATCTATCTCAGGCATTAAATTAAATTCCAACCTTTTATCATAACCAAAATGCACAGCATATACATACATTGACCACATCAGTACAACAAAGTACCAATATGAAGAAAATAGCAAAAGCAAATAATGAGAATAGGTGGTGGTGATGTACCTTTGAGAAGAGCGACAGTGAAGTCAGGAGGAACAGAGATGGCGAGATAAGTGCCAAGATTACTGTCCACGAACAAGGCCTTCTCTTCTTCTTCTAAATACACTGGATTTGAATCCATCCAAACCCTAGAGCTGTTTCCCTACTGTTCTTCTTTCCTTCTCTTCGTTTTTTTGAATGAGAATGAACAGAGCAGGGATTTTCCTGAAGGAGCAGCAACGATCAGTTATTTATGATGTTTTGTAATGAGTTGTATTATAATTCATTTAAATCAAAATAAGTACAGAAGTGGTTCAATTTAATTGCTACAATAAAGCTGTGTTCGGCAGTAATTTCACATTTTAATTTTTATTGAAATTTTTTGTGAATGCGTTATTTGATGATTTTATTTTTTCTTACTAAACGAACCCTCATTTTTTAAATATTATTTTTCACCTCTTTTTAATTTTTATTTTATGCATGATTTTTACAACAATTATTTTTATATTTTAATTTAGATTTTTTTAATGCTATAATAACTATTTCGTGGTGTCTTTTATTCTTATCATACCTTTAATTAGAATTGTCTAATTAAAATGATGGATTATAAATCAAATTTTATTTTATTTTTATGGTTTTAAATAATTACAGGTTCATGACTACTATTAGGGGCAAGCCCTATTATTAATTATCCTAGATAATACGTGGGAATCTCCGATTAAAAATAAGTGTGAATGAGAAATTATTGGGCAAACACATAAAATTTATTTTATCGATTCCAAAAAAATACATGAGTACATGAACATGATCAAAAGTACAAAAAACCTAGGAATCTAATTTTCCTAACCCTACTTTCATAAATTTCTTCGATTTTCACATGGTTTGAGCCCATTCGGTTTTGATTCTCTCAACTTTTTCGCCAAAAATCATGCTTGAATGTCTTTTTTTTTTTTTTTACTTTGTCTACTTTCATCTTTTTCTCCCCCTCCATCCTTTTTTTTTTTTTTTTTTTGAGCTTTCATCTTGAACATCATTCAAATCTCAAGTTGTGATCTTACCATATTTGAGAATGCCAAACTTGATTTCCTTCAATGTTGTATTTTGAAAACTTCGTCATGTCATGCTTGTGAAGTTTAAGCCTTTGACTTGTGAGAATTTTCGATTCTCTAACTTTTAATGTCTTGAGACTTCAGATTTCATTCATCTTTCATTAGCACATCATCAAGTTATGACCATTCATGTAATTGGTTTAACTTGTTTGATTTTGGAATGAATCTCAAGTTGGAATCATGACCTTGATCTCTTTTAATTTTGATACTTGAGGACTTTCACATTTCACACTTGTGAAGCCTTCAGGACTTTAATTTGTAAACATTTTAAGCCTTAATTTCTTTATATCTTACAGCTTCAAAGTTTCACTTGTCGTTTCATTTAAAATTACCAAGACATTTCTCACTCACATTGTTGAGTCATTATCTTGCTTGTTTAAGATGTTTGAAATCTTTTTTTTCTTCTTCTTCTTCTTCTTCATCTTTATCTTCTTCTTCTTCTTCTTCTTCTTTTTTTTTTTTTTTTTTCTTTTTGACTTGAAATATCATATCCATTGACTAATGAGAGACCCCTTCTTCCATGTGAGAGCTCTCTTCATTAGTTTATAGACTAATACATAACATTAAAAGAAAAACATTCTTTTTATCTTTGCTTGGAGAAAGGTTTTTCTTTCATTTCATAAAACATCATTTTTTTTTTCTCTTCTTTACCCAAGAGGGCTTCACGCTTTACATTAAACTATATTTTGGATCAACATCTTCAAAGAAGAGTCCCCAGTGACTTTCCTGTGAGCGTCAAGAGGCATAGGTGAGAAAACATTCAAAAAAATAGCACCCACTTTGCATTGGACATTGTTAGTGGGTCACAAGGAGAGTAAAATCTTCATAGATCTCTCTATAAGCATCAAGAGACAAAAGTGAGAAAAACTCTCGAAAGAGAGCATCCACTTTGCATTAGACCTCTTCAGTGGGGCATAAGAAGAATCAAAATTTTTTAGAGACCTTCCTATATGCATCAAAAGACAAGAGTAAAAAAATCCTAAAAGAAAATTTTCACCCTGCATTGGACCTTGTCAAAGAGATGAATAGAGCTTTCAAAAACCTCCAAGTGAACATAAAGAAGCAAGAGTGAAAAATTCTCAAAGATAATTTTCACCTTGTATTGGACCTCATCAGTGGGTCAAATAGGTGAATAGAGCCTTCAAAGACCTCCCTGTGAGCGCCAAGAGGCAAGAGTGAAAAATTCTCAAAAAAGAATTTTCACTTTGCATTAGACCTCATCAGTGGGTCAATGAACGAGAGGGGACTTCAAAGACCTTCTTGTGAGCGTCAAGAGACAAAGTAAGAAGCTCTCCAAAAAGAGAGTCTCATTTGCATTAAACCTCATCAGTGAGTCAAAAAATAAAAGAAAACTTCAAAGATCTCTCTATGAGAATCAAGAGTCAAAGTAAGAATCTCTCCAAAAAGAGAGTATTATTTGCATTGGGCCTCATCAGTAGATAATAAAAAGGAACAGATACTTCATAGACTTCTATGTGAGCGTCAAGAGGCAAAGAAAGAAGCTCTCCAAAAGGAGAGTCTCATTTGCATTGGGTCTCATTAGTGGGTCAAAGAAGGAGATGAGATTTCAAAGAACTCCTTATGAGCATCAAAAGACAAAGTAAGAAGCTATGTAAATAGAGAGTCTCATTTTGTATTGGACCTCATCAGTGGTTCAAAGAATAAAAAGAGATTTCAAAGACCTCCCTGTGAGCATCAAGGGACAAAGTAAGAAGCTATAAAAAAAAAGAGTCTCATTTGTATTGGGACTCATCAATGGGTTAAAGAATAAAAGGAGAATTTAAAGACCTCTTTGTAAAAATCAAGAGGCAAAGTAAGAAGCTCACCAAAAAGAGAGTTTCATTTGCATTAGGCCTCATCAGTGGGTCAAAGAAGGAGATGAGACTTCAAAGACCTCCTTGTGAGTGTCAAGATCCAAACAGAGAGTCTTATTTACATTGAACCTTATCAGTAGATCAAAGAAGTAGGGGAGGTTTTAAAGACATTCTTGTAAGCATCATGAGACAAGTAAGAAGCTTTCCAAAAAGAGAGCCTCATTTGCATTGGACCTTATCAGTGGGTTAAAGAAGGAGATGAGACTTCAAAGACCTCCCTATGAGCGTCAAAAGGCAAAGTAAGAATCTCTCCAAAAAGAGTGTCACATTTGCATTAGACCTCATCAGTAGGTCACAGAAAGAGAGGAAAATTTAAAGACTCTACAAGAAAAAATGCAATTTGTGACAAAAACTTCAAAATGTCTCACAGAATGCAATTTGCAACATAATTTGTGACACAAAAAAAATTGCCACATTTCAAATGTTGCAAATTTTTGGGACAATTTTAAAAAATGTGTCACAAAATTTGCGATGTGAACTAGAAATGTTGTAAATCTCATCATAATTCATGGGTTTGATAAGGCAATATTTGTAATTCAATTTGCAATGATATGCAACATTTGTTTTGTGACAAATTTTATGTTTCATAAATTGTGTTGAAACTATATGAAACTCTTTGTGACAGATTTACTGTATCGCAAATTATGTTGCAACTATGTGAGACTCTTTGTGAGACATTTTAATTGTTGCAAATTATGCAAATTTATTATTGATAAGATGTCAAACTGTGACACGGTTTACAATTATTTGCAATAAATTTTGGAACATTTTTTAAAAGCTTGTTTTAATTCCTAATTTACATACACTACAACAACTTTTATAATATTTTGCAAAACAAACATTACAACCTATAAGTATCTTGAACAACAATTCAATACAAAATATAATACCCCAAATATCTAATATGACAATCCAATACAAAATGTAATAATCCAAACATTTAATAAGACAATATAAAGATATAAAAGTATCCAATGTAATAATCCATTTTGTTACAATTTCATTGAAGCCTTTATTTTGATGTTAAGGTTGTTCAACATCCTCTAAAGAGTGAGGGACATGGGAAACAAACTCCACAATCTTGGCAGTAGTATGTGAAGTACGTGGAGCTATCTCAAGATTTACCTTAACAACTCCATATTCTAAGAGAGAGAGAATGTATTGGTTCTACTTCTTCTGCTCCTTGTATAAAATAAAAGAATGAATCACATAAAACTAATATTAATCATTTGAATAATTTGTTTTTGCTCCTTCTCATCAAATTGAAATAAAAGAAATTGTCAAATATGAAAAAATACAAATTAATAATCTAATTCTGTGGGTATTGAAAGTACTTAAAACTCACAATGTCAATTACAAAAGCGCCCTTGAGATTTGCACAAGTTTCATAGCAAGCTCTTGTGTTTACAAATGGAAACCAACTACACAAAGAACCTTACTAAAGTATGACACACCCCTTGCGTCAGTGTTCCGCAAGTAAAAAGAACGTAAGAAGAATAATAAAAATAAAGAGAGGTAATCGATGGGAAAATGGGGCACCCGGACAATGCTCACCCTAGGACTATTGTTTTAAGTGCAAGACTAATATTATACCTCCTAATTGATGTTTAATGAGTCATGGAAATCCAAAGACACAAAGTCCCAACCTAAGGTCAACCGTGACTAGCCCTCTACACTATGCCACGGTAGAAAGGGATACTCTCAACATCTCACACTGTGTGGGACTGCTTGGGGTTCTAGGGACTTCAAGTGATAAAACCTATTCCCTAATATAGTTCTAACCCTTTGGTCCAGGCGAAAGAACCCTAGTCACAATTAAGCCCGAGCATTAAGATTCACTATAACACTTCACTCTGTTGCTTGCATAACTAAGCCCAGTGGAGTTTATCTCTTAGCACTTCACTCTATTGTGCCGGCAAAAAACTCTTGGAACGTGGAGGTAGGATAAATCACGTCAGAAGGGAAAGGGGGCGTTCCACTACCACTTGATTCATCCTTTCGACCCTCTTCAATCTTGCTTAGTCTAACCCTAATGAAGTTGTCACACCTTCAAAAGATTACCTAGATGGATTCTCAACCCTAGTGTCACATTTAAGGGAAAATCATGCAATTGAAATTCAAGATTGAAACTCAATTAAAATCATCAATTAAAAAAGCATAATAAAAGTTAATGAAATAGAGTCATCCTAGGATTTACAAGTCCAAGCACCTACTAGGGGTTTAGCTCTCCATGGAGCAACACAAAATTAATAAAGAGTTTGAAAACATATGCAAGAAACCATAAAGAAAACCCCCTTGTAGTTCGTATCGATGGTCATGTGAAGCCTCCTTGTCTTCTCTAAAGGTCCCCTTGTCAAACCTAGGGCACACCTCGCCGAATCGATGCCGACGAAAGCTCCCCAATAATTCTCCTCCAAAGAAACTCAATGTCGATGCCATAGAACAGCTCTAAAAGCCTTGCAAAAACCTCTTTAAAACCTAACCGTGCTTTCCCCGGAAGTTGGGCGAAAGATAGAAAAAAGATTCTTAATTAATTCTCAAATTGCGGTATTTATAGAGTTGAAATCGGGCATCCACACGGCTGCATGGAATTTCCACACGTCTGTGTGGATTCTCTGGAATTCTGAATTTTGGCGCGCTGTGAATAGTAACTTGATACAATTAATAAGTTGGGCACACAACAAGCGGTAAATCATGTCGCTTCTCGTTTCAACACATTGATGAAGCTCTTCGATATTACACAAGTTGGACTACATGAGTGTGATTGCCTTTGTGCCCCTCCAAATTGTATAATCCTTGAGTACTTTGGAGTTTGACACACACTTACATGTCTACAACTTGTGCTTTGATGCTTGCTTAGTCCAAGAGTCTTCTAAACTAGTGCGTCCATGATCTATTTTTGTTTTTTTCCTTTCAATTTTTCTCCACAACCCTGAATGCGCAAAAGAACACAAATACACACTAATCAATGATAAAACCTAAGAAAAGTAATGCTCAATATAAGAAAAGTATACTTTGTATTACTTATACACGAGCACTTATCAAAGTAAAACTCAAGAGATTGATGTTTATAAGAAGAAAGAATTTGGCAAATTACAGATACCAAGACTTGAAGAATAATAGTACGATTCCTAGTGCAAACATATGAACACATTAGCATTTGCTGTCGTAAATCTAGCAGGACTTGTTGATATATCATGCAAATTAATTAGACTCCACATAAACATTAAGCAATGTTACAATACCATTATTTTACCTACAAGATCAATCATTAGTGTATGAAATGGTGGCTTCATTTCATGATGCATTGGTAAAATTCAGAATTAATGAACTGAAAAGTTACAATTTTTTTAAGTTTGGAACAAACAAGCATATGTATTGCATTTGTCTCAAAATCAAGCATCCAAAAGCGAATAAGATATACAATTGTAGCTTTCCATCTTTTCCAGTGTATACACTACAAATGAAAAAAAATATATGAAAGAAAATTTTTGGTTAATAAAAACAGTTTTAGTTTCACTTGCAACGTTCTTTTGTATCACCAAGTACATATCCAATATCTAAAGAAAGGGCGATAACAAGCGCATGCTTGTCAAAGATCACTACAACAAAAAAGGCTTATTGTGACATTTATCATGTCATAAAATGGGGGAAAACAACATTGGAATAGTTTTATACTGACTTTTGTAAAACATGTCGATTATATGTTGCAATTGTCATAGTTAGTATACTTTGTTGTGATATTTGCAAGAAATTTTAGTACTTATATATTCCAACATTTATTATGACATTTTCCCAACATTTGTAAGTATTCTCAATATGAATTTTATTCCAATATTTGTACATGGCTTAAGCAACATATATTTTTTTTATTTGTGCAATATTTGCAAATATCGCCACAAGTTTTTATCACATTAATTTAGAAATGTTGCAACATTTAAAATTGTTGTTATAGAGATTATATGGTAGCATTTGTTAAAGATCTCTTAAAATATTTATATTTATATTGATCTTTTGTAAACATTAGTTTAACAAAATAGTAATTATTAATACCAATTTAATTTGACACTTGTAAATATCCGTAGAAGTTATTCACCATATTAAATTTTGATAAATCGACATTTTTTGCAACATTGGCAAATGTCGCTACAAGTTTTCCTTTGTATTAATCTATAATATATTGCAACATTGATAGTTGTTACCATAGTCATTCAATAGCAACAATTGTTAAATGTTTCTTAAATTACTTATAACGACATTTGGTAAACATTGGTATAATGAAATATCATTTGCTAATATCAATTTAATGCAACATTTATAAATGTTGGTAGAAGTTATTTATCATATCTAATTTTTAATTTAATTGTCATTTATTAATGTTGGTACAAGAATTATTTAGTACCATTTCATAATTTTTATTTTAACTATATAGTATTTGTAGATAATAACAAATTGCAACATTTGCAAGTGTTGGAAAAATATTGTATAAATTTTCATAATACTAATTTAAATATTATTTTTATACAGTTTAATAGACAAATATGAGATAAAATATAAATACTAAAAATTAATTTACATAATTTAACAAAATAGTAATAAAAATTCAAAAAAAAATCCCGTATAATAATTAAACACTAATTAAAATAATGTCAAAATGATCTACAAATCTTAAAAAATAGCTTCAAACATTGTTTTTTTTTTTTAAAAAAAAAGCTAAGGGAACAATCATTGAAATTGGCTTTAAATTTAGCATGTTGTTCTCACATTTGTAAAAGAAAATATATAAATAAATGAATGAGTAGCTAAATCAATTAATAAAGAAAAAGTGAGAAAATAAATAATAAAATTTGAAATTTTAACAACTAAAAAAAATAAGATGATAGGATGAAAATTGTACTATCAATAGGATCATCATTGCTATCATGAATTTGAGAAATAGTGGCTGATCGAGGACCAAGACTACTTCTACCGTCTCCAGCCTACAATAGTTTTTATATCCAACAAAATCAAGATAAAATAATAATAATAATAATAATAATAATAATAATAATAATAATAATAATAATAATAATAATAATAATAATAATAATAATAATAAAACATATCATATGGAATCAAGGATACTAATTTGAAATATTTTTTTTTGAAAGCCCAATACTACTAAAGCCAAGATATGTCAAAATAAGTTCACATAGCATAGCAACTTCCTTTGTTAATCCTTTAAATTTATCTTCAAGATTTTATTTTTTCTCCTCAATTGTTCGTTCTACTTTAGGCTTTGCAAATTTGAGTTTGCAAACGTTTTTGGTGTCACTCCAAAAACCATCCCGCGAACACATCCATTTTTCTTTGGTCCAAATACTTGAACAAAGCATCACCCTCTAAAGGAGCAAAGTCATCCAGTTGTGAGGAAGATTCACCATTAGCTCCTTGCGTGTCTAAAATTTGTTTGATTTTATTCTATATAGTATTAAGAAAAATAATATAAAGTTATTCTTATAATTATGAATATAAAATTAAATAAATTAAATTAGAGAATAATTTTATTACTATAGCTTCCTCAGCCTCATTAGACACTGGGTTTCCATCATTGTGCTTGTAACACTTCACATACAATTTTGCTCTCTTAGGTTGGATTCCCTTTTCTTTAAACTATTTATTCAATAACAAATCATTTCTAATTACATCTTATGATATAATTCAATAGAAACTTATGAGAGATTATATTGCAAGTATATGCCTCCATCTCAACTCTACAAGTAAAGGAAATAGTACCCGAGGTATGTGGCATCTTCATTTGGCTTCTCGTTACCTTACCATTTTGAGATTTTTTCTTTTACAGTTAATGAAATTCTAACAATAATAAAACATCATCTTATGCATATAAGGATTAGAATTATAAATATTTTAAACCATTAGAATATAAACTATTTATTACTTGCCATTTTAGGGAATACCATTTTGTGGCAAGCTTTTCCCATTGATATGCTCTTGTTCTTGGATCTACTTTTGATTTCAATTCCGCTAGAGAACTTGATTTATGAAAATTATCAATAAACAATGTATGTTTGAATTTCTTCAAGCACCTCGCAACTTGTTTAAGAACGCAAGATTTTCTAATAGGTTCTAAATCAAATTTGGTTTGCAATTAAAAAAAATATATAAAGCTTTAAAAAATATATATCTAAATCATTTACATATAAGAAGATAAATAAAAATTACATTTGTAGGTACTTTTCTCCAATCATCATATTTAAGAGGTGTCAAATTAGGATTTCTCGCCACAGTTGCACAAAAGTATTCAAGCTCACCATTATGATGAGTATAATTTGCACTAAATTATAAAGACTTTCTTTAACTCATAATGAATGAAATGTGAATTATTTTTAACCAAATTTACTCATAATCTTATTATTATTCTATTGTAGGAAAGAAAGAGAATGATTTGACGGAAGAATATATAAAAAGCACAAAATTAGAGAAAAGAAGAGCAAAAATTCAACAAAGAGGGAACAAGAAAAGCAGAAAATCTAGTGTATAGGCGCTACAACATTAAGAGGTGCAAAACAGAAATTATAGCGCTTAGGCACTACACTCTTTAGCACCTAAGCGCTACCCCGATTTCAAGTTATAAAAGAGGCTAGGATTTAAGATGAAAGAAAGGGGAGAATTTCGGAGATCAAAAGGCCAAGAGCGAAGATTTTCCCTACCTCCATATTCCACGAGTTCTTAGCGGTCGAAATAGAGCGACGTGCTAGGAGATGAACTCCCCTGGGGCTTAGTTACGCGAGCAACAGAGTGAAGGGTTGAAGTGAATCCTAGTGATGGGGCTTAATTGAGACTAGGGTTCTTTCACCTGGACCAAAAGATTAGAGCTATTCATAGGAATAGGGCTAATCATTAGAAATCCCTAAAACTTAAAGCAATCCTGCATAGTGTGAGGTTTAGGAAGATGGACTCCCCTGGGACTTAGTTGACAGGTCAACAAGAGTTAAGGGTCGTAGCGAAACCTAATACCGGGGCACAATGATTGGGATTAGTCATGGTTGACCTTAGGTTTAGGACAGTGTATTTAAGGATATCCTCAACTCATTAAACATCAATAGGAAAGTATAATAGCATTGTCTTACACTAGAAGCATAAATCCTAGGAGTAGCTTGTCCGGGTACCCTATTTCACTCATTGATTGTCTTTTCTCTTATCGCTCTTGCTTGCACTCTCTTACCTTCCATATTTCTCTTTATTTTCTTCTTGTTTTCGAGTACCTTTGCACACACACATTTGATCTTGCTCTCGTTTTCTGTACATTTGATCTTGCTCTCATTTTTCGTATTTCGCATTAGTTAAATAGCAATTACTTGCATCTTTGATCTCTACTCCTTGTGGATTCGACTACCCTCTCACCAGAGTACTATTATTACTTTGATAAGCCCATGCACTAGCGGTACACACACGCAAGGGGTGTATCAACCTCCAAAGGATAACCTAGATGATTCTCAACTCTAGTGTCACGGCTAAGGGAAAATCAATACAATAAGCAACCAAGATTGGAACTCAATTAAAAACATCAATTAAGAAAGCATAATAAAAGTCATAGAAACAATGTCATCCTAGGGTTTACAAGTCCGAATACCCACAAGGGGTTTAGCTCTTCATGGAGCTATACAAATCCATCAATGTATGTGAAATAACAAGAATAGAAAACATAGATGAAACCCCCTTGTGATGCGTGGCGATGGTCTTGTGAGGTTGCTCCGTCCTCTCTACCAAGCTCCTCGTCAAGCCTAGGGCACACCTCGCTGGATCGGTGCCGACGAAAGCTCCCCCAATAGCTATCTTCAGACGGGCTTCGATGTTGATGCCGAGAACTCGCTCCAATCCTCCACAAAGTCCTCTCCAAACCTTAGCCACGACCCTCCAAAAAATAAGCGAAAAGATTCTCAAAAAGTTTCCAAAAAGTCCTTTAAATAGTCTGAGTCGCGGCTTGAAAATCGGCTGAAATCGGGCATCCACATGCCCATGTAGATTTTCTGGATTCGGTTTTCTGGTGCGCAGTAAACGGTAAATTGCTACAGTACTTGCTCATTGAATGCTGCTGATTTCATCGTTCTTCATCGAGGCCGTTGAATTAGGCACACAATCAACGGTAGATCATGTCGATTGTTTCAATTCTCCTCATTGGCGAAGTTTTTCTATGCTAAACGGGTTAGACTTTTGTGAATGTGGCTGCCTTTGTGCCCCTCCAAAAGAGATTGGCACACACCCACAAGTCTAGACTCGTGCTGTTAGTGTTAGCCCTAGCCCTAATACGTTGATCTGAACCTTTATTAGTTATATGTTTTTTAATAAAACCCGGCTTGTTTTATCTTACTACATTTCTGTGCATGTGTGCTTGGATAGAACTATCCCTGAGAGTTTGTTCCGCACAAGTTGCCGAATACGTGATTCGGGCAGTAAAACCTTTGTGCATAAAGGAACAACTTTCTAAACATCCCTAGTCAATTACTGTCATGGGAATGATAGTAAACTAAGACTAGTATGCCTATTGTGTGATGATCATGTTTTACGGATTATAGGACATGTGATGTCAATCAATAGACATAGACACGTGTTAGTGAACAGCGCGTCTGGATCGATCCGCTCACGAGATCACTACATGGTTGCAAAGTCATAAGTGGTTCTCGTGTAATGCTTATACTGAATCCTTAGACTCAAAGTCGCTATGGAGCTTGGATGAATGTTGGTGTACTTTGACATATGCCTAACGTCATTCGTAACAGAGTGACAAGTGTGGGTATGATTGGGTGCATCGAGATTCATAGCAAGTAACATTTGCGATGCGAGGGGATTGCCACTCTCTGAGGAGAGAGAATATCACCGGCCACTTGATCGGTGAAACTGAGTAGTGCGTGGCCACGCCCAAGTGAAATGGTAAGGGTTATCATTTATTTGACCTAGTCAGTTCACCGAGGATCAAGAAATCGATCGACAAATAAATAAGGGTGACTAAGCTCCATGCCTTATGTTGATCGAGATATTCAATTGGCAAAGGAATCGGATAAGGTTACAAGGTTAGTTGATTACCCAGTCGACCTCCGTTTTAATTCGGGTAGTCACATTGCCATGCTAGACGGCATTTGTGACTTATGGGCCTTAACGAGGTTAAAATCCCATTGCCGATTTTAAAACGGGCCTACAGGATCGCACACGTAAAAGCCGTGAAATCCGGACTCAATCTACTGAGTCGAATAGCTAAATAGAGTTTAGATAAATCAAGAGTTGATTTGGTCTAACCGCGAATGTGTAAAGATTGAGTTATGAGATAACTTAAAAATTGAGGGGCTTAATTAGAAATTAAGTGTTAGCTTATTGGATCTAATATGATTAATATCCAATAAGAGGAATCAATGGTTGATATTGCATTGGGATTGGTTTTAGGGTTTTATAAATACATGTGTATTAGAGAAAAACCCTTACCCTAATCTTTCCTCTCCCTCTCTCATTCAAGGAGGCCGTCGGTCCGCCCTAGCCAAGAGGACGCCGCCGCCGGTCAAAGGTGCTGTCCGCCTTTTCCCTTTTTTGGAGAAAGGTTTCTCCATCCGGATTGCCGCTACTCGGCTCCGGCGAAGGTATAGGTCGACACCCCTTTGGTCTTTCTTGTTTATTCATGTATGTTAGTTCACAGGCCGGCCTTTTCATTGATATTTCTTTATCAATGGAGATCGCCGGGGTGAGAGTCTTTTGAGATTATTTCATAATGGTTGTGGAATTTTTCTTAAAAGATTCTCACATGTGAAACATTCGCCGAGTGTCGGTTTTTGGATTTACAATTCCTTACACATGTTTACGATTAGGTTTTGAGACCTAATTTTAATTGCTATTCGTATTTCTCGATAAGAGTTATCGTTGGATACTAGCAATCCATACCGGATTGTTTCTGGCTTGTGTGTGTGTGAGAGTAGAGGGGAGTCGCGTATATGCAGTCCCTTTTTCGACTACACCCCTGGAATTGTATTTATTTATTTATTTTAGATTTTTATATCTTTATTCGTTTCCATTGCATGCTAGGGTCCATGCTAGTTTTGTTTGTTATCCGCTGTGCATTTTTGCTTCTAGCATGCTCGTAGACCCTTTTCGATCCTAACACGTGCCTTGTTCCTTGCTTGATCCGAAAACTCCCCAACAATGATGAACATGACCTAACTTTACTCTTTTTCTCTAAATTGGCTCCACAACCCTACAATGCACAAAAGCACACAAATGCACACCAATTAATGATAAAATCTGAGAAAAGTAATGCTCAATGTAAGATAATAACACGAACACTTATCAACCATCAACTCAATTATAAATCTAAATATTTTCCAACTAAGTTAACACATAGTTAAATATCACTTTCAGTGTCCATTAAATATTACTAAATATGATATATAGTAATTTCACCATAAAAATACTCATTAATAAAAAATTTTTGTAGTGTCTAACGTCTTATTAGATTTATTGAATTATAATGAAATATAAATATATTATTAAATTCTTAAATTAATAAGGAGTACTCAATAAAAAAGTAATAAAACACAAAAACATCTTAAACCTATAAAATACCATTAGTTGAATTGAAATTTAAACACCATAAAAATACATATATAAAATTTATATGTCACTTCCCTATTTATTGAAAATGGACCCCACCAACACCCTCTCTCTCTCTCTCTCTCTCTCTCTCTCTCTCTCTCTCTCTCTCTCTTTTAAAACAAGTTAAATCTACTCCATATAACACCAACACCCTATCACCATGTTGCAAGAGAAAAAAAAAAAAAGGGAGACAAGCCAAAGTTTTTTAATTTTGGTAGAATACCCTATTTAGTCCCTCTAATATAGTCAATCTGCCCCTTTGGTCCTTCTAATATAATTTGTCTCTAGGAGATAACCCTGTATTTTAATTTTTTGGGAAATATAAGTCCATCTCTCTAATATAATTTGTCTCTATGAGATCCTTTTGAGGACTTACATTTCTCAAAAATTAAAATATAGGTACCTCCTAGAGACAAATCATATTAGAGAGATCAAAGGGGTAAATTGATTATATTAGAGAGACTAAATAGGGTATGCTACCTTTAAATTTCAACAAAAACAATGGTTGTTTTTGGATATTTTATCCAAATTAAATTAATTTTTCTTTTTTTTTTCTTTTTAAAAGTATTCCCAAACCCTAAAATTAGATTAATTAAAATTCTCATATATTTTTATAACAAAAACTAATTAAAAAATTTATCATATACCAATCATGAACTTGATAAACAAGAAGTTAAATTATTTAGATAATATTACAAGAAAATATATCAAGTATGTAACAAAATAAACAACAATTTAAATTATTTAGATAATATTGCAAGACAAACAATGTTAAAAAATACTATGAAATAAAGGATAATCGTGATACTTAAATAGAAGTGATAAATCATAAGAAAATCTAAAACCTATGAATACCATTGATTGAAAAGAAATTTAAACACCATAAAATACATATATTAAAAATATGTGTCACTTCTTTTTGAATTGAAAGTGGACCCATCAACTCTCTCTCTCTCTCTCTCTCTCTCTCTTAAACCAATTGAAATCCATTTCCTCTCACATCACCACCCCATCATTATATTGCAAAGAGAAAAACCATAAATTTTATAATTTTCAACAAAATAAGCGTTGTTTTGGAGATCTTCTTCCAATTAAATTCAATACTTTTTTTTAAAAAGTATTCTCAAACCCTAAAATTAAATTAATTAAAATTCTCATATTTTATATAGCAAAAACTGATTATAAAAACTAATCATCTATGTGGCTGTTTGGTTCGAAGTAATGATATATTACCACATAATGAGATTGCCGTGGTAATAAAATCGAGAATGTTATATACCCAGGAATGTTGTGATAATTTATGATAACCATGTTTGGTTGGAAACTCATATTACATAGTAATCAACTTGGTAATGTTCTAAATTTTCCAAAATAGCCTTATGTCTACCATTTTGTGCACCAATCCAAACGTGTCACATTATCGCGAACCAAATGCCCCCTATGAGTCATCCACCATAAAAAATATCAAATTAAATTATTAGATAATATTACAAGAAAGAAATATTAAAAAATACTATGGAATAAAGAAAAATCATGATACTTATATAGAAGTAATAAAACATAAGAAAATCTAAAACCTATGAAATACCATTGATTGAAAAGAAATTTAAACACCATAAAAATACATATATTAAAATTATGTTACTTCTCTATGGATTGAAATTGAACCTCACCGACACCCTCTCTTCTTAAAATTCTCACCCATCTTCACATTGCAAGGAGAAAAGCCAAAAAGTTTTTAATTTCCAACAAAACCAAGGGTATTTTTTTTAAGATCTCAACCCAATTAAGTTCAATCTTTTTTCTCCCATTAAAAAGTATTTGCATACCCTAAATTCTCATTTTTTTAATAGCAAAAACTAATTACAAAAATTAATCATCTATTAATCATCCACCAAAATAAACAACAAGTTAAATATTTACATAATATTATAAGACAAATAATACAAAAAATATTATGGAATAAAGAAAAATCATGATACTTAGTTTATCTATCCCTTCAAGAACTTTACTTTTGATTTTTTGCGCTATTATGGTTTCTTTATTGTCTTATAGATCTTTAATATAGGCGCTATCCAAAAAAAAAAAAAAAAATTGCCAATGCGCTCTAAAAAAATTGGCACCTGATTTTCGAGCTCTTGCCAAAAAAAAAAAACACAAAACAAAACAAAACAAAACAAAACAAAACAAAACAAAAAAGAAAAATTATGAGTACATATAAATTAGTTTTTGAAAATTTGATTTTAATTAATCTTCACAACATTTTAATAGTTTAGCACATAAAGACAAAATTGATATAGTAGAAATCAATGGTGACTTAAACAAAAATTAGAATTCATTATTTATTTTTTATGAATCTTTAAATTAATGTTGTTACAGCTGAAGCTCTATATGTGGTATTATTTGACACATGTGGAAGATGACATGGCAAAAGCAATGATGTGGCAAAAGATGATGTGGCATAACTTGGTGACATGGCAAGATCACTTGGCATGAAGGCATGGAAGTATGAAGAAGATTTTTGTGAGATCAAAGCCATATTTAGAGAAGCTATATAAGGCAAGTAGGTTGCAACTTTAGAAACAAGCAAGCAGGATCCTAACCATATGAAGTGAAAACCTAAATGAATACACTTGCATATTTGACAAGTGAATAAATCAAGCAATCACTTGGTGGCAAGATCTTATTACGCTATATTTAGATACAATTAAAGATTTCTTCAGATTTGGAGGGAATCTAAATATGAGTAGAGCTAATTGAATACAAGCTATTCAAGGACAAATCTATTTGAAGCCATAAATAAATTTGGATATAATTAAAGCACAAGCGTGGATGAATGAAGATCATGCTTGGAAGCTATTGATGAGCTAAACTTGGATGAAAAGAGATCAAGTTTAGTAACAAAGGATATTAATGAACCAAACTTAGATGAATGCAGATCAAGTTTGAAGATTATGAAGACTAAACTTTAATAAATGGAGATTAAGTTTGGAAAGAAGATTCTGAAGATCTTTGAAGACCATCTTTGGTGAGATGGAGATGCGCCTTGGTGGGTACGACCCTAGAGAGAAGGACCTGATGATATAATGTGAGGAGGAAAGCTACTTGCTGGTAGGAAGAGCTTAGGAGGTGTTGATTGCATCGACTTGGATTGGCACAATCGGGAAGGTTAGAGCGTTGCAAGGCTACGTTGCAACGGAAGCTAGATCTCAGTTAGGATCAGTAGATGGGCCACGTTGCAAGCTCGGTTACAATAGGAGTTGTAATGCCTTATTTTGGAAGATGTCTAAATTATTAACTGCGAAGATTCATAAAGAGGGAGACGCTATATTTGGGACATTGAGACATCCATATAAGAGACCCTGCTCTGAGATTTAGGATGTGCCACTGGAGAGAGACCCAAGTGTGTGGGCGAGTGAGAGTGGGCATTGGTCAATTTTGAGGGGGTTCATGTATTCATTGTGAGAATGAGAGTAAGTGTTGTACTCTTTTTTCTTCCTCTCTTTTAGTAGATTGTTATCTCCGGGCTCGACCCTCTAAATGCAGGCAAGTTGTGTTAAACCGAGTAACCAATTTATGTACCCCTTTCTCTTGCTTGTTTAATTTTACATTGACTGTGTGTGTGTGATTATATTATATAAGAGATTGAGTGAAAATCACTACACCAGTACCCTTCTGGAACTAACAGATGTGATTATTAAATGATGTTGAAAATAAATTAATGTTATTATTACTACCATATAAGCTTTAATTCAAGTGAAGATGATGTGGGAACCCCTTGGTTTTTTTCTTTAATTAATTAAATTTTTATTGCTTCACATTTAGTTTCCATTTTTCCCAAATATCTATTCGTATTGTGTCGCGTATAGAGCTAAACCATGGAATTTATTATTGTTGTTGTTGTTGTTGTTGTTGTTATTTTAGGGGTCATTTGGAATTGTTGTCAATTCATGTTTTTCTTTTCAATTTCATGTTTTGGAAACAAAACTAGTAAAAACATGTTTACTACATTGTTTTATATTAAAATTTTTTGGCAATGATCCTCATGTTTCCAAAATAATAGGAAACAATATTTTTATATTTTCAACTTTTTTTTTAAAATGTTTTCAAAACCCCTCCTCCCTCATGAAATGCCTCCTCTTTTACTCCTCTCTCTTTCTCCCTCTTATTGGTTTTTTTTTTATTTTTATTTAATTTTTTTTTAATACTAATTGTATAAAATAATATTTTTTAAAAAATATTTATAAAATGCATTATTTGGCTTGTTGATATTTTACAAATTAGTTTATATAGTATAAAAAATATTTTTTTTTGGAAGTATTTGTTATAATTATTGTTTGAACCATTTTTGTTTTTTATAAACTAGGATATAACATATATATATCAATTTCAGTTTTAGACTTAAAAGAGGTTCATGGATCTAATAAATCTCGAAGGGGAAAATGGAGTACAAACACTAATCTCAAGCTTCTAGCACTAAACAAGGAAAAAAGGAAATCAAGAAACACAACCAAATCCTAGATCCATAATTCTCAATCAAACACAAAGAAACCAAGAAGAGAGACAAGAAGAGAGTGCTTACCTCTAGATTCAAAGGAGAGAAGATGAGGGATCTTCGAGCTTCAATCTACTAAGAAGAGGAAGGTTATCCAAGGCCTTCTTCTCCTTAATGAGAAAACTAAGAGAATAAGTAGAAAAGAGGGAAGAAGAGGTAAAAGGGGTTAGGGTTCACAATAGACCCAAAATAACATCAGATCGAGGCTGGAAAAGCCGAAGCACAAGCCTGCACTTTGAAGCATGGGTATGCTTCATAAAAACACTGCCATGTTCCACCCAGTGCTATTGCTACAATACCACTATTAGTGTAGAACTCTTATAGTAACATTGCTACAGTAACAAAGCACGTCCCAACTTCACTATGAAAAACATGGGGGTGCTAAGCAAAAGCACGGGCGTGCTTCAGGCCGTGCAGATTACAAGAAATTAAAAATCTTCACAAAACTAGAAGCACGAGGAGCGGTTGATGAGTGCATTTCATATATATATTTTCATACACTCTTCATGTATTTATCTTGTCCTTAAGCATTTAGTTGTTGTGATTCGATGCTACTATGGGGTATTATTATGTATTTGTGCAAGAAAATACATTCATGTACAAAAGAACAGGACTCGGTGTAGTTACAGTAAGAAAAGAGGTAGAAATATAGTGTCCCAAGAAGAACATGGGCTCAACACGCCTGTGTTCCTCCCCCTGATTTTCTCAGGTGAATTTTTCATTAGGCGAAGCACGACGTTGTAGCAAAACACTATAGCTGAATACTGTAGCACAAGCATGCTCCTAGCACGGGTGTGTTCTCTAGCGAGCACAGGCGTGTTCTTCCTGGCACCGGCGTGTAAGTGCTGAATTTTGTGTTTTAATAGCCCAAATTTTCTTGGGATAATTGATGTGCTAACCGCAAGTGCACGGGTTGCAAGCAAGTAGTAAAGTGATATCCTATGAGGGGTAGGGTTGTCGAACCACAGGGAACTGTACTCAAAGTACTAATTACTCTTCCGGTGTCTAGTGAATTGCAGAGAGAGTGATTGAATCAAGAAACAATAATGAACAGATAGAATGGTGAAGATGAAAGGAAGATTAGGATCGAGTGATTCAGTAATATGAGAGTAATGCCCAGGGGTGATCCCTATAGACTATTGCATGCTATCTTACCCTAAGTGCCTACTAGGTATATTCCAATAATCCAAGTGTGTGCTCACAAGCAATGTTGCGTCTATGAGTTCTCAAATACACAGAGTTTTGCTAAGATAACTGTGCGTTTTTTGCTAAATAAGCCACACACCGAGTTTTATCCTAACAACTATGAAAATCAAACACATCAAGTTATGCAAACATAAGATTAAACACAAGAATCAAATAGAACTCTGTAGAACAGATAGAAACAAGGGTTTAAGTAATACAAATCATCTAAGTTCTCAAACCCCAGGGTACTATGGCCAGTTAGCCCCTCATGGGCGGATGCAACAAGGAAGAAACGATAAACGAACAACAAGAGGAAGACATGGCTCCCTTCTATACTCTAGATGATCTCCCTTGTCGAGCTTTGTGTGCTAACCCCACCTTTCTTGATGCCTCCAACTCATCCTTGATCTCCTTAGGCTGTGTGGTGAAGCTTGATCTTCTCTCTCATCAAAGTCCTCCCAGTGGAGAAGAGAATCCCCGAACAAAAGATGAGAAGAAACCCTAAAATCTGGAGTTAAAAAGGCAACTTCGGGGCTCGACACAGTCTGGACACAGTCGTGTTCAGCCCGTGTCCTTTTCTGAGAATTCCTTGAGTGAAAACCCCAAGATAATTAGGGCCAGCCGAATGGCCATGTGGTCCCCGTATCTGCTGACGCACGACCGTGTAACTGACAGCGTGCCCATGTTCCTTCTGAAGAAGAAGAGAAGGCTTTTTCCCGAGATTTACAGTGGAAGGAATATGGGTGTGTCGTGACCGTGTTCTGCTTGGGACACTCTCATGTCAGGATTCTGCTAGTTTTCTCTCTAGGCTGGGAAGATCAGTGGATAGGGCACGACCGTGCTCTACTCGTGTTCAGCTTACTCTTTTCCCTTGGTCAACAAACATGCATGTTTCACACTCGGTTTCACTCCATATTGATTTAAGCCTGAGATTTCTGTAAAATGAACATTATACCATGAATAGCACTGATTATACACAAAAATATGCTAAAGGACAAATAAAAAAATGGAGTAGAAAGCATGAAAATATGATATAAAATGCACTCATCAAATGCCCCCACACTTGAACTGTTGCTTGTCCTCAAGCAATTTAAATAAGCATAATGAAAATACAGATAGCTGCAACACTTCTGATCTCAAATGATCGGTAAAGTTAAAAATAAAAAAGGAACAATGAGGGTTAGGACAACACGATTGATTCATATAAGGTTATCCTCTACTTCAAAGACCTTGTGTGTGTGTAAGACTCCAAGAATGTGTGCCCCAAAGTCTTAAGGAATCAACTAACCAAATCACTTTATTTACACTACGAACAATGGGTAGTAGCTTCATACACCCTAGCGGTAGCATTTTCTCTTGGTAGGTCATCAAATGTACACTTGTAATGCCCAAAATTTGACTACTCAAGAGTGGCTTTCACTCATCTAGGGCGATAGCTCTTTCTACCATCTTTTTTTACACACTAAAATCAAAATTTTGACTAGTAGGTCATCCCGAGAAGGAAATCCTACTTTCCAGGATTTTTTTTAAACATAAGAATCAAATAAGACGAGGAGCTCCACATTCCAGGTAAAGTAAAATAAAAAAATTTTCGGTCTAAAAAGTAAAAGAGAGTCTATAATTAAGCGCAAATGGTTCCTAACACGCCCATGTCCTCCTAAGTTAAAGGCATACCAAGCAAGCAATCATGGATCATCATTAGTAAAGCACTCATCTATAACAAGCATGCAGCCCTCCCCCACACTTGAAATCTACATTGTCCTCAATGTAGGAATGAATGACATGCCAAACAATAATTGGGGACACAAATATAAAGAGAGGATGCAAAAGTCTTTCTTGGACATGGAGAGTGATGGTGCCACTCTTGCATGCATGCTAATTCAAAACCCAAATCAACTCCAAGTACCCACACACACCTAAGATATATGGAAGAACACAAGTGAAGAACACAGCTAACAAAATAGGGTTGAAATAAAATGTTGAAAGGAAGCAAAACAAAATGCCAGTGAAGCAGGGGACTCCCTTTACTACTGGGCTAAAAAGTACGGAGTACAACAAAGAAAATAAAATAACATGCTAAAAATAAATGAAGTAGACATTGTGATCAAGCAGTGAAGGCATCACGTTGTCATCCTGAGAGTCGCCATCGGCCTGGAAATTACTGCTAGACTGAGACTCACCATCTGAATGAGAATCAGACTGAGACTCACCATCCTGAGCAGAAGGACCGACAGTATCTACGCCTGTGGGATGCGATGGTTGCTCAAGGGAAATCGGCTCGGGTGATGGTGATGATGAGTGTCGGGGGCCGGTAGATCAGAACTACGATAGACCCGGAACTCTATTTCCTGAGCTGTTTGGATCCGGTGTAGGATCCCCATGGATCACAATGTCTTAATGGCAAGCAGAGGTGTAGCAAGTTACTGTACACTGTCTGCCAAAAATCAATATTATAGCAACTTCACATGGGCGTGTGGAAATTCCACACGGCCGTGTGAAATCCCGATTTCAGCCGATTTAAAGCCGTGACTCAGCATTATAAAAGCCTGATTTGGAGACTTTTTAGATATCTTTTTTGCCAATATTTTCTCCCAACTTCTGGAGGGTTGCGGCTAGGGTTTGGAGAGGACTTTTGTGGAGGATCGAAGCGCGTCATTGGCATCATCATCGACGTTCGGCGGTCGCACAAGACCACGGCCACACCATACGCAAGGGGGTTTTCATCTATGCTTTCAATTTGTTTTCACTTTTATATTTTGATGGATTTGTATAGCTCCATGAGGAGCTAAACCCCTTGTGGGTATTCGGACTTGTAAACCCTAGGATTATTATGTTTCTTTGATATTGATATTATGCTTCTCCATTATTGATGAATAAAATTGAGTTTCAATCTTAATTGCATCTTGTAATTGTTTTCCCTTAGCCGTGACACTAGGGTTGAGAACAATCTAGGTTATCTTTTGAAGGTGTGACAACTCCTATAGGGTTAGACTACTTAGGATTGAAGAGGGTTGAGAGGGTGAGTCGTGAGGTAGCGAAACGTCCCCTTTCCTCTCCGGTGTGATTCTCCCTACCTCCGTGTTCCATGATTTCTTAGCGGTTGAGATAGAGTGAAGTGCTAGGAGAGGAACTCCCCTGGGGCTTAGTTGCGCGAGCAACAGAGTGAAGGGTTGAAGTGAATCCTAGTGCTGGGGCTTAATTTAGACTAGGGTTCTTCCACCTGGACCAAAGGGTTAGAACTATACATAGGAACAGGGTTTATCACTAGGAATCCCTAAAACTTAAAGCAATCCCGCGTAGTGTGAGGCTTAGGAAGACGGACTCCCCTAGGGCTTAGTAGACAGGTCAACGAGAGTCAAGGGTCGTAGTGAAAACCTAATGCCGGGGCATATCACGGTTGACCTTAGGTTTGGAACCGTGTGTTTAAGGATATCCTCGACTCATTTAACATCAATAGGAGAGTATAATAGCATTGTCTTGCAATAGAAGCATAAGTCCTAGGGGTAGCTTGTCCGGGTACCCATCTTTACTCATCGATTGTCTTTCTCTATTTACTCCTACTTGCACTCTCTTACCTTCCATCCTTCTATTCTATTTCTTATTTCTTTATAATTGCTTTTACACTCACTCATTGATTCTCTTCACACTCACCGTACATCGCTTAGCTAAATAGTAAAATCTCGTGTCGTAAATCCCTATTCCCTGTGGATACGACTATCCACTCACCAGGGTAAAATTTATTAGTTCGACAAACCCGTGCACTTGCGGGATACACGCAAGGGGTCGTGTCAGCTATGTAAGAAGTGTAAATACCGTAGCGCGGGTGAGCGGAGTGTAGTAACTTTAGTTCACCGACGGTCGTAGTATGGCGCAGTACTCAAGCGCCTCCAGGCATCCTCTAGAGACTCCTTGGCTAGTCTAGATGTCAACAGGGTGTTGTAGGGCGGGGTTTGAGTGAAGTCGGCATCGTACATGCCAAAGTGAATGGAAAACTCAGTAAGACTCATTCAGTGCAACGCACCGAAATCCTGGAACTGTATGTAGTCGGTCTAGTGGAAAGTGTTGGTGCCCCGGAACAGCTCGAACGTGGCCAACATTTCAAGCGCCAATTGCTTGTAAGTGGTGTCTGTGATCATGAACAACTGTCGCCACGCCTCGACACTCAATAACTGCTGAATTTCGACTTCCAGCCCCACCTCACGGAGTACATCCCAGTATATCTCCTTCGACTCACCGAGACGATGGCAAGAGAGCCGATCATAATGCTCCTGGTGTGCCGGAGTGTGGAAGCGGGGTCTATGGTCAATGTCGCCGGAGGATGTATCACCCCTAGGTCGCTTGGATGGTCTGACAGCAACAGATTTTTTAGGCATGATTTGTAATGGATAACATGAGGACAATCAGAATAGGTAGCCAAGAAACATGGGAAACACGGTCGTGTCAGGACCACCCTGACCTTGTTTCCTGCGAAGTTAATAAAAGTGAAAGAAAGGAAAACACGGTGTCCCATGCGACACGACCATGTTACAAATGGTCGACGTCCCCAGCGAGGTCGCCGTGACTTAAAACCTCAAAACAAACTCAATTTTGCACAAAAATCATAAGATCCATGCACAAGGGTGTGTACGAATCTCAAAAACACGAATGATGGACATTACAAGCCTTAGATCCATGAAATGGGCAAAGAATTGAAACCATACCTCACTTAGAGAAGGAGAAAGAGAATGGGACACCTTGAATGAGAGATCAGTGAAGAAACAACCTGTTTTCTCATGGATTTAAAGCCGAGGAGGAGAGGGGGTGAAATGTTGAGAGGTGAAGAGGTGTTTGGCGACAAAGGATCGCGGCAACTAGGGTTTCGGTTCTACTCAACCAAGGTAATGACCGAGTCCCAAGGGTCGCAATTTCACATGCCCCTGACACGCCGTGTCCCGAGGCTTGCGGCTGAATTGAGGCGAACACACCCGTGTTATACTCGTGTCCCAACCCCTGAAGATTACAGGAAAAGTTTACCAAATTTGTAAAGGTTATGACACGGTCGTGTCACGCGCTCCCTCGCCGTGTTCACAGCTTCACACGCCTGTGTTTTGGCTGTGTTCATCCTGAAAGATAATAGAGCTCAAAACCTATCAAGATCAGTGGCATGAACATGACTGTGTCATGCCCGTGTCAAGCCTGAAAATTTCCAGGATGAACAATTCCTCTCCAAAATCATGTAAAAACCTAACAAAGATTAATCCTCCCAAAAAATTCCGAACAACGAGATTGTAACAAGGACAACAAAAAGAATCGATCACAGAGGTTCGAAAACAAAGCCTCAAAAACTAAAGAACACTCAAAATAATGGAGAATAAAGTGAAACCATACAAATAAAACAACTTGGGTTGCCTCCCAAGAAGCGCTTGTTTTATGTCTCTAGCTTGACGTACCTGTTTTGCACTTAATGAGGCTCATGCAATCAAGACCTCACCCTATCACCTAGACAACAACAACAAGTATATGGAAGCAGTGAGTCAAAATTAGTCTGTGTATATGGAAGCTTGACAACTACTCTCACTAAAGGTCCAAGAATGAGCTAGTCTGTGTATATCGGGATCCTTTGGTGGTGTTGTTGCCCCTTTCTTCTTTGTGAGCGCCTTGCACCACCTTTTCGCGGTGCTGGAGAGCTTCTTCATGGTTGATGCAGGAGGTGCTACACTCTCTACCGCCGCTAGTTCCAAACAATGCAGCTTTTCCTCAACATCCTCGTCACTCGGGGGATCGGTCCCCAAAAGCTCTGATAGTTCATCCTTCATGTAAGTTTCCTGTATAAAATTAGTCACTACGTCATTAATAACATCCAAAAAATAACAAGTGTCATCAAAATCCATCGTGTGCCTCATGGAATCCTTGAGCTTGAAAATGACTTCTTCTTCACCCACTTGGAGTGTCATTCTACCATCTTGACATCAGTCAATGCCTTTAAAGTCATGAGGATTGGCCGCCCCAAAATCAAGGCACATCTACTCTGTCATCAATATCAAGTATGACGAAATCTACCAGAAAAATGAATTTGTCCACCTTGATCAGCACATCTTCAATTATCCCTCTTGGTTGCCGAATGGACTGACAGGGACCCGAAAGTGCACGGGTTGTCGAAGTAATAAATACCCTAGTGAGGGGTAGTCGAATCCACAGGGAATAGGTTTAAACACAAGTTTTCGCTATTTAACTAAGTGATGTGCGAGAGTGAAAAAATTGGTTCAGTGTGTGTATGTGCAAGAGTAATTGAAAATAAGAATTAAGTAAAAGAAATATGGAAGATGGAAGAATGCAAACAAAGGTAATAAGGGGAAGATAATCAGTGAATAAAGATGGGTACCCGGACAAGCTACCCCTAGGACTTATGCTTCAAGTGCAAGACAATGCTATTATACTCTCCTATTGATGATTATTGAGTTGAGGATATCCTTAAGCACACGGTCCCAAATCTAAGGTCAACCTTGACTAATCCCAACACTATGCCCCGGCATTAGGTTTCACTACGACCCTTGACTCTCGTTGACCTGTCAACTAAGCCCTAGGGGAGTTCATCTTCCTAAGCCTCACACTATGTGGAATCGCTTTAGGTTCTAGGGATTCCTAGTGATAAACCCGGTTCCTATATGTAGTTCAAACTCTTTGGTCCAGGTGAAAGAACCATAGTTTAGAATAAGCCCCAATACTAAGATTCACTACAACCCTTCACTCTGTTGCTCGTGCAACTAAGCCCCAGGGGAGTTTATCTCCTAGTACTTCACTCTATTTCGACCGCTAATGAGTTATGGAACACGAAGGTAGGGAAAATCACATCAGAGGGGAAAGGGGACGTTCCGCTACCTCACGACTCACCCTCTCGACCCTCTTCAATCCTAAGTAGTCTAACCCTATAGGAGTTGTCACACCTCCAAAGGATTACCTAAATTGTTCTCAACCCTAGTGTCACGGTTAAGGGAAAACAATAACAAAATTAATCAAGATTAAAACTCAATTTTATTCATTAATAATGGAAAAGCATAATAATAACAATGTCAAAGAAACATAATAGTCCTAGGGTTTACAAGTCCGAATACCCACAAGGGGTTTAGCTCCTCATGGAGCTATACATGTTCATCAAAATATGAAAGAAAGTACAAATTAAGAGCATCGATGAAAACCCCCTTGCGTATGGTGTGGACGTGGTCTTGTGCGGCCGTCGAACATCGGTAACGATGCCGATGACTCTCTCTAAACCTCCACGAAATCCTCTCCGAAACCCTAGCCGCACTCTCCGGAAGTTGGGGAGAAAGATAGGTCAAAAGATCCTCCAAAACGTCTCCAAATCGCCCTTTTATAATGTTGAGTTGCGGCTTCAAAATCGGACTTATCGGGACTTCACGCAGCCGTGTGGAATTTCCACACGCCCTTGTGAAGTTTCTGTCTGGCTGAAAAATTAATTCACACGGCCGTGTGAAATTTCCACACGCCCGTGTGAACTCTCTGGAATCCTGATTTTCGGCAGAAAATGAACAGTAGCTTGCTACAGTGCTGCTATAGTAACTTGCCAAAACGCTCCCGAATCCGTTGTTCTTCATCGAGACCATTGATTTGGGCACACAATCAATGGTAGATTGTGCCTATTGCTTCAAGTTTCCTTCTTCGTGAAGTTCTCCTAAGCTACACGAGTTAGACTTATTGTGAGTGTGACTGCCTTTGTACCCCTCCAAAGGAGGTTGGCACACACTCACAAGTCCAAGCTCATGCCTTATTCCTTGCTTGGTCCGAAAACTTCCCAACAACGGCGAACACGATCCAACTTCATTCTTCTTCTCCAAATTAACTCCACAAATCTATAATGCATAAGAACACACAATTGCACACCATTTAGTGATAAAATATGATAAAAGATATGCTCAATGTAAGATAATAACGCTTCGCGGTACTATAACACGAGCACTTATCATGGACCTATTGGCGAGTTGTAGAGTCATAGTGGTCGCCTTTGGCTCTCCAAGCCCCAATTTCTGAAAGATCTTATAGGGCATGAGATTGATACTCACCCCAAGATCCACAAGAGCCTTCTCATCAACTAGTCCCCCAATTGTGCATGGAACAATGAACCCACCGGGGTCCTTCTCCTTCTCGAGGAGCTTGTTACTGATCAGGGCTGAACATTCTTTACTAAGTGTCACTGAAAACACTTCTTCCAATTTCTTCTTGTTCGTGAGCAGTTCCTTCAGAAACTTAGCATACCTCGGCATCTGAGCAAGAGCTTCAACAAATGGAACATTGATGTGCAAAGTCTTGAACATGTCGAGGATCTTTTTATACTGCTCATCTTGCTTATCTTTCTTGACTTTTACCCAGTACGGGAGCTTCGATTGGTACTCTTACGTTGTGCTTTTCTCCTTACCTGTTGCTTTAGTGATTTCCTCTTCAGTTGGGTTCTCTAAATCCACAACAACGGTGGGGTTGGCATGTTCCTCTTTAGGCTTCTTCTCTATAGGGCTCGGGAGGTGCTTTTCACTCCTCAATTGCACACCCTTTAGAAATTAATTAGGGTTCACAACCGTGTTGCTCGGGAGAGACCCCGGTAGTCTTTCTTCCAACAACTTGGACATTTGGGCCATTTGATGCTCTAAATTCCTCACCGTCGCATTAGTGTTCCTGATCATCTCCTCATGACTAGCAAAATGGGATTCGGTGCTCTTGATAAACTTGGCCATCATGCTAGTGAGGTCGGGGGATGGTTCCAAAGATGAGGAGAAGGATGGTTGATGCATGTTGCTGTGCCCCCTGCCCCTGTCCAGACTGATTCTAAGAGAAGTTAGGATGGTTTCTCCATCCCGGGTTATAAGTGTTGCTATATGGGTTGTTGACACGACCCCTTGCGTGTATCCCGCAAGTGCACGGGTTTGTCGAAGTAATAAATTTACCTTGGTGAGAAGGTAGTCGAATCCACAGGGAATAGGGAGATAGAATATAAGGTTTCACTAATTAAGCTATGCAGAATACGGAGAACGATAATAAGATTGATGAGTGAAAATAATGCAAAGCAATAAACTAAGTAGAGAGATGGAAGAAATAAGTGCAAGTAGGAAAATCGAGAAGTACTAACAATGAGTAAAAGGGGGTATCCGGACAAGCTACCTCTAGGGTCTATGTTTCAAGTGCAAGACTATGATATTATACTCTCCTATTGATGTCAATTGAGTCGAGGATATCCTAAGACTCACGGTCCCAAACCTAAGGACAACCGTGACTAACTCCAACACTATGCCCGGTGTTAGGATTCACAACACCCTTCACTCTGTCACCTAGATGACTAAGCCCCAGGGGAGTCCATCTGCCTAAACCTCACACTATGTGGAGTTGCATTATGCTCTAGGGATTCCTAGTGATTAAACCTGTTCCTATACGTAATTCTAACCCTTTGATCCAGGTGGAAGAACCCTAGTCTAGATTGAGCCCCAGCAAATAGGATTCACTACAACCCTCCACTCTATTACTTGCGTAACTAAGCCCTAGGGGAGTTTATCTACCTATTGCTTCACTCTATTTCGACCGCTATTAGATCAAGGAATCGGAGGTAGGGAGAAATCACATCGAAGGGGAAAGGGGTACATTGCTACCTCACAACTCTCCCTCTCAACCCTCTTTAATCTTGAGTAGTCTAATCCTATAGGAGTTGTCACACCTCCAAAGGAAAGCCTAGATTGCTCTCAACCCTAATGTCACGTTTAAGGGAAAACAATATGAAAGGATAATCAAGATTAAAAACTCAATTTTATTCATCAACGATGGAAAGCATAATAATCAATGTCAAAGAAACATAAGAAACCCTAAAGTTTACAAGTCCGAATACCCCACGAGGGGTTTAGCTCCTCATAGAGCTATACATGTTCATCAACGTGAGAAATAAAGCATAAAACATAGACATCAATGAAAAACCCACTCGAATTGGTGTGGCCGTGGTCTTGTGCAAACGTCGAACCTCGAAATCGATGCCGACGACGCGCTAGAACCTCCACGAAATCCTCTCCGAAACCCTAGCCGCGCTCCAGAAAGTTGGGGAAAAGATAGGTCGAAAAGATCCCTAAAAAGGTTGCAAAAATCCCCTTTTATATTGTTGAATCGCGGCTTTAAAATTGGACTTATCGGGGGCTTCACACGGCCGTGTGGAATTTCCACACGCCCGTGTGAAGCTTCTGTCTCGGCTGAAAAATTAATTTCACACGGCCGTGTGGAATTTCCACACGCCTGTGTGTCTTCACTGGATGGCTGAAATCGCAAAACACACAGCCGTGTGGAATTTCCACACGCCCGTGTGACTTCTCTGTCTGGCTGGAAAATGGCTCACACGGCCGTGTGGAATTTCCACACGCCCGTGTGACTTCTCTGGAACACTAATCTTCAGCTGAACAGGCTTGGTAACTTGCCGAAACGCCTCCCGGGTCCATTGTTCTTCATCGAGGCCATTACTTGGGCACACAAGCAACGGTAGGTCGCGCCGATTGCTTCAAGTCTTCTTCTTTCGCGAGATTCTCCTAAGTAACACGGATTGGACTTGTTGTGAATGTGACTGCCTTTGTGCCCCTCCAAAAGAGGTTGGCACACATCCACAAGTCCAAATACGTGCTTCGTTCCTTGCTTGGTCCAAGAACATCCCAACATTGGCGAACGCGACCTAATTTCATTCTTCTTCTCCAATTAGGCTCCACAATACCTTCAATGCACAAGAGAACACAAATGCACACATTTAGTGATAAAACCTGATAAAAGGTATGCTTAATGTAAGATAATAGCGCTTCGCGATACTATAACACAAGCACTTATCAGTTGTTTTGGAATCGGCGGTTATGTCCCACATAGTCAACTTGCTTCACTTGCCCCATACCCGAATTGGTTGATGGAGGAAACACTATCTCGCCAGAAGGACCTCAATTATTGCACGAGGGTCCAGAACTAGAGTAAGGAGTTTGCATGGCATCTAGCCTCTTTGAAATTGCCTCGACTTGTGCCACGAGGGTGGTAACAACATCCACTTGATAAATACCAGCGGACTTCACCAGCTTGCTTCGTTCGGCGCTTCACTGGTAGCCATTATTTGCCATTTCCTCAATAAGGGTAAAAGCGGCACTTGGTTGCTTGTTGCATAATGATCCTCCAAAGGCTGCATCAAGCATTTGCTTGGTAGCGTTACTTAGTCCATTATAAAAAATCTGGATTTGCATCCATTCCACAATCCCATGAGGTGGACACTTCCTCAACAACTCCTTGTATCTTTCCCAAGTGTCGTACAAGGATTCCAACTCACATTGTCTAAAAGAAAAGATATCACTCCTCAACTTTGTGATCTTCACCGGAGGGAAATAACCACCAAAGATCTCCTTTATGTAGAACCTTAAATCCTTAAGAAGATTGACAAATACTTGATTAATTTTGGCATTAAATTGCTCCAATTTCACTTCTTTTTTTTTCCATAACACAATGTGAGGATTGAAAGAGGATCAAGCTAAGTGAATCCTTAATAATTCCATAACAATTTATGGAAATATTAAAAAAATATGAAAAAAACTTTTGATTTGCTAAAATGGGCAAGCTAAGTGCAACAATTTATGGTATAAAAACTTGTACATGCAAGCACATATCATATATTCATTCTAAATTTTGATTTCTTCTAGTGAATCCTTAATAATTCCATAACACATCTAGAGTAGGTTGCTCGGATATCAAAATCAAAATCTTAGAGTGGATCAACAACAAGGGCCATCCAAATAAATGGCCTCATCAAGGAGAACAATGTTACAGATGATATAATGTAATACAATAAACTCATTCTAGAGAGACTGCCATCTACTTTTTCCATGTATTATTAAATAAGCAAAGGTATATTCCCTTTCTTCCTACTAGAGTCATCTCCAAGAAGTTAATTGAAATAACTTTCCTTGAGATGATTTAGCCAATATAAAATTTTTCCTTGGTAAGGACACTATTTTGATCCTAATAATTTACTACAAATATTAGAACCTACTATTGCCACCTACTTGTTTTAGACAAGCAATTGCAATCTTGTATCCACTACTCATCTATCTCAGAAAATCTAGTTTATATTGCTATTGCTCTGAGAATGGTGTGCTCTAATTCTCTTTACTTATGAGCTAGCTGCTTATTTTTATCCATTACCGGCTTACTATATTTCTTAAAAGTTTAGTTTTTATGCTATTTGGTTATGTTTCAATTTTACTAGCTTACTTAACTCTCTCAATGACTTTTATTCATAGTATGAATACTTTGGACATTATCTCTCTAATGTTTATATATACCCTACAAATCACTAATAACTTTTCATGAATACCACCAGCTGCCCTTAGTAATCCTTGAGTTCTTATGATTGTGTGACTTTTATCATGCACTTCATAAAGTTTCTCATAGATCAAATGCTTGAGATCCTCATTAGTGCCATCACTAACATCTTTTTGAATGGCTTTCTCGACAACATTTTCCAATTCTTGGATATTTTTCAAAGTCATCATTTCTTTATCAACTAGTTGTAATGCATTCATTAATTTCTCTTTCACAGGTTTTGTACATTTTAGAGTTCATGAACTTCAATTAAAAAGGTTGTAACCAATATGATCCAGTTCACTTAGCCAAAATAAGCAGGTAGATTTTTCTTCATTTACTTATCCAATAATGAAATAACTTACAAACATTAACTTTGCTTCCTTGTCCATCTCTTTAGTATGTATGGTTTAGGTATCTCTTTCATGTTATTCTTAACAACTATTCATAAAGCATGATGACATAACAATCTAATGGTCTCAAATATATTACAACTACAAGAGATGTTACCATTTGAAAACAAAAAGTGCATGTAGTAAACTTTTCCATGGCCATCTTTAGTTAATTGGTATAAAGAAATATATTCAACATTTGCGCTCTTCTTTAACACAATTTAATCCAATGCTGTTCCATCAAATTTTCTTCAAATCTCTTGAACACAATAAGAGTATAAACATTGGAAGCATGTTTCAGAATCATATCCTACAACAATTATCTTGGCTCAGTTCTCCTTTTTTACATTAAAACTTTTGATTTAGTTCTTCTTGACAAAATTCTGTTGTCTTTTCCTCTTAATGTTCTTTAACATGAATGAGAGACAGAGGAATTCATAATCTGATGCATTATGTTGTTCATACTCTCACTCTTTTAAGAAGATTTGGTCATGATAGCTATAAAAACATCCATGCTAAAGGCCAGGCACCGTTTTTTCTTTAAGTTTATATAATTTCTTAAGTCAAGAGTGATCTTCAAGTTCAAACTTTTTAGTCATAGCAACCCAACAATATTCAACTCTACTTTGGTTTCACATCCATAGAAGCCATTTTTAAATTGTACTACAAAATCAAGATTTGCAAAATGACCAACAAGATGTTCTTTGGCGTTACTAGAAGTATGCCACACATAATCTAAGAGACGGCTTTAGGAACACCATCTTTGGTTCTTTCATCATTGCTTGATCTTGATTAGTGAAAAATGTTTTCCGGTTGTTAGTATACCATGGTGTTTATATATAAATTATATAACATATGTTTTAATAGAACTCAAATTCCAATTTAATTAAAATTCAAATATATGGATATATTTAGAATTTAAAATTTAAATGTCCAAATCTTAATTGATTTTGGATTTCCCCTTTTAAAATAAATCATTTGGTTGTCTTGGACTAGAATACAAATTTTGAGAAAAAAAAAAATCAAATTACAAAATTGCCCCTGAGAGCATATCTTGAGGCAAGATGGCAAATTATAAAATTGTCTCCGAGAGCACAAATCTTGAGACAATCTAAAATATTTAAATCTCAAGATCAGCCGAGAGCACAGATCTCTAGGCGATATAAAATATTCAAATCTCAAGATCAACCAAGAGCACAGATCTCGAGGCGATCTAAATATTCAAATCTCAAGATCAGCAGATAACACAGATCTCGAGGTGATATAAAATATTCAAATTGCTAAGATCAGCCGAGAGCACAGATCTCGAGGTGATCTAAATCCAAGATCAGCCAAGAGCACCGATCTCGAGGTGATATAAAAAATATTCAAATCTCTGGATCAACTAAGAGCACTGATTTCAAAGCGATCCAAAATATTCAAATATCAAAATTGCCCTGAGAACATATCTCGAGGCAAAATACAAATTACAAATTGCCCCTGAGAACATATCTCGAGGCGAAATGCAAATTACAAAATTGCCCTTAAGAACATATCTCAAGGCAAACAAAAAAATGCAGAAAATTACATAATTGCCCTTGAGAACATATCTCGAGGCGAAATGGCAATTTACAAAATTATCCCCGAGAACACATATCTCGAGACAATCTCAAATCTCACGGTAGCCCGAATACACATTCCGAGGCGATCCTAAATTTCATATGCCTGAGTACAGATCTCGAGGCAACATGGGATAGTACAAATCCCGAGGCACCCAAACACGTATCTCGAGGCAAATTGAATTTTGAATTTTTGAAAACTTAAAATTTTAATTAAAACTTATCCATTTGATCCACGAAGAGATTTGGGGTTTGGATTTTACGGAGGGGGTTGGGATTTTTGGATAGGAATTGAAAAAGCTTTTTAAAAGTACGGGGGTTTCTTCTGAGGAGGGGGGATTTTTTCTTTCGCTTTGGTTAAAAAAGAGGAGAAAAAAAAAAATCTCATTTCGCAAAAAAAAAAAAAAAAAAAAAAAAAAAAAAAGAGGTAGCTTGGTGTACCCATTCAGCCTTGTGAATTTGCTGAAGGAAAGCTTGAGAAGCTGGTTAAGGTTTTAGGATGATAAACTTCATTGTATTCCGACAAATATAATGATTGTGTCCTATGCTGGCATTTCCATCTTTCAAAATTTTTTGTTTCTTAATATATTATCCCATTTTCATTGATTGCATATGATTATGGATGGTTAGGAACATAAATTAAAAAAAATAATAAATATACATGCATGCAAACATGCACGTGCCCGACCAATGCAAACACTTGAAGGCCTTCATGGGCACACACATTACTCCCAAGCAACATATATGTTTGCTTCATATTTTTATATGATATCAACTTGCAACGATTAATATGATATGAAGGACTTTGATTGGAAGATAGTAAAGCCCAAAGCAATTGACGATTTCTTATATGAGAAAACCTTCAACAAGATCTTGCAAGGCAATGTGGGTGATGAGCAACTGAAGGAATACCTTCTGAGTCTATTGTCCAACTTGGTTTACTTCAACAAGAAGACCGTCAGAGCAAGCTCTTCAAAATAAGTTGCCTCTTTTCAGTTTGAATGAGAGCTGAGAACAAGCCACAAGAACACATGAAGAACCCATGGCTTTGGGCTTCACAAGGATTCAGTTGTATCTAGCTCAAGTCATGTGTGGCCGTGGTTTGTGTTAATCGATATGGAGATACAAGACTTCATGAGGAATAAGTTTTGTATTCAACTCAAGCTCTAAAAACTTTCTATCACTCGGGAAAATTCATACAAGATGAGGGTTTTGCATAAAAACAGAGAAAAATTAACTCTTTTAACTCAATTTACAGAAAGTCAAGTAACCAAAACAAAACTGTTGTGTTGAGTCATGTGCAAGGTGGTGAACCTGGTTGACTGGACCATTTAATCTCCTTGCCTTGAACTTAAACCAACTCTTTTGATGATTAGATCTTGGCCGTTTATTACTATCCAAATCTTGAAGTTGCCTTGAACTTAAACCAACTCCTTTGATGATCAGATCTTGGCCGTCCATTGAAATCCGATCTTATACTTGCCTCGAACTTAAACCAACTCCTTTGATGATTAGATCTTGACCGTCTATTAATATCCAAATCTTGAAGTTGCCTCGAACTTAAACACATCTCTTTGGTGATCAGATCCTGGCCGTCCATCCAAAACACAATCTTAACTTATGCACTTTTCTTCATTAAATTAATCTCGGCCCTTGATTCGCTTCATGCCAAATTCCTTGATGATGAAATCCTGGTCCTCCTTCAGAATGCTAATCTTGGAGCTGCCTAGAACTTAAATACATTTTTTTATGGATAAGATCTCAGCCGCTCATCTTCCTCCTCTCAAATTCCAAATTCTGGAAAAAGACCTAAATACCCTCTAATCCAGTCTAAACCTTTCATCTCAAATCGCCTCGAACGCAGGCTATTTTTGCTTGATGATGAAATCAAGGCCATACAATCAAATTAACACCTCTGAGATTCTTCCATGAGAAAACTCATCTCAAAGGAATAACAAAGAATGCTTATCTCAAGGCAACGGCAAAATTTGTTCTGCAAATTGCAAAGAAACCATGAAATATGTTAGGCGGCGAATAAGAATACGATTTTTTTTTTTAAAAGTGGCATAAATTTTGGAACGGCGATGAGATACTTGATCTCAAAGCGGCAACGAGGCGTGGGACGGTGGCGAAGCATGTTCCCTAAAGCAGACGATGGCGTCATAAAAATATAATGAAAATAATAATAATAATAACAAATAAATAAATAAAATATGTATGCCTATATATATATGGCAATATTCATATGTAATGAATCACCATGTTTTGACAATAAATTTATTATTTTTCATTCCCTTTTTATTTGTACTTTTTGCCCTTAATCGGAGGTTCCCAAGACCCTGTCTGGGGTAATTAATAATAGGGGCTTGCCCTTATTATGAATGAAAAAACCACGAAACAAATATGATATTTGTGCTTCGATGTGCAGTCTGGTGCCTTCTTCACAGACACGATGTCAGACGCGTATTTTCGATCCCACACATGACTTTAAAAAATGTTTCAGATAGCAATACAAATTAATCACTGATCATATCCGATAAAAAAACACAACCAAACAATACATTATTTCATTGATTGTTGATTCCTACAAATGGAGCACAAAACCAAATTATTCTTGTTTGTTCAATATGTCTTATCAAACACAAGAATATCTTCAAAACAATCATCATCTAATTTTTATCTTCAATCCTCCAAAAGGAATTGGCTACCAGATTGGTTTTTGTCTACTTGGACTAACTAAAAAAAAAAACATTGGGTCTTCAGCCTACTTATGCTTGAAGAAATTGATAATATGACAATCTCTCCTTGTAAAACTAATATTTTCAAATCCAATATCTTTCCTAAGAAAATAACATGAATTTGTTTGCTTGATTCCTGTAGTAGCCATTGAAAGAAAAACATTGGAATGCCCTTTTAATATTTTTCTTCCTGATGTTAAATTGATTATTTCCTCCAAAGTTGCTAACTCTTAGTTATGTTGATCGAAGTAAGAAACCATTCAAACAAATTTTTCTATAGTAAATGAATTTTAGCTTCACAACTAGTCTTTAACTGTGGACGAGTAACTTTTTCACTTCTCCAACATCGTCATCTTCACTGTACCAAACTTTTGAGGATCAAAATTCATGTTGCCTTATGAGTTTAGCCAAACTTCAATGTTTGTAACCTCTTTGAACACTAAATTCCTTACTTAGAGAAAATCAGTTATAAAAATCATGAGCTTCTTCTTCGTAATGCACTTTCATTCCAACTTTAATTTCATCAAAAGTGTTATTTGATTGCCCTACTAATCAAACTCTTTTTTCCTTATCTTTAGGCCAATAATATAAGAATTATGTTGGAGGCCCATGTGTTTTGGGCCCATCTTAGCTTTCAAAACATTCTCATATTGTTTAGTACCACATTGCCTATTTACAAGAACTTCGTCCACTTTATATATATCACTATTCATTAGCCTTCAACATTGTTTCTGTGGTTATGCTCTCTCACGCGCAGGCGCAGGGATGCAAATCTCAGGCCTTGGTTCGGAATTTGGCTTGCAAATTCTGAACTCGTGCAAGCGCATCATGTGGACACGAATGCACCGTATCCCTTCGTGCGACGCGCCGTTCGTTTTTGGGATTTTATTTTTTCTCCCGGTGTCTTTTCATCTTCTATAAAATCAAAATTCTAGGACCGGTGAAATCATCTTCTTCGCTTCGTCTTTTCTTGCAAACCTGAATCTGAACGCTCAATGATTTCTCTGTTCTGGTGCAAGAACTAGAGCAATCCGACTGTTGTATCCTGGGAGAACATCGCCGTTGTTAATTCCTGTTGCACTGTAAGGAGGCGAATTTGTTCTTAAGATCAGTGTGTTTACAGCATGCCTCAGTTGATCCGTTCCTCTGTCTTCCCCAACACCAATTTCCAACAAATTAAAGGCCAAAGAAATCTAATAAAAAAATTGATAAAAAGTAAAATAAAAATTTTACTCGAATAGGGATTTTTCCATACAGGAAGGAGAAAATATTGGAGAACAAAATTTAACTGAGATAGCACTAGGATAAATTTAAAAAAATTATAATATAAAAGATGATGCAAAGTAAATAATGTGTAAAAAGATGTGATACCCCAAAAAATGATTGGATGGGATAAAAGCTGATGTGGTGTTCCCATTTCATAAAATCTTATCTCCCATAAGAAGATCATTTCTCTCTATGATCAAATGGGTTCTGTTCTCTACAATTAATAATAATAATAAAAAAAGACTTCTATATCAACTTGAAATCTGCCCAGGCTTACAAGTTATCAATTTTGAGAGGCCTAGAGTTCATTTTAATTGTAAGAAGCCCAATATCTTAATTTTATTTTTCTTTTGTTTTTTCAATTCCTCAAATTTATTAAACTAGGCTAAAAAACTATATATATTTAACATGTCTGTAATGCAGGTGCAATGGGCGTGCCCAATAACAGTAAAAAATAAAAAATAAATAAAACAATAAGAAAAGAGAATAATTCACTCTCGAAGGCAGGACAAGATGCAATAAATTCAGAACAGAAGAAACTAATAAATTAGAGACAAACCCTGCAAGAATATAACAAAACAAGAACAATAAACGAAGCAGAATAGCATTCAAAGAAGATGATGTCAAAATTCCAAGAAAAATCAAAACAAAATCATGCAGGTCAGTGATTTTTCACAGACCGCATTTAAGAACCCTCTCATTAACTAATCACCGCCTCATCATAACCATATATATATATATATATGTGTGTGTGTGTATGTATATATATGCATATTCTATGAGACAACCATTAAATAAAGCAACACAAAACATTCTGAAGGTCTAGATCCAAACAACAAGTGAAAATGTTTTCATATCTAAGATCCACCCATTTTTTACATCCATACTTGAAGAAAACTACAGAAATGAAAACAAAAAACATATAGAGAGAAAAAATGAAAAAGAAAAAAAAAAAAAAAAGTTAGAAAGAAAAAGAGAGTGACTTAGAAGTGGGAAGACACGCCATCATCAAAGTTACGAGCATAGCTGAAGGGATCATAGTGGAAGCTGTGTTGTTTCTTGTAGGACCTCATCACTTGCCTTCTAAACTCAGCTCTCATTCTCCAATAGAGGCTCATCACTCTCTTCTTCCCACCTTCCAAAGCTTCAAAACCAACCACCATTCTCTTGCTGCTTCAAAGGCAAAGTTTTAAGGGGTAAAAAAAGTATAAAGAGAGAGGCTTCCTTTATGAGTGGATATATAGAGTAGTGGTCAAGGGAAAGACACGAGAATGAAAAAAGAAGGGTTGGTCACATGGCCTCGGAGAGGATAGATGGGATGCTAGAGTTCAGGGTTTTCTTTTTTTTTTTTCTCATATATATATATATATACTTTTATTATTTTTTTAGGATGAGAAGAGGATAGCAAATAATGTGAGGTTGAGCATGATCATAACTTGAGGTTGAGCTCAAACGTTAACATTCTAATGATTAATGTTTTCTAGGGGCTAGTTGTAAATATTATAATTACAGCCATTCAAGGAGATTTTCTTGATAAAAATATTTCATTTTAGAAAAATATATTATCGAATATATATCATTTTTATTTAAGGAGAATAAAATATATTATTGGTTGATGGAAAGCCATCTTTAGATATTTAAAAAACAATGCTTGACAAGAGACCAATGAATTTAGTCAAAACGTCCATCAAGATTCAATGAGCAAAAGAAAAACTTTCTTGGTTTTCGTTACTACTACTTTACCTTATGCTTACTGCCTTTTCATTTTTAAAATTCTTTATTATATTAAATAATAAACTTTCTAATTTAGCTGGTAAAAATAATTTAAAGGGAAATAAATAAATAAATAAATAAATAATAAGAATAAAAAGTAAAAAGTGAAATATGAAACTTGTGAAGGTGAAATTAGTACTGAACAAAAGAACTTTGAATAAAGAAAATTAACAAAAATTAAAAGACGGACTAGAAAACAAAAAAAAAAAAAAAAAAAAAAAAGAGTTGACTTGTGAAAAGGAAAACAGAAAGTAAAAAACTGAGAAAGAAAATGATGTAACATGAATTACCTGCCAAGTACCAATTGTGTTCTACATAGCATGGATTGTTGGTTGGGTAAATCCAAGCAGGTAGAATATATTAATATTACCATTGGTAAATTAACAAGACTGGCGGGTGGGTCTTGTTGTTTTATCAAGAAAATAAAAAAATAAAAAAAGTTAAAAAAAAAAATTGATGTCTCGGGAATCTCAACTATTAAACTGCCTAAACTTTGTTTTCCTTCTAATAAAACTCGGGGCTAGGGACCTTAAAAAATAATAAACCATTGTTGTTATTTATTTATTTATTTTACTTTATTAAATATTCATACTGTTTCACACTTTCACTTGAGATTATATATATTTTTTAAATATACCAAAATACATATTAAAAAAATAATTAAAAATGTCCATAATACAGTAAATTATATTGGAATTATCTTTAAATCCCTAAAAGTTTTTATCTTTCCAAAACTGTGTTGGCATTATTTGTCACACGTTGAGGTGACAATCTTTTCTGGTTGAAATTTCTCATGCTAAGATGGTCGATGATGATTGTGGCAAGACAATGAGATCATCACACTTCGAACTCGGTGTGGTAACAAATTGGCGATACTCAATGGGCAGAACCCAGTAGGCATGCTAGTGCTCAAAACCCGTCCAAGAACAATTTATATAATTTAATATATCCATAAACTTCAAATACATGAATGCCACAAAGTTTAGATTAAATTTTTGATAGGTTACTAAGTTTTGAATTTATTTCTTTCCGGTTACCAAATTTTAATTTGTATCGTAAAGATTACTCAAGTTTGCTTTCTTTTCTTCGAGAGGTTACCCGCGAGTAACCACATCTATGCAACTGCCGTGGATGCCGGAAAAAACACAGTCAGCACTGCTCGTCACATCCTCAGTCTAATATGGAGCCTCCACATCAGCAGGGGTGTCTACATCAGCAGAGTTATCGACATAGGCAGGTGAATAAAAGCCTTGTGTTCCCTCTTAGTCGAACCATAACCCTAACTCCATCGTCTTCTCCACGTCTTGAAACCCTAGCTTCTCCCCTTAGCCAAACCCTAATCCCATCCTCATCTTCCACACTGAGTGGCGGCCTCTTCTCCATGTACTTGAAACCCTAGTCTTCTTCCCTTAGGTAAACCCTATCATCATCTCCTACGCCGAGCGTCGGCTTCTCCCACATTTCATCTTGAAAACCTAGTCTTCCCCCCTAGCCAAACCCTAACCCTATAGTCATCTCCCAAGCCGAGCAGCACCCGTCTTCTCCCACTTTTCATCTTGAAACCCTAGTGTTCCCCTAACCAAACCTTAATGACACGACCCCTTGCGTGTATCCCGCAAGTGCACAGGCTTGTCGAAGTAATAAATTTACCCCGGTGAGTGGGTAGTCGAATCCACAGGAAATAGGGACTTAAGACACAATATTTCACTATTTAGCTATGCGGTATACGAAAAGAGCGAATATAATCGATGAGTGAATATAAAAACAATTAAAAAGTGACGAGAATTTAAATAGAGAGATGGAAGGTAAGAAAGTGCAAGTAGAAGTAAATAGAGAAGGACTAGCAATGGATGAATAGGGTATCCGGACAAGCTACCTCTAGAACTTATGCTTCTAGTGCAAGACTATCCTATTATACTTTCCTATTGATGTTAATTGAGTCGAGGATATCTTTAAACACACGGTCCCAAACCTAAGGTCAACCGTGACTAACCCCAATACTATGCCCCGGCATTAGGATTCACTACAACCCTTGACTCTCGCTGACCTGTCAACTAAGCCCAGGGGAGTCTATCTTCCTAAGCCTCACACTATGTGGGATTGCTTTAAGCTCTAGAGATTTCTAGTGATAAAACCTGTTCCTATGTGTAGTTATTACCCTTTGGTCCAGGTGGAAGAACCCTAGTCTAGATTAAGCCCCAGTGCTTAGGATTTACGTCGACCCTTCACTCTGTTGCTTGCGCAACTAAGCCCCAGGGGAGTATATCTACCTAGCATTTCACTCTATCTTGACCGCTAAGAAATTAAGGAAAACGGAGATAGGGAGAAATCACACAGAAGGGGAAAAGGGACGCTTCGCTACCTCACGACTCACCCTCTCAACCCTCTTCAATCTTAAGTAGTCTCCAAAGGATAACCTAGATTGTTCTCAACCCTAGTGTCAAAGCTAAGAGAAAACAATGGCAAAAGATAATTAAAATTGAAACTCGAATTTATTCATCAATAATGGAAAAAGCATAATAGCAATGTCATAGAAACATAATAATCCTTGGGTTTACAAGTCTGAATACGCACGAGGGGTTTAGCCCCTCATGGAGCTATACATGTTCATCAAAATATAAAAGAAAGCACAAATTAAAGGCATTGATGAAAACCCCTTTGCGTATGGTGTGGCCGTGGTTTTGTGCGGCCGCCGGACGTCGGTGACGATGCCGATGACGCGCTCCAAACCTCCACGAAGTCCTCCCTGAAACCCTAGCCACACTCTCCAGAAGTTGGGGAGAAAGTTAGGTCAAAAGATGTCTCAAAAGTCTCCAAAATCGGGCTTTTATAATGTTGAGTCGGCTTTAAAATCGGACTTATCGGGGCTTCACACGGCCGTGTGAAATTTCCACACGCCCGTGTGAACTCTCTGGAAAGCTGATTTTCGGCAGAAAGTGAACAGTAGCTTGCTACAGTGCTCGACGAAATGCCCCCGAATTCGTTGTTCTTCATCGAGGCCATTGATTTGGGCAGACAATCAATGGTAGATCATGCCGATTTCTTCAAGTCTCCTTCTTGGTGAAGTTCTCCTAAGCTACACGAGTTAGGCTTGTTGTGAATGTGACTGCCTTTGTGCCCCTCCAAAGGAGGTTGGTACACACTCACAAGTCTAGGCTTGTGCCTTGTTCCTTGCTTGGTTTGAAAACTTCCCAACAATGGCGAACACGATCTAACTTCGTTCTTCTTCTCCAAATTAGCTCCACAAACCTACAATGCATAAGAATACACAAATGCACACAATTTAGTGATAAAAGATATGTCCATTGTAAGATAATAACGCTTCGCATTACTATAATGCGTGCACTTATTACTTAACCCCCATACTCATCTCCTAAGCTGAGCAGCCACCTACTCGCCCAACACTTCTTCTCACTTGCACGTCCCTTAGGTTTGTCTTCCTTCGACGGTCATTAGTTTGGTGGGTTTTTCTCCCGTACCGTTCATACAATCACTAACATCCTTCTTTTAATCTTTGCAATTCGGGGAAGCATCTTGTCTACCAAGAAAAAGGTTCAAGGATAAACTGGGAGGTTCAAGGATAAGCTTAGAGTGATGTCGATTGATTAGGAGGTTCTGGCTGCGGGAGCAGAAGCACCAGAATATTGTAAGTATGATATTTAACTATTTATTTATTTTATTTTGGATACAATATGGCTTCAAGGTTTCAATCAGTGTGAGTTTTATGTTTAAAATCTCTTTTTTTTATTTGGGATCTAATTAGAATTTGGAGTTCAGTGTTTGATTTTTCCACCATTTTGTTCGTTAAATAATAAGTTTTGTATTGATTTTAGGGTTGAAGGTTTATGTTTTTCCACCATTTTGTTTGTTATTTATTAAATAATCAGTTATGTACTAAATTTGGCATTGAAGGTTTTTTTCATCCATTTTTTATTTAAAAGTTTAAGTTCTGTATTGAATTTGAACCCCAAAATTTCTTTTTCCTACTGGTTTCTCTGTTTTCCTCTCTTTAGATCTTCATAAGTTTGTAATAGTTTGTTTGTTTTCCTTGTGATGGTTTGGTTTTATTTTATGAAGTGTGTTAAATTATAATTTTGTCAATTAATTTTTATTATGGCTTTAATTGAATAGAATGTGCAGTTTAAGCAATGTATTTGCTGAATTTTCTTTTCATGCCCAATGAATATGTTTTTTTATTAAGTGTGTATGCTCACCTTTGAATGTGTTCGGATGACACCTTCCCATTTGTTGCTTAAGAGCAACCTGAGCTATGGGCTAATGAGGCTTTTGAGCCCTAAAGCCTGTCCTCAAACTGTTTGGCTTTAGAATGAGTTGGTGGCATTCATAACACATTCAAATAGAATCTCTATTTGCAGGGCTTGTAAACTTTGTGGTGAATGTTAATGTTAATATGCACTTGTGATTGTTTGGTTTTATTTTATGAAGAGTGTGGTGTGCGGTGTGTTGTTAAATTATAATTTTGTCAATTGATTTTTATTCTATCTTTAGTTAAATGGAATGTGCAGTTTGAGCAATTTGTTTGCTGAATTTTCTTTTCATACCCAATGAATTTGTTTTTTTATTAAGTGTGTATGCTCACCTTTGAATGTGTTAGGATGCCACATTCCCATTTGTTGCTTAAGAGCAACCTGAGCTATGGGCTAATAAGGCTTTTGAGCTCTAAAGCCTATCCTCAAACCTTTCGGCTTTAGAATGGGTTGGTGGCATTTGTGATTGTTTGGTTTTATTTTATGAAGTGTGTAGTGTGTGGTGTGTTGTTAAATTATAATTTTGTCAATTGATTTTTATTCTGTCTTTAGTTGAATGGAATGTGTAGTTTGAGCAATTTGTTTGCTGAATTTTCTTTTCATGCCCAATGAATTTGTTTTTTTATTAAGTGTGTATGCTCACCTTTGAATGTGTTAGGATGGCACCTTCCCATTTATTGCTTAAGAGCAATTTGAGCTACGGGCTAATGAGGCTTTTGAGCTCTAAAGCCTATCCTCAAACCGTTCAGCTTCAGAATGGGTTGGTTGTATTCATAATACATTCAAAGAGAATCTCTATTTGCAGGGTTTTTAAGCTTTGTGGTGAATGTTAATGTTAATATGCACTTGTGATTGTTTGCTTTTATTTTATGCAGTATGTGGTCATGTTATTTGGCAGCACTGTAGGTCACTCACTTTTGCTACATGGTTTGTTTATTGTAATTATTTATTTTTAACCGAGCAAGGGGGTCATATAATTCAACACTGTTTATCTTGTAGTTGATTTGGTTAAGAAAAAAATGAGAAGACAAGTTCTAAAGTACAGTAAATTTCGGATGATTATAAAAATTAAAAATTAATATGAATAAATTATGGCTTTACAATATTAGAGTGGAACAAACAAACATAATTTACTAGATTAGATGGTTATGACCAAGATAGTGAACACTATGTACATAGGATTATAAAAATTAAAAATCAAATTTTTTAAGAACATGATAAAAAAAATAGATGGTTAACAATTTTTTTCTTTTCAGATAAGTTAGCTCTGCCAATTTCATGGTGCAGAATTGGCAAAGCTACTTTCTCCACTAGTAATTTTGGGTAAAATATCTGTATGGTCACTCAACTATTCAAATGTTCCTATTTTAGTCACCCAACTATAAAAATTTTTAATTTGGTCATCTAACTTTGAAATTACATTCAATTAGGTCACTCAAACTCACACTGTTAACGGTGTGCTGATGTGGCGATATATGTCACCCATTTTTTGCCACATCAGCACAAGCACATGCCATAAAGTAGGGTAAAATACCTGGATTACCACCCAACTATTTGAGTGTTTCTATTTTAGTCACCCAACTATAAAAAATTTTTAATTTGGTCATTTAACTTTGAAATTATGTTCAAAAAGGTCACCCAAACTCATGATGTTAATGATGTGCTGATGTGGCGATATATGTCACCCATTTTTCACCATGTCAACGCAACCGCATGGCATAAAATATTATTCTTTTTAGTTCAAGTTACCATGTGGCTTAAGTTACAACATTGACATTCACATGGCATGGAAAGCCACATATATAAACTGTAATATATTATATTTGAGAGAATTAACTACATCAATAACAGCATTTGAAAAAAAATCACACATAGTTGATAGGTGCTCGTGTTATAGTAACGCGAAGCGTTATTATCTTACAAGACAGAAACTCCACACGGCTGTGTGAATTAATTTTCTAACAAGACAGAAACTTCACACGCTCGTGTGGAAATTCCACACGGCCGTGTGAAGTCCCGATAAGTTCAAATTTAAAGCCGCACTCAACATTATAAAAAGCCGATTAGGAGACTTTCAAGACATCTTTTTGACCTATCTTTCTCCCCAACTTCTGAGGAGGGCGGCTAGGGTTTCGGAGAGGACTTCGTGGAGGTTTAGAGCGCGTTATCGGCATCGTCATCGACGCCGGACGTCCGCACAAGACCACGGCCACACCATACGCAAGGGGGTTTTCATCGATGCTTTTAATTTGTACTTTCTTTCATGTTTTGATGAACATGTATAGCTCCATGAGGAGCTAAACCCCTTGTGGGTATTCGAACTTGTAAACCCTAGGATTATTATGTTTCTTTGACATTGTTATTATGCTTTTCCTTTATTGATAAATAAAATTGAGTTTCAATCTTAATTAATCTTGATATTGTTTTCCCTTAGCCGTGACACTAGGGTTGAGAACAATCTAAGTAATCCTTTGGAGGTGTGACAACTCCTATGGGGTTAGACTACTTAGGATTGAAGGGGGTTGAGAGGGTGAGTCGTGAGGTAGCAGAACGTCCCCTTTCCCCTCCGTTGTGATACTCCCTATCTTCGTGTTCCACGATTTCCTAGCGATCGAAGTAGAGTGAAGTATTAGGAGATTAACTCCCTTGCAAAGGGTAGAGTGAATCCTAAGACTGGGGCTTAACTTAGATTAGGGTTCTTTCACCTGGACCATATAGGAACAGGGTTTATCACAAGGAATCCCTAGAACTTAAAGCAATCCTTCACAGTGTGAGGCTTAGGAAGAAGAACTCCCTTAGGGCTTAGTTGACAGGTCAACAAGAGTCAAGGGTTGTAGTGAAACCTAATGCCGGGGCATAGTGTTTGGATTAGTTACGGTTGACTTTAGATTTGGGACCGTGTGTTTAAGGATGTCCTCGACTCAATAATCATCAATAGGAGAGTATAATAGCATTGTCTTGCACTTGAAGCATAAGTCCTATTGGTAGCTTGTCCGGGTACCCAATTTACTCATTGATTGTTCCTCTTCCACTTACTTTGCCTGCTCTCTCTTATCTTCCATACTTCTTTTACCTTATTCTTATTTTCTATTTTCCCTTTTGCACACACATTGATTCACTTTTCTATCTCGCACGTCACTTGGCTAGATAGTGAAAGCTTGTGTCTAAAACCTATTCCCTGTGGATTCGACTACCTCTCACCAGGGTATTTATTACTTTGACAACCCGTGCACTTTCGGGGCCCTGTCAATAGTGATTGAATTTTATTAAAAAAATTGCATCAACATGAACTTTGACAACTTACAGAAAGTTCATGTGATGCTTCACATAAAACAATTAGGGTACCCAAACAATTAAATTGAAAAAAAAATACATGAAAACTCTTTATAACTCCAAGCCAATTGCAAATTTTGCCAATCAATCTAAACTTAACATCAACATTAGAAACAGAAATCATCTCCTTGATTGTATACACCACTTTTCTTTGTCTTCGTTGACAGCATCATTTAGCGTCAACATCCAAAGTGGCATTATGATCATCGGTGTGGGCAACCCTCACCATCTTTAGGTTTTGAAAAGGGAAAAGAAGGAAGAATGAAAAGGGTTGGAAATATTCTCTATACTTCTTAACAATGAGGTTTTATGATTCTGAATGGAAGAATGAGAAAGGGAAAGAAGCAAGATGAACATTGGGGAAAAAAGTAAAAATAGGGAAAAGCTCTTCATGCCATGTGAATGTCCACGTAGGCGTCCATGTGGTAACTTAAGCCACATTGTAAATTGAATTGGGGAAAAAATAATATTTTATGCCACGTGGTTGTTTTAACATGGCAAAAATAGGTGACATGTATTGCTACATCAGCTCATCATTAACGATGTGATCTCGAATGACCTAATTAAATGTAATTTCAAAGTTGGATGACCAAATTAAAATTTTTTTATAGTTGGATGACTAAAATAGGAACATTTGAATATTTGGGTGATCATCTAGGTATTTTTACTATTTTTATGCCACGTGGTTGTGCTGACGTACCAAAAAATAGGTAACATGTATCGCTACATCAACACACCATTAATGACGTGAGGGTGAGTGACCTAATTGAACGTAATTTCAAAGTTGAATGATGAAATTGAAATTTTTATAGTTGGGTGACTAAAATATGAACACTTGAATAATTGGGTGACCATCCGGGTATTTTACCCTTTTTCTTATTGATAATTTAGCTCTGCCAACTTGGGTGTATTTTGTCAAAACATTAGATTGTTTAAGTCCAAACTATGGATGGTTTTATCTGCATTGTTTGCATCTTGAGCTAATTCATGTTAGTGAACAATACTTTTCATTACATTAGTTTGGTATGCTCTTGAGTTTGCTGAATTTTCTGTTCATGCCCATGATTTATTTTTTATTCAATTCAGTTTAGTATGAAACTATGGGACTTTAGCATATAGGTTAAAGCTTAGAGGGTAAGTAACTTAAGTTATTTATTGGATTCAATTTCAGTACCAGAAGCAGACTTATTTACAATTAAGATGCATTACATTCTACATGGAGTAGAGAGGCATGTAGGGTATGTAGACTTTGCCTGTGCAGATCAAATATCAAAGATTGAGATCCTAAACATGGCTCAACAATTGAACATAGCTGTAGAAGGGTGTAGGATATGGTGGATGGATGTAAATAGTGATTATAGGAAGTTCAAAGAAATTATAACAGACTTAGATGCTCTTGCAATGGCTATGTCTGTGGATTCTTCAAGAAATACTCATGTCCGTATAGCTGTTACAGATAAAGGGTGGCTGCATAGAGCAAACTTGTGTATGGATGGTGATGTTGGTGGTGGCACACATGGGACAGATGGTAATACTGCTACATCAGTAGACCTTGCTGATGAGGATGAAGATCCCAAAGAAGATGACTTTGAAAAGATATTGATAGGAAGATCAGGAAACGGTGATAAGTGCTCATGTATAAGTAATACGAAGTATTCTTTTCTTACATTAAGCATTATTTTTCTCAGGTTGTTTCATTGATTCGTGTGTATTTGTGTTCTTTTCTACATATAGGGTTGTGGAGGCGAAGTTAGGAGAAAAGAAGTAAAAATAGGTCATGAATGTGATTGTTGAGGGAGTTCTTAGATCGGGCAAGGAACAAGGCACAATTTGTGTTCAAAGATATGTGAGTGTGTGCCAACCTGCAACTAAGTTCAATTGAATGTGTATTGGAACAGCACAAAGACAGTCACGCTCACATGTTCCAAATTGTGCAACATCATTAATAACTTCATCAATGCGGGTAACTTGAAGACGCGAGATGATCTACCACATGTTGTGTGCCCAACTTAGCGGCCTCGATAAAGAAATGAAGTCGGGAGCAACTTTTGTGTGAGTACTGTAGTAGTTACTGTAGCAAAACAATGCAGCAAATTCACTGTAGCAAGTTACTGTTCACAGCGCGCCAAAATTCAGAATTTCAGAGAATCCACACGGCCGTATGGATGCCCGATTTCAGCCCTATAAATACCGTGACTTGATTTATTTTTGGGGATCTTTTTCTCATCTTTCATCGAACTTTCGGGGAGAGAGCAGCTAGGGTTTAGAGAGCTTCTTGGAAGCCTTTGGAGACGGTTCTACGGCATCGACATCGAGTTTTTTTTTTGAGGAGAGCTATTGGGGGAGCTTTCATCGGCATCGATCTGGCGAGGTGTGCCTTAGGTTTGACAAGGAAACCTTTGGAGAAGACGAGGCTGCTCTTCAAGACCATTGATACGGACCACAAAGGGGTTTTCTTTATGGTTTTTATGCATAAGTTTTTAAACTCTTTGTTGAACTTGTATTGCTTCGTGAAGCGCTAAACCCCTTATGGGTGCTTGGACTTGTAAACCCTATGATGAATTTGTTACATTGACTTTTATTGTGCTTCCTTAATTGATGAATTTAATTGAGTTTAAATCTTGAATGTCAATTGCATGATTTTCCCTTAGCCATGACACTAGGGTTGAGAATCCATCTAGGTAATCTTTTGAAAGTGTAACAACTTCACTAGGATTAGACTAAGCAAGCTTGAAGAGGGTTGAGAGGGTGACCCAAGAGATAGCGGAACATCCCTTTTCCCTTCCGGTGTGATTTATTTTACCTCCATGTTCCAAGAGTTCTTTGTGGTCACAATAGAGTGAACTGCTAAGAAATGAACTCTACATGGGTTTAGTTGCGCAAGCGACAGAATGAAGTGTTACAGTGAATCTTAGTGTTGGGGCTTAATTGAGACTAGGGTTCTTTCGCCTGGACCAAAGGGTTAAAACTATATTAGGGAACATGGTTTATCACTTGAAGTCCCTAGAATCCCATGTAGTCCTACACTGTGAGGCATCGAAAGTGTCACTTTCCGCCGTGGCATAGTGTAGAGGGATAGCCACAATTGACCTTAGGTTTGGGACCGTGTCTTTGGATTTCCACGACTCATTAAAGCATCAATTAGGAAGTATAATATTAGTCTTGCAATGGAAACAATAGTCCTAGGGGTGAGCATTGTCCAGGTGCCCTATCTTCTTATCGATTACCTCTCTTTACTTTCATTGCTATTTTTGCGTTCTTTTATTTTCTTTTACACTCTTATATTGATTTTTCTCATCATCGATTTTCTTCATAGCTAAATAGTAATAACTTTTGTTTCTAAACACTATTCCTTGTGGATACGACTACCCACTCACTGAGGTAAATTTTATTACTGCGATGACCCGTGCACTTGCGGAACACTCACGCAAGGGATGTGTCAAAAGGGAAAAAGGTTGATGACGAAATTGAGTTTAATGAATCAGACTACAACTTTGATTATGACTCTGACGATGAAACAAATGGAGGGGAATGCCTGTCTAATGCTCTAGTAACTGTGACTGGCCAAGAACAACCAGACTTGGGTAATGTAGACACATTACAATTTGACAATGAAGACTCTGATGTGCTACATTCATGGTCATCAACTGATTCAGAAGGGGTGAGACCTTTAAAGCCATCATTTGCAGAGTTTAAATAGGAAGTTGACATGAGAAACCCTCACTTCAAGTTTGGTATGAAATTCATGAGCTTTAAACAATTCAAAGAGGCAATGAAAATTATGGAATTAAAAATAGATATATCATGAACTTCAGGCCCAACACATAAACCAGATGCAAGGCTTATTGTGCAAAAAATTGTCCATTCTACTTGTGGGCCTCCCCAATGGCAAAGGATGGGACAACTATTCAGATAAAATCAGGGTGTGTTGTAGCATGAGTGTGGGAAAGAACATAAGAACAGACATGTAAATGCCAGTTAGATTGCAAAAATATACATGGAGTAATTAAGGGCTGACCTTGCATGGAAGTTGGCTGGGATTGTACAGGTTATAAAGATTAACCAAGAGGTTGAAATAATAAGGTTGACAATATTTAGGGCCAAAAGCATTGCCTTAAGGTAATTATCTATAGGATGCTAGGATGGTAGGTTGATTAATGGTTACTGGCTACTAAACTTTTTTCTACTTTTTATTTCTTTTCATTTTTTGTATTCTTTCATGTGTGATTTAGGGCAATAGATGGGGATGAGGAAACACAGATGGTAAGGATTTATGATTTATAGGCTAGAGCTACTTAGGATTCACCCTGGCTCAACAATTAAGTTTAGATGTGACCAAGGCATGATCGAGGCAATGTATGTGTGTTTGTCACCTCTTAGAAGTGGGTTTCTACCCGGAGGCCATAGGAGAATTATATCTGTGGATGGGTGTTTTTTGAAAGGGTTATATGGGGGTTAGTTATTGACTGTAGTGGGCATAGATGATAATAACTCCATTTATCCTATAGCATGGTTTGTCGTTAATAAAGAAAATAGGGAAAATTGGGTATGGTTCTTGCAGTTGTTATCTACAGATTTAATGATTATAGACAGTCAAAACGGGGCCTTCATGAGTGATAGACAGAAGGTATGTGTAGAAACTGGCAACTAATATTGTGTTTCATTGATTTATCACTAACTACTAATTCATATATTATTTTCTTTTTCTTTTCTTGTGGGGATGGTGTGTCCAAATTAGGGCATAATTATTGCAATAGATGAGTTGTTTCCTGCTAGTGAACATAGATTTTGTGTGAGGCACATCCACAGTAACTTCAAGAAAATTTTTAGAGGAAAGTCACTTAAAGACTAAATGTGGAGATGTGCATAGGCTACTTACCCAGCGATATTTGATAGAGAAATGAATACTTTGGCTGGAATGTCTCAAGGAGCCTTTGATTACCTTAGAAAAATATATCCAAAGCACTGGTGTAGGGCATATTTCCATGACAAATTTAAGTGTCACATATTATTAAACAACTTATGTGAGTATTTTAATGGCCAAATTCTTGAAGCGAGGACAAAAGGTATAGTATCATTGAATGAGATAATCAGAACTCAATTGATGCTTAGAACACAAAGGAGGAGGAATTCTATGAAAAATTGCACAACCAATCATTGCCCTAAAATTCTAAAAACATTAGAGAAATACAAACAATAGAGTTGTCTTTATACTACAACTTGGTCAGGGGGTTCCAAGTATCAAGTTTTAGGCATTGGGGGACAATTAGTTGTTGATAAAGATGAGTCTAGCTGTTCCTGTAGGGCTTGGCAGCTAATAGGTGTGCCTTGCACACATGCAGTGTCTATGATATATTATAACAAGGAAAAACCATAAAATTTCTTGCATGAGTGATAACGTGGTCTGCAAGCACACGGGTCGTCAAGTAATACCCTATGAATGACACAGGGGTCGTATTCCCCGGGGTCCCAAGAGCTGCTATTACTCCCCCCTAAACGACACTGTCTAATCTACCAAATATAATATTAAAACAAGAAAAGAAGAATAATAAAGAGAAAACTATAAACACATGGACTATGGCTCACCACATAAGCATACTAAGGAAGCAAGTAACAATGAAAGTTCGAGGTCCCCGGGCGAGGATCCCCTCGAGACTACTAAATCTAGAAGGATACTCGAATTTATACAGGCAAAGGTGGTTAGGCCAAGAGATGTCCAAAGGTAGGTCACCGCGATGCACACGGTGATAACCCCTAATTTGGTACGAGTATTGGAATACGGAATCACTTCCGCCCAAATCCTCCTACGATTGCATTGCGCCTAGGGAAATCCCAAATTAAGGTCAAACACAATATCTAGGCTCAACCCTAATGGTTGGAGGGGTACAAAATACCCGATGGTCATGGCGTATTCATATATGAATCCATTCCAAACTTGGTGTGTCTAATACTAAGGTGATGGTCACGCAACCTAATATAACCTAGAAATCGATACACAGAGTTCTCATGCATACCAATACATCAAAGTGCACCAAGCTCGAACCATAAACCACACAAATACCATAAATGTAAATCAAAGTGTCCATACAAGTAAGTTCATCCCAAGGTTCACGAGATGCCCGGTGACCTTGGGAGTCTAGTTCATCATCAACAAAGGAGTAAGAGTAGAAGATAAGAAATACCAAGCAAAGCTCAAACAAACTCCCCTAAGATGAAGACTAGAAGATGGTGATGAGAACTTGTCGGATCCGCACTGACAAGCTCCTAGATCTTCTCCTTGATAGCACTCCTCTTCTCCCCTTCGATTTTCACCCTAGATCCGCCTTCTCCCACAACCTTGAAGCCCTAGAAGACAATGGTGGAGAATGGTTGCCAAAGACAACCCAAAATGATGCCCTAACCCTTGATTTAAAGCCCTCTCGTGATGGCTTACGGCCTAGCTCACGGTCCATAAACGGGTCATGAGGATTCTCTAAATTCTGCCGAAAATCGCGTAAGTTACTATAGTAAACTACTATAGTATCGTTGCTACAGTAAAATTGCTATAGTGGATCTGCTACATTGACTGTTGCGTTTATCGGCTTGCCGCTGACCTCACGGCCGTAAGGTTGCCCGTGAGGGTTTCCAGACTTAGAAAATTCTTCAAATGTTCTTGCTTCAGGCTGTTAGAGTGTTGCTACAGTGCCCGGGACCCTAAAACGACGATTTCGGCATGGATTTCTTATCAAATCGTGTCGTTCAGCTCCCCTAAGCATCTTTTGCACCTGAAACACGAAATAACCCAATTTAGACCAAAAAGGGCATCGATTCATCAATAAAATATGAGAACTATGCGCACACATATGTATAAAATACGTACATTTAGACGTTTATCAATGAGTGTTACAGTGTAGGCATATATCTAGATACTTATGGGCACACCTTAAACCCCACACATGACAGGGATTCTTGGCCTACAGCTGAACAGCAAACCATGATACCACCTATGCCTGTGAACAAGAATAAAGGAAGGAAAACACTGCTAAGGAGGAAGGTGGCTAATGAAAATATCATTTGGTTCAATAAGGGAAAGATGGCCAATAGGGGAGGCAGAGTTACTTGTGGGGTTTGTGGAGCAAAAGATCATAATAGAAGATACCATGGTAAACAGGTATCAGTTGTGTTTGCATTGTAATGTTGACTAAATTCATTCATAAGTTAGCTAGTAGATGATTGTCATTTTTTAATTTTCAATGGCAGGGTAACATGGATAGTGTAGAGTCAAGTGGGTTATTAACACAGGCAGCCAGATGGTGATTTATGTGTTGACATACAAGTACAATTGCATCCACTGGTATTGTGGTCACATTTAATGTAAATCAAAATAATTGCTTACATACATCACACAGTAAAAATTTTTCTTCTTGCCCTACTTAAAATAGGATCCCAAAGAATGTCGGCAACCTTCTGATGATGGTGGTGGGCCAAATAATAGCATGGAAGATAAAACTAGACAAGAGTTAATTTATGCAGTGATATAATATATTATATATATTACATATATTTTATGAAATTAAGACAACTCAATCTATTGAAATTAAGATCTGCTCTATTTGGTGTGCTTTAGGTACATTGTGAAAGGCAGGACAGTAAGTTAGAGGAAGGCACAAGACATTAAGAGTTCACCTAGGAGCCTGTATCACAAGCAAGTATCTCTTAATGCTGCAGATTTCACTTTCACTTACATCCCTTACACCTATACTTACTATTTTCACACATGACAGGTAATTTCCACGCTTGAAGAAACTATCCCTATTAATGCTGACACTATTACTAACAGAGGAAATTTGATGAGGAGGAGAAAGCTAGGCATCAGGAAGGGGACTAATAATACCACCTCACAAGAAGCAAATAAAAGCACATCTGCCCATGGAAGGCAGTACGCAAAGAAATCTGGAGGAAAAGGTAAAAAGGCTAATGAGAAAGCAAAAGAGGTAGATAATGGCAAAAAAAAGAAGGGTATGGCTTCCCCTTGGAATTGGGGCTCCTATAGGTGGTGGTGTCGGACAAGGAAAACCATCTTGAGGGCCTTGTTTATGGATTTTGGGGTTGTTACCTTTTTTTGTAATTTTAAATGTGCTTACTATGGTTTAATGGCCATGCTAGTGATGGTGATATCCATTTTGAGTATATTATTTAAAACTATACATGTATATAAGCAGTTACTGATGTAAATGTGATGATGTTAGACTTGAATTTCACTATATCATTCAACTATTGTGACTATGCTTGAATAAAGTTATTTGAATGCATTGTACAATTGTATTGTTATATATGTGTATGTTTTTTGAATGTATTAGAATAGATGATGGATGAAGTTGCTTGATTCTTCTTCGATTATAAAATGTTTAAAATTGTGAAATCTATACTCAGATCAACACAAGTTGATTAATGTTACATAACAAAAATCTCCAATTCAATATGGGATTAAATATTTTGGAGGTCACTCACTCACTTTTGTTATTTCATTTCGGTCACTAAGTTTTCATTTAGTATCAAAACGGTTACCAAACGTCGTGTTTGGTTCTTACTTAAAGCTGACATGGACAACTCTACTAACGTGGACACCCTTGCTGATGTGAAGGTTCCATCTCAAACTGAGGACGTGGCGAGCAATGCTGACTGTATTTTTTCTGGCATCCACGTCGGCTGCATGGATGTGGTTACTCGCAGGTAACCTCCCGGAGAAAAGAAATCAAGTGTGAGTAACCTTTACGATACAAATTAAAACTTGGTAGCAGGAAAGAAATAAGTTCAAAACTTAGTGAAATATCAAAAAATTAATCCCACAAGGTTTACAATTCAAAATGTTTCAAAGAAAACAAAGTTTAAGTTCTACAATGGAGACCAATAATAATAACTCAAACTAGCTAGCTCGAACTAAGATTTTATTTAAAAATCATTGCTAAGCTAACTCACCGGTCTACCTTACTTCTAGTTTGTAAAAATGAAAACAAATTTATGAGCTCGACAACCAAATTAGTAAACCACTAAAAATAATTGGTATCACCGAGTTTAGATTCAAAATATAGGTATAATATTATCAAAATAAAATTTTTAGAGACAGTTTTTTTATTCATTGAAAATTTAATCCAAAAACTTAGCAAAATATTTAAAGTACATGTCTCCCAAACTATGTTTGCAACAGAATATTAAAGGTCGTTTATTTATACTCGGTAACTCAAGTTATGTTTTTAGAGATTGTTATTGTTTCATTGAAGAAATGGTGTGAAACTATATATTTTTTTTAATTTTTAATTTTTTTTATTTTCATGTTGACATGGCTAGTGTTTAACCCCCAATGATAGTATTATTACATAGCCTCATTCACGTACATCTAAGCTTTTGGAAGCAGATACACTTATCCCATGCCCTTTACAAATATAATCTCACTTCAAATCCACTAACAATTTAAAAATGTCTCAAACATAAAAGGTAACCAAACAAATATTATAAATGTTATTCTTATAAATAGATACAATCACATATATAGTTTCCAACTAAATATTTCCAACAATCCTTCAATAATAGCTCTCAATCACACCATTTTATCCCATAACACCATTAAAATTTAATAAATTCAAGCTACACAATGCAAACACATTTTGTCCCTAAGGATTGGTAAACCAACCTCCCCCCCCCCCCCCCCCCCTCTTCCCCCCACACTTCTTTGCCCAAAATGCGGCTCCCTTGAGTATGAGCTAGCCTTCAATGGCCACCCCCCTCTACCCAAAATGCGGCTTCCTTGAGTATGAGTTAGCCTTCAATGATTGTTAAAATAATCCCAGCATCGAATCTTCCAATCCTTCCTTTCCCCAACAGAGATAATGTCTAGAAACCTAGAACTTGCTCCTCCTTTTTGCCTCTGCCAAAAAGTCCCTTTTTTCTTCTCTTGATGTCTCTTTATACTTCCCAAGTGCATATGGGGCACATACTACCAGCATAGATCCTATATGGAGTGTAATAAAGTAATTTCCATGTCGTACAACCTTCATGCGGCCTTATAGAGCATGCTTGACTTTTTGGCAAAGTCATGTGGCCTCCATTTAAGCTAAATACCACCTCGCATGGCTTTTTGGTGCTTCCATGCAAGCACCATGCAGTCTCTATGTAGCTACTACAACACTGCTACAGTGTATAAGATACATATATGAAAATATGTGCATTTAGATACATATGAACTGCTAATATGACTAGGTTTAGTTTTGCTATTGCAAATATAATTTGGACCGTAAGATCTCAAAGGTAAACTAACACCAATCTATTGGTGATTAACCCTAATCCTATACAAGCGTCAACTAGAAGGTATTCTAACCAACTTCTCCTACGACTGCATTACATTCTAGGAGCCTTTGTCTTAAGACTTTACCTAAATCAGAAGGCTTGCCAATACCCAAATTCTCTATATGTCGACATCTCAAAAGCCTTCGAATCAATGTAGGGCCTAGTACAAGGGAAATCTCATTCACCAAGCACAATTTAAATAAGAATTACGGAGTTCTCAATAATGTAATTCAAGATATACAAACATCATAGATTGAACATCAAACTCAAAATTGCATTAAACTAAACCAAGCATCCAAAGTCACATATTCATCCTAAGGTTCACCGACATCTGGTGGCCTTAGGAGTTTAGTTCAGCCTAAATGAGAAATTAACAAAATAAAGCATGGAAAAGAACAAGAAACTTATTGCTATAGTACCTCTTGATTTAGAATGATGAGATATGATGAAGGCTATGGGCTCTCAAGGTCACAACCCCTAATCAACCCAAAATGCATAGGTAGTCACACGGAGTGTCAAAATCTAGAATTGTCAAAATCTAGATTGTGTTAATCTCGGCGATAGATCTTCAAGATCTTCCTTCTCTTTCTCCAAATCCAGCAATAATCTCATCTCCTCAATGAGAATCATCTCCTATGAGGTGTGGGCTACTATGGCTTCCAAGGGTCCTTTCTTAAGCCCTAAAAAGGCTATTTATATTGCCCCTTTGTGTAGGGTCAAAAATGAGAGCATAGGTAGTCACACGGAGTGTCAAAATCTAGAATTGTAAAGCCTAACAAAGTGTGCAGCCTCCTATGTAGAAGCATATACATCCGCACAAATCCGTTGCCATGCTAAAGTACTGCTATAATATTGTTACAATTATTTAGGATGCACAACACAACACATGGCCATAGTATTGTTACAATGCCACCATTTCAAACTAGTCCATTTGTCCTCGAAAAACATTCTGATATGCATTATCGAGCTCGAATTACCTTTTCCATGCCTTGTGGATGAAAATATAACAAATTAAACCTAAAACGGGCATTGATCTATCAAAAATACATGCGACGTGTATGAAATAATACAATGAAAGCACACACATTTAGAAACCATCAATTATTTGGCTCTAAAATAACAAAGTGAAATAAACATTGGAAGCTACAAAATACAACATAATGTTTCTATAGGAGAATCAATGGATGACGATCACCACAAATGACGATCCCCTTGGGATTACTAATATGACTTATGACTTGGATAATGGAAGTTTGCAATGCAAAAGTAGTTTGGACTGAGATATCTCAAAGAAAAGCTAATCCCAATCTCTTAGAGATTAGCCCAGTCCCAAATAGGAGTCGGTTGAAATCTCCTTCTAACTAACTTCTCCTATGCCAGATTTGTCATGCCTCATCATGCTAGACCGGCACGTGACAACCCGAGGAGAAACATCCACACCACTCAACCCTCGAGTCACTATAAGACTAACAAAACCCTGGATGTTCACAATCTTAAACCAAAATCACATATGTGAAAAAATAGAAGGCATGGAATATAATAATAGCATAGAGGAGGCAATAATATCAAAACCTAATAATGGGGGTCAAGAAATGTACCTATTATAAATATCACAAGGTTTTTAATAAAAGTAGATAATATACAAGTCATTGATAGGGATGCAAGTGTACTTATTGATCATGTAATAAAGTACTCAAAAGTAGGGTGTCGGTTTATAGGGAAGATTGAGACTACTAGTACTAACTCTAATCTCAAAAGTTAGCCTAAACAAAAGTAGTGATGTGTGTGAATAAATTTGAAAGTAAAAGTAAAAAATATGAAACAAAAGTAGTGATGCCCGGGCATAGCATTCAACTAGGGTTTTGTTAAATTTAGGACAAAGATTGTCTAGTCATGCAATTCTATTTGAATTGTGAGATTTTCTAAATTATAGTAAACATCTCTTACAAGGGTGAATAGTAATTGAATTAGTACATTGTTGATACAGTCACCACATAATCGCTTTACACTCTATGAAATCTTGATGTGAATTAACAAGAATTTCTTAAATAGATAATCCTTCTTGCGAAGAGATTAGCCCTAATCTAAATACAAAATAGAAATGTGATTTCTCCTAAAATCTATTCTACATGATTGCAAAGTGCACAGAAATAATTAATTAAGCCACTCAGAGGATTGAGGGAGAAGAATTCTCCAAAGTACCATATTGCTAGGTTTGCTCACAATTCTTTCTAATCGCGGTATGTCTATTCTAGGTGGATATTTCTACTCGTCATAAAGCACATAGAATATGATAATTAGGGCTTTCACCATGATAGCAATCAAGCAATACAAAGACACAATTAGATTCAGATACCATGGATTGCAATTAAGAAACAATTAAATCATAAGGATCCACAACCAATGTTTAAGGTAAAACCCTAGAGTTCAACTATGCCCAAACATCTATGAAATTAGCCCTCAATTAATGGAGGGTAATAATTCAAATTACAAGACACAAAGATAATAAACATATGCATTAAAACCCACTTCTCAATTGTGTCGAAGGTTGATCACTGGAAAACTGCAAAGGACTTTTCTGCGAACGTTGTCAAGGTAATATTGACGGCTATGATCTTCCTCTCCTTGATGATGAAATCAAATCTCCTTCAAAAGTCACCTCTAAAACCCTAGAGATTCATCTCCTTTCTTCTCTAGCCTCATCTCTAAGAATTAAATCCAAAAATGCCCTAAAAATCCTCATAAGATCTATTTATACCGTACTGCTTATGGGCTGCTTACGGAAGTATGGATATGGTCGTAAAAAGCTGGAAATGATGGGTCATGAGCTTTACGACTCGGTTTATGCCCTAAAGACCTGGACTGTAAGCTAATCTGTGTTGCCCTTACTACTGGCATTACTGATAAGTGCTCGTGTTATAATAATGCGAAGTATTATTATCTTACAATGAGCATTACTTTCATCAGATTTTATCACTAAATAGTGTGCATTTGTGTGCTTTTGTTCATTGTAGGGTTATGAACATAATTTGGAGAAAAGGAATGAAGTTAGATCGTGTTCACCGTTGTTGGGGAGTTTTTGGGACAAGCAAGGAACAAGGCAGGAGCATAATCTTGTGAGTGTGTGCCAACCTCCTTTGGAGAGGCACAAAGGCAGTCACATTCACAATAAGTCTAGCTCGTGTTAGCATAGAAGAACTCTACCAATAAGGAGATTTGAAGCAATCGATACGGTCTACCGTTGATTGTGTGCCCAATTCAATGGCCTCAATGAAGAATGATGAATTCGGGAGCATTTCGGTGAAGTATCGCAGCAGTACTGTAGCAAAACCACTGTAGCAAGTTATTGTTCACTGTTCACCGAAATTCAGCAAAACAGAGACTTCACACGGGCGTGTGGAAATTCCACACGGCCGTGTGAAATCCCGGTTCAGCCGATTTTCGACTGTGACTCAGCATTATAAAAGCCAGTTTTTGAGACTTTTTCAGGATCTTTTTGCCTATCTTTTGACCTATCTTCTTGTGAGCGCGGCTAGGGTTTCGGAGAGGACTTTGTGGAGGTTTAGAGCGCGTCATCGGCGTCGATATCAACGTCTGGCGGCCGCACAAGACCACGGCCACACTTTACACAAGGGGGTTTTCATCTATGCTTTCAATTTGTAGTTCTTTTCATATTTTGACGGATTTGTATAGCTCCATGAGGAGCTAAACCCCTTGTTGGTATTCGGACTTGTAAACCCTAGGATTATTATGTTTTTTGACATTATTATTATTCTTTTTCATTACTGATGAATAAAATTGAGTTTCAATCTTAATTGCATCTTGTTATTGTTTTCCCTTAGCCTTGACAATAGGGTTGAGAACAATCTAGGTTATCTTATGGAGGTGTGACAACTCCTATAGGGTTAGACATACTTAGGATTGGAGAGGGTTGAGAGGGTGAGTCGTGAGGTAGCGGAACGTCCCCTTTTCCCTCCGATGTGATTCTCCCTATCTCTGTGTTCCATGATTTCTTAGCGGTCGAGATAGAGCGAAGTGCTAGGAGATAAACTCCCCTGGGGCTTAGTTGCGCGAGCAACAGAGTGAAGGGTTGAAATGAATCTTAGTGCTGGGGCTTAATTTAGACTAGGGTTTTTTCATCTTAACCAAAAGGGTTAGAACTATACATAGGAACCGGGTTTATCACTAGGAATCCCTAGAACTTAAAGCAATTCCACATAGTGTGAGGTTTAGGAAGATGAACTGCCTTAGGGCTTAGTTGACAGGTCAACAAGAGTCAAGAGTCATAGTGAAACCTAATGCCGAGGCATAATATTGGGGTAAGTTACGGTTGACCTTAGGTTTGGGACCGTGTGTTTAAGGATTTCCTCGACTCAATTAACATCAATAGGAGAGTATAATTGCATTGTCTTACACTAGAAGCATAAGTCCTAGGGGTAGCTTGTCCGGGTACCCAACTTTACTCATTGATTGTCCTACTCTATTTGCTCTTGCTCGTACTATCTTACCTTCCATACTTCTCTTTAATTCTTGTTCTTAGTAATTGCTTCTACACTCACTCATTCATTCTCTTCACACTCACTGTACACAACATAGCTAAATAGTAAATACTTGTATCTTTAATCTCTATTCCCTGTGGATACGACTACCCACTCACCAGGGTATTTTATTACTTTGACAACCCGTGCACTTGCGGGGTACACACGCAAGGGGTGTGTTAAGTTTTTGGCGCCATTGCCGGGGAACATGCATTTTAGATACATTTTCAATTCGCTATTTTAGCTATTTATCATTCATTCTTTTTCATCCTTTCTTATTCCTCCATCATTCTCATTTGTTTTCTTTTGTCTTGTCTTACTTTTTCTTGAAAGGAGCATAAATGGCGATTGATCCAGTCATTGAGCTATATTTTCAAGTTGAAGCTCTCAGTAAAAAGGTTGATAGAATTATTGCTTCACAACAAGAGAGCAATCCATGCTATAGCACACATCATCCACATGAAAGGAGCTACCTAAACTTATTATGGAATAGTGATGGACAACATTAGGAAGCACCTCAAGAGCCATGTCAAAAGGATGAGATACTTGAAGAGGATGCACCTCAGTGGAAAAAAGTGCTAGCTAACTTTATTGAAGCATCCGATGCCTCTTGCCAAAGTATGGAAGCCACACGAAAATGTCATGAAGCCTCCTATAACAACCTTGAGCATAAATTAGGATGGATACTTGACACAATCTCCAAGGAACAGGAAGTATTCAAGCAAGTAATGCAAGATCCTTGTAGAGATGATGTGGTAGTGAACGACAATGAAGAAATGGGGTATACCAAGTATGATGCTATAGGAATTGAAGAGAAAGAAGAAGAACATCATTCTGAGAATTTGGATTGCTTGAATGGAGATTGTGCTTGTGATCAAGTAAATTCTCAAGGAGATTTGCTAGAGTCATGATCCTTTCAAGCTGAAAATACACAAGAAGAAGCAACCCCTAAGGTAATGGAGCAAGCATCTCTCTTTGGGATTGATCAACTCATAAAAAGCAAGAAAGAGAATTTGGGCTTGGGAGAAGACATGGAGAGGATATTTAAACTATCCAATGACCCACCTATGCTAAGTTTGGACAATTCCCAACCCAAGTTGTTTTCTTGGAGGCCAAAGGTAAGATGGGTAGACCCTCCAACCAATATCTCACCCCGGTAGGTAACTTTTTGGTTTAAAAGAATTAGCTATGCAATGTCTAGTCAGGAGGAACACACTTTGTTCAAGCCTCCATAAGGTAAGACCAGGTACGTCAAGCTAAGTGACGTTAAACAAGTGCTTCTTGGGAGGCAACTCAAGCTTTTACAGTTTTTCTAGTCTTTAGTTCAGTTTTAGCATGAATAAGAGTCTTAGTTTTGGTGTCCTAATTTTTAAATGCATGTGCTGTGATTTTTCTTGTGGATTGTTGATATTTTCATGTGACTAAACGATAATTGACGAAGTTTAAGTTGGTTGAGCATGTTTTCTATAGTCTCTGGTCGTGTTTTCATTGTTTGCACAGGCTCTAAGTGTTTTGAATATGTTTCTGAATTTTTATGCAGAGTCTGTGAATTTTTCTAAGTAAACCAGAGAAAACACACGGCCGTGTGGAATTTTCACACGGGCATGTGCTACCAAATAGGGCTCAACCAGAGAGGGCACAAGGGCGTGTTTATGCCCCTGTGAAACACCTCAGAAGGGGCACACGGCCGTGTGGAATTTCCACACGGCCGTGTGAAATCCTGCAGAACTTGAACTCTCTTCACCGAGAGTCCACAGGGGCGTGTGGATGTCCCTGTGAGTGCCCATGTGGTAAGGCACATGGCCGTGTGTAATTTTCACACGGGCGTGTGAAACTCTGCAGAGACCCCCATTCTTTCCCGAGAATACACAGGGGCGTGTGGCCGCCCCTGTGGAAGAGCTTGTGAAAGGCACACGGCCGTGTGGATGTTTCACACGGCCGTGTGGAATACTTAGGCAATTCTTGGGACAAGCTAGAGAGACCACAGGGGCATGTGACGTGCCCCTGTGGCCGGCCTTGTGTTCTTGGCCAGGTTGGGCACACGGCCGTGTGCAATTTCCACACAGCCGTGTGAAATCCTACATAGACCTTAGGGAATTCCCTGTGGGCACACAGGGGCGTGTGGGTGCCCCTGTGAATCTCCCTTATTGATAAGTGCTTGTGTTATAGTACCGCGAAGCGTTATTATCTTACATTGAGAATATCTTTTATCAGGTTTTATCACTAAATGGTGTGCATTTGTGTACTCTTATGCATTGAAGGTTTGTGGAGCTAAATTGGAAAAGAAGAACGAAATTAGGTCGTGTTTGCCGATGTTGGGAAGTTTTTGGATCAAGTAAGGATCAAGCCACAAGCTTGGACTTGTGAGTGTGCGCCAACTTCCTTTGGAGGGGCACAAAGGCAGTCACATTCACAACAAGTCTTACTCGTGTAGCTTAGAAGAACTTCACCAAGAAGGAGACTTGAAGTAATCGGCACGACCTACCATTGTTTGTGTGCCCAATCAATGTCCTCGATGAAGAACAACGGATTCGGGAGCATTTCGGTGAGGTACTGTAGCAGCACTGTAGTTTGTACTGTAGCAAAACGTTGTAGCAAGCTACTGTTCAGTTTCGGTCGAAAATCAGGATTTCAGAGGATTCACACGGGCGTGTGGAAATTCTACAGGGCCGTGTGAATCGATTTTTCAGCCAGACAGAAACTTCACACGGGCGTGTGGAAATTCCACACGGCCGTTTGAAGCCCCCGATAAGTTCGATTTTAAAGCCGCGATTCAACATTATAAAAGGAGATTTTTGAGACCTTTTGGGGATCTTTTGACCTATCTTTCTCCTCAACTTGGGAAGTGCGGCTAGGGTTTTGGAGAGGATTTCGTGGAGGTTTAGCGCGGGTCATCGGTATTGTCTTCGACGTTCGACGGCCGCACAAGACCACGGCCACACCATATACAAGGGGGTTTTCATCAATGTCTTTGATTTTTACTTTCTTTTCTATTTTGATGAGCATGTATAGCTCCATGAGGAGCTAAACCCGTTGAGGGCATTCGGACTTGTAAACTCTAGGGTTATTATGTTTCTTTGACAGTGTTATTATGCTTTTCTGTTATTGATGAATAAAATTGAGTTTCAATCTTAATTTCATCTTGTTAATGTTTTCTCTTAGATGTGACACTAGGATCGAGAACAATCTAGGTTACCCTTTGGAGGTGTGACAACTCCTTTAGGGTTAGACTACTTAAGATGGAAGAGGGTTGAGAGGGAGAGTTGTGAGGTAGCGATGTACCCCTTTCTCCTCTGACGTGGTTTCTCCCTACCTCCGTTTCCTTGATTTCATAGTGGTCGAAATAGAGTGAAGTGCTAGGCAGATAAACTCCCCTGGGGCTTAGTTACGCGTGTAACAGAGTGAAGGGTTGAAGTGAATCCTACGCGCTGGGGCTTAATCTAGACTAGGATTCTTCCACCTGGACCAAAGGGTTAGAACTACACATAGGAACAGGTTTTACCACTAGGAATCTCTAGAGCTTAAAGCAATCCCACGTAGTGCGAGGTTTAGATAGATATACTCCACTGGGGCTTAGTCGTGCGAGCGACAGAGTGAAGGGTTGACGTGAATCCTAATACCGGGGCATAGTGTTGGGGTTAGTCACGGTTGTCCTTAGGTTTGGGACCGTGAGTTTTAGGATATCCTCGACTCAATTAACATCAATAAGGAAGTATAATAGCATAGTCCTGTACTAGAAGCATAGATCCTAGAGGTAGCTTGTCCGGATACCCTATTTCATCCATTGCTAGTTCCTCTCTATTCTCTTTTACTTGACCTCTCTTATCTCCCATCTTTCTATTTAAATTTCTTGTCTTTTATTCTGTTTGCTTCCACATTAACTCATTGATCCTGTTATTGCTTTTCCATACGCCGCATAGCTTTATTAGTGAAATCTCGTATTCTAAATCCCTATTCCCTGTCGATTCGACTACCCTCTCACCAGGGTAAATTTTATTACTTCGACAAACCCGTGCACTTGCGGGATACACGCAAGGGGTCGTGTCACTTATGAAGGCACACGGCTGTGTGGGAGTCTCACACGGCCGTGTGGGGTAGTCCAGAGAGTAACCAGAGTGCACACAGGGGCGTGTGCTGGCCCTTGTGAACCCTAAAGTCAGAGGCATACGACCGTGTGGAATTTCCACACGGCCGTGTGGATTCGCAGAACTTCAAAAGCCGCGATTTTCTTTTGGTTTTCACTCGTGCCTCTTGATCTCTCCACTCTAAACTACTCTCCGACCCTCTCTTTCACTTGCCCGATCCTCTCTGAGCTTTCTAGAGGTTTTATTTGGAGTTTTTGGCTGATTTCAAGGTTTTATTCATCCACACCGTCGGTAAGAACTTTAAACCCTTTTTCTTCTTCAAATCTTGATTTAATTCATTCTTTTCGATTATTTCACTTGTTTTTAATGATTAGAATGTATGCGAATGTGTTTAAAAAAGATTGAGAATGAATTAGAATGTAAAAAATGAAATTTTAGCTCCCACGGCCGTGGGGCTCTGTCCGCCCGAAGATCCACATTGGCGTGTGGAATTTCCACACGGCCGTGTGGATTTCTGCGGATTTTGTTTTGAATTAGAGATGATCTTTTTTTTTCTTTTAAATCTTGCAGATATGGCTTCCCGGTCTAAGAAAGCTGCTGGTAAACGACCTCGCGAGCCCTCACTCCTTCTAGAGTAGACTGAGTTTGCGATAACCGAGCATCAAGCTCATTTTGAGTGATTATCACGGCATAGGTTTGGACAAACGCGGTACGCAGACTTGAGTGCAGTGAGAGGTATTCAGGGGGGAAGGCAGTGTCTCATATGAGATCGACGAGCTACTCGCAGTCGGTAGCTGGGGCCGTTTATTATCTATCAGGGAGCCAGCGATTCGATCACTCACTCTTGAGGTCCTATCGTCATTTGAGTTTGACCGAGGATACGACAGTTTAACTGATATGGACACTATTCAGTTTCGTGCCCTCGGTCAGCACTTCAGCTTGAGTGTCACACAGTTCTCAGTCAGGATGGGCCTCTACGATGAGGCATTTACCGAGACAGAGAAGTATACACTGCTACCCATAGACTATCCAGGTACCCTGACACCCCAGAGAGCTTATAGTGCTTTATGTGGAGAGGGACAGTACGAGCCGGGGGTTTCGAAGGTGACTTGCTTGTCTCGGCTAGCATACAGATACATCAATGTCGTACTGAGCAGGTCAGTGAGTGACAGAGGAGAAAGCACAGGGTTGCTGAGTAGACAGGATCTGCTCTACCTGCACTCCATGGTTCAGAGCGAGTCACTCCATCTGGGGCACATTTTAGCTGAGTATATGCGCCATCAAGGCTATTACCCCAGATGTGGAGTTATCTTCTCAGGATCCTACATCACTCGCCTCCTTATCGGCATGGGATAATCCGCAGATCAGGGCCGGAAGTCTACTGATAAGTGCTTGTGTTATAGTAATGCAAAGTGTTATTATCTTACAATGAGCATACCTTTTATCAGATTCTATCACTAATTAGTGTGCATTTGTGTTCTTTTGTGCATTGTAGGGTTGTGGAGTCAATTCGGAGAAGAAAGAAGCAAGAATAGGTTATGTTCGCCATTGTTGAGAAGTTCTCGGACCAAGCAAGGTACAAGGCACTAGTCTAGACTTGTGGGTGTGTGCCAACCTCCATTGGAGGGACACAAGGGCAGTCACATTCACAAAAGTCTAACTCGTGTAGCATTGGAGAACTTTGCCAATGAAGAGAAATGAAGTAATCGACATAATCCAACGTTGATTGTGTGCCCAATTCAACATCCTCGATGAAGAACGATGAATTCGGGAGCATTTCGGCTAGTTAATGCAGCAGCACTGTAGCTTTATTACTGTAGCGGAAATACTGTAGCAAGCTACTGTTCACTTTCTGCCGAAAATCAAGATTCTAGAGAATTCACACGGGCGTGTGGAATTAACACACGGGCGTGTGAATTAATTTTCCAGCAAGCCAGAAACTTCACACGGGCGTGTGGAAATTCCACACTGTAGTGTACTGTAGCATAAACACTGTAGCAAAACACTGTTCACAGTTTGGCGAAAATCAACAAAACTGAATTTCCACACGGCCGTGTGGAATTAAGACACGGGCGTGTGGAAATTCTGGTTTTTCACAGGGCCGTGTGGAAAATGCACAGGGGCATGTAGAAGTCCGATTTCAGCCTATAAATAGCCCGTTTCCAGATCTATGTGGGGACCCTCCCCTTCTATCACTTGGATATCTTTTGGGGGGCTTTCGGCTAGGGTTTGGAGAGGTTCTTGGAGGTCTTTGGAGGCGATTATACGGCATCGGCATCGACATCTCTTGGAAGAAAGTTATTGGGGAAGCTCTCGTCGGCATCGATTCGGCAAGGTGTGCCCTAGGCTTGACAAGGGATTCGTGGACAAGATTAGGCGGCTCCACAAGACCATCGATACGATCTACAAGGGGGTTTTTTTTTATGGTTTTCATGCATACGTTCTTAAATTCTTTATTGATTTTGTATTGCTCCATGGAGAGCTAAACCCTAGTGGGTATTCGGACTTGTAAACCCTAGGATGATATTGTTTCTATGACTTTTATTATACTTTCTTAATTTGATGTTCTCTTATTGAGTTCCAATCTTGCATGCCTATTGTATGAGATTTCTCTTAGCCGTGACACTAGGGTTGAGAATCTATTAGGTTATCCTTGGAGGGTGTGACAACCTCTATAGGATTAGACTACACAAGGTTGAAGAGGGTTGAGAGGGAGAGTTGTGAGGTAGCGATGTACCCCTTTCCCCTCCGATGTGGTTTCTCCCTACCTCCGTTTCCTTGGTTTATTAGCGGTCAAGATAGAGTGAAGTGCTAGGTAGATAAACTCCCCTGGGGCTTAGTTACGCGAGTAACAGAGTGAAGGGTTGAAGTGAATCCTACGCACTGGGGCTTAATCTAGACTAAGCTTCTTCCACCTGGACCAATGGGTTAGAACTACACATAGGAACAGGTTTTACCACTAGGAGTCCCCAGAACTTAAAGCAATATCACGTAGTGTGAGGCTTAGGTAGATATACTCCTCTAGGGCTTAGTTGACAGGTCAATGAGAGTCAAGAGTCGTAGTGAATCCTAATGCCGGGGCATAGTGTTGGGGTTAGTCACGGTTGACCTTAGGTTTGGGACCGTGTGTTTAAGGATATCCTCGACTCAATTAGACATCAATTAGAGGGTATGATACAAGTCTTGCACTAGAAGCATTAGTCCTAGGGGGACTTTGTCCGAGTACCCCATCTTTATATCGATTACCTCTCCTACCTATATCGCTCTTTTTGTATTATTTTACTTTCTTCTCTATCTATACATATATATATTTCTTTCACCATCGTTTCCCTTCATAGCTAAATAGCGATAACACTCGTTTCTGAACACTATTTCCTGTGGATATGACTACCCACTCACCAGGGTATTTTATTACTTCGACAAGGCCGTGCACTTGCGGTAAGCACGCAAAAGATCGTGTCATCTACACACTGATTGTCCCCCAGACAGTAGCCACCGATGGGTCACAACCAGCACTCGATGCACCCCTTGAGCAGATAGAGGCTGAGGTACCACCCACCGCATCGAAGCCACCTCCAGTGTGGATCTTTTCACCGTCTCGAGGCCAGGACAGATTCAAGCACCTCGAGAGTGTTTTAGGGGTCCTCCAGACCGAGGTGGCCGAGGTCAGGGCCACCCAGACTACACAGCATCAGGAGGTCATGGCCGAGTTCCAGAGCCTACGTCAGTTATTTGAGCAGGCCATGACCTCTCCCTTTGTGGTTTGGCCCTGGGTCTCTACTCCGCCATCTTCTCCGACACCATCAGCCAATCCACCTGCACGAGCAGAGCCTGCAACAGCACCAGAGGATCCATCGCTGAACACTGACGCTGAGGCGTCATAGTTTATCTTATTTTTGTCATTTTACTTCATTTTGTACTTTTATTTCTTATTTTGGACTTGTAGTACTCAGAAAGGATCTTCCTTTTGAGTTTATCTTTTATTTTGCTTTTATTGTCTCGAGTTGTATTTCATTTCCATATTTTTATATACTCGAGCTTTATTTTGATTTTTCTTGAGCTATACTGAACCCCTTGTGTGTGTGTGCGCAGATGGTCTTGGATGTAAGGAATTTGAGGAATAGTCATGGGCACAGTCATGGGACCGTGTGTGCTTCACAACCCATTGAGACTTAACTCTCAATGAACCTAGCTCCATCAAACACAACAATTGGAGTTCAGGGGAGTAATGTTTCAGTTGCCTACCCTTACACTAATTGCTTTGATTGCTGTACTTATTATTGTGCTTGCATGCGTACATTGGGGACAATGCACATTTTAAGTGTGGGAGGGAGTTCACTTTGCACACACCTTTACTTGTGCATTCAATTGCTTATGCTCATGTAGCCCGTGGAGGTTCACTTTAGTTGCAAAAGTCGTATTCTTAGAGTTTAGGAGAATTTTTAACATTATATCCTATCATGCTCTAGTTTTACTTGAATTTTAGGGAATTTTTTCTTGATATCTCTTATTGCACTACTCACTCTTGAAATCTTGTAGAAACTCAAATTCGAAGTTTTAAGGACTAAGTTTATTTTCGTTTAGTAGGATTTTTGCTTTTATTTGGCACACACATTGATAAGTGCTTGTGTTATATTAACGCGAAGCGTTATTATCTTACAATGAGCATATCTTTTATCAGATTTTATCACTAAATAGTGTGCATTTGTGTATTCTTGTGCATTGTAGGTTTATGGAGCCAAGTTGAAAAAGAAGAACAAAGAACTTCACCAAGAAGGAGACTTGAAGCAATCGGCACGATCTACCATTGATTGTGTGCCCAATTCAATGGCCTCGATGAAGAACAACGTATTCGGGAGCGTTTCGGCGAGTACTGTAGCTTGGTACTGTAGCAAGTTACTGTGCATTTTCTGCCGAAGATCAGGTTTCCAGAGAGTTCACACGGGCGTCTGGAATTAACACACGGCTGTGTGTATTAATTCCCAGCGAGCCAGAGACTTCACATGGGCGTGTGGAAATTCCACACGGCCGTGTGTAGTAATTTTTCCAGGAAGCCAGAAACTTCACACGGGCGTGTGGAAATTCCACACGGCTGTGTGAAGCCCCGATAAGTTCAAATTTAAAGCCGCACTCAGCCTATTTAAAGCCCGATTTGGAGACTTTTTGAGCATCTTTTGACCTATCTTTCTCCCCAACTTCTGGAGAGTGCGGCTAGGGTTTCGAAGAGGACTTTGTGGAGGATTGGAGCGCGCCATCGGCATCAACATCGACATTCGACGGCCGTACAAGACCACGGCCACACCATACGCGAGGGGGTTTTCATTGATGTTTTTAGTTTGTGCTTTATTTTACACTTTGATGAACATGTGTAGCTCCATGAGGAGCTAAACCCCTCGTGGGTATTCGGACTTGTAAAACCATAGGATCATTATGTTTCTATGACATTGTTATTATGCTTTTCCATTATTGATGAATAAATTCGAGTTTCAGTTTTAATTATCTTTTGCTATTGTTATTCTAATGGTTGTTATCAGTCAGTGTTGCATGGCTTACCGTGCAAGCATGCTTGTACGGCTATCATGCAAACAGAAATGAATGTCCACTCCTACGTTGTCCTTACTTCACAGTCGAATGGTATCGTTAGGCGTATGGGAATCCAATATTCCCTGTTCCTGACGGTGACAAACCATCTGATGAAAACCGTGCCCTATGAATTAGGCTGCCAATATCAAAGAAACTGCCAGACCGTCCAAGAAGGAAAAGGATAGAATCACAAGACTTCGACGTACGCGAACTACATTACAGCCTGTACCATCAAGCTGGACATAATCGTCGATCATGCAACGCTGTCATAACGGACTAACAATGTCACACCTAACGGTAGCGTACAATATTTAAGTTTTGTCTCACATGTTGTTTGCCATGAACTTTGTTCTATTTTCCTTTGATAATTATCTGTCCTCCTTTCGTGTGTATTATTTTGCGTTTATGTGTATATATCTGGCTTTTCTGTGTTTATATACGCATTCTTGTGTATATATACACAGTTCTATGTATATATACACGTTCCTCTATATTCTTCTGCATTTATGTGTATATATCCCCTTTCCTGTGTATTATTTGGTGTTTCTGTGTGGATATCCGTATCAATATGGATGTTATAAGTAATTACACAACCAAGTTTTCAGTCAGAAAGAAAAATATGACATATAATTACAAGAGGTGAGAAATTAATTGTTCATGTCCGAATAATGCACTTTATTTCACTTGTAAATGATACTCAGGGTATGGCAAATTAATTGTTATTGTTACTGCCTTCGACCTCCTGCCGCGACTCAACATGATCTTCAGCAACACTGGCAATGTCATTCATAATATCGGCCTTCACCTGGGTGGTCTCCTTCTCCCGGGCCTCGTCCTTGTCCCCAACAGAATACATATCATCCCCAGTATCTTTCTCATCCCCAGCGGATTCTTTCTCATCCCTAGCGGTTTCTTTCTCATCCCCAGCCGAATTTTTCTCATCCCCAATCACCGTTTCGGCTGCCGCTACCTTATCACCTTCGGCATCCTTGTCGACGACGGTATCCTTCTCCCCAACGTCGCCTATCTCACCTCCGGGAATCATTTCCACATCGTCGTCATCCTTGTTCCCCTCGACAGTCTTCGTCGCACTTACGGCGGGTTCAACTTTTTTGCGCATCACGTTAACAAGTATCTGGGCTATATAACGGAGTCGAAGGATTGGGACGTTCGATTATTGTATGGACAATTTTTCCCCATTCAGTAGCTGGTCTATGTAACGCATGCAAAACACCAGACAATCGACATAATCGGGTGCTTGCTGGGGGCAGTTCCGCACATGCTCCAGGGGGAGCCCAATAAACGGGTTCCGGTCTGTGTTAGCTTCGATGCATAACTCCAACAGATCACGCTCTGCAGTTAAACGGAAATTGTTAGTCACTATGTACGAGATAATATGTTCGTAATGCCCTATCTAATTTACATCGCTTACCATGTCCACAGCGTCCTCATCATAAGTGGTTGATTGGAGTGAGGAGTAATGCAGGTAGCGCTACTTTTGAGTGTTCAGAACAAGCAAATGGTAATGCCCATGGAGGATGATCGGCATAAGTATTAGCTATACCGTCTTGTGCCCGTATATTACGTCTTTCATCAGGTACAACACTTGTCCAGCTGCAAATTGTAATTTCTACATTGCAAGCACTAAGGGTCGCGTCACAATTACACGTTTTCTGAACTCCAATAAGTTTGTCAGTAATTCAGCGCGGAGTACCAATACGAGGGCATCCACCACATCGTCTGGTGTATTTTCTCTACCGTCGAGGAGGACGTAGAGGTGATTGATAAGTGCTTGTGTTGTAGTACCACGAAGCGTTATTATCTTACATTGAGCATATATTTTATCAGTTTTTATCACTAAATGGCGTGCATTTGTGTATTCTTGTGCATTGAAGGTTTGTGGAACTAAAATGGAGAAGAAGAACAAAATTAGGTCGTGTTCGCCGATGTTGGGAAGTTTTCGGACCAAGCACGGAACAAGGCACGAGCTTGGACTTATGACTGTGTGCCAACCTCCTTTGGAGGGGCACAAAGGCAGTCACATTCACAATAAGTCTAACTCGTGTAGCTTAGGAGAACTTCACCAAGAAGGAGACTTGAAGCAATCGGCACGATCTACCATTGATTGTCTGCCCAATTCAATGGCCTCGATGAAGAACGATGGACTCGGGAGCATTTCGGGCGAGTACTGTAGCAGCATTGTAGCTTGATACTGTAGCAAAGCACTGTTCACTTTCGGCCGAAATTCAGAATTCCAAAGAGTTCACACGGCCGTGTGGAATTAACACATGGCCGTGTGAATTAATTTTTCAGCAGACAGAAATTTCACACGCCCGTGTGTTAATTGCACACGGCCGTGTGAAGCCCCCGATAAGTCAGATTTTAAAGCCGCGACTCAACATTATAAAAGGCGATTTTGGAGACCTTTTGAGATATCTTTTGACCTATCTTTCTCTCCAACTTGGGGGAGTGTGGCTAGGGTTTCGGAGAGGATTTCGTGGAGGTTTAGCGCGCGTCATCGGCATCGTCACCAACATTCGACGGCCGCACAAGACCACGGCCACGCCATACGCAAGGGGGTTTTCATTAATGCCTTTACTTTGTGCTTACTTTTCTACATTAATGAACATGTATAGCTCCATGAGGAGCTAAACCCCTTAAGGGTATTCGGACTTGTAAACTCTAGGGTTATTATGTTTCTTTGACATTGTTGTTATGCTTTTCCATTATTGATGAATAAAATTGAGTTTCAATCTTAATTTCATATTGCTATTGTTTTCTCTTGGATGTGACACTAGGATTGAGAACAATTTAGGTTGCCTTTTGGAGGTGTGACAACTCCTTAGGGTTAGACTACTTAAGATTGAAGAGGGTTGAGAGGGAGAGTTTTGAGGTAGTGATGTACCCCTTTCCCCTCCGACGTGGTTTCTCCCTACCTCCATTTCCTTGATTTCACAGCGGTCGAAATAGAGTCAAGTGCTAGGCAGATAAACTCCCCTGGGGCTTAGATACGCAAGTAATTGAGTGAAGGGTTGAAGTGAATCCTACGCATTAGGGCTTAATCTAGACTAGGGTTCTTACACCTGGATCAAAGGGTTAGAACTACACATAGGAACAGGTTTTACCACTAGGAATCCCTAGAGCTTAAAGCAATTCCACATAGTGTTAGGCTTAGGTAGAAATACTCCCCTGGGGCTTAGTTGAGCAATCAACAGAGTGAAGGGTTGACGTGAATCCTATTGCCGGGACATAGTGTTGGGGTTAGTCACGGTTGACCTTAGGTTTGGGATCGTGAGTCTTAGGATATCCTCGACTTAATTAAACATCAATATGAGAGTATAATAGTAAAGTCCTGCACTAGAAACATAGACCCTAGAGGTAGCTTGTCCGGATGCCCTATTTCATTCATTGGTAATCCTCTCTATTCTCTTTTATTTGCACTCTCTCATCTTCCATCTTTCTATTTAACTTCTAGCTTTTCATTCTGTTTGATTTTATATTTACTCATTGATCCTACTATTGTTTTTTCGTACTCCGCATAGCTTTATTAGTGAAATCTCGTATTCTAATTCCCTATTCCCTGTGGATTCGACTACCCACTCACCAGGGTAAATTTATTACTTCGACAAACCCGTGCACTTGCGGAATACACGCAAGGGGTCGTGTCAGTGATCATGAGTAGTGTAGCCGTTATCGTCTGCGTCCCTCCAAATGACAGAACTACATAAACAAGTACATAGGAAATATAAAACTATACACAGTAAACCAATTAATATACACAGTAAGTATACAACTATACACATGAAACTATGTACGATACACAGGAACTAATTACTATACACAGGAAAATACAAACTATATGCAGGTAACAAATTATGTACATAGGAAATGAAAAGATGCACATCCAACATACATAATACACACGAAGTCATAAATAAACACAGAACTCAGCATGTTGAAGACATGAGACATATGTTATACGAAATAAAAAAACAATACCTATCGACACGTGTGTTGAGGAAGAGGTCGAGGGCTGCGTGTTCCTGTTGGTTGAGCTTTGCAGAACCCGGGCAGGTCTTCTTCCTTGGAAGGAAGCCTGAGTTAGGCTTTTTGTGATCCTCACAGTAGGGCTTCCCGTTTGGATTAGTCTGATACGGAACCACCGCAAGTGGTTCCTACGCCAATTTATCGTTGCGCATCCTGGTCAGGGATTCAACTAGCATGTTTGCAGCTTGTAATGCTTCATCATCCGTGCCAGATAAGTTACTAGAGGTGGTAGCCTTCTCAACAGACTTGTCCTTCTTCACTGGTGGAGCCCTCTTCCTAGGAGCTATCTTCGTTGGAGGCTTTCTCGGTGGGACTTTTTTTGGCGGAGCTCGCTTTGCTGGTGTCTTCTTCAGTGGGGCTCGTTTTGGGGGAATTTTTGTTGGGGGACTGCTATGTTGTGTTTCTTGCAAAGCAGTGTGGTGCGTAACACGCCTGGGGAGAGTATCTTGGGATATTGCTGGACGCGGGCCAGCCACCGGGGCATCAGGAGCTCCTATTTTTAATGGAATTTCATCCTTGGCAGCATCAGGAGACAGGACATCACAAGGAGAAGGAATTCTGTCGACGTCCTCCTCCGGAACAGGTGTTTGATCCACTTCTTTCGTAGGGACAGGTATTTCAACATTTTCCGCGCTTCGATCAGCTTCGGGGAGCTGTGTTGTAGCTGATGACTGAGTTCCTTCACTGCTTGTCGGTGGAAGATTAACATCCACGCAACCAGCATCATTAGGCTGTGCGGGAATTTTCTCATCGGTGGTTGACACCGCCTCTAACTTGCCAGGACGGCGTGGAGATCTTCATGCTGACCTTTTGGATCTAAGGCTAGGAGTATGGGACGGGGCCACCGAATGTGAATGGCTGATGTCTGTTGCCGGCGCAGGGGGGACGGGGCCACCGAGTGAGTGTCAAACTTCTTCTGGTCTGCATCTTGCCGGTCACACTCGTCTATACGAGCTCGCAAATCGCGGAACTCTATTAAAACTTGTTGTAGTAAACGACGCATGTTATCATCCCCTTGGGGAACCTCCTCCGGCATCTTTTGCGGGTTGGGAGAGGATTGATCCCGACCTCGCTTCTTTGCGGGGTCAACTTTTGCCTTTTTCCCAACAGGGGGGATCTTGTTGTTGGGCGGGACTTCTTCTTGGACTCGCTAAGTTCTGAGGAACTGGCGGGGGCTTGTCTATGGGTTCTCTTAACACTACCAACCAAGAAACACTCTTCATCGTTGGATGGTAGAAGTTCGGAAAACTGAAAAGCAAAAACCAAACTTTGCAACGTTAACATATAAACACAATATTATACACAAGAAACATGAAAATGCGCACAGGAACATAATTTTATACACAAGAACACAATATTATACATAGTAACATGAAATGATACACAGGAACTAAATATTATACACAAGAAACTAATAATATACACACGAACATGATTATATACACATAAACATCATATTATACACAGGAACATCATAGTACACACAGAAAACCATTTTCATCCACATTTTACTCATTAATATATAAATAACTTACTTGTTTTTATTTGATTGATTTCAATAGTAGCTTGATGGACGCCGCCTTGATGAAACTGGACTCCCCGTAACACATTATACAGGGTGTCTTTCCTACTCTTTGTTTCTTGACGCTGCCTGTCACCTCGTAGAACCAGATGATGAGAGTAACTGAACAACCTTTCAAGTAAACTACAGCTGTGGACTTCCCTTTACAACGGAGTTGGACAGGAGTGGCTATCACCGGGATATCGTCGATCAACCACCTGTGCATAGCATGGACCCAGGCATAGCCGCCGAGTGATGCTAGATCATCAGCGTACCTTGCTACAAACGTCGGCGCATGTAGAACACTGTTCGGGAACATGATCGTCGTCATAAAGTAGACCACCAGGAGCTTCACGAAGGTCTGCTCGTCCTTGTGTTTCTTGCTCCGGACAATTGTGAGTAGGTTGTCTTTAATGGCGTCGCGGTGGCTGTTGTGCATCTTGTGCAAAAATTTCTTCTCAAAGTCTGATTCATCCTTCTCGTGCTTAAAGGATACAATGTCTTCATCACAACGGAGACCTAGGATTTGAGCAACGTCTTTGGCTCTGAACGCGAGAAGGCTTTACCCTATTTGAAAGCCTTGCTTCTTCTCATCGTACACTTGCAATACAGCGTTGAGAACCCCTCGTTCCTGTAGCACGGGAGCGACGTCCATGAAATGACCGAACTGCGTCCTGCGGAGGATATCCCAATGCTGCTTGTTTATATGCCTTTTCAACTCCAAAATCGTCTCAACAACAAGGCCAAGATAACAACTCGCGTTTACAAGTGTGTTCGCCATCTTCTATTCTATGTCAACAATGCAAACACACAGTCAAAAGAAGAAATTATACACAGCAAACCACAAAACCATACACAGGAACTCTTTCTCACCTCTACGCTGCCTTTTGCCAGTGAAACTCACCGGAGAAGTCAATACCTTGATGGAATTCGCCGAAGAACTTGACCAAAGCGTCTCACGAGGAAGAAGAGAGCAGGAAAGAAGAATGGCAACGGCCTTCACCGTAATAAGAATTAACCCAAACGTTACGGCCGCTTGGTGGTAGGGTTTCTTGTGCGCATCCCAACGCCTCGGCGCGCCAACTACCGACTGCCTTCCCAAGGAAAAAAGAGGGGCATCATCGTCATTTCACACGCGTCATCATCGCCAGATTCAATGAGGGCATTAGGGTCATTTCACACGAGTTCTAACTGCTCCGTTAACCCTGTTACCATGATTTGGACTTAAAAATAATATTTTCAAAAAGGAGGGACCTTGTGGGAAGCTGCAAACTTGAAGGGACTTCTAGGGAAAAATGATACTTGAGGGGGACTTTTTGGTACTTCCCCAATTGAAGAATTTTAAAAAAGTTAAAAAAAGTATTTTGAAAAACCTGTAGCAATTTTAAAAACTAAGTGGCATTAGTTATAATGAACCACAACTAAATTGTGAATGTCTCTCATAAAAATAAAATAAAAAATAAAAAATAAAAAAACTAGCCATTAATAAGATAAAGTCGTAAAAGATAATAATCTAGAGTATTTTACTCTAGTTAAACTAAGAATAAACAAGGAAAAACCCTGGAAAAACTTAGAAAATTTTAAAAACATAAATAAAAATGGATTAGAAGTTAGGATAGAATATCCTAACTCATAAATTAAAAATAATGAAAACCCAAGAACCGAAAATAGGTTAAAAAAAACTCAAAGAGAGAATTATGTTTGAATTAAGAAATTTACTAGAGCCTAGATCTCTAGAAGAAGTAGAAGAAATGATAGAATTAAACAATCAAAATTATTTAAAACAAGTAGAGAATACATAGATTTCAAGACTGGTCTTCCTTATCATCATAAACCATCTTCTAAATATAAGACAATTCAATCCAATCCAGTTGGGATATAGAATTAAACAAGAAAATAATAAAGATAGAAGGTAAGAAAAATCAATAAAATGAACAAATAAGTAGAAATCAAGAAATTCGGAGATCTAAATGAAGCATTAGTACACCTACAACAGCAATTAAAAATTTTACAAGAAACGATAGAATGTTTTGGAAAACCTTTAGAAATAGAACTGTTTGGACCCCCCCCCCCCCCCTATTATTTAAGAAAGACAGTTCAAAATCAATTAGAACTATTGGAAAATTGATATGTAAATGCACCACTGGGGGGTTCTAGCACCACTGGCGGACAGTATTTCGGGCCATGCCGTATCGATGAACCTCGACCCCCGGGTAGATGAAGCCAGTGATTCCCATTCAACTGTCAACGAAACACCGGCTTGTGAAGCCAAGGAATCGGATGATTCTATCTTCGAGTTTGAGATCAACCTTAGGAAAATCTTGCCGGGGTTGCAGACCAGTTCCCACACTGATATGGCTATGAATTCCAGGGGAACTCGTAGAAGTGAGAGACCAAAGAAGCCCTCATCCCGGTTCAATGAAGAGGCAGGGTTTGTTGCGGAGCCGCCCAAGTCGGCCAAGAAACGAGTACAAAAGAGCGACTCGGAAGAAGGTACATGCCCCAAGCCTTTACTTTTCGCTGATTTGTCCAATGCTCAACTTGCTAATTATTGTGATGCTTGTGGTATTTCCTTTACTTCTGATGTTAATGATTGCCTTGATCATCTTCGCATTTTAGAACACTCTAGGTCGGTACACTTGAGTAGTGCGGCATCCTCTGCGGAGTATTGCGTTTCCCTAGGTGTTTAATGAATTTCATATCTTGGAATGTTAAGGGGCTAGGGAGACCGGCAAAACGGTTTCTGGTTAAAGATTTTTTAAATTTGCATTTTGCTGACATCTGTTGTCTCCAAGAGTCCAAACTTGAGGAGATTTCACCCGAGCTGTGGAGAGAAATAGGGGGTAGTAGGCTGGACCAATTTTTCTCTGTGTCGGCACGCGGGTCGGCAGGGGGAATCATTGTCGGGTGGAACAGTGCTATCCTGACTGCCAAGCTCCTGAATTTGGGCACTTTTAGCTTAACTGTGGAATTTATCTCCAAGTTTGACAATGCGGTTTGGAAATGTACTTTGGTCTATGGTCCTAATGCCAGGAATTTGAAAGAGGCATTTTGGAAGGAGCTTAGGGAGTGTGTCGACAACCTGGATGTGCCTTAGGTTATCGGCGGTGACTTCAATGCTATCTTTGATATAGGGGACAAAAACTCAGGACAACCAAACTTGGATGACATCAGAATGGTGAACTCCTTCCTCTAAGATATGGACCTGTTAGAACCCCCTTTGTTGGGGAGAAAATTCTCGTGGACTAACGGACAAGCGGACCCTGTCTGGGTTAAGTTAGACCGTTTTCTGGTTAATGGTGCTTGTGCCAATCGGTACCCTAAACTGCTACTAAATAGCCTTCCCAGATTAGGTTCAGACCACGTCCCCTTGCGCCTCAAAGTGGGTTTTCATCGTTCCAACCCACGCTCTTTCCGTTATGAGTTAGTCTGGCATAACGCGGAGGGATTCACGGACCTGATCTCCTCGTGGTGGAACGGCATTGACCCCCAGGGCTGTGGGGCTTTCATTTTTTCCAAGAAAGTTGCTCATCTTAAAGGAAAATTGCGTCACTGGTCGAAATTTTTCTTTTGGCTCGATTAAACTTAAGAAACTGGGGCTCCTACATGAGCTCAAAGGCCTGGATGTGATACGTGAATATCGGTACCTCTCTGTTGTTGAGCGTTGGTGACACGACCTTTTGCGTGTGTACCGCAAGTGCACGGCCTTGTCAAAGTAATAAAATTACCCTGGTGAGTGGGTAGTCGAATCCACAGGGAATAGGGATTTAGAATACAAGAATTCACTATTTAATTATGCGGTGTACGAAAAGAAATAATCGGAGTGATGAATGAATTTATGGAAACAATTAGAATAAAAGACAAGAAAGTAAATAGAGAGATGAAAGACAAGAGAAAAGCAAGTAGAAGTTAAAAGGAAAAGGCTAGCAATGGGTGAGATAGGGTATCCGGATAAGTTACCTCTAGGACTTATTCTTCTAGTGCAAGACTATGCTATTATACTTTTCTATTGATGTTAATTGAGTCGAGGATATCCTTAAACTCACGGTCCCAAAACTTAAGGTCAACCGTGACTAACCCCAACATTATGTCCCGGTATTAGGATTCACTACGACCCTTGACTCTCGTTGACCTGTCAACTAAGCCCCAGGAGAGTCTATCTTCCTAACCCTAACACTACGGGGGATTTCTTTAAGCTCTAGGGATTCCTAGTGATAAAACCTGTTCCTCTATGTAGTTCTAACCCTTTGGTCCAGGTGGAAGAACCCTAGTCTGGATTGAGTCCTAAAACTCTATCTCGACCGCTAATTAACCAAGGAAACGGAGGTAGGGAGAAATCACACCGGAAGGGAAAGGGGTACATTGCTACCTCACAACTCTTCCTCTCAACCCTCTTCAATCTTAAGGAGTCTAATCCTATAGGAGTTGTCACATCTCCTATAGAAACATAATAATCCTAGGGTTTTACAAGTCCGAATACCCATGAGTGGTTTAGTTCCTCATGGAGCTATACATGTTCATCAAAGTGTAAAATAAATTGCAAAATAAGAACATCAATGAAAACCCCCTCGCGTATGATGTGGCCGTTGTCTTGTGCTGCCGTTGGACGTCGATGACGCGCTCCGATCCTCCACAAAGTCCTCTCCGAAACCCTAGCCGCACCCTCCAGAAGTTGGAGAGAAATATAGGTCAAAAGATATTAAAAAAGTCTCCAAATCGGGCTTTAAATACGCTGAGTGCGGCTTTAAATTCTAAGTTATCGGGGCTTCACACGGACTTGTGGAATTTCCACACGCCCGTGTGAAGTTTCTGTCTTCCTGAAAAAATTACTTCACACGGCCGTGTGGAATTTCCACACCCCCGTGTGAAGTCTCTGGCTTGCTGGAAAATAATTCACACGGCCGTGTGTTAATTCCACACGCCCGTGTGAATTCTCTGGAAACTTGATCTTCGCCAGAAAATGTACAGTAACTTGCTACAGTGAATTGATACAGTATCAAAGCTACAGTAACTCACCGAAACGCTCCCGAATACGTTGTTCTTCATCGAGGCCATTGAATTGGGCACACAATCAATGGTAGACTGTGCCGATTGCTTCAAGTCTTCTTCTTGGTGAAGTTCTCCTAAGCTACACGAGTTAGACTTGTTGTGAATGTGATTGCCTTTGTGCCCCTCCAAAGGAGGTTGGCACACACTCACAAGTCTAAGTTCGTGCCTTGTTCCTTGCTTGGTCCGAAAACCTCCCAACAACGGCGAACACGACCTAACTTTGTTCTTCTTTTCCAACTTGGCTCCACAAACCTACAATGCACAAGAATACACAAATGCACACTATTTAGTGATAAAATCTGATAAAAGAGATGCTCATAGTAAGATAATAACGCTTCGCTTCACTATGACACAAGCACTTATCAAATCCCCCCACACTTAAGCTTTTACTTGTCCTCAAGCAAAAATAAAACGTGAAAATACTTGGGAAGAACAATTGAAAGTGCTTGGCCTTAGGTTCACCAAAAATATGCAAAGAAAGCATTCTACAAGTAAGGGAAAATCAAAACATTGTATAAGGTTATCATTACTCTAGCTAAAAACATGAATAAAAAAGGATAACAACTCGAAGACGTGTAAGTGTGTGCGAATTCACTCAAGAGAACCAACGAGTACTCCTCAAACTCTTATTCAAAAGGACTTATTTATATATAAAAAATAAGAGAGGAAGTAGTAGCTTCACACATCCTCGAAGGTAGCCCTTTCCTAGGCGGCCGCCAAAGGTGGCTTTCACTCTTTCGAGGAGGTAGCTCTTTCTACCGGGGTAGTAGCTTTCACGCATCCCATGAGATAGCTCTTTCTCTCATTAGGGCATAACTTGTATCCGACTTATGAGAGTAGCTTCATACTTCATGGGTGGTAGCTCTTTCAACCCCAAATGCATACATAAAAGAAAGCAATTATTCACAAACTCAGATTTTTCACTTTTTTTATTTTTTTTTTATTTTTATTTTTTTTGCATTTTCCAAAGTAAAACTAAGAACGATGATAAACTTGTCCTTAAAAACTTCAAGATTGAGTTTCCAAAAGATTTCAAGAGTGAGTAGTGTAATAGGGTGTAATCGAGCAAAAATTCCCTAAAAATTCAGGTAAAAACTAGAGCATGATAGGATACAATGTTAAAAATTCTCCTAAACTTTAAGAATACCAATCGTTGCAACTAAGGTGAACCGCCATAGGCTACATGAGCATAAGCAATTGAACGCACAAGTAAAGGTGTGTGCAATGTGAACCCCCCCCCAACACACTTAAGATGTACATTGTCCGCAATGTACGCATGCAAGCACAATAAAAATAAAAAAATAATGAAAAACAATTAGTGTGGAAGTAGGCAATTGAAACATTACTCCCCTGAACTCCAAGTGTTGCGTTTGATGGAGCTAGGTTCATTGAGAGTTGAGTCTCAATGGTTTTGTGGAGCATACACGGTCCCATGACCATGCCTATGACTATTCCTCAAATTCCTTCCATCCAAGACCATCTGCACACATACCGCAAGGGTTCAGTATAGCTCAAGAAAAACCAAAATAAAACTCGAGTATATAAAGATATGAAGATAAAATACAACTCGAGACAAATAAAAGCAAACCCCAGAAGGAGAGTCTTTTCTGAGTACTACAAGTCCAACAGAAAAAGAAAATAAAAATGCAACAGACGTAAAATAAGCTAAAATAAAACTATGACGCCTCAGCGTCGGTGTCCTGCTGTGGATCCTCTGGTGCTGCTGCCGCTGCTGGTGCTGGTGGATCTGATGCTGATGGAGACGAAGGTGGAGTCGGTGATGGGACCCGTCGGGGTCGTACCACAGATCGCTTGAACAACTGTATAACTGTGGCAAGCTGTGCCGATAACTGAGCGAACTGCGATGCCTGAGTGGCCCTCAACTCGGCCAACTCCTGCTGCATGATACCCACAGCACTCTCGAGACGCTCAAATCTGTCCTGGCCTCGAGATGGAGAAAAGATGCGCACTGGAGGTGGCTCCGGTGCTATGGGTGGTGCCTCGGCCTCTGCCCCTACCTCTGTATCCACTAGGGGTGGCTCTAACGCTGCATGGGACCCCTCGGCCTGATCTGGCTCTAGAGGCCCTGAATGGGGGATGATCAGGGCATAGACTCCTGGTCCTGATCTGCGGACCATCCCCATCAGTCTCAATGTATCTCTGGTAAGCGGGGCTGGTGTAGCAATCTTCTCGGCCCCGCGCACCCCATCTATGAGTCCCAAGCCTATGATGAGGCGTGTGATGTAGGGACCTGCAAAGATGACTCTAACCCTGGGGTACTGGCCCTGGTGGCGCATGTACTCGGCTAGAATGTGCCCCAGGTGAAATGGCTCGCTCTGTACCATGGAGTGCAAGTATAGCAGCTCCTGTCTGCTCAATACCCCTGTACTGTCCCCTCTGCCATTGATAGACCTGCTCAAGATGGCATGAATGTACCTGTACGTTGGCCGTGAAAGAAAAGTTGCCTTCGAAACCCCCGGCTCGTACTGGCCACCCCCGCACAACGTCCTGTAAATCCTCTGTGGCTTGAGGGTCCCTGGATAATCGGTGGGCAGTAATGCGTACTCCTCTGTCTCGGTGAAGGCCTGATCGTACAGGCCCATCACGATCGAGAACTGAGTGACACTCAAGCTGAAGTGTCTACCGAGGGCACGAAATTGGATCGTCTCGCCATTTGTGAAGCTATCATACCCTTAGTTGAACTCAAATCTCAACAAGACCTCGAGGGTGAGTGCTCGAGTCACTGGCTCTCTGATCGATAATAGTCGGTTCCAACTGCCTACTGCCAGTAACTCCTCAACCTCGGTCGCTACAGCGTCGCCCCCCTGTATATCTCTCAACATACTCAAGTCCGGGTAGCGCGACTGTCCAAATCGAAGTGCCGAGAGTTTCTTGAACCGTTCCCTGTGCTCTGGTAAATCAAACTCCATCTTCTCAGGAGGTGGACTAGCCTCTCGTGGGCGCTTCCCTGCTGACTTCTTAGACCTAGAAGACATACCTGCCAAGTTGCAAAAGAAAACAGTTAAAAATCAGTTCAAAAACTTAATCTGCAGAAATCCACACGGCCGTGTGTTAATTCCACACGCCCGTGTGGATCATCGGGCGAACAGAGCCTCACGGCTGTGGATGCTAAAAATTTTTTTGTTTTACACTCTAATTTGTTCCAGTCTATTTCTAAACATGGTTGCCTAGTGTTCAATCATTAAATGCAAGCGAAATACTCACAAAGAACCAATTAAATCAAGGATTTACGAAGTTTCAGGGCTTGATGTTCTTACCGACAGTGTGGATGAAGAAAAACCTTGAAATCGGCCGGAAAAACTCCAATAAAACCTCTAAAAATACTAAGGACAAGTCGAGAGAGCAATAGAGAGTGTCGGAGAGTGTTTAGAGTGGAAGAAGGAAGAGATGCGAATGATTTCTAAAAGAAACCGCTCGGCGTTTGAAATTCTGGGAATTTACACGGCCGTGTGAAAATTTCACACAGCCGTGTGCCTCTGAAATTAGGGTTCACAGGGACCAACCCACGCCCCTGTGTGCACTCTGGTCACTCTCTGACTTCCTCACACGGCCATGTGCCTTCACAAGAGACTCCACAGGGGCTGATACACGCCCCTGTGGATTCACGAGAAAAACGCAGAAGGTCTCTGGAAATCTTCACACGGCCGTGTGTTAATTCCACATGGCCATGTGCTCAACCTAGCCAAGAACACAAGGCTGGCCACATGGGCCCATCACACGCCCCTGTGACTTCTCTGTTTCATCCCGAGATTTGTCTAAGTGTTCCACACGGCCGTGTGAATACTCCACACGGCCGTGTGGCTTTCACAAGCCCTCCCACAGGGGCAGCCACATGCCCCTGTGAATTCTCTGGAAGATCAGGGATTTCTGCAGAGTTTTGATGAGTGCTATCCCGCAAGTGCACGGGTCGTCAAGTAATACCCTGTGCGTGACACAGGGGTCGTATTCCCTGCGGCCCGAGAAGCTACCCTTACTTCCCTTTTACAATGTTGTTTGACAATACAATTCAAGAGAGAGAGAATATAATGCAAAGAAGCTAAATAAGTAAATAACTAATGTAAACATACGAGGGCAAGATACGGGGTAAAATAGAACTAGGAGTGGTCACGGATGAGGATTCCCTTAGGGGCTACTAAGGTGAGTAGGAAGCTTGGACTAACATGCAAGTGGCTAATTGGACCGAGAAAACCCTAGATTAGGCCAACCCGATGGTCACGGAAGTCGACCCCTAATCCGGTATGGGTATTGGATACGGTACGTATACCGCCCAAGATTACCCCTACGATTGCAAAGGGTGAAGTGGTTTTCTCAAACTAGGGTTACAATACAAAATAGTACTTAACCCTAGGAGTGGAGGGGGTACAAATACCCGATGGTCACGGCGTATTTATATGTATTTCCCTTCCAAGTTTGGTGAGTCTAACACTAGGGCAATGATCATGCAACCTAGCATTTCCTAAGTCTTTTGATACATAGAGTTCTCATACATACCAAGCATGTAAAAACACCAAACAATGGATCACAAACAAGCCGCAAACAATAAATAGAACAAGATCATCCAAAACATCACAAGTTCACCCCCAAGGTTCACCTACATCCGGTGACCTTGGGGTTTAAGTGCTCATGTTCACTAAATACAACAAGAAATGCATGGAAACAACCAACAAAGGCATAAGAAGAACTCCCTCAAAGAATGAAGGCCGGAGAAGTTCCAAAGACGCCACTCCAAGGGGTGACTTCCCTAGTCTTCAACCTCCAATTGTAAGCCCTAGAACGTAGAATCTTCCCAAAACCTTGCTCTCCTCGCCAAATCCTTGCCTAGATCGCCCTCCAAGAGCTTCTTCTTCCTCAATTCGAAGGTGGTGATGAGAGGCCATAAGAAGAAAACTCAAGATGCCCTAAAAAGAAGTCTCCAAGTCCATAAAAAGGTGAGTTTGTGCCTCTTCATGGGTGAGCTCACGGTCCATATATGGCCCGTGAGGTAGCCTGTAATGCGGGACAAAAGATTCTGCAAAGTTGCGAACTGCTACAGTACTGCTACAATACCCCATCTACAGTAACTATGCTACAATGACATTGCCCCTGAATTCCATACGGTTGACCTCACGGCCGTGAGCTTGCCCGTGAGGATTTCCAGACTTAGAGAATTCTTCAAACGTTCGTGCTTCAAACTGCTACAGTGTTGCTACATTGTCCTTGACTAAAAAAACGACGATTTCAATGTCGATTTCTTCTCAAATTGCGTCGTTGAGCTCCCCAAAGCATATTTTGCACCTAAAACACGAAATAACCCAATTTAGACCACAAAAGGGCATCGATTCATTAACAAAATACAAAAATCATGCACAAGTATACTTGTAAAATACGTACATTTTGACGTTTATCAAGTTTTCACACGGCCGTGTGCCTTAACACAAGGTTTCTTACAAGGGCACCCACACGGCCCTGTGGTTTCTCTGGGATGAGAGCTTGGTTCTGCAAACTGTCACACGGGCGTGTGTTAATTCCACACGCTCGTGTGCCTCCCTTCTGAAGGTTTTCACAGGGGCAAGGTCACGCCCCTGTGCCTTCTCTGGTTGAGCCCTAATGGGTAACACATGCCCGTGTGTTAATTCCACACGACCGTGTGTTTTCTCTGGTTTATTTAAAAAAATTCACAGACTTACAGAAAAATTCAGAAAGATAACTATGATGCTTAGAGCCTGTGAAAACCATCAAAACACGACCAGATATCATCGGAAATATGCTCAACAAGCTAAATCTTCATCAATTATCGTTTAGGCACACGAAAACATCATCAATCCACAATAAAATCGCAGCATAAGCACTAAAAATTTAGAACACCAAAACTCAGACTTTTATTCATGCTAAAACTAAACTAGGTTCTAGAAAAGCATGTAAACCTTGGGTTGCCTCCCAAGAAGCGCTTGTTTAACGTTACTTAGCTTGACGTACCTGGCTTACCTTACGGAGGTTCATGAATGAAGGTTGACCTCTTTACTACAAATTGAAAACATGCATTACATAACCTTTGTAGAATAGAGGGAGAGTTAGTGATTCTGTTACCACACAAGGGTGAACCACCCTTACTCCGTTCTTGCTCATCCCCACTGTTCTTGGGTCTTTTCGTGTGGCGCCTCCTTGCTCTCTTCATCCTTCTCCTCATCTTTTTCATGGCTCCCGGGTCCGGCTTGACTTCCTTCTCAATTAGACCAAGTGAAAGCACTTCTTCCTTGTTCTCCATGTCTTGATCCGGCCAATCTTTATACGGATCCGGGTTCAGAATTTCCTGCACGTAATCATCAATTAGCTCATCGGTAGTGTCAAGAAAATATAAAGTATCATCAAAGTCAAGAGAGTGTCTCATGGCTTCGGCGAGGCGGTATGTAAGCTTGTCTTCTCCCACTCGCAATGTGAGCTCCCCGCCATCCATGTCAATCAAAGCCTTAGAAGTGCGCAAGAACGACCTTCCAAGGATCAAAGGAACCTCGACATCCTCATCGACATCCAACACCACGAAGTCAACAGGAAATATGTATTTGTTGACTTTTACTAAAACGTCTTCCACAATTCCCCTCGGATGCCTCACCGATCGGTCCGCGAGTTGAAGTGTCATCCGCGTGGGTCTAGGCTCGCCAAGCCTAGCTTTTGGAAGAACGTGTAGGGAATGACATTGATACTTTCCCCCGAGTCGGCTAATGCCATCTCTTCACCCAAGTTGCCAATGTTGCACGGTATTACGAAACTCCCGGGATCTTTTCTTTTGCTCAGCATGTTCTTTTGCAATACTGCCGAGCAATTTGCATCAAGGATCACAGACGCACTCTCCTCCAATTTCCTCTTGTTGGTCAAAAGGTCCTTCAAGAACTTCGCGTACTTAGGCATTTGGGCCAATGCTTCCGTGAATGGGATGTTGATGTGCAACTGTTTGAAAATCCCCAGAAATTTCTTGTACTGTTCGTTCTCTTGGTCATTCTTTAATCATGAAGGATAGGGGATCCTTGGCTTGTAGGGTGGTGATGCCACCTCTTTTTCCTTTGTCGCTCCTTCCTCTACCTCCACTACCTCGGGTGTCTCTTGGGTCTTATCTAGAGGGAGATTTCTCTCGACCTCTTTTCCACTCCTCAAGGTGATTGCCTTCAATTGTTCCCTCGGATTGGTCTCTGTATTACTAGGCAAACTCCCTTGAGGTCTTTCCGCTAATGTCTTCGCAATTTGCCCCACTTGATTCTCCAAATTGTGTAAGGAGGCGGTGTGATTGCGAAGTGTAGCTTCCACCGATTGGAACCTAGCATCCGATGAAGCAATAAACCATGTGAGAGCTTTCTCTAGATCGGTCATCTTTCCCTCTAGCCCGGTCACTCGGCTTTCTAAATTCGGTGCTTGTTGACCTTGAAACCCTGGTGGTGTGTTGTTCTTTTGTTGTGACTGTCCTTGGTTGCTCCATGAGAAATTTGGGTGGTTTCTCCACCCCGAATTGTATGTGCCACTATACGGGTTGCCTTGGCCTTGTCCTCTATAGTTATTTCCCACAAAATCAGCCTGCTCCACCGTACTAGCGCCTCCAATAGCAATCGGACAATCACTGGAAGCATGACCTCGCCCACAACTTCTTACTCAATGATTCTACTTATGCTGCCAAAGATGTAACTGCATCAACCTCATGAATTCTGGCCACCTTCTTTCGGTCCCTTGTGTTCCATTGATAGTTATTTATTGCCATCTCTTCAATAAGATGCCGGGTGACACGACCCCTTGCGTGTATCCCGCAAGTGCACGTGTTTGTCGAAGTAATAAATTTACCTTGGTGAGAAGGTAGTCGAATCCACAGGGAATAGGGAGATAGAATATAAGGTTTCACTAATTAAGCTATGCAGAATACGGAGAACGATAATAAGATTGATGAGTGAAAATAATGCAAAGCAATAAACTAAGTAGAGAGATGGAAGAAAAAAGTGCAAGTAGGAAAATCGAGAAGGACTAACAATGAGTAAAAGGGGGTATCCGGACAAGCTACCTCTAGGGTCTATGTTTCAAGTGCAAGACTATGATATTATACTCTCCTATTGATGTCAATTGAGTCGAGGATATCCTAAGACTCACGGTCCCAAACCTAAGGACAACCGTGACTAACTCCAACACTATGCCCGGTGTTAGGATTCACAACACCCTTCACTCTGTCACCTAGATGACTAAGCCCCAGGGGAGTCCATCTGCCTAAACCTCACACTATGTGGAGTTGCATTATGCTCTAGGGATTCCTAGTGATTAAACCTGTTCCTATACGTAATTCTAACCCTTTGGTCCAGGTGGAAGAACCCTAGTCTAGATTGAGCCCCAGCAAATAGGATTCACTACAACCCTCCACTCTATTACTTGCGTAACTAAGCCCTAGGGGAGTTTATCTACCTATTGCTTCACTCTATTTCGACCGCTATTAGATCAAGGAATCGGAGGTAGGGAGAAATCACATCGAAGGGGAAAGGGGTACATTGCTACCTCACAACTCTCCCTCTCAACCCTCTTTAATCTTGAGTAGTCTAATCCTATAGGAGTTGTCACACCTCCAAAGGAAAGCCTAGATTGCTCTCAACCCTAATGTCACGTTTAAGGGAAAACAATATGAAAGGATAATCAAGATTAAAAACTCAATTTTATTCATCAACGATGGAAAGCATAATAATCAATGTCAAAGAAACATAAGAAACCCTAAAGTTTACAAGTCCGAATACCCCACGAGGGGTTTAGCTCCTCATAGAGCTATACATGTTCATCAATGTGAGAAATAAAGCATAAAACATAGACATCAATGAAAAACCCCCTCGAATTGGTGTGGCCGTGGTCTTGTGCAAACGTCGAACCTCGAAATCGATGCCGATGACGCGCTAGAACCTCCACGAAATCCTCTCCGAAACCCTAGCCGCGCTCCAGAAAGTTGGGGAAAAGATAGGTCGAAAGATACCTCAAAAGGTTGCAAAAATCCCCTTTTATATTGTTGAATCGCGGCTTTAAAATTGGACTTATCGGGGGCTTCACACGGCCGTGTGGAATTTCCACACGCCCGTGTGAAGCTTCTGTCTCGGCTGAAAAATTAATTTCACACGGCCGTGTGGAATTTCCACACGCCCGTGTGTCTTCACTGGATGGCTGAAATTGCAAAACACACGGCCGTGTGGAATTTCCACACGCCCGTGTGACTTCTCTGTCTGGCTGGAAAATGGCTCACATGGCCGTGTGGAATTTCCACACGCCCGTGTGACTTCTCTGGAACACTAATCTTCAGCTGAACAGGCTTGGTAACTTGCCGAAACGCCTCCCGGGTCCATTGTTCTTCATCGAGGCCATTACTTGGGCACACAAGCAACGGTAGGTCGCGCCGATTGCTTCAAGTCTTCTTCTTTCGCGGGATTCTCCTAAGTAACACGGATTGGACTTGTTGTGAATGTGACTGCCTTTGTGCCCCTCCAAAAGAGGTTGGCACACATCCACAAGTCCAAATACGTGCTTCGTTCCTTGCTTGGTCCGAGAACATCCCAACATTGGCGAACGCGACCTAATTTCATTCTTCTTCTCCAATTAGGCTCCACAATACCTTCAATGCACAAGAGAACACAAATGCACACATTTAGTGATAAAATCTAATAAAAGGTATGCTTAATGTAAGATAATAGCGCTTCGCGATACTATAACACAAGCACTTATCACCGGGCTTCATCGGGAGTCTTACTTCCTAGAGTCTCTCCTGCCGCTGCATCCAAAAGTTGCTTGGTGCTTGGATTCAACCCATTGTAGAAGGTATGGATGATTATCCACTCGGGGAATCCATGTTGCGGGCACTTTTGGAGTAGCTCCTTAAACCTATCACATGTCTCGAATAGAGACTCCAATTCCACTTCATGAACGATGAAATTTCATTCCGGAGCCTCGCTGATTTTCCCGGAGGAAAGTACCTAGCCAAGAACGCCTCGGCCATCTCCTCCCATGTAGTAATAGATGCTCTCGGTAATGAATGTAACTAGTGTCTCGCTTTTCCCTTCAACGAAAATGGGAAAGCTCTCAATCTGATTGCGTCGTCTGTTACTCCATTGATCTTCAACATGTCGCACACTTCAAGAAAGTTCTCGAGATGATTGTTGGGATCTTCGTCGGCCAACCCATTAAACTGTGCGGACTGTTGCAACATTTGAATGAACGACGGCTTCAACTCAAAGTTGTTTGCGGTAATTGGGGGCCTCACAATGCTTGATTGGGTCCCCATTACCGCAGGTCTAGCAAAATCGGCCAATGTCCTTTGTTGTTCGTTCTGTTCTGCCATAGCTTCCGAACCTTCTGAATCTATGCTGGCTTGCTTGGATTGTTCTTCCACAGGCTCTTTCCCTTTACGATGTGTTCTTCGACCAATATCCGGGTCTCCTTCAACAAGAATCGAAGGGTTGCCGCGGGTCATAACCTGAAACCAACACAAAGAAAAGAAAAAATAAGAACGGCGATAGATAAAGAAAGTGTGAAATAGACAATGAAGTGAATAACTAAAGTAGCAAAAATTAGTATTAAAAATATGCCTATTCCCCGGCAACAGCGCCAAAAACTTGACACGACCTTTTGCGTGTGTACCGCAAGTGCACGGCCTTGTCGAACTAATAAAATTACCCTGGTGAGTGGGTAGTCAAATCCACAGGGAATAGGGATTTAGAATACAAGAATTCACTATTTAATTATGCAGTGTACGAAAAGAAATAATCGGAGTGATGAATGAATTTATGGAAACAATTAGAATAAAAGACAAGAAAGTAAATAGAGAGATGAAAGACAAGAGAAAAGCAAGTAGAAGTTAAAAGGAAAAAGTCTAGCAATGGGTGAGATAGGGTATCCGGACAAGTTACCTCTAGGACTTATGCTTCTAGTGCAAGACTATACTATTATACTTTTCTATTGATGTTAATTGAGTCGAGGATATCCTTAAACTCACGGTCCCAAAACTTAAGGTCAACCGTGCTAACCCCAACATTATGTCCCGGTATTAGGATTCACTACGACCCTTGACTCTCGTTGACCTGTCAACTAAGCCCCAGGGGAGTCTATCTTCCTAACACTAACACTACGGTGGATTGCTTTAAGCTCTAGGGATTCCTAGTGATAAAACCTGTTACTCTATGTAGTTCTAACCCTTTGGTCCAGGTGGAAGAACCCTTGTCTAGATTGAGTCCAAAAACTCTATCTCGACCGCTAATTAACCAAGGAAACGGAGGTAGGGAGAAATCACACCGGAAGGGAAAGGGGTACATTGCTACCTCACAACTCTCCCTCTCAACCCTCTTCAATCTTAAGGAGTCTAATCCTATAGGAGTTGTCACACCTCCAAAAGATAACCTAGATTGTTCTCAACCCTAGTGTCACGGCTAAGGAAGAACAATAGCAAAAGATAATTAAAACTGAAACTCGAACTTATTCATCAATAATGGAAAAGCAAAATAACAATGTCATAAAAACATAATAATCCTAGGGTTTTAAAAGTCCGAATACCCACGAGGGGTTTAGCTCCTCATGGAGCTATACATATTCATCAAAGTGTAAAATAAATTACAAAATAAGAACATCAATGAAAACCCCCTCGCGTATGATGTGGCCGTGGTCATGTGCTGCCGTCGCACGTCGATGACGATGCCGATGACGCGCTCCGATCCTCCACAAAGTTCTCTCCAAAACCCTAGCCGCACCCTCCAGAAGTTGGAGAGAAAGATAGGTCAAAAGATATTCAAAAAGTCTCCAAATCGGGCTTTAAATAGGCTGAGTGCGGCTTTAAATTTGAAGTTATCGGGGCTTCACACGGCCGTGTGGAATTTCCACACGCCCGTGTGAAGTCTCTGGCTTGCTGGAAAATAATTCACACGACCGTGTGTTAATTCCACACGCCCGTGTGAATTCTCTGGAAACTTGATCTTCGGCAGAAAATGCATAGTAACTTGCTACAGTAAATTGATACATTAGCAAAGCTACATTACTGCTACAATACTCGCCGAAACGCTCCCGAATACGTTGTTCTTCATCGAGGCCATTGAATTGGGCACACAATCAATAGTAGACCGTGCCGATTGCTTCAAGTCTTCTTCTTGGTAAAGTTCTCCTAAGCTACACGAGTTAGACTTATTGTGAATGTGACTGCCTTTGTGCCCCTCCAAAGGAGGTTGGCACACACTCACAAGTCCAAGTTCGTGCCTTGTTCCTTGCTTGGTCCGAAAACCTCCCAACAACGGCGAACACGACCAAACTTTGTTCTTCTTTTCCAACTTGGCTCCACAAACCTACAATGCACAAGAATACACAAATGCACACTATTTAGTGATAAAATATGATAAAAGAGATGCTCATAGTAAGATAATAACGCTTCGCGTCACTATGACACAAGCACTTATCAGTGGGCTGGAGGAGGAAATTCTGCATAACCTGCCCTTTATTCGTAAGCAGGAAGAAGTGTATTGGAAGCAACGGTCCAGATTGCAATGGTTGAAGGAAGGTGATGAAAATACCAGTTTCTTTCATGCAATGGCAAATGGGAAGAAAAATAGGAATTCCATCCCAGCTATTTGCTCTAACGGTGTCAACGTCTCCGATCCTAGGGGTATCGGGAGATGCTTTGCTGATCACTTCCAACAATATTTTGGTTGCGTAAGATCCTCACGTTATAATATTGATTTCAATAAGCTCTTTGCCAACAAAAAACATATTAATCTAGACTGGCTCGCGCGGCCTTTCACTGTTGAGGAGCTCAAAGCTGCTGTGTTTGACCTCGGTAAAGATAAAGCGCCGGGCCCCGACGGCCTTCCGTTACACTTTTTCAGACAATTCTGGGAGTTGCTTCAGCCCGATCTGGTGAAGTTGTGTGAGGACTTCTATTGGGGAAGAGCAAATTTGGAAAGAATCAATTGGGCCTATATTGCTCTCATCCCCAAGGTCGAGTCACCACAAGGTGCTGGCGACTACCGGCCTATTAGTCTCATCAACTCCTCAATTAAAATCATCTCAAAAATCCTGGCAATTCACCTTGGTGCAGTCATTAGCGAGCTTGTGGATGAAGAACAATCGGCGTACATGAAGGAACGCTGTATCCTGGACAATATGACCATGGCGGAGGAACTGATCTTCAATCTCCACAAACACAGGATACCGGGTCACATCCTTAAAGTGGATTTCGCCAAAGCTTTCGATACGGTCGATTGGGATTTCCTTTTGGAATTGCTCCGAACTAGGGGATTCAACGACCGTTTGGTGGGGTGGATCTCTTCAATACTGCAAACCTCTAAGGCTTCTTTTCTTATCAATGGCTCTCCAAATGGGTATGTCCGCTACCGCCGCGGCCTTAGACAAGGCGACCCCCTGTCCCCACTCTTGTTCATCCTTGTGACGGACGCTTTAAGTTCAATGTTTAAGCATACCCTCCGTTCGAAGATCTTGGTGGGGGTACCCCTGGGAGAGTGTGGTAATATGTGCAATCTGTACTACGCCGACGACCTTCTCATCATCACCGCAGGGGGTCTTGAAGATCTTAGGATCATCAAACTCATTCTTTACTTGTTTGAAGGGATGCCAGGGCTTGCTACCAACTTTACTAAGACCTGTCTCTACGCCACCAGCTTGGGCTTTGTTCCTGATTTGACTGCGGCAAAGTCACTGCACTACGCAGTGGGATCCTTTCCTGTCACTTATTTAGGTGTTCCTATTTCTGGAAGGCGTCCCCGCAAACAAGATTGGGAGGGTCTAATCATCAAAGTGAGAATGCGCCTCTCTTCCTGGAAAGGGAAACATCTCTTACTTGGTGGGCGACTGACCTTAATGAACTCGGTGTTGTCGGCTATTCCAATATTCTGGATGTCCATTTTCCGCTTACCTGGTTGGGTAATTAAAAAATTGGATTGCATTCGCGGTGACTTCCTGTGGTCTGGGCCAGATATTGACCAGCCAGGCTGTCGTCTGGTCCGTTGGAGTATTCTCTGCCGTCCGCGTGACCAAGGGGGTTGGGGCATTCTAGACCTTTATAAATTCAATCAGGCGCTTCTGGGCAAATGGTGGTGGAAGTTCACGACGGATAAGTCTTGGGGATGTGCAAGGGTAATTACCTTCAATTATGCCATTCCAAACTGGCAATTGTGCCCTCCCAAGAAGGGAAGGATCTCCTTCTTCTGGCAAGGGGTGCTTGGCTGTCCCCCATCTCTTAAACATTGCTTCACATTCACAATTGGCACCGGTAAGGAAACACAATTCTGGAAAGATGGTTGGCTCAATGGTATGGCGCCAATGCACGTCTGGCCTTCAGAATTCGCCAATTGTTCACATCCTGATGGGACGATTAGTGAGCTAGTGCATCTCTTGAATGATCTCCCATTCTCGCTTCATGAAGATATCATTCGCATCCGGGAGGGAATGTTAAATTCAAATCGGCAAGGTGTAGTGGGGGATAGTAAAAAGTGGAAACTGACCGTTAATGGCATCTTCTCAGTAAAATCCTATTACAACTTCCTAATTGATGGCGACTTGCGTTGCCCGGTGGCAAGTTTCTTCCGGCGCTCTTGTTCCCCAAAGAAAATCAGCCTCTTTAACTGGTTAGCCTGGCAAGATAAGATTCTCACGTCGGATAACCTGGCACGTAGGAGGTGCAACAAGCTGCCTACTGCAACTTGTGTCAGGTGCCATGCGGGGACAAAAACGGCGGATCATCTGTTTCTTCACTGCCCCATTGCTTTGCAGATTTGGGAGTACTTCGTTAATTTACTTAACCTCCCTCCCCCTCCAGTGATTTTAGCTAATCTTTGGGGGACATGGAGACTCTCCATGAGCCCTCGCAGGCGGGAGGTTGGGGGTCTAGTAGCAAAAGCGATTATCTGGATCATTTGGGTCGCTAGAAATGACTGTGTATTCAATGCTATTTATTTGCATGTCTTATGTATGATTGTGAAAGTTGATCGGTTGCTCCTATTTTGGTTCTCCTCTATTGCAGATGGTGCCAGAGATAAGATGGATGATATGATCTCTTCTGTTCGTAGAAGTCTGGATTTCGTGGGGCCACAGGCAGATGATCTCAGGGTGGATTCCCCTGCTGTGGTGGCTTCTGATATTGCCTTGGGTTAGACTTTGTCTTCTGGGTTGGTCTTGAGGAGGGCCTGTCTCCTCGCTTTTGTGTTTTGTCGTTCTTGTACCACAGCTAGTGGTATTTTGTACCTATTTTTTATTTAATTGAAGTGGTTTATCCATCTTTTCAAAAATAAAAAAAGCAGAAGCTGAAGCATTAAGTAAATTAGAACAATAAATTACTGGGTTAACTCAAAAAAGTAAATCTAAAAATGAATAATCAAGAAGCTAGCAGCGGTCGAGCAATTGAAATGCCTTCAACAGAAGCCAGTCCTACAGAACCAGACAAATGCAATGAGAGTAATGATTCTAAAAGAAAGCTCAAGATAGATTTAAAAGTTAGGGAACACCCAAAATATTGGCTGTAGCAGAAATGCATAACAAAATATATATTTCAAGCAATAGAATCTATTTAAATCTAGATTGTGTCAAGAATATTAACAAAATAATTATTGAATGGACTAAAACCATTTTCACAGCAGCATTATGAAATAAATGGGATTTAAAAACAGTAGCTAATTAATGTCCATTAACTTTTATAGGAATATGACACACCCCTTGCGTGTGTACCCCGCAAGTGCACGGGTTGTCAAAGTAATAAAATACCCTAGTGAGTGGGTAGTCGTATCCACAGGCAATAGTGTTCAGAAACAAGTGTTAATCGCTATTTAGCTATGATGGGAATCGATGATGAGAAAAGTATATATGTATAGATGCAAAAGAAAATAAAAGAGTGCAAGAAGAATAATGAGGGTAGGAGAGGTAATCGATATAACGATGGGGTACCCGGACAAAGCTTCCCCTAGGACTAATGCTTCTAGTGCAAAACTTGTATTATACTCTATAATTGATGCCTATTGAGTCGAGGACATCCTTAAACACACGGTCCCAAACCTAAGGTCAACCGTGACTAACACCAACATTATGTCCCGGCATTAGGATCCACTATGACCCTTGACTCTCGTTGATCTGTCAACTAAGCCCCAGGGGAGTCTATCTTCCTAAGCCTAACACTACGTGGGATTGCTTTAGGCTCTAGGGATTCCTAGTGATAAAACCTGTTCCTCTGTGTAGTTCTAACCCTTTGGTCCAGGTGGAAGAACCCTAGTCTAGATTAAGCCCCAGCGCGTAGGATTCACTTCAACCCTTCACTCTGTTACTCACGTAACTAAGCCCCAGGGGAGTTTTTCTGCCTAGCACTTCACTCAATTTCGACCGCTATGAAATCAAGGAAACGGAGGTAGGGAGAAACCACGTCGGAGGGGAAAGGGGTACATCGCTACCTCACAACTCTCCCTCTCAACCCTCTTCAATCCTAAGTAGTCTAACCCTATAGGAGTTGTCACACCTCCAAAGGGTAACCTAAATTGCTCTTGACACGACCTTTTGCGTGTGTACCGCAAGTGCACGGCCTTGTCGAAGTAATAAAATACCCTGGTGAGTGGTTAGTCGAATCCACAGGGAATAGGGATTTAAAACACGAATTTTCACTACTTAGCTATGCGGTGTACGAGAAAAGATAATAGATTTGATGAGTGAATTATGGAATCAAATATAAAGAGACAAGAATTAAAATAGAAAGATGATAGGTGGGAGAGTGCAGGTAGGAGTAAATAGAGAAGGACTAGCAGTGAATATGAAATAGGGTATCCGGACAAGCTACCCTAGGACTTATGCTTCTAGTGCAAGACTATGCTATTATACTTTCCTATTGATGTTAATTGAGTCGAGGAAAATCCTTAAACACACGGTCCAAAACCTAAGGTCAACCGTGACTAACCCCAACACTATGTCCCGGCAATAGGATTCACGTCAACCCTTCACTCTGTTGATTGCTCAACTAAGCCCCAGGGGAGTATTTCTACCTAAGCCTAACACTACGCGAGATTGCTTTAAGTTCTAGGGATTCCTAGTGATAAAACCTGTTCCTATGTATAGTTCTAACCCTTTGGTCCAGGTGGAAGAACCCTAGTCTAAATTGAGCCCTAGTGCGTAGGATTTACGTCACCCCAAAGCCTTGGGGGAGTTTATCTACCTAGCATTTCACTCTATCTCGACCGCTAATAAATCAAGGAATCGGAGGTAGGGAGAAATCACACCGGAAGGGAAAGGGGTACATTGCTACCTCACAACTCTCCCTCTCAACGCTCTTCAATCTTAAGTAGTCTAATCCTATAGGAGTTGTCACATCTCCAAAGGATAACCTAGATTGTTCTCAACCCTAGTGTCACGGCTAAGGAAGAACAATAGTAAAAGATAATTAAAACTGAAACTCGAATTTATTCATCAATAATGGAAAAGCATAATAACAATGTCATAGAAACATAATAATCCTAGGTTTACAAGTCCGAATACCCACGAGGGGTTTAGCTCCTCATGGAGCTATACATGTTCATCAAAATATGAAAGAAAGCACAAAACAAAAGCATCGATGACACACGGGCTTTAAATAGGCTGAGTCCTCTCCAATCCTCCACAGAGTCCTCTCCAAAACCCTAGCCGCACTCTCTAGAAGTTGGGGAGAAAGATAGGTCAAAAGATAGGAAAAGGGATCCCCAAAAGTCTGCAAAATCGGGGTTTAAATAGGCTGAGTGCGGCTTTAAATTTGGACTTATCGGGACTTCACACGGCCGTGTGGAATTAACACACGGGCGTGTGAAGTTTCTATCTGCAGAAAAATTAATTCACACGGCCGTGTGGAATTTCCACACGCCCGTGTGAATTCTCTGGAATTCTGAAATTCGACCGAAGTGAACAGTAGCTTGCTACAGTGTTTTACTACAGTAACAAACTACAGTGCTGCTACAGTCTTGCCAAAAACGCTCCCGAATCCGTCGTTCTTCATTGAGGCCATTGAATTGGGCACACAATCAATGGTAGATCGTGCCGATTGCTTCAAGTCTCCTTCTTGGCGAAGTTCTCCTAAGCTACACGAGTTATACTTGTTGTAAATGTGACTGCCTTTGTGCCCCTCCCAAGGAGGTTGGCACACACTCACAAGTCTAATCTCATGCCTTATTCCTTGCTTGGTCCGAAAACACCCCAATAACGGCGAACACGATCTAACTCATTCTTTTTCTACAAATTAGCTCCACAAACCTACAATGCATAAGAGTACACAAACACACACTATTTAGTGATAAAATCTGATAAAATAGATGCTTATAGTAATATAATAACGCTTCGCGTCACTATAACACAAGCACTTATCAGCTCTCAACCCTAGTGTCACGGCTAAGGGAAAACAATAGCAAAAGATAATTAAAATTGAAACTCAATTAAATTTCATCAATAAAGAAAGCATAATAAAAGTCATAGAAACAATATCATCCTAGGGTTTACAAGTCCGAATACCCACTAGGGTTTAGCTCTCGATGGAGCAATACAAAATCAATAAAGAGATTAAGAACATATGCATAAAAACCATAAAGAAAACCCCCTTGTAGATCGTATCGATGGTCTTGTGGAGCCGCCTAGTCTTCTCTACGAATCCCTTGTCAAGCCTAGGGCACACCTCACCGAATCGATGCCGACGAAAGCTCCCCCAATAGCTTTCTTCCAAACGATGTCGAGGTCGATGCCGAATAATCGCCTCCAAAAACCTCCAAGAACCTCTCCAAACTCTAGCCGAAAGCCCCCTAAAAGATAGGCGGAGATAGAAGGTGGTCTCCATATAGATCTGAAAACGGGCTATTTATAGGCTGAAATTCGGCCGTGTGGAAATTCCACACGCGCCGTGTGAAGTTTCTTCTTTGCTAGAAAATTAATTCACACGGCCGTGTGTTAATTCCACACGCCCGTGTGAATTCTCTGGAATTCTGAAATTCGGCCAAAACTGAACAGTAGCTTGCTACAATATTTTGCTACAGTAACAAACTACAGTGCTCGCCGAAATGCTCCCGAATTCATCGTTTTTCATCGAGGCCATTGAATTGGACACACAATCAACGGTAGATCATGTCGATTACTTCATTTCTCTTCATTGGCGAAGTTCTCCAATGCTATACGAGTTAGACTTTTGTGAATGTGACTGCCCTTGTGCCACTCAAATGGAGGTTGCCACGCACCCACAAGTCTAGATTCGTACCTTGTTTCTTGCTTGGTCCGAAAACTCCTCAACAATGGTGAACATAACCTATTCTTGCTTTTTTTCTCATTAATTCGTTTCCACAACCCTATATGCACAAAAGAACACAAATACACACATTTTAGTGATAAAATCTGATTAAAGGTATGCTCATTGTAATAACGCTTTGCATTACTATAACACGAGCACTTATCAAATCCCCCCACACTTAAGCTTTTGCTTGTCCTCAAGCAAAATAGAACGTGAAAGTATTTGGGAAGAACAATTGAAAGTGCTCGGCCTTAGGTTCACCAAAAGTATGCAAAAGAAGCATTCTACAAGTAAAGGGAAATCAAAACATTGCATAAGGTTACCATTGCTCTAGCTAAAAACTCGAATCAAGAAGGAAAAAGAACTCGAAAATGTGTAAGTGTGTGTGAACTCACTCAAGACAACCCAAAAAGTACTCCTCAAACTCTTGTTAAAAAGGACTTATTTATATATGAAAAGTAGGAAAGGAAGTAGTAGCTTCACACAACCTCGAAGGTAGCCCTTTCCTAGACGGCCGCCAAAGGTGGCTTTCACTCTTTCGAGGAGGTAGCTCTTTCTACTGTCGTAGTAGCTTTTCACGCATCCCATGAGATAGCTCTTTCTCTCATTAGGGCATAACTTGTATCCGACTTATGAGAGTAGCTACATACTTCATGGGTGGTAGCTCTTTCCACCTCAAATGCATGCATAAAACAAAGCAACTATTCACAAACTCATATATTTTTTCTTTTTCTCTTTTCCATATTTTTTTTTCATTTTTTCCATCTTTTTCATATATATTTATATATATATATATATATATATGCATTTTCCAAAGTAAAACTAAGAACGATGACAAACTTGTCCTTAAAAACTTCAAGATTGAGTTTCCAAAAGATTCCAAGAGTAAGTTGTGCAATATAAGATAATCGAGCAAAAATCCCCTAAAAATTCAAGTAGAAACTAGAGCATGATAGGATACAATGTTAAAAATTCTCCTAAACTCTAAGAATACAACCGTTGCAACTAAGGTGAACCGCCATAGGCTACATGAGCATAAGCAATTGAACGCACAAGTAAATGTGTGTGCAATGTGAACTCCCCCCCACACTTAAGATGTACATTGTCCCCAATGTAAGCATGCAAGCACAATGAAAAGTAAGCAATTAAAACAATTAGTGTAGGTGTAGGCAATTGAAACAGTACTCCCCTGAACTCCAAGTGTTGCGTTTGATGGAGCTATGTTCATTGAGAGTTGAGTCTCAATTGGTTGTGGAGCACACACTGTCACTTAACCGTGCCAATAACTAGTCCTCAAATTCCTTACTCGCAAGACCATCTGCACGTATACACAAGGGGGTTCAGTGAAGCTCAATAAAAGTAAAATAAAACAAAAGAAACATAAAGCTAAAAACGCCTCAAGCGTCGGTGTCATCCGCTTTGCGATCTCCTATGCTGCTGTCGGTGCTGATACTGGTGGATCTGGTGCTGAAAAAGAAAAGAAAAGATTGACGGAGAAAAGGAGAAAATATGTTTACCGATGAAATGGTAATCAAAAACTTGAATATGGCCGGAAAATAACTTAAAAACTCCTTAAGTAGACGAAGAGAGGGTTGGGAAGATGGGAGGAAGCATCCCTTAAGTGTGGAGGCATTTAGAATTGAAAAGGCAAAAACGATTTTAAAATTAAATTACAACTCATCGTGTTCTGTGCATCCACACGGCCGTGTGTTAATTCCACACGGCCGTGTGCCTCCACTAGTAGGGTTCACAGGGGCAGTCACACTCCCCTGTGTTTCCTCTATTTGCCTCTGAACGCACACACACGGCCGTGTGAGACATCCACACGGTCGTGTGCCTTTCACAAACTCTCTCACAGGGGCTGCCACACGCCCTTGTGTTTTCTCGGGATGGAAGGGAAGTTTCTGCAGAATTTCACACGGCCGTGTGAACTTGCCACACGTCAGTGTGCCTTAACACATGGGCACTCACAGGGGCACCCCACACACCCCTGTGGACTCTCTGGAATGAGAGCTGAAGTTCTGCAGAATGTCACATGACTGTGTAAGACATCCACACGGCCGTGTGCCCTTTACTGGGTCACTCACAGGGGCAGCTACACGGCCCCTGTGATGCTCAGGATGAGCTCTGAGATAAGTCACACGGCCGTGTGGAAATTCCACACGGCCGTGTGTTTTCTCTGGACAACTTAGAAAAATTTACAGGCTTTGCAAAAAATTTCAGAAACTTAAATACAATGTTCAGAGCCTACATATACGATAAAAATTCGACCAGAGATCCATGAAAACACACTCAAACGACCCAAAACTTCGACAATCACAATTAGATACACAAAAACACTAATAATCCATGAGAAAATCACAGCACACGCATAATAAAATGAAAACACCAACACTAGGCAATTATTAATGCTAAAACTAAACTAAGCCTAGAAAAGCAATAAAAACTTGGGTTGCCTCCCAAGAAGCGCTTGTTTAAAGTCACTAAGCTTGACGTACCTCTTTCTTACCTCAAGGCGGCTTGAAAAGAGTGTGTTCCTCCCGACAAGAACTTGCATAGCTACATCCTTTAAACCAAAAATCTACTTGCCGTTGTAGAGTATTTGTTGGAGGGTCCAACCATCTTACTTTTGGCCTCCAAGGAAACAATTTTGGTTGGGAATTGTCCAAGCTTGGCATAGGTGGGTCATTGGATGGTTTAAATATCCTCCCCACATCTTTTTCCCTTCCCAAAATCTCTTTCTTGCTTTTTGTGAGTTGATCAATCCCAAAGAAGGATGCTTGTTCCATTACCTTAGGGTTTGCTTCTTGTATACTTCCATCTTGAAAGGAACATGACACTAGCAAATCCCCTTGAAAATTTCCTTGTTCACAAGCACCATCTTCATTCAAGCAATCCCAATTCTCCAAACAATGTTCATCTTTTTCCTCTTCAATTTCTACAGCAATGTACTCTGTCTGCCCCGTTTCTTCATTATCGTTCAATACCACATCATCTCTACAAGGAACTTGCGTTGCTTGCTCAAATACTTCATTTTCCTTGGAGAGTGTGTCAAGTATCCATCCTAATTGATGCTCAAGGTTGTTATAGGAGGCTTCATGACATTTTTGTGTGGCTTCCATACTTTGGCAAGAGGCATCGGATGCTTTAATAAAGTTATCTATCGTTTTTTTCCATTGAGGTGCATCCTCTTCAAGTACCTTATCCTTTTGAAATTGCTCTTGAGGTGCTTCCCAATGTTGTCCATCATTATTCCATGAAAAATTTGGGTAGCTCCTTTCATTTGGATGATATATGTTGTAGCATGGATTGCTTGGTTGTTGTGAAGCAATAATTCTATCAAACCTTGTACTGAGAGCTTCAACTTGAGAATATAGCTCAATGATTGCATCAATCTCCATTTAGGCTCCTTGCAAGAAAAAGTAAGACAAAACAAAAGAAAGCAACTAACAATGATGGAAGAATAATAAAAGGTGAAATAGAATGAATGATGAATAGCTAAAGTAGCAAAGTACAAATGTCTCTAAAACGCCTATTCCCGGCAACGGCACCAAAAACTTGACACACCCCTTGCGTGTGTACCCCGCAAGTGCACGGGTTGTCGAAGTAATAAAATACCATGGTGAGTGGATAGTCGTATCCACAGGGAATAGTGTAGAGAAACAATTGTTAATCGCTATTTAGCTATGATGGGAATCGATGATGAGAAAAGTATATATGTATAGATGCAAAAGAAAATAAAAGAGTGCAAGAAGAATAATGAGGGTAGGAGAGGTAATCGATATAACGATGGGGTACCCGGACAAAGCTTCTCCTAGGACTAATGCTTCTAGTGCAAAACTTGTATTATACTCTATAATTGATGCCTATTGAGTCGTGGACATCCTTAAACACACGGTCCCAAACCTAAGGTCAACCGTAACTAACCCCAACATTATGTCCCGGCATTAGGATCCACTATGACCCTTGACTCTCGTTGACCTGTCAACTAAGCCCCAGGGGAGTCTATCTTCCTAAGCCTAACACTACGTGGGATTGCTTTAGGCTCTAGGGATTCCTAGTGATAAAACCTGTTCCTCTGTGTAGTTCTAACCCTTTGGTCCAGGTGGAAGAACCCTAGTCTAGATTAAGCCCCAGCGCGTAGGATTCACTTCAACCCTTCACTCTGTTACTCGCGTAACTAAGCCCCAGGGGAGTTTTTCTGCCTAGCACTTCACTCTATTTCGACCTCTATGAAATCAAGGAAACGGAGGTAGGGAGAAACCACGTCGGAGGGGAAAGGGGTACATCGCTACCTCGCAACTCTCCCTCTCAACCCTCTTCAATCCTAAGTAGTCTAACCCTATAGGAGTTGTCACACCTCCAAAGGGTAACGTAAATTGCTCTCAACCCTAGTGTCACGGCTAAGGGAAAACAATAGCAAAAGATAATTAAAATTGAAACTCAATTAAATTCATCAATAAAGAAAGCATAATAAAAGTCATACAAACAATATCATCCTAGGGTTTACAAGTCCGAATACCCACTAGGGTTTAGCTCTCCATGGAGCAATACAAAATCAATAAAGAGATTAAGAACATATGCATAAAAACCATAAAGAAAACCCCCTTGTAGATCATATCGATGGTCTTGTGGAGCCGCCTAGTCTTCTCCACGAATCCCTTGTCAAGCCTAGGGCACACCTCGCCGAATCGATGCCGACGAAAGCTCCCCCAATAGCTTTCTTCCAAAGGATGTCGATGTCGATGCCAAATAATCGCCTCCAAAAACCTCCAAGAACCTCTCCAAACCCTAGACGAAAGCCCCCCAAAAGATAGGCGGAGATAGAAGGGGGGTCTCCATATAGATCTGAAAACGGGCTATTTATAGGCTGAAATTCGGCTATGTGGAAATTCCACACGCGTCGTGTGAAGTTTCTTCCTTGCTGGAAAATTAATTCACACGGCCGTGTGTTAATTCCACACGCCCGTGTGAATTCTCTGGAATTCTGAAATTCGGCCGAAACTGAACAGTAGCTTTGCATTACTATAACACGAGCACTTATCAGAATACTTTCAGATTGGTGGGAAGGTTTAACTAAAACCCAAAAAGAAGATATTAAAAGTTAAACGGCTACAACCTCCCAGCAAATCATAAACAATTTTAAAAATGCCCTATGAAGGTAATTTCCTGGGGAAAGGCGGGACATAAATATTGAAAGTGAAAAATTAAAATCAAGCAAAAGCTGAATATATGCTAATAAATTTACACCTCTATGATATGTGTGAAATAGAAGAATACATGTGTCAATTTCAGAAAATATATTATCAAATTTATAACATAGGAGATACGAACAAAGGATTATACCTAAATTAATTTTATCAAAAAATACCAAAACCTTGGAGACTGAAATTTCTAAGGGAATACCCAAATACATAGAAAATAGTGATGATACATTAGGAGTCCGAATAATATTCCTAAGACAGAAACTAGAAGAATGGTGTTTAGAATACAGATTAAATCGAAAAGCTGGGGGAAAAAAATAAAGCAAGGGTTATGCCATAATGAGATAATAAAGCAATATCACATAGGTTGCTCACAAACAATTGAAAACAATAAATTCAAATTCAAAAGGAAGCTTAAGATAAAAATTTCTAAAAGAAAAATCTTGAGAAAAAAGCCTATAAATAAAAGGAAATTTACGCCCAAAATAGTGTGAATGTTTCCTGTGTCTACCATAAATACCAATGGAATAGAACTAAAAGAAATTAAAGAAATAAAGGATTTGACCCAAGAAAGTGAATATCAACCACTATGTTATCTTACAAAAATTAGCAGTGGTAATCCTACAGAGTTCTACCCGTGCGGCACTTGCTTCCCACAAGTCAGCTTGTTGCCCAAGAATAAACCGAGAAATGACACAACCATGAAGGAATAAAGAGAATGACACTAAATGTGAAGAGAGAAAAAAGTAACTCTCTATATTGAGAATGGAAGCTTTACAACTAGGCCACTTAGAACAACAAGGTTCTTCTTGGAACCCTCCTAGTTCCTAAGAATACAAGAGAAGAAGAAGCTCTCTTGAGTGAGCTCTTGAGAATGAGATGAATGAAAGGGAGAAAGGGATGGTCACAAATGAAGAATACGGACTCTTTTTATTGCTTCATTAAGGGAATCCTCTCCAAGGGCATGTGGACGAATGTTTCCCGAGAAGTAAGGGTGTGATTGATCGAGTTCAAGCTGAGCAACAAGTTGTTCAAGCTTGAGCTCGGTTGAAAACTCGTTGCTTGATACTCGGCTCGAACTCAATCAAGTTTTATTTTTGTAGCTCGAGCTCGACTCGATACATAAATCGAGCTACTCGAGCTCGCTCGATTAAGCTCGATAAAAACTAATAAACTTGATCTGATCATAGATAATTTTATATTCGAACTCGAATTCGGGCTCAAGCTCGAGCTCGAACTTGATTATATATATAAAACAAACATATAATATATATAAACCAAGAAGTTCCATGTCCAAGAACAAACAAACAAGGCTGATTCCTTTACAAGAACAAGACAACGATTTTTCTCCTGTTCATCTGGTCCTGTTGGTCATGCATGCTCCTCACTTGGTCTCCTACTAGCTAAAATATGTCCCTCCTCTATCGACAGCACCAGATAATTGTTGTTCATCCTCCCGTGATGTCTCAATAGTCCACCAACTAATCGAGAGACAATCTTCACCAGTACGTGTCTGCTCACATGGGTACTGATCGCAATTCCTCATGTTCTAAGTCTTGGCACAAGTCGAGCTGGTTGCCTCTCCGCTCCCGGTCATGAAACCCGATCATGTCTAAGTAAAATATTCGACCGCACAGAAGAACTGAGATCCGTCTAAGGAAATGAAATAACCATCCCCAGCTTCCCCGGCCGTGTCATGCCCGCGCCAAGGGCGTGATGCAAAAAAAGCCCTGTCACAAACCTCCCCCACCGGGAGAGTCCGACGTCCTCATCAGAGGGGAACTAAAGAAGTTCACAATCAACTCTTCGAACTGGTAAAGGGTGGTATCCTTTTCCTAACTTACTTTTGAATCCGAAAGCCCTTTCACTTGACAAGGAAGAAGACCCACCTGTTCTTCTTACTCTGTCTTTCCACCTTGCGCCAAAAGATCTTCTCGGCCACCCGAGTAAACTCCTTCTACACCATTGGTGGTGCATGCTCCGTCCGACTCCTCTACAATTAAGCGTTGTCCTCATGACATGGCTTCAAATAACTAACATGGAAGGTTGGGTGTAGCTTCAATCTCTCCCAAAATTTAAGCACGTATACAAAATTTCCCACCTTCTGGACGATCTCAAATGGCCCTAATATCGAGAAATCAATCCCTTGTGCACATCTTCCGGTGCAGCTTCTTTCAGACCTGTAACATTAACTTAAGCTACATTCGGTTGCCAACTTGGAACTCCAAGGGCCTCCTCCCGTGGTCCGTATACTTCTTCATCCGTCGGGTCGCCTTAGCAAGCCTATCATTTTCCCTCTTCATCATCTACTATCGCTCCAAGGCCCAATTGTGAATGGTAGAACATCCTTCACGGGCACGGCGCTTAGCTATCTCAAGGGGTGACAGAGGCTAATACCATAAGCCAAATCAAATGGACTCTTACTCATTGATGAAGACCGATGTATGTTGTAGGAGAACTGGACTGTATCAAGTAAATCTAGCCAGTTCTTCTCTGAAGCCAAGACATAGTGATGTAGGTACTTCAACAAAGCATTGATGCGCTCTATTTGACCATCTGTCTGGGGGTGGTTAGCCCTTTGAAAACTTTCGTTCGGTCCCAAGCAACCTGAACAAGGCCATCCAAAATCTTTCTGTAAAACAAGCATCTCGATCACTGACTATGTCATGTGGCACACCAAAATGCTTCACCACATGACGAAAGAACATCTCGATCACTGACTATCTCGCTAGAGTTGGGATGAAGATGGCATATTTTGTGAACCTGTCAACCACCATCATAACCGACGTCATGTTGTTGACCTTAGAAAACTTGAAGATAAAATCCATGGAAACAGACACCCATGGTCGATTCGGGACCGGTAGCGACTGAAGTAGCCCTGCTTCCCCCCTCCGCTCTAGTTTATCTTGTTGTCACACAAAACATGATTTGATATATACCTCAATATCCTCCTCCATATCCGGCCAATAGTAATGTTAAGCCATCAAAACCTTCATCCTGTCTCTCTCGAGGTCACCTGCCCATCATGAATCATAATGCTCCTTCATTAGGGTCAATTATAGCTTTCCCACCTTGGGAACAAATAATCAACCTCCGTTGGCATGGAGTAAGCCATCCTCCACCCAATATTGGCGTATCACGCCAGTTTAGACGTCGCGTACCAGCTTTATGTACTGCGTGTCCGTCTTCGCCACCTCCCAGATCTGCTCCATCAGGTCTGTCATCACTTGGGTCAGCGCGTCCATATACTCCACCATCTGCTTCCGACGTCGGTGACTTGGTTATGTCAGCCAGGTTTGTGCTGCCACTCAAAGTGATACTCTTGGAAGAACTCTTGCTAGCGAGCCTACCTTGGTGAGGGCTTCTTTTATGTAGCGAAGTAGGTATTGACGATGTCATCTGTCTTTATCACAAAATGAGTACCTAAAAGATAAACACGCCATACCTAAAGGTAGTGGATTACCGCCAACAATTCCTTCTCATGGGCAGAGTGCTTCAGTTCAACCTCCTTCAACTTCCAGATCTCAAATGCAATTGGATGGCTCTCTTGAACTAGGACCCCGCTGACTGCCTTATGCGAGGCATCGGTATGCACCTCAAAAAGTAACTCAAAGTTTAGGAGCCTCAACAACGGTTTGGTGGAGATGACTGCCTTCAATTTGTCAAAAGCCTTCACTTGATCTTCATCCCGGCCCATGCTCAATTCTTCCTTAGAAGATAGGTAAGGGGTGTCAATCTTAGAGTACCTCTTAATAAATTTTCAGTAGTAGTTGGCAAGCACAAGGAATGATTGTATCTCCGAAATCTTAGATGGCTCCAGCCACTCTAAGATAGCTTCAACCTTCCTTTGATCCATCCAGACCTTTCCTTGAGCTATCAAATGCCCCAGGAACTTGATATTGTGTTGTGCAATCTCGCACATCTCCATCTCGAGGAAGAGTTGCCTTGTTATAGAGTCACGCTGCCGCAAAGGTACTTCCATACCCTCTTGCTTAGTGCTAACAAGATAACATAGCATGAGAACTAATATCCTTGATTCCAAATTACAAAGAGTTCAATGGAAAATACATCACAACAAAATGGAATGTAACAACGTTCACTTTGACTTAACAGAATAATAAAAACTCAGTTCCATTTGTTGATGTATGCCATGTCACCTCCGCCAGCCAACATCAGCACTGAGTGTTGGCCGTGGCGCCGGCCATGGCCCTGCCCATCTAGAGAGTCACTGGACATTTGGAGGAATCTAAAGGAGTATAGGATTTCTAGCTTATGTTGGTCTCCGACTTTGCCTTTGTGATAGTCTCCCTCGGGCGGTTCATGCTAAGCTCGGTGGTGCAGATTTCAACAGAAGGAAAACTTGTCGTGGATGTGCTTTAGACTAACATGTCCCACCCGCTCTACAACCATGCGCTTCTGAGGGATCCCATCGAGGAGGTGCTTTGAACCTAAGTGTCCTATCCATTCCCTGACTGTCAACTTCCGAGAAAATAGCTTCAGCCACGTGACATTTGGTGTTCGAGCTCATTCCTGAGTTCGATTCGATACCTGCTCACCCTTATGTACCTCCTAGCACTTGGTCTTGGCCCATCGCAGGAACTAGGTGCCCATACTCCTGTGTGGAGGGAACGGCAACCGGTACGTGGATGGGCCCGAATGTACTATCCCGTGCCCTTGCCTCATTTATCAGCTTTGTCAGTAGGTACTCCAACCGACTGGTAATCCCTTCAAGGCGGTCTTCTATCTCAAGCATCCATCTTTTCATCTTTTCCTTCTGTTGGTTTAATACCAATTAACACAGGGCAGTCCTTCAGAGTTCTACCCGTATTTGTGGCATTTCTCGGTTTATTCTGTGGCAACAAGCTGACTTGTGGGAAGCAATTACTGCACCTGCACGGGTAGAACTCTGAAAGATTACCCGTGTCAACTGGTATCAGAGCTACAGAAAAAAAAAGAAGATGAAAAGCTGGATGCGTGAGATGGAAGATCGCATAGAATTACTGGAGGGATGGATGGAGTACCTTGAAGGGATTACCAGTCGGTTGGTGTACCTGATGACCAACCTAATAAATAAATCAAGGACTCTGGGTAATACGTCCGGCCCCATCCTCACGTCGATTGGCGTTCCCTCCACACAGGCGTCTGGGGCGCCTAGTTTCTGCGATGGGCAAAGACCAAGTGCTAGGAGGTGCATGATGGAGAGCAGGTATCGGATTGAACTCAAGAGGGAGCTCATACGTGAAAGGTCGCGTAGCTGAAGCTATATTCTCATAAGTGGACAGTCGGGGAATGAGTGGGACACTTGGGTTCAAGGCACCTCCTCAACAGGATCCCTCGGGAGCACATGGTTGTGGAGCTGGTGGGACACATTAGTTTAAAAAATATCCATGACAGCTTCACCTTCCATCGAAATCTACAACACTGGGCCTAGCACGAACCACCAGAGGAAGATTATTACAAAAGATAAAGCCGGGAACCAACATAGGTAATGAATCCTATGCTCATTTAGATTTCTTCGACAGCCTAATGATCCTCCAGATGGATAGGACCATGACCGGCGCCATGGCCAACAGTCAGTGCTGATGCTGCCTGGCGGAGGTGACAAGCCATACAGTAAGAAAGGGAACCAGGTTTTTATTATTCTGTTGAGTCAAAGTGAACGTTATTACATTCCATTTTGTTGTGATGTATTTTTCTTTGAACTCTTTGTAATTTGGAATCAAGGACATTAGTCCTTATGCTATGTTATCTTGTTAGCACTAAATAAGAGGGTATGAGAGTCTCTTTGCGGCAGCATAACTCTATAACAAGGCAACTCTTCATCTAGATGGGGAAGTGCGAGATTGCACAGCGCAGTATCAAGTTCCTTAGGCACTTGATAGCACAAGAAGAGGTCTAGATGGACCAATGAAAGATTAAGCCTATCTTAGAGTGGTCGGCGTCATCCAAGATTTCGGAGCTACGATCATTCCTTAGGCTTGCCAACTATTAGTGGAAATTTATTAAGGGGTATTCCAAGATTGTGACAACCCTTACCGATCTTCTAAGGAAGGACCAGGCATAGGGCTGGTATGAAGATCAAGTGAAGGCTTTTGAAAAGCTGAAAGCGGCCATCTCCAAAGAGCCGGTGTTGAGGCTCCCAAACTTTGAGTTACTTTTCGAGGTGCATAGTGATGCCTCGGGTAAGGCAGTTGGCAGAGTTCTTGTTCAAGAATGTCATCTTGTTGCATTTGAGAGCTGGAAGTTGAAAGATGCCGAATTGAAGTACTCCACCCATGAGAAGAAAATGTTGGAGTTAATCCACTGCCTTCTGGTATAGCACGTTTATCTTTTGGGTACTCACTTTGTGATAAAGACAAATAACGTCGCCAACACCTACTTCGCTATATAAAAGAAGCTCTTGCCAAGGTAGACTCACTGGCAAGAGTTCCTCCAAGAGTATCACTTTGAGTGGCAGCACAAACCAAGCCGACATAACCAAGTTGTCGACGTTAGTTAGAAGCAGGTGTTGGAGTATATGGCAGCGATGGCCCAAGTGATGACGGACCTGACAGAAGAAATCCTGGAGGTGGTGAAGACGGACGCGCAATACATGAAGCTGGTGTGATACACTGATATGGAGGATGGCTTACTCCACACCAAGGAAGGCTGTTTATTTATTCCCAAGAGTGGAAAATCGCGACTGTCCCTAATGAAAGGGCATCATGACTCAGGGTGGGCAGGTCACCCTGGGAGAGACAGGATAAAGGCTTTGATAGTAAAAATTTTGGTCGGACCACGAATGAGATGGATCACCTATGGTTTTCTTCAAAATTCAATTTTAAACTATAATAAAATAGATAAAATGATTAAACCAGAAAAAATAATTTTTTTTTGTGAATTTAAAAATATAAAAATCATGCATCATAAAGTAAAGGGTTTTGAAAACTAGTTAAAAAAGTCTTTTAGCTAAAAGGCAAAAAGTTTTAGATTGCCATAGGAAAATGAGGGTTATGGCTTTCAACACCAAATTGAAGTCTTCTTGAACTCTTCTATTAATTAAAAAAAAAATGAAGTGCCATTTTAGTCCATGAACTCAACTTTGCAATCGGTTTACATTTTCAACTTAAAATGAGTCATTTAAATTTATGAAATTAGAGAATGAAACACTTTAAGCCATTTTTATATTACAAAATTCTTCTTATAATATTTTATATTATTTTCATTGCTAACATTGAAAACGAGATTTACCATCTATTTGGATGACAGTAACTTGCATAAAGTCATTAATTTGTTTGGGAACTAAAAAAGAGGAAAAGGTTCCCCTCTCTAGCTGAATAAAGTTTACCATCACCATGGCAATGACCATTCGACACAAAGTGGTGGGAATAACTATTTCCCACCCTTAAAATTAGATAGGTATAAGTTTTTAAATAATCCCTCTACTTTTTTCAAACTCAACCTTTTAGTTTTTTATTTCAAATTGTAACATTTTAGTCCCCCTACTACTTTTAAGTGAGTTATATCAGTCCCTTAAACCCTAAACCATAATCCTAAGTAGTAGAGCGATTAAAAGGTGACAATTTGAAGTAACAGACTAAAAAGGTAAGTTTGAAAAAGTAGAAGGCATGTTCAGGTAATTCTACCCAATGTTTTGAAATCCGACCTGGGAGTGTGACCCGAGAAGGCTCTTGGGTCACGGGTTAATTGTTAAACCGCGGTTGAACTTGGTTGACCAGGTTATATATACGTATATATACCCGATAGATACAACATCTTTTAATATCATATAACAAATTAGTATGATTTATAAGCGTAATGATTACCATGTATATGGATGAGATAAATCATAAGTATATTTTCGATGATTTTATTAACAAAAAAATAATGTAAAATGTACTCAGATTTAAGACCGATTATAATTAACCCAATTTGGCTCTCAAAAGTTTAGTATTTATTGATATTTAATTAGATTATGCATACTAATATTTATGTTTCATGTGTTTGTGAAATTAAAAGGAGCATAAATTCTTAGTTTTTGAAAGATAGGACAGTACACAAGTTTATTATAAAATAAACTTATATAAAAAATACATACTTTTAGAAATTTCAACCTTAGACAATACAAAATTTTATTATAAAATAAATTTATATTAAAAAATGCATTCTTTAAGTTTTGAACCGAAGACCTCACCTTTGCTTGAAAAACAATTAACCACCTTAGCTATGGTAGGTTCAAACCCAAAAGAAAATTAAAATTAAAATAATATTGTTATTAATAAACCCTGGTTGACCCAACCTGGTGATCTGGGCAAGTCCGGTTGAACTAGGTGCAACTGGCTAGGTCATCTCGGGTTTCAAAACACTAATTATACCAATTAGATATGTACCCCTCAACAAATGCCAAAATTCTTCAAATCTTTCCTTTCTCATCTAAAATGCTTCACATTCTTCTTCTTTATGCCTCTCCTGCTGTTTGACCTAATTGCCAATTCTGATAATCTTTTTCTCTTGATTATCTAGCAGAATAGCCAAATTTGTAGCACTTCCTCTCCTCTACTCAAAGAGATTTCATTTCTTTTCACTTGGTTTTGGTTTGGGAATTAATTTTTGCAATCATGATTGATGTTTGGTTTCATTATAGTTTGTCACTTTGGATGATATTTTTTTCTTTTAGATAAATCAAGATCTTTGGTTCTAAGGGAAGCATCATATGTGTGACACACTATTTTTTTTCTTTTTCTTATTTGCTTCAATCCTAAATCTACTTGTTGTTGTACTATAATTTGTTTGAAATTTTCATTAAACAAATAATGAAAACTAAAAGTAGGGAACGATTAATGAGGATAAATTTGATTTATTCTTCATATCTCTTGGTTATTGTATTTGTGCCCAAAACCATTATAACATGAGATGAAATCACATTCGAAAGTTGGGATTTGGATATTTATATGGGTTCAATTGTGCATTAAATTTCAGTTACCCTGTAAAATACATAGCATTTTTCTGGAATTTTCTCTCCAACCCTTCATTGGTTTCCTTCGCAAATTGCCAGAATTAGAAATCAAATTGTTTGTATGCCTACATTGACATGGACTCTAGAAAAGTTATGCCCATATTAATCTACCGTATGGATGCTCCATCACTCCAATTAAACATTTCAAGAGCTCTTTATGTTGGGTAAATTTCTTGGTTGGGTAGTAACTTTTGGTCAAATCTCACTTTGAGCGCTAACCTTCAATTCGTACCAAAGTGAGTACTACGTTTCTATTCTCTTTCACCAACTGAGCACTTGGCCTTTTCCAGTGAGAAACTTATGACGTGGCCGTCGGATTGATTGCATGGACTCCTATTTTCCACGTAAGAGGTTGTCGTGGAACTTTCCACGTCAGCAACTTACCCACATCAGCGAGAAAAGACCCACTTAGGCATATTCTAAGTGAGCACTTAACTTCAAATCGTTTTAACCTTTTAACCCTAGTTTTTTACAACAGTGATGAGGGTGAAATCGGCTGCAACAGTGCACCGATTAAGGCATCTAAGCGAAGGCAAGAAAGAGGTACGACAGTTTCAGTGGCGAGCAGTGTTGAGATTGGGCCGGAACTCCATCAGAATGTAAGGAAAGCTTTAGCAAGCAGTGCAACCAAAGACGAAGCATTATGGAGGTCGACTAGGTAGTAAGGCTACCGGAGTTAGAACCACCATTTTACCCTAACTTGAATTCAATGTTACGGATCTAGATGAATAGAATTAAAGGCTGAATTTAATGTTATTGTAAGTTTCTTTTTCACCCAATTCATGTTCGTACATCCATGTGTTGAGTTATGATTAGGTGATTCAAAACAAAGTTGGAGCTTAGATATTCTTCCAAATTTGAATTTAGTGTAGGTACCACGTGTTGCCGACTTTGTACATTTCTCCAGAATGTACCTGTGTGGTCCATGTATATGCAGTGTTATCACGTGGTTTAACCATTTAAGTTGCTATGATAGAAAAAAGTAAATTAATGATGTGTACCTGTCTGAATGATAAAATACAGATTATAGAGGACTAGCTAAGCTACTAGTAAGAATATAGTAACCAGAAGCGTACAACACACCACAAAATAGTGTTAAATGATATGAATATAAATGGCAAACCTCCATTGATTTAGAATATACAAAATGACATTCCTTACCATGAACATGTATTACAAGAATAGATATGCATACAAGCAATCTAGCCAAGTTAGGCGTCAAGACTTATAGTGTAGTAATACAAGGTATATCATGAAGACACAAAGGCCACATATGAAGAGTAAGCATATTATAGAACAAATTAAATTTGGTATAAATATCATCAAAACCGGCGAGAGACCGGTAACCTATCTAAGTCTACCTTCAATTGGGACTAGGAAAGACTAGATGTATTAGTCTGTGATAATGTTAAAATCTCTGTATATAATAAGGAGTGAAAGTCCTCAATTGCCAGAACAGAATATAATGGCTGTCAACGGGAAGCCAACATACATACTTCAAGGTGTGGTTGGTTTCTTTGTTGTTAAGGATAGAAGAACGCATGGAATGATGATTCCAGAATTTAAAAACATATTTGATGTTACCGATAATTATCAAGCCGACGTTCTCACTAAGTTCGACCTAAGGTGCAGGTTTTCAATCATATGCTAGAAGAAGATTATAATATACGAGGTTGGTGTGACCTATATCGGAGATTTATGATATTATATTAAAATGCCATGGAGGTATCCAGTATGGTTATTATTCTGTTATGAGAACGATCCAAAATTAGGCCAATACTCCAATACACTGAAGAATGGCATTCTCCTATATTGTACGTGGGATGGTACAAGGAACACACGTGTTCAAATTGGTTTAAAATAGCCCTCTGGGATATATGTAAGGATGTAATAAGATAACAATAACAACAATATAAATATAATTGCAAAGATATATGTATAAATATGTTTAAATATATGTAAAGACCAAATAAGGAAAATTCCTGGAAGACAATAGTTAACATTTATTTATTACATCTGGCCACGCAATGACACATACAAGTTACATAGGTTTAGTATTGAATTTAATGGATGAAGAATCCTGTAACTTAATTATTGCCTCTGAAATAGATTTGCATATAATAACACCCAACTGCTCCGGATCCATACTTATACTCAAATGTAGTTCACATGTACTACTGCACTTGACTTCCGAAATAGATGGTCCAATGACCCCGATATCCTTTAGTTGATGTGAATCATTATATCCACGTGGTCCACAAAAACTAAATGCACGGTCTCTGTAAGACTTTCCAGGCAACAACCGTAAAGTGTTCAAAGTAGATAAAGATGAATTGCTACGACATACAGCTTTAGAAACCAAACAGTATGCGACATGTTTGAAGTCCACATCTTGTAGTGTGTATTTCGGTGAATGAATTTTGACTGTAGGTCCTCTAAAAGTCAAAGAAGTAGATTTATGGGCTGCGGATAATTTCCAAAAGCCTTTGAACTTTGTGAAGTAAGATCCTACCTTGATATTAAATATCTCCATGAAAAAATATGTTCGCCATGGTATAGGATCATTGATGAAAAAATAAGAGGTAGAATAATAATGTAGATCAATCTAGCAATCTATAGGAAAATGAAACACAGCCTAGAAAGTGTGTCCCTTTTTCATACATTCATCATATATTTCTACAATGACTAGGTATGTGGCATTGAATGACACCTGCGCATTATATTGAATTTTGTAGTGGTCAATCTTTAAACAATGACTTGTGATCTTTGCCCAAACTATCTCACCAAATTGAGGTAATATAAGCTGAATAAGTTTTAACTTAGTTGATAATCTACACCCAGATAGCTTTGAAATAAGATATTCCGATGTAAGCGATAGCAGTTGTGGGTCCATGATGAAACTAGAATAAACAGTATAAAGGCACTAACAAATATGCCAAAGATGAAGTAATCACAATGTCAATTGAAAAAACAGCCTACAAAAGTAATATATTGGCAATCTGGATGTAGCTTCCTCATGAAGGAGCTCATTGAAAGGAAGAGTGGCAATCTTGTAAATAATGGGATTGCACACTTAGGAGCTCTTCAAAATCCTATCATATGTGTGAAAGTGTGTACAATATTATAACAGATGGCCTTTCATGAGTGCATTGCATATATATATTTTCAACCCTTTTCATGTATTTATCTTGTTTTTGAGCATTTATTTATTGTGATTCAGTGCTACTATGGGTATTATTGTGTATTTGTGCAGGGAAATAGGTTCATGTGCAAAAGGATAGTATTCGACACAATTACAGTATGAAAAGAGGGTCAGATTATAGTGTCCCAGGCAGAACACGGGCTCAACACGCCCGTGTTCCTTCCGCTGATTTTTTTATAAGAATTCTGCATCATTTGAAGTGTGGTACTGTAACAAAACCACTGCAGGTGAGTACTGTAGCTAATCACTATAGCACGAATTTGGAGAAAAGCACAGTTTGTATGCTCCTGACACGGGTGTGTTCTCTGGTTGACACGGGGGTGTCAGTGCTGAATTTTTTGTTTTGCACTTTCCTGAGATTGGCAGCACCACGGACACACCCTTGACATGCCCGTGTTCACCTCGAAAAACACTTTTTAAGTCCATATCTAGGTCATTTGAAGGGGACTTTGATAAGTGCTTGTGTTATAGTAACGCGAAGCGTTATTATCTTATAATGAGCATATCTTTTATCAGATTTTATCACTAAATAGTATGCATTTGTGTATTCTTGTGCATTGTAGGTTTGTGGAGCCAATTTCGAAAAGAAGAACGAAGTTAGGTCGTGTTCGCCGTTGTTGGGAGGTTTTCGGACCAAGCAAGGAACAAGGCACGAGCTTAGACTTGTGAGTGTGTGCCAACCTCTCTTGGAGGGGCACAAAAGCAGTCACATTCACAACAAGTCCAACTCGTGTAGCTTAGGAGAACCTCACCAAGAAAAAGACTTGAAGCAATCGGCACGATCTACCATTGATTGTGTGCCCAATTCAATGGCCTCGATGAAGAACAACGTATTCGGGAGCGTTTCGGCTAGTACTGTAGCAATCCACTATGCATTTTTCGGCCGAAGATCAAGTTTCCAGAGAATTCACACGGGCGTGTGGAATTAACACACGGCCGTGTGAATTATTTCCCAGCAAGCCAGAGACTTCACACAGGCGTGTGGAAATTCCACACGGCCGTGTGAAGTAATTTTTCAGGAAGACAGAAACTTCACACAGGCGTGTGGAAATTCCACACGGCCGTGTGAAGCCCCGATAACTTCAAATTTAAAGCCGCACTCAGCCTATTTAAAGCCCGATTTTGGATCCTTTTTCTAATCTTTTGACCTATCTTTCTCCCCAACTTCTGGAGAGTGCGGCTAGGGTTTTGGAGAGACTTTATGGAGGATTGGAGCGCGTCATCGGCATCGTCATCGACGTTCGACGGCCGCACAAGACCACGGCCACACCATACGCAAGGGGGTTTTCATCAATGCTTTTGTTTTGTGCTTTCTTTCATATTTTGATGAACATGTATAGCTCCATGAGGAGCTAAACCCCTCGTGGGTATTCGGACTTGTAAACCCTAGGATTATTATGTTTCTATGACATTGTTATTATGCTTTTCCATTATTGATGAATAAATTCGAGTTTCAGTTTTAATTATCTTTTACTATTGTTCTTCCTTAGCCGTGACACTAGGGTTGAGAACAATCTAGGTTATCCTTTGGAGGTGTGACAACTCCTATTGGATTAGACTACTTAAGATTGAAGAGGGTTGAGAGGGAGAGTTGTGAGGTAGTAATGTACCCCTTTCCCTTCCGGTGTGATTTCTCCCTACCTCCGATTCCTTGATTTATTAGCGGTCGAGATAGAGTGAAGTGCTAGGTAGATAAACTCCCCCAAGGTTTTGGGGTGACGTGAATCCTACGCACTAGGGCTCAATTTAGACTAGGGTTCTTCCACCTGGACCAAAGGGTTAGAACTATACATAGGAACAGGTTTTATCACTAGGAATCCCTAGAGCTTAAAGCAATCCCGCGTAGCGTTAGGCTTAGGTAGATAAACTCCCCTGGGGCTTAGTTGACAGGTCAACAAGAGTCAAGGGTCGTAGTGAATCCTAATGCCGGGGCATAGTGTTGGGGTTAGTCACGGTTGACCTTAAGTTTGGGATCGTGTGTTTTAGGATATCCTCGACTCAATTAACATCAGTAGGAAAGTATAATAGCATAGTCTTGCACTAGAAGCATAAGTCCTAGAGGTGGATTGTCCGAATACCCCATCTCACTCATTACTAGTCTTTCTCTTTTAATCTCTACTTGCTTCTCTCTTGTCTTTCACCTTTCTATTTACTTTCTTGTCCTTTATTCTAATTGCACCCATAAATTCACTCATCACTCCGATTATTACCTTCTGTATATCGCATAACTAAATTAGTGAATTCTTGTGTTTTAAATCCCTATTCCCTGTGGATTCGACTACCCACTCACCAGGGTAATTTTATTACTTCGACAAGGCCGTGCACTTGTGGTACGCACGCAAAAGATCGTGTCAGACTTCATCTTCCATTCTTCCTCTTTCTGCTTGGGGACGGCTGCCAAGCCCTTCTTCTCTACTTTTCTCGGGCCAAAGTGGAGCTACGGTGCAAGATCACGAGTGGAGAGGAGCTTAGCCGGTGGGACTTCATCGGAGCACCATCGTAGTGGTTTGAGAAGCAAAGAGGGGAGTCTTTCATGGCTTCGTTACCTTTTGTTTTCTTTAGTCTTTTTTGGATTTGTAAAACTATAAGGGGCTAACCATCTTCGGTGCCCCCGGGCTATGAACTTTAACATGTTTTGTTTTGATTCTGAATGATATTGGCTATGGACTACTTTGAGATTCCTCTTTTGTTTAATGTTGTGATGCAATTCCTGTTGTGCATGATTGCCATAGTCGTAGTTGCAATGGGTATGCTTGTCGTATTTGTAACTACGGGATTATGTGCATGTTGCCGTTATTGTATCCATGCTAGCTAGGTGAAGATTGAGAAATCCACCCGCTGAGGGCATACTTAGAGGAAAGGCTTTGAGCGTGTGCCTAGAGATAGGGCGTATGATGTCGAACACTCCGAACTAAAGCTTGCCATAGAGGTCAGGGATTGAGTTCGTGCCTAAAGATAGGGCGTATGGTGTCGATTCCCCTTATCTAGGGTTTACCTTAATTGAAATATATCCTTTAGGCATTTTGTTGGTCCAAAGTACGTTCCGAGTAGCCAATATTGGGAATCATTGCTTGTGCCGAAGGGAGTAGTCCGAGGCATTGTTCTAGCTCTGTGATTTTCACCTAGTTTATTTCCAGTCCTGGTTTTCTAGTTATCAACTTTATCCAATCCATTCTAATTCGGCTAGACATTGGAAGATCAATTAGGACTAGAAGTCTAGTCCCTGTGGTTCGATAACCCTACCCCTCACGGGGTACCACTATATTATTTGTGTGCGACCCGTGCACTTGTAGAGAACACATCAGCCTTTTAGAGTTAGCTCCTATATATTGTACACATTTACACACATATGATAGGATTTTGAAGAACTCCTAAGTCTGTAATCCCACTATTTATAAGATTACCACTCTACCTTTCAATGAGCTCCTTTCTGAGGAAGCTACATCCAGATTGCAGATATATTACTTTTGTAGACTATTATTTCAATTGACATTATGATTATTTCGTCTTCGGCATATTTGTTAGTGCTTTTGTACTATTTTTCTTGGTTCTGTTATGGAGTCGCAGCTGCTATCGCTTACATCGGAATATCTTGTTTCAAAGCGATCAGAGTATAGATTATCAACTGAGTTATATCCTATTCAATTTATATTTCCTCAATTGCCTAAGATAGCTTGGGCAAAGATCACAGGTTATTGTTTAAAGATTGACCACTGCAAAGTTGAATATAACCCGTAGGTGCCATTTAACGCCATAGGCTTGGTCGTTGTAGAAATACATGATGAACATATGAAAAAGGGACTCACTTTGTAAGCTGAGTTTTGTTTTCCTATAGATTGCCAAATTGATCTACATTATTATTCTACCTCTTTTTTTCCGTCAATGATCCTATACCATGGCGAGAGTACTTTTGCGTAGAGGAATCAAATATCAAGGTGGGATCTTACTTTACAAAGTTCAAAAGCTTTTTGAAATTATCTGTGGCTCATAAATCTACTTTTGTAGCTTTTAGAGGACCTACTGTCAAAATTTATTCACCGAAATACACATTACAAGACGTGGACTTCAAGCATGTCGCATACAGTTTAGTTTCTAAAGCTGTATGCCGTAGCGATTCGTATTTATCTACTTTAAACCCTTACGGTTGTTGCTTAGAGAGTCATATAGAGACCGCACATTTAGTTTATGTGGACCATGTGGAGATAATGATTCACGTCAACTAAAGGATATCAGGGCCTTTGGCCCATCTATTTCGAAAGTGGGATGCAGTAGTACATGTGAACAGCATTCAAGCATAAGTATGGATACGGAGCAGTTGGGTGTTGTTATAGGCAAATCTATTTTAGTGGCAATGATTAAGTTACAAGATTCTTTGTCCATTAAATTCAATACTAAACCTGTGTAACTTGTATGTGTCACTACGCGGCTAGATGTAATAAATAAATATTAACTATTGTCTTCCAGGAATTTTTCTTATTTGGCCTTTACATATATTTCGACATATTTATACATACATCTTTACAATTATATTTACATTGCTGTTATTTCCATCTTATTATATAATTACGTATATCCCAGCTGGCTATTTAAACCAATTTCAACACATGTGTTCTTTGTACTATCTCACATACAATACAGAAGAATGTCATTCTTTAGTGTATTGGAGTATTTGCCTGATTTTAGATCGATCTCATCATGAAATACTGACCATACTAGATACCTCCATGGCATTTTGATATAACGTCGTAAATCTCCGATGTAGGTCGCACCAGCCTCGTTGATTATAATATTCTTATTGCATATGATTGAAAACTTGCACCTTAGGTTGGACTTAATGAACTCGTCCACTTGATAATTATCATTAACCTAAAACATATCTTTAAATTCGAGAAACATCGTTCCATGTGGTCTTCTATCCATAACAACAAAGAAACCAACCACACCTTGAAGTATGTATATTGGATTCCCATCGATAGCCATCATATTTTGTTCTAGCAATTTACATCATTGTTGTTTGGTTTGATGTAAATGAAAATATTGTATTTAATTTTTACACGGATGGTTGCCCTGATCCGTAGTGCCATGTAGAGCTTGGGGATTGGTCTGTTTAAATTAAAGTTCCCACATATGGTATTTCCACATTGCAATGGTAGGTGGGCCCACCACATTCCTATCTATGAAATATCTCGAGAGCTGGCATAGTGTTGTCTTTGGATGTAGTTCCCCCACGTGGTAACAGTTAAACGTTTGGAGATAGAAATAAAGATCAGTATAAGTAGGCGTTCAATCATAAAATACATAGTATATGTGAGTAGGTAACCATCTTTAAAAATAGAGTATCTGGAAGCGTACAATATACACCAGAAAATAGTGAACAATTATATGTATATAAATGACCACCCATCAGTCAATATAAGACACAAAAATGGCATTCCCTAACATGTACAAGTATTACAGGAATAGATATGCGAACACCAGTTTCAAGTACAACGCAATGTATAACAGGAAGAGATAGGCATACAGACAAACCTTCTATGATAGGCGTCAAGACCCACGATGTATTAATACAAGGTATATCTCGAACAAAAAACAACTATGTTTGAAGATTAAGTATATTACAGAATAAATTAAATTTGGTGTAAATATCATCAAAGCGGGTAAGAAATTAGTAAACTATTTAAGTCTACCATCACTCAGTATGAAAAAAGACTAGAGGGAGAAGTCTATCATAATGTTAAAATCCTTTTATGTAACAACAGTGTTAAAGTTCTCAAATTGCCAGAGCAGAATGTGATAGTTGTGGATGAGAAGCCAACATACTTACTTCAGTGTGTCATAGGTGTATTTGTTGTAAAAGACAGAAGACCCCGAGAAACCATGCTTCTAAAATTCCAAGACATATTTGGAGATAATGATAATTACTAAGCGGACACACTAATAAAGTCTTCCCTTAGGTCTAGATACTCAATAATATGTAAGAAGATCATAATCAACGAACCGGGTGCTATATACATTGAAGACCTACGACATTATATCAAAATGCCATTGCGGTATAAGTATGGTCAGTGTTCCGAGATGAGATGGAATCCAAAACAGGACAATATACAAATACATTGAAAAATGCATCACTCTTGTATTGTACTTAGGATGGTACAGATACAATATGTACAGATCGGAATAAATATAAGGTTAGGATATATGTAATGACGTATGAACATTTATCCTAGAATGTATGGAAATGCTAATGTAAGAATAGTAGGCGAAGAAACATGTGTAATACGTAATTACCTCATTAAAATAAAATAAAAATACATCAAAATTACAACTGTAGTTTATATTTATTATTTAAATTTGGCTCCTCAGCGGCACTTACAACCTAGATGGATTTGGTTGTCAAATTAACAGACAAATTATCTCTTATAACATATGTAGTGCCTCAAAAATAGATTTTCCTATAAAAACCCCCAACTATGCTGGTTCCATACTTATACTAGTACGTGGTTCACATTACGTACTTATCCCGACCTCTGAAATAGATGGTCCAAATGCCTCCATATCCTTTAGCACACAAGAATCATTATCCCCAAGGGGTCCACATAAGCTAAATGTCCTATCCCTGTAAGACTCATCAGGCAATAGACGTAAAGGATTCAATGTGGATAACGACAAATTACTAAGGCATATATCTTGATAAACTAAATCGTATCGGGCATGTTTGAAGTCAACATCTTTTAGTGTGTATTTTGGAGAATGAATCTTAACCGTAGGCCCTCAAAATACCACATAATTGGATTTCCGAGCAGCAGATAGTTTTAATAATCCTTTTTATTTTTGTGAAATAAGATCCCATCTTGATATTCGAATCCTTAACGGTATTAGATCATTGACCAAAAAATAAGATGGTGAATAATAATGAAGATTAATTGGGCAATCTATTGGGAAACAAAACTTAGCCTGTAATGTATGTCCCAGTTCTATATGTTCATCATGTATTTCTACAACAACCAAACCAGTTCCAATGATCCATCTTTAAACAATGACCTGTGAATTTTGCTAAAGCTATCTCAGCAAACTAAGAAAATACAAGCTGATTAGGTTGTAACTCATTGGATAATCTGTATTCTAACCTCTTCGAAACATGATATTCAGATGTAAGTGATAACAGTTGCGAGTCCATGTCAAAACAAGAGATTAACAGGCCTAATCACCAACAATATAGGCGAAGAAGATGTTGAAATAATAGGACTAATCACCAACAATATAAGCGAAGAAGATGTCAAAATAACAACATTAAAAGGTATTCACAGATAGAGAATGCAATTTAAATGCAATTTAAATGCAATATTGATGTAGTGTCATAAAGAAGAAGTTCATTTACATTTTTTATAGGGGTTATTCAACATTCTCAATTACAACACGTATGCAGGTATGGCTTGAGCATAATTTTCAGATTAATGTTGCTACTCGGCCTGATGAAAATAATATAATACACAAGGTTGGCTATCAGCGGCCGACAAGTCTAATCAGGGGGACCAATATTACTCAAAAATGCTGGCTGTTCTTCACCATATGGACAACCTTTCGGGCTCTGAGTGATAGTTTTCTACATTTATTTCAATGTAATGTTATGAACTTTCTTTGTAGTTTCGGTATTATCTCTATTAATTCTATCATTAGATCTGTTACACATTTCTTGAGGCAATTTGACCGTTATATCGTTGATGTAGAGAATTCGGCCCATGTTTAGTTTAACTTGAATTAGTTTTGATTGATGGTTGTTCTCTAATGTTTGTCCATTTCCATTACATGTATACGGGTCAAAAACAATATCTTACGCTAATACATACGTAATTTATTATAAAAATACAACCTTACATTACATAAACATACAACACTTAAACACATATGTTTTCCTAACAACTTAACAACAATCCAGACTGCACATCACCATTTGGTCGATACAGCTCCTTTCGAGGTACCAATATTACTCAAATCCTCAAGTTCAATTTTTTTATTCATACCACCTCTCTCTACCACCGTATACGTTTCATTGACGTCTTCATCATCTTTACTTATCGTTGCCGCTAGTTGTAGCATACTGTATACTGCTTCTTCGTGTTTCTGTAAAGCGTTGACATACTCCAATAAGGATTGCTGGTTGCAATACAGATACTATGTATACATTTAATAAGGGTGGTTGGAATTTTATAAAATGTGGGTCTCACAGCAATTCAAACACCATGGAATTTTAATTTGAACGAATCAATCCCCATGTGCCACATGGCAGTACAGATCGGGTGGCCATCCATGGCAATCGGTTTACATTTTCAACTTAAAATGAGTCATTTAAATTTATGAAATTAGAGAATGACACACTTTAAGCCCTTTTTATATGATCTTATAATATTTTATATTATTTTCATTGCTAACATTGAAAACAAGTTTTATTGTCTGTTTGGATGACAGTAACTTGCATAAAGTCATTAATCTATTTAGGAACTAAAAAAGAAGAAAAGGTTCCCCTCTCTAGCTGAATAAGGTTTACCCTCATCATGGGGTAAATTTTTCCAGTGAGTACCTAAGTTTGGCCATGTATCTATTTGAGCACTTGACACGACCTTTTGCGTGTGTACCGCAAGTGCACGGCCTTGTCGAAGTAATAAAAATACCCTGGTGAGTGGGTAGTCGAATCCACAGGGAATAGGGATTTAAAACACAAGTTTTCACTACTTAGCTATGCGGTGTACGAGAAAAGATAATAGATTTGATGAGTGAATTATGGAATCAAATATAAAGAGACAAGAATTAAAATTGAAAGATGACAGGTGGGAGAGTGCAGGTAGGAGTAAATAGAGAAGGACTAGCAGTGAATATAATAGGGTATCCGGACAAGCTACCTCTAGGACTTATGCTTCTAGTGCAAGACTATGCTATTATACTTTCCTATTGATGTTAATTGAGTCGAGGATATCCTAAAACACACGGTCCCAAACTTAAGGTCAACCGTGACTAACCCCAACACTATGCCCCGGCATTAGGATTCACTACGACCCTTGACTCTTGTTGACCTGTCAACTAAGCCCCAGGGGAGTTTATCTACCTAAACCTAACACTACGCGGGATTACTTTAAGCTCTAGGGATTCCTAGTGATAAAACCTGTTCCTATGTGTAGTTCTAACCCTTTGGTCCAGGTGGAAGAACCCTAGTCTAAATTGAGCCCTAGTGCGTAGGATTCACGTCACCCCAAAGACTTGGACGAGTTCATCTACCTAGCACTTCACTCTATCTCGACCGCTAATAAATCAAGGAATCGGAGGTAGGGAGAAATCACACCGGAAGGGAAAATGGTACATTTCTACCTCACAACTCTCCCTCTCAACCCTCTTCAATCTTAAGTAGTCTAGTCTTATAAGAGTTGTCACACCTCCAAAGGATAACCTAGATTGTTCTCAACCCTAGTGTCACGGCTAAGGAAGAACAATAGTAAAAGATAATTAAAACTGAAACTCAAATTTATTCATCAATAATGGAAAAGCATAATAACAATGTCATAGAAACATAATAATCCTAGGGTTTACAAGTACGAATACCCATGAAGGTTTTAGCTCCTCATGGATCTATCCATGTTCATCAAAATATGAAAGAAAGAATAAACTAAAATCATTGATGAAAACCCTCTCGCGTATGGTGTGGCTGTGGTCTTGTGCGGCCATCCAACGTCGATGTCGATGGCGCGCTACAATCCTCCACAAAGTTCTCTCCAAAACCCTAGCCGCACTCTGCAAAAGTTGGGGAAAAAGATAGGTCAAAAGATAGGAAAAAGGATCTCTAAAAAGTCTCCCAATCGGGCTTTAAATAGGCTGAGTGCGGCTTTAAATTTGGACTTATCGGGACTTCACACGGCCGTGTGGAATTAACACACGGGCGTGTGAAGTTTCTGTCTGCTGAAAAATTAATTCACACGGCCGTGTGGAATTTCCACACGCCCGTGTGAATTCTCTGGAATTCTGAAATTCGGCTGAAGTGAACAGTAACTTGCTACAGTGTTTTACTACAGTGGCATTCTACAGTGCTGGTACAGTGCTTGCCGAAAACGCTCCCGAATCCGTCGTTCTTCATCGAGGCCATTGAATTTGGCACACAATCAATGGTAGATCGTGCCGATTGCTTCAAGTCTCCTTCTTGGCTAAGTTCTCCTAAGCTACACGAGTTAGACTTGTTGTGAATGCGACTGCCTTTGTGCCCCTCCAAGGGAGGTTGGCACACACTCACAAGTCTAGGCTCGTGCCTTGTTCCTTGCTTGGTCCGAATACCTCCCAACAACGGCGAACATGATCTAACTTCGTTCTTTTTCTACAAATTAGCTCCACAAACCTACAATGCATAAGAGTACATAAATGCACACTATTTAGTGATAAAATCCGATAAAAGAGATGCTTATAGTAAGATAATAACGCTTCGCGTCACTATAACACAAGCACTTAAGTAATAAAATACCCTGGTGAGTGGGTAGTCGAATCCACAGGGAATAGGGATTTAAAATACAAGAAATCGCTATTCAGTCGTGCGATATACGAAAAGAAACAATGATCAGAGTGATGAGTGAATTTATGAAAATTAGAGTAGATGCTAGGCAAGTAAATAGAAAGATGAAAGAGAGAAAAGTGCAAGCAACGAGTAAAAAGAGAGAGACTAGCAATAAGTGAGAATAGGGTATCCGGACAAGTTACCTCTAGGACTTATGCTTCTAGTGCAAGACTATGCTATTATACTTTCCTATTGATGTTAATTGAGTCGAGGAAAATACTTAAACACACCATCCCAAATCTAAGGTCAATCGTGACTAACCCCAACACTATGTCCCGGCAATAGGATTCACGTCAACCCTTCACTCTATTGATTGCTCAACTAAGCCCCAGGGGAGTATTTCTACCTAAGCCTAACACTACGTGGAATTGCTTTAAGCTCTAGGGACTCCTAGTGATAAAACCTGTTCCTATGTGTAGTAGTCCTAACCCTTTGGTCCAGGAGGAAGAACCGTAGTCTAAATTAAGCCCCAGTGCATAGGATTCACATCACCCCAAAACCTTGGGGGAGTTTGTCTACCTAGCACTTCACTCTATTTCGACTGCTAACAAATCAAGGAATCGGAGGTAGGGAGAAATCACAACGGAAGGGAAAGGGGTATGCTGCTACCTCACAACTCTCCCTCTCAACCCTCTTCAATTTTAAGTAGTCTAATCCTATAGGAGTTGTCACACCTCCAAAGGATAACCTAGATTGTTCTCAATCCTTAGTGTCACGGCTAAGAGAAAACAATAGCACAAGATATCTAAAATTGAAACTCGAATTTATTCATCAATTAATGGAAAAGCATAATAACAATATCAAAGAAACATAATTATCCTAGAGTTTTACAAGTCCGAATACCCATGAGGGGTTTAGCTCCCCATGGAGCTATACATGTTCATCAATTTATGAAAGAAAGCACAAACTAAAGACATCAATGAAAACCCCCTCGCGTATGGTGTGGCCGTGGTCTTGTGCGGCCGTCGAACGTCGGTGACGATGCCGATGACGCGCTCCGATCCTCCACAAAGTTCTCTCCGAAACCCTAGCCGCACCCTCCAGAAGTTGGAGAGAAAGATAGGTCAAAAGATATTCAAAAAGTCTCCAAATCGGGCTTTAAATAGGCTGAGTGCGGCTTTAAATTTGAAGTTATCGGGGCTTCACACGGCCGTGTGGAATTTCCAAACGCCCGTGTGAAGTTTCTGTCTTTCCTGAAAAATTACTTCACACGGCCGTGTGTTAATTCCACACACCCGTGTGAAGTCTCTGGCTTGCTGGAAAATTAATTCACACGGCCGTGTGTTAATTCCACACGCCCATGTGAATTCTCTGGAATCTTGATTTTCGGCAGAAGTGCACAGTAACTTGCTACAGTGATTTGCTACAGTAAGATAAAATCTGATAAAAGAGTATGTTCATTGTAAGATAAAATCTGATAAAATTAATACACAAATGCACACTATTTAGTGATAAAATATGATAAAAAGTATGTTCATTGTAAGATAATAACGCTTCGCGTTACTACAACACAAGCACTTATCAACACTATTTAGTGATAAAATCCGATAAAAGAGATGTTTATAGTAAGATAATAACGCTTCGCGTCACTATAACACAAGCACTTATCAAATCCCCCCACACTTAAGCTTTTGCTTGTCCTCAAGCAAAGAAATAAAACGTGACATTACTTAGGAAGGACAATTGAAAGTGCTCGGCCTTAGGTTCACCAAAAATATGCAAAGGGAGCATTCTACAAGTAAGGGGAAATCAAAACATTGCATAAGGTTATCATTGCTCTAGTTAAAAACATGAATTAAAAAGGATAACAACTCAAAAACGTGTAAGTGTGTGCGAATTCACTCAAGAGAACCAACGAGTACTCCTCAAACTCTTATTAAAAAGGACTTATTTATATACGAAAAGCAAGAGAGAAAGTAGTAGCTTCACACATCCTCGAAGGTAGCCCTTTCCTAGGCGGCCGCCAAAGGTGGCTTTCACTCTTTCGATGAGGTAGCTCTTTCTACCGAGGTAGTAGCTTTCACGCATCTCATGAGATAGCTCTTTCTCTCATTAGGGCATAACTTGTATCCGACTTATGAGAGTAGTTTCATACTTCATGGGTGGTAGCTCTTTCTACCCCAAATGCATACATAAAAGAAAGCAACTATTCACAAACTCATATTTTTCTCTTTTTCTTTTTCATATTTTTTTCAATTTTACATCTTTTTCATTTTCATCATTTTTTTTTATTTTTATTTTTTTTTATATATGCATTTTCCAAAGTAAAACTAAGAACGTCGATAAACTTGTCCTTAAAAACTTCAAGATCGAGTTTCCAAAAGATTTCAAGTGTGAGTAGTGCAATAGGGTGTAATCGAGCAAAAATCCCCTAAAATTCAAGTAAAAACTAGACCATGATAGGATACAATGTTAAAAATTCTCCTACACTTTAAGAATACAAACGTTGCAACTAAGGTGAACCGCCATAGGCTACATGAGCATGAGCAATTGAACGCACAAGTAAAGGTGTGTGCAATGTGAACTCCCCCCCACACTTGAGATGTACATTGTCCCCAATGTACGCATGCAAGCACAATGAAAAGTAAAACAATTAAAACAATTAGTGTAGGCGTAGGCAATTGAAACAATACTCTCCTGAACTCCAAGTGTTGCGTTTGATGGAGCTATGTTCATTGAGAGTTGAGTCTCAATGGGTTGTGGAGCACACACGGTCACTTGACCGTGCCAATAACTAGTCCTCAAATTCCTTGCAAGACCATCTGCACATATACACAAGGGGTTCAGTGAAGCTCAGCAAAAATCTAATAAAATCTAAAGAAACATAAAGATAATGACGCCTCAAGCGTCGGTGTCATCCGCTTTGCGATCTCCGATGCTGCTGTTGGTGCTGATACTGGTGGACCTGGTGCTGAAAAAGAAAAGAAAAAAATTGACGAAGAAAAGGAGAAAATATGCTTACCGACGAAATGGAAATAAAAAACGTCGAATATGGCCAGAAAACGACTTAAGAACTCCTTAAAAGGACGAAGAGAGGGTTGGGAAGATGGGAGGAAACATCCCTTGAGTGTGGACATATTTATAATCGAAAAGGCACAAATAGATTTTAAAAGAAACCACAGCCTTTTGTGTTCTGCGCATCCACACGGCCGTGTGCCTCCACTGGAATCAGGCACAGGGGCAATGACACGCCCTGTGTTTCCTCTGTTTGCTCTCTAGAACATACACACGGCCGTGTGGAAATTCTATACGGCCGTGTGCCTAACCTGGCCAAGCACAAGGCCGGCCACAGGGGCACCCACACGCCCCTGTGGCCTCTCTGGATATCCCGAAAAACTCCAAGTGTGCCACACGGCCGTGTGAGACATCCACACGGCCGTGTGCCTTTACAAAGATCTCTCACAGGGGGTGTCACACGCCCCTGTGTTTTCTCAGGATGGAAGGGAAGTTTCTGCAGAATTTCACACGGCCGTGTGAACTTGCCACACGGCCGTGTGCCTTAACACATGGGCACTCACAGGGGCACCCACACGCCCCTGTGGACTCTCTGGAATGAGAGTTGAAGTTCTGCAGAATGTCACACGGTCGTGTGAGACATACACACGGCTATGTGCCCTTCACTGGGTCGCTCACAGGGGCAGCTACACGGCCCCTGTGATGCTTGGGATAAGCTCTAAGATGAGTCACACGGCCATGTGGAAATTCCACACGGTCGTGTGTTTTCTCTGGACAACTTAGAAAAATTACGGACTCTACAGAAAATTTCAGAAACACGATTATAACACTTAGAGCCTGCATAGACGATAAGAACACGACCAGAGATCCATGAAAACACACTTAACCGACCCAAAACATCGTCAATCACAATTAAGCATACTAAACACCAATAATCCATGAGAAAATCATAGCACATGCATAATAAAGTGAAAACACCAACACTAGGCAATTATTCATGCTAAAACTAAACTATAGCCTAGAAAAGCAATAAAAACTTGGGTTGCCTCCCAAGAAGCGCTTGTTTAACGTCACTAAGCTTGACGTACCTCTTTCTTACCTCAAGGCGGCTTGAAAAGAGTGTGTTCCTCCCAATAAGAACTTGCATAGCTTATTCCTTTAAACCAAAAATCTACTTGCCGGGGTGGAGTATTTGTTGGAGGGTCCAACGATCTTACTTTTGGCCTCCAAGGAAACAATTTGGGTTGGGAATTGTCTAAGATTATCATAGGTGGGTCATCGGATGGTTTAAATATCCTCCCCACATCTTTTTCCCTTCCCAAAATCTCTTTCTTGCTTTTTATGAGTTGATCAATCCCAAAGAACGGTGCTTGTTCCATTATCTTAGGGTTTGCTTCTTCTTGTGTATTTTCATCTTGAAAGGAACATAACACTAACAAATCCCCTTGAAAATTTTCTTGCTCACAAGCACCATCTTCATTCAAGCAATCCCAATTCTCAACATGATGTTTTTCTTCTTTCTCTTGACTTTCTACAGCAACATACTCGGTTTGCCCCGATTCTTCATTATCGTTCAATACCACATCATCTCTACAAGGAACTTGCGTTGCTTGCTCAAACACTTCATTTTCCTTGGAGAGTGTGTCAAGTATCCATCCTAATTGATAATCAAGGTTGTTATAGGAGGCTTCATGACATTTTCGTGTGGCTTCCATACTTTGGCAAGAGGCATCGGACGCTTTACAAAAGTTATCTAGCGCTTTTTTCAACTGAGGTGCATCCTCTTCAAGTACCTCATCCTTCTGAAATTGCTCTTGAGGTGCTTCCCAATGTTGTCAATCATTATTCCATGAAAAATTTGGGTAGCTCCTTTCATTTGGATTATATGTGTTGTAGCATGGATTGCTTTGTTGTTGTGAAGCAATAATTCTATCAAGCGTTGTACTGAGAGCTTCAACTTGAGAATATAGCTCAATAATTGAATCAATCTCCATTTAGGTTCCTCGCAAGAAAGAGTAAACATACAAAAGAAAACAATTTCGAGTGATGGAAAATAAGAAATTGTGAAATAGAAAATGAAGTGGATAGCTTAAATAGCAAAAACAAGTATCGAAAATACGCCTATTCCCCAGCAACGGCGCCAAAAACTTGACACGACCTTTTGTGTGTGTACCGCAAGTGCACGGCCTTGTCGAAGTAATAAAAATACCCTGGTGAGTGGGTAGTCGAATCCACAGGGAATAGGGATTTAAAACACAAGTTTTCACTACTTAGCTATGCGGTGTACGAGAAAAGATAATAGATTTGATGAGTGAATTATGGAATCAAATATAAAGAGACAAGAATTAAAATTGAAAGATGACAGGTGGGAGAGTGCAGGTAGGAGTAAATAGAGGAGGACTAGCAGTGAATATAATAGGGTATCCGGACAAGCTACCTCTAAGACTTATGCTTCTAGTGCAAGACTATGCTATTATACTTTCCTATTGATGTTAATTGAGTCGAGGATATCCTAAAACACACGGTCCGAAACTTAAGGTCAACCGTGACTAACCCCAACACTATGCCCCGGCATTAGGATTCACTACGACCCTTGACTCTTTTTGACCTGTCAACTAAGCCCCAGGGGAGTTTATCTACCTAAGCCTAACACTACGCGGGATTGCTTTAAGCTCTAGGGATTCCTAGTGATAAAACCTGTTCCTATGTGTAGTTCTAACCCTTTGGTCCAGGTGGAAGAACCCTAGTCTAAATTGAGCCCTAGTGCGTAGGATTCACGTCACCCCAAAGACTTGGACGAGTTCATCTACCTAGCACTTCACTCTATCTCGACCGCTAATAAATCAAGGAATCGGAGGTAGGGAGAAATCACACCGGAAGGGAAAAGGGTACATTGCTACCTCACAACTCTCCCTCTCAACCCTCTTCAATCTTAAGTAGTCTAGTCTTATAAGAGTTGTCACACCTCCAAAGGATAACCTAGATTGTTCTCAACCCTAGTGTCACGGCTAAGGAAGAACAATAGTAAAAGATAATTAAAACTGAAACTCAAAGTTATTCATCAATAATGGAAAAGCATAATAACAATGTCATAGAAACATAATAATCCTAGGGTTTACAAGTACGAATACCCACGAGGGTTTTAGCTCCTCATGGAGCTATACATGTTCATCAAAATATGAAAGAAAGAATAAACTAAAATCATTGATGAAAACCCCCTCGCGTATGGTGTGGCTGTGGTCTTGTGCGGCCTTCCAACGTCGATGTCGATGGCGTGCGAAGTTTCTGTCTGCTGAAAAATTAATTCACACGGCCATATGGAATTTTCACACGCCCGTGTGAATTCTCTGGAATTCTGAAATTCGGCCGAAGTGAACAGTAGCTTACTACAGTGTTTACTACAGTAACAGACTACAGTGCTTGCCGAAAACGCTCCCGAATCCGTCGTTCTTCATCGAGGCCATTGAATTGGGCACACAATCAATGGTAGATCGTGCCGATTGCTTCAAGTCTCCTTCTTGGCTAAGTTCTCCTAAGCTACACGAGTTAGACTTGTTATGAATGCGACTGCCTTTGTGCCCCTCCAAGTGAGGTTGGCACACACTCACAAGTCTAGGCTCGTGCTTTGTTCCTTGCTTGGTCCGAATACTTCCCAACAACGGCGAGCACGATCTAACTTCGTTCTTTTTCTACAAATTAGCTCCACAAACCTACAATGCATAAGAGTACACAAATGCACACTATTTAGTGATAAAATCCGATAAAAGATATGCTTATAGTAAGATAATAATGCTTCGCGTCACTATAACACAAGCACTTATCAGCACTAACTTTCAATTTATATCAAAATGAGCACAAAGTTTTAATTTTGTTTCTCCGACCATGCAATTAGAGGATTCCAGTTATAATTGAGTGACGTAAAAGCCGGAAATATGATGTGGACACCCAGGAACCAAGTCAACAACTATCCACATCATCAACCAAGCTGGAAAGGAATAAAGATAAGGAAGGGGAGTAAGGAAAGGGATGATGATGTGGCAGCCATTTGGGCTACATGCATAAGTTGATGATGTGGACGCGTGCTGAGTTGATTCCTGGGTGTCCAGATCATATTTCCGTCTTCCACGTCACTCGATTATAACTAGAATCCCCCAATTACTCCGCTAGAGAAACAAAATTAAAATTTTGTACTCATTTTGATACAAATTGAAAGTTAGTGCTAAAACTGATATAAGGCCAAACTTAGGTACTCACTAGAAAAATTTACCATTCACGATGGTAATGACTCTTCTGCCCAAAGTGGTAGGAATAACTATTTCCCTTCCTTAAAATTAGATAGGTATAATTTTCTAAATAAGCCCTCTACTTTTTTCAAACTCACCCTTTTAGTCTATTATTCCAAATTTTAACCTTTTAGTCTCCCTACTACTTTTAAGTGAGTCATATCAGTCCTGTAAATCCTAAACCATAATCCTAAGTAATAAAGCGATTAAAAAGTTACAATTTGAAGTAACGAACTAAAAAGGTAAGTTTGAAAAAGTAGAAGGCATGTTCAAGTAATTCTAAACAATGTTTTGAAACCCAACCCGGGGGTGCGACCCGGGAAGCTCTTGGGTCATGGGTCAATGGTCAAATCGGGGTTGAACTCGGTTGACCAGGTTATATATATGTATATGATCCCGATAGATACAATGTCTTTTAATATCATCTCATTCTCCATAGATGAGCATCTCAATCTCATTCTCATTCCATTCTTCATAGAGCAAGAGGTTATTGAATGAGTGAGAGCAAGAGAGCTAAGTGAAGAAGAGTGTCTCCTTCTCTTGTTCCCTTAGACACTAGGAGTGTTCTAAGGCTTCTTGTTCTAAACTTGGTCTTAGTTGTAAAGCATTCATACATCACTAGAAAGTTTACATTTTCTTTCTTTATCCTTTGTGTCTTCTCCTTTCATTCCTTCGTGGTTGTTTAGCTATGCTCAGCCCCCATTCTGGGCATAGACTGACTTCCATGGTGCAAGTGCCACACGGAGCAATTTGATCGGTAAACACAGTGTTGCACTACCCAAGTCAGCCTATGCCTAGAATGGGGACGAGAATAGCCAAACAACAATGAAGGAATGAAAGGAGAAGACACAAAGGATATAGAGAGAAGATGTAAACTCTCTATTGATGTATGAAAGCTTTACAACTGAGACCAAGCTTAGAACAAGAAGGCTTAGAACACTCCTAGTGTCTAAGGGAACAAGAGAAGGAGACACTCTTCCTCACTTAGCTCTCTTACTGTCACTCACTCAATGAGTTCTTGCTTTAGGAAGAATGGAATGAGAATGAGATTGAGATGCTCATCCATGGAGAATGAGAGGCTATTTATAGCCAAGGCCTTGAAATCCCATCCAAGGGAATGAGGATGAACACTAATATGATGGATGGTCAGACAGAGCGCATCAATGCTTTGTTGGAGGAGTACCTACGTCACTATGTCTCGGTTTCACAAAAGAACTGGTTAGATTTACTTGATACAGCCCAATTCACCTACAACATGCATCAGCCTTCATCGACGGGCAAGAGTACATTTGAGTTGGCTTATGGGTATCAGCCTCTATCATCCCCCTGAGATTGCTAAGCACCGTGCTAGCGAGGGATGTCCCGCTGCATACATTTGGGCCTTGGAGCGACAGGAGATGATTGAAGAAGCAAAAGATAGCCTCGCTAAGGCAACCCGATGGATGAAGAAGTATGCGGACCAAGCGAGGAAGCCCTTAGAGTTCCAAGTCGACAACCGAATATGGCTTAAGTTGACGCCACAAGTCTGCAAGAAGCTGCACGGGAAAGATGTGCACAAGGGATTGATTTCTCGGTATGATGAGCTGTTCGAGATCGTAAAGAATGTGGGAAACATTGCATACAAGCTTAACTTTCCGGAGAGGTTGAAGCTACACCCAACCTTCCATGTTAGTTATCTGAAGCCATGTAATGAGGATAGCGCTTATCCGGAGAGGAATCAAAAAGAGCGTGCACCATCGACCATGCGGAATGAGTTTACTCGGGTGGTCGAGAAGATCCTTGGCCGTAAAGCGGAAGGACAGGGTAAGAAGAACAGGCGGGGCTTCTTCCTTGTCAAGTGGAAAGGGCTTCCAGATTAAGAAGCAAGCTGGGAAAGGGATACCACCCTTTCGCAGTTCGAAGAGTTGATTGCGAACTTCCTTAGTTCCCCTCCGACGAAGACGTCGGACTCTCCTGGTGGGGGAGGTTTATGACAAGGCAGTTTTGGCGTCACTCCCTTGGCGCGGGCATGACATGCCCGAGGAAGCCGGGGATGGTTATTTCATCTCTTTAGACAGATTTCAATTGTTCTGTGCGGTCATATATTTTACTCGGATATTATCGGGGTTCATGACCGGGAGCAGAGTGGCGACCCGCTCGACTTGTGCCAAAACTTAGAACATGAGGAATTGGGATTAGTACCCATATAAGCAGATGCGTATAGGTGAAGACTGTCTCTCGATTAGTCGGTGGGACTATTAAGACATCCTAGGATGATGAACTCCGAGGCCCTCCTTTTCACGCCCCGACCCACGGATCTCACACATGACATACCGCCACGACAACCCAGGGGAGGTCCAACACTACCTCCACCCTAGGTAGCCGTAAGGCTAACCTGTTCTTTATATAGTACACCTACAATCATGAGGAATAACTTAACAATAAATACATACATTACTCATCTTACTCAAATTCATTAAATTAACACCAAGAAGTATAAGTAGCAATAATAACCACAGTAAATCCAAAACTCAAAGTATGCCATCTCCTACATAACATAGACCAAACTGACATGCAAAAGTGTTTCAGATAAGGAAAGACATAATAGGGTTCAACAACACGTAGTAGATCCCTGATGATACATGGCAAGGAAATAAGCAACATACACAACTCAAAATGGAAATATAGACACAATTCTTGCCAAGCACTTCATGTCGTCGCCTTTACGCTGTACTATCACCTGAGAGGAAGAAAGAGGGTGAGTAACTAAGTTTCTTAGTGAGGGGCTAAACATTAGACTATAGCTCAAGCATGATCAGATGAAAATAAAATATCATAAAAATGGTTCAATACTTAGTAAGAATAAAGATACTTTAAATAACCAATATTACATAAGAATATAAGCTCTCTCGATAAAATGCAAAACAAATTCCCATTGAAATCACCTAGAAATCCATACAATCCTAAAATCCAATACTCGCACATTCTTTTTGATAGCTTCATAAGTTAAAATGTTTAGAAGTAAATAGGTCAACAAATCACAATAATCAATAATATTCAAAATGGCCTAAAAAACCCTTAGCTGCTAACCGTGGCCTCGGTTAGGTCTGGAGCCACCAAGATACGCATATTTTGGCATTGGCCACTGCGAAGTTCGTGTGGTGACTCCGAACAACCCAACTATATCCAAGTCAGGATTCTACGCTCCCACCTGAAATGACATAACCAGTTTGACGGATTTTCCACGCCACCTCTACTAGGTGAGCCCGTGGAAACTATCGATCTCTTATTGTAGTAAGTACTGGGGATCCCCCCATGTCACCATCCAAACAAATAACAATATCTAGCTCATAGGCTCAGTGAGTGCATCAACATGATAGCAAAATCTCAACATGACATCATAAGTTCTCATATTCAACTCCCACTGCGAGAGTGAGTAATTTGCTCATAATAACACAAGTAGTTATCAATCTTTCTAGCAACATTCAATGAAATCAAATATTAAACACATATTTGGGAGTAGCATTGACATAGATACCAAATAGGTTTCATAAATAAAATGTATAAAGCATTTGCTATCACAATTAAAATCTTCAACTTTCGTGAACCATTCGCCTTGAAATATACGATTTAATAATAAAGTTTTTTGACACAACATGTAATATTTCTTGTAAACTCTTCCAATGAAATCAATCATAACCCATGCATGGGTTTTCAACTATCATAGAAAATGCTTCAAAAACTTTTAATGCAAATGACTCATAAATCAAGAAAATATATATATGGGAATGACAAACATGCATGATCCATAGTCCATGAATATAGTAAGTCCCACTCACAAACTTGGCGAGCGAAAACACTCCGGTGTTACTTCTCTACCGGGTCTTTTCCCTTGCTTGAAATCTCACCTCCTAGAAGCATTTAAACAACCAAAACAAGCAACCATACATCATCAACATTTTGATTAACTTGAATGAAGGAAAATGCTCAAAACGGAAAATAATTGTTCCTAGGGTTTGCTAAACACTATAATAAGAAGGTCTAGCAAGAATAGACCTCTCACAATCCTCAAAAGCAACAAGGAAAGTAAGGAAAACCTAACTTGGTTCGGTGCTACAGTAAATCCAAAATCAAGGTGAAGAGGGTTCATAGATTTCTCTATACCAAAGTCATAAAAGTTAACACAATTACTTCCCTCAAGTTTTATCATCAAAGAAGAAGAAAAGGAACAAGAATCAAGCTCCCACATGAGTCCACAACCAAACTCTAGCTATACTCATCCAAAGAACAAGGAAGAACAAGCAAGGAAGGGAGCTTCCCTTGAGTCAAGAGATGATCACACTTTAGGATCCAAGAAATAGCCCATAAATCTCTCCAAAATTGGCCCTTAAATGTCTAGTAATGGTTGAGGAAGAAAGGAGGATAGGATGGGAGTGTTTTGAGGGAAGAAAATTGAAGAAAAAGAGTCCAAACAGGGTTTAAAAGCACCAAACCCGTGCTTGTGCGGCTCATGTACGACCAGCATAGAGCCCATACACTCTAGGCAGAAGGGTGTGTGGCTTGGTGTGAAGAAAATGAGTCCAAACGGGGTTTAAAAGCACTAAACCCGTGCTTGTGCGGCTCATGTGTGGCTAGTGCAGAGCCCACACACACTAGGCAAAAGGGAATGTGGGCTGGTGTGCGGCCCGCACACCACGCCGCACACCCCAGGCAACACCCCTCTACGTGGGGTGTACATCCACCTGTGCAGTCGCATAGGAAGCCACATAGTTCCCAGAAAAGGGCTGTGCGGCCTGTGCACAGCCCACGCACTCAACATAACCCTCAAAACGATCTCAAACACTCGGCAAACTACTCCAAAATGCTAGGCAAGAAGCCTCAAACAAAAGACAATGAGAAAACAATCAAAACAACTAAGATAACCAAGTAACAAACAAGGGAAAAAGAAGACCGAATTACCACACTCCTCCCTTGATCCGTATACTTCTTCATTTATCGGGTCACCTTAGCGAGGTTATCTTTCGCTTCTTCTATCATCTCATGTCGCTCCAAGGCCCAATTGTGTGCGGTGGGACATCACTCGTTGGCATGGCGCTTAGCTATCTTAGGGGGTGACAGAGGATGATACCCATAGGCCAACTCAAATGGATTCTTGCCCATCGATGAAGACCAATGTATATTGTAGGAGAATTGGGTTGTATCAAGTAAATATAGCCAATTCTTTTGTGAAGCCGTGATAAAGTCATGCGGGTACTTGATAAGTTCTCGTCTATAAGTGATATGAAGTATACTTTCTTGCATTAAGCATCACTTGGTGGGGTGATCTACCGCGTAGTTATGTGCCCAACTTGGCGGCTTCGATGAAGAAAATGAAGTCGAGAGCAGTTTTGGCACGAGTACTGTAGTAAAACACTGCAGTAATTACTATTCACAGCGAGTAGGAAATTGAATTCCAAAGAATCCACACAGGCGTGTGGAAATTCCACACGACCGTGTGGATGCCCGATTTCAGTCCTATAAATACCGCGATTTGAGATTTATTTGGGGATCATTTTTCTATCTTTCGCCCATCTTTCGGAGAAAGCGCGGCTAGGGTTTGGAGAGGTTTTTATGAGGCTTTTGGAGTAGTTCTACGGCATTGACATTGAGTTCCTTTGGAGGAGACTACAGGGGGTGCTTTCATCAACATCGATTCAGCGAGGTGTGCCTTAGATTTGACAAGGAACCTTTGGAGAAGACGAAACGGCTCCACAAGACCATCAATATGGACTACGAGGGGGTTATCTTTATGGTTTATATGCATATGACTTTGATTTCATTGTTGATTTGGTATTGCTCCATGGAGAGCTAAATCACTAGTGGGTGCTTGGACTTGTAAACCTTAGGATGATTTGTTTCATTGACTTTTATTATGCTTCTTTAATTGATGATTTTAATTGAGTTTCAATCTTGAATGTTAATTTCATGATTTTCCCTTAGATGTGACACTAGGGTTGAGAATCCATCTAGGTAATCTTTATAAGTGTGATAACTTCATTAGAGTTAGACTAAGCAAGATTAAAGAGGGTCGAGAGGGTGAGTCGAGAGGTAGCGGAACGTCCCCTTTCCCTTCCGACATGATTTATCCTACCTCCACGTTCAAAGAGTTCTTTGCAGTCACAATAGAGTAAAGTGCTAAGAGATGAACTCCACTGAGACTTAGTTGAGCAAGCAACAAAGTGAAGTGTTGTAGTGAATCTTAGTGCTGGGGTTTAATTGTGACTAGGGACTTTTCCCCTAGACCAAAGGGTTAGGTTTATATTAGGGAATAGGGTTTATCACTTGGAGTCCCTAGAACCTTATGCAGTCCAACAAAGTGTGAGGTATCGAGAGTATCACTTTTCTTTGGGGCATAGTATAGAGGGCTAGTCACGGTTGAACTTAGGTTTGGGCCCGTGTGTATTTGGATTTCCATAACTCATTAAACATCAGTTAGGAGGCATAATATTTGTCTTGCACTTGAAACGATAGTCCTAGGATGAGTATTGTCCGGGTGCCCCATTTTCTCATCGATTACCTCTCTTTACCGTTATTGCTCTCATTGCGTTCTTTAAATTTTCTTTACATCGATATATTGATTTCATCCCCAATTGATTTTCATCTTAACTAAATAGTGATATCTCTTATTTCTAAGCACTATTACCAGTGGATATGACTACACACTCACCATGGTATATTTTATTACTGCGACGACTTGTGCACTTACGGAATACTCACGCAAAGGGTATGTCAGTACTCCTCCAACAATGCATTGATGGGCTTTGTCTGACTATCCATTTGCTGGTGGTTGGCCGTTGAAAACTTAAGTTCGGTCCCAGGCAACCAGAACAAGGCTGTCCAAAATCTCCCTATAAAACGAGCTTCTTGATCACTGACTATGCCATATGGCACACCAAAGAGCATCACCGCATAACGAAGGAACAACTCCGCCGCCTGCTCCGCAGGACATGTCGTTAGAGTTGGGATGAAGACGGCATATCTTGTGAACCTGTCAACCACCACCATGACCGATGTTAGATTGTTGACCTTGAGAAACTCGGAGACAAAATCCATGGAAACCGATAACCATGGTCGATCTGGGACCGGCAGTATCTGAAGTAGCTCTACTTCCTGCCTCTACTCAATCCTGTTGGCACACAAAATAGGATTTGACATATAACTTAATGTCCTCCACCATATCTGGCCAATAGTAATGCCAAGCCATCAAAGCCTTCATCCTGTCAATCCCGGGGTGACCTGCCCACCACGAGTTATGATGCTTCTTCGTTAGGGTCTGTCACAGCTTTCCACCCTTAGGAACAAATAACCAGCCTCTCTTGGCGTGTAGTAAGCCATCCTCCACCCAATATCGGCGTATCATGTCGGCTTGGACGTCGCGTACCAACTTCATGTACTGCAAGTTCGTCTTCGCCACCTCCCGGATATGCTCCGTCAGATCCATTGTTACTTGGCCAGCTTTGGCGAGAGCTTCTTTTGTGTAGTGAAGTAGATGTTGGCGACATTATCTGTCTTTATCACAAAGTGAGTACCCAAAAGATAAACATGCCATACTTGAAGGTAGTGGATCACCGCCAACATTTCCTTCTCATGGGCAGAGTACTTCAGCTCGACCTCCTTCAACTTCCAGCTCTCAAATATAATTGGATGGCCCTCTTGAACTAGGACTCCGCCGACTGCCTTATATGAGGTGTTAGTATGCACCTCGAAAGGTAATTCAAAGTTTGGGAGGCTCAACACCGGCTCCTTGGAGATGGCTACTTTCAGCTTCTCAAAAACCTTCACTTGATCTTCATACCAGTCCCATGGCTGGCCCTTCCTTAGAAGATCAGTAAGGGGTGTCACAATCTTAGAATACCCTTAACCAATTTCCGGTAGTAGTTGGCAAGCCTAAAGAATGATCATAGCTCCAAAAATCTTGGATGGTTCTAGTCATTCCAAGATAGCTTCAATCTTCCGTTAATCTATCCGGACCTCTCCTTGAGCTATTAAATGCCCCATGAACTTAATACTGCACTGTACAAATTTGCACTTCTCCAATTTGATGAAGAGTTGCCTTGTTATAGTGTCACACTGCCGTAAAGGAACTCCCATACCCTCTCGCTTAGTGCCAATAAGATAACATAACATAAGGATTAATGTCCTTGGTTCTAAATTACAAAGAGTTCAAAGAAAAATACATCATAACAAAATGGAATGTAACAACGTTCACTTTGACTCAATAATAAAAACTTGGTTCCCTTTCTTGTTATATACCTTATCGCCTCAGCCAACCAGCATCAGCACCTGCCTACCCATCTAGTGGGTCACTGGGCTGTCGGGGGAATCTAAAGAAGTATAGGATTCCTCACCAATGTTGGTCCTCGACTTTGCTTTTATGATACTCTCCCTCGAGCGATTCGTGCTAGTCCCGATGGTGCAAATTTTGATGGAAGGCAAACATGTCATGGATGTGCTTTGTACTAACATGTCCCACCCGCTCCATGACCTTGTGTTCCAGAGGGATCCTGTCGAGAAGGTGCCTTGGACCCAAGTGTCACACCCACTCCCTTACTGTCCACATCTGAGAGGATAGCTTCGGCTATTTGACACGGGGTAATCTTTCAGAATTCTACCCACGCGCCACTTGCTTCCCACATGTCAGCCTGTTGCCCAAGAATAAACTGAGAAATGCTACAACCACGAAGAAAAGAAAAATATGATACCAAATGTGAAGAGAAAAAAAGTAACTCTTTATATTGAGAATGAATGCTTTACAAGTATGCCACTTAGAATAACAAGGCTATTCTTAGAACCCTCCTAGTTCCTAAGAATACAAGAGAAGAAACTCTCTTGAGTGAACTCGATCTTTTGAATGAGAGGAAAGGAAGGGAGAAAGGGATGATCACAAATGAAGAATGAGGGCTCTTTTTATAGCTTCATCAAGGGAATCCTCTCCAAGGACATGTGGATGAATGTCTCCCGAGATGTTCAATGTTAAAGAGCAAACAAATGAGGCAACGATTCTTCTCCTGTTCATCGGGTCCCGTTGGTCATGCGTGGTCCCTACTTGGTCTCCCACTAACTAAAGTATGTTCCTCCTCTGTCCACATCACTAGATAATTGCTATTTATCCTCCTGGGATGTCTCAATAGTCGCACTGACTAATCGAGAGATAGCCTTCACCCGTACGTGTCTGCTCATACGGGTACTGATCGCAATTCCTAATGTTCTAAGTCTTAGCACAAGTCGAGCCGGTCGCCACTCCGATCCTGGTCATAAACCCGATCATGTCCGAGTAAACTATTTGACCGCACAAAAGAATTGAAATCTGAAATAACCATCCCCGGCTTCTCCGACTGTGTCATGACCACACCAAGGGCTGACGCCGAAAAGCATTGTTATAAGCCTCCCCCACCAGGAGAGTTCGACATCCTCATCAAAGGGGAACAAAGAAGGTTCGCAATCAACTCTTCGAATTGCCAAAGGACGGTGTGCCTTTCCCAGCTTGCTTCTGAATTCAGAAGCCCTTTCCACTTAACAAGGAAGAAGACCCACCTATTCTTCTTACTCTATCCTTCCACCTTACGACCAAAGATTTTCTTGGTCAATCGAGTAAACTCTTTCCACACTGTCAGTAGCGCACGCTCCGTCTGATTCCACTCCGGAGAAGCGTTGTCCTCATGACATGGCTTTAAATAACTAATATAGAAGTTGGGTGTAGCTTCAACCTTTCCGTAAGGTTAAGCCTACATGCAACGTTTCCCACCTTCTAGATGATCTCAAATGGTTCATCATACTGAGAAATCAATTACTTGTGCACATCTTTCCAGTGCAGCTTCTTCTAGACTTGTGGAGCCAACTTAAGCCACACTTGGTCGCCGACTTAGAACCCCAAGAGCCTCCTCCCTTGGTCCGCACACTTTTTCATCTGTCGAGTCGCCTTAGCGAGGCTATCCTTCACTACTTCCATCATCTCCTATCGCTCCAAGGCACTTAGTGATCTTAGGGGGTGATAGAGGCTGATACCTATAAGCCAACTCAAATGAACTCTTGCTCGTCGATGAAGACCAATGTATATTATAGGAGGACTGGGCTGTATCAAGTAAATCTAGTCAGTTCTTCTGTGAAGCTAAGACATAGTATCAAACAATGTTGCGCTCTGTCAGACCATTCGTCTATGGGTGGTTGGTCATTAAAAACTTCAGTTAGATCACAAGCAACTCGAACAAGGAAGTCCAGAATCTCCCCGTAAACCGAGCGTCTCGATCACTGACTATGTCATGTGGCACACCAATGTGCTTCACCACATGACAAAGGAATAACTCCACCGCTTGCTCCGTGGAACTTATCATTGTAGTTGGGATGAAAACATCATATTTTGTGAATCTGTCAACCACCACTATAACCGATATCATGTTGTTGGCCTTGGAAAACCTGGAGACAAAATCCATGGAAACTGACACCCATAGTCAATATAGGACCGGTAGCGGCTAAAGTAGCTTACTTCCTACCTTCGCTCTGGTTTATCTTGTTGGCAAACAAAACAGGATTTGACATATACCTCAATGTCCTCCTCCATATCCAGCCAATAGTAATACCGAGCCATCAAAACCTTCATCCTATCTCTCCCGAGATGACCTGCACGCCGCTAGTCATGATGCTCTTTCATTAGGGCCGGTTGCAACTACCCACCCTCAGGAGCAAATAACCGGTCTTTCTTGGCGTGTAGTAAGCCATCCTCTATCCAATATCATCATATCACGCTTAGACGTTACATACTAGCTTCATATATTGTGCATCCATCTTCGCCACCTCTCGGATCCACTACGTCAAGTCCGTCATCACTTGGGTCAGCACAGCCACATACTCCACCACTTGCTTCTGACTAAAAGCATCGGCGATGTGGTTATTTTGGCCTGGTTTGTGCTACCACTCAAAGTGATACTCTTGGAGAAACTCTTGCTAGATAGCCTACCTTGGTGAGGGATTCTTTTGTGTAGCGAAGCAGGTATTAGCAATGTTATCTATCTTCATCACAAACTGAGTACCTGAAAGATAAACACGCCATACCTTAAGGCAGTGGATTACCGCCAACATTTCCTTATCATTGTTGGAGTACTTCAGCTCAGCCTCCTTAAACTTCGAGCTCCCAAATACAACTAGATAGCCCTCTTGAACTAGAACACCACTAACTGCCTTATCCAAAGCGTCAATATGCACATCGAAAGGTAATTCAAAGTTTGAGAGCATCAACACCGGCTCTGTGGAGATAGCCGCCTTCAGCTTCTCAAAAAGCCTTCCCTTGATCATCATGTCATCCCCATAGCCGGTCCTTCCTTGGAAGATCGGTAAGGGGTGTCACAATCTTGAAATACCCCTTAATAAATTTCCGGTAGTAGTTGGCAAGCCTAAAGAATGATTGTAGCTCTAAAAATCTTGGATGGTGCCGGCTATTCCAAGATAGCTTCAATCTTCCGTTGGTCCATCCGGACCTCGCCTTGTGTTATCAAGTGCTCTAGGAACTTGATACTGCACTGTACAAATTCACACTTCTCCAATTTGATAAAGAGTTGCCTTGTTATAGTGTCACGCTGCTGTAAAGAGACTCCCATACCCTCTTGCTCAGTGCCAACAAGATAACACAGCATAAGGATTAATGTCCTTGGTTCTAAATTACAAAGAGTTCAAAGGAAAATACATTGCAACAAAATGGAATGTAACAACGTTCAATAATAAAAACTCGGTTCCCTTTCTTGATGTATGCCCTATCGCCTTCACCAGCCAGTATCAACACCGAGTGTTGCGGCCCTGCCCATCAAGAGGGTCACTAGGTTATCGGAGGAATCTAAAGGAGTATAGGATTTCTCACCTATGTTGGTCCCCGACTTTACCTTTGTGATAGTCTCCCTCGGGCAGTTCGTGCTAGGCCCGGTGGTGCAAATTTTGATGAAAGGCAAACCTATCGAGAATGTTCTTTGAACTAATGTATCCTACCCGCTCTACGACCATGTGCTCCCGAAGGATCCAGTCGAGGAGGTGCCTTAGGCCCAAGTGTCCCATCCACTCCCCAACCATCCACTTCTATTAGGATAGTTTTGGTTACGCGACCTTTCAATTTCGAGCTCCCTTCTAAGTTCGATTTGATACCTGTTCGCCCTTATGCACCTTGGCCCATCGCAGGAACTAGGCTCCCCAGAACCTGCATGGAGGGAATGACAACCGGCACTCGGATGGGGCTAAACATACTACCCAGCATCCTTCCCTCATTTATTAGGTTCGTTACCAAGACTCGAATCTATTGGTAATCCCTTCAAGGCGCTCCATTTGTCCCTCCATCCGTCACAGTGTCAATTTGTATCAGAATTACAGAAGAAAAGAGATGAAAAGGTGGATGCGTGAGATGAAAGATCACATGGAATTGTTGGAGGGATGGATGGAGCACCTTGAAGGGATTACTAGTCTATTAGAGTGCCTGGTGACGAACCTGATAAATGACGCAAGGACGCGGGTAGTACGTCCGACCCCATCTGCGCACCGGTTAGTGTTCCTTCCACGCAGCCATTTGGGGTGCCTAGTTCCTACAATGGGCCAAGGCCAAGTGCTAGAAGGTGCATGAGGGCGAGCAGGTATTGGATCGAACTCAAAAGAAAGCTCAAACATAAAATGTTGCATAGCCGAAGCTATCCTCTCGGAAGTGGACAGTCGGGGAGTGGGTGGGATACTTGGGTCCAAGACACTTCCTCGACGGCATCCCTAAGGAGTACATGATTGTGGAGCGGGTGGGACAAGTTAGTCCAAAGCACAATCACAATAGGTTCACCTTCTATCGAAATCTATGCCACCGAGCATAGCACAAACCGTCAGAGGGAGACTATCACAAATGCAAAGTCAGGAACTAACATAGGTGAGGAATCCGATACTCCTTTAGAGTCCTCTAACAACCCGGTGACCCTTTAGATAGACAGGGTCATGGCCAGCGCCACGGCTAACACACAGTGCTGATGCTGGCTGGCGGAGGTGACAAGGCATACATCAAGAAAGAGAACCGAGTTTTTATTATTGAGTCAAAGTGAATGTTAACAACATTCCATTTTGTTGCGATGTATTTTACTTTGAACTCTATGTAATTTGGAACCAAGGACATTAATCCTTATGCTATGTTATCTCGTTTGCACTGAGCAAGAGGGTATAGGGAGTCCCTTTGCGGACAGCATGTCACTATAACAAGGCAACTCTTCATCAAATTAGAGAAGTGCGAGTTTGTACAATGCAGTATCAGGTTTTTGGGGCACTTGATAGCGCAAAGAGAGGTCCGGATAGACTAACAGAAGATTGAAACTATTTTGGAGTAATCGACACTATCAAAGATTTCCGAGCTACATATATTCCCTAGGGCTTGTTAACTACTACTGAAAATTTATTAAAGGGTATTCTAAGATTGTAACACCCCTTACCGATCTTCTAAGGAAGGACCGGCCATGGGGCTAGTATGAAGATCAAGTGAAGGATTTTGAGAAACTAAAGGCGGCCATCTCCACGGAGCCGATGTTGAGGCTCCCAAACTTTGAATTACCTTTCGAGGTGCATACTAACGCCTCGGATAAGGCAGTTTATAAGTGCTCATATATAAGTAATACGAAGTATACTTTTCATTACATTGAGCATTACTTTTCTCATGTTTTATCACTGATACTTGTGTATTTGTGTTCTTTTGCGCATTCAAGGTTGTGAAAGCGATGTAGAAGAAAAAAAAGTAAAAATAGTTCATAGACGCACTAGTTGTGAAAACTCTTGGACTAAGGAAAGACCAAGGCACAACTTGTAGACATGTGAGTGTGTGCCCACCATCAAAGTACTCAAGGATTATACAATTTGGGGAGGCAAAAAAGAAGTCACACTTATGTAGTCCAACTTGTGTAACATCGAAGAGCTTCATCAATGTGTTGAAAGCAAGAGGCGACATGATCTACCGTATGTTATGTGCCTAACTTAGCGGCCTCGATAAAGAAACGAAGTCGGGAGCAACTTCGGCGGCCAGTATTATAGCAGTTACTGTAGCAAAACACTACAGTAAGTTACTGTTCAAAGCGCGCAAAAAATCATAATTCAAGAGAATCCACATGGGCGTATGAAAATTCGACATGGCAGTATGGATGCCCGATTTCAGCCCTATAAATACCGCAATTTGATTTATTATGGGGGATCATTGATCCATCTTTCACCCAATGTTTTGGGAGAGTGCGGCTAGGATTTGGAGAGGTTTTGCAACGTCCCCTTTCCTTTCTGATGTGATTTATCCTACCTCCACGTTCCAAGAGTTCTTTGCGGTCACAATAGAGCGAAGTGCTAAAAGATGAACTCCATTGGGCCTTAGTTGCGCAAGCAACAGAGTGAAGTGTTGTAGTGAATCTTTGTGCTGGGGTTTAATTGTTGTGAGGGGCCTTTCCCCCAGGCGAAAAAGGTTAGGTCTACATTAGGGAATAAGGTTTATCACTTGGAGTTCCTAAAGCCCCATGCAGTCCCACACAGTGTGAGGCATGTATCTTTGGATTCCCTAAAGCCCCATGTAGTCCCACACAGGGAAAAGGTTAGGACTACATTAGGGCTAGTCACGGTTGACCTTAGGTTTGGGGCTGTGTATCTTTGAATTTCCACAACTCAATAAAACATCAATTAAGAGGTATAATATTAGTCTTGCACTCGAAACAATAATCCTAGGGTGAGCATTGTCCGGGTGCCCCATCTTCCAATCGATTACCTTTTTTTTACTCTCATTACTCTTCCTATATTTTTCTACTTTCTTTTGTATTCATACACTGATTTATCTCACCATCGATTTTCTTCATAGCTAAATAATGATAACTCTTGTTTCTAAATACTATTCCTTGTGGATACGACTACCCACTCACCGGGGTAAAATTTTATTACTGCGACGACCCGTGCATTTACGGAATAGTCACACAAGGGGTGTGTCTAAGTTTTTGGCGCCGTTGAAGGGGAATAGGCGTTTTAGAGACATTTGCACTTTACTATTTTAGCTATTCATCATTTATTCTATTTCACACTTTCTTATTCTTCCATTATTATTATGATCCGAGGCAACCCTTAGCATTGGTTGAAGGAAATCCGTAAATGGGAAGAAGAACTCATAGACAGGTAAAGGAACCTGTGCAAGAACAGTCCATTCAAGCTGAAATAGATACTGAAGGATCCGACACTATGGCAGAACAACATGAGCAGTAGAGGACACTCTGATTTTGCAAGACACGCAGTTTTGGACACACAGTCAAGTATTGTTAGGCCACCGATTACGGCTCAGAATTTTGAGCTTAAGCCAAGCTTCATCCAAATGCTACCACAGTCTGCACAGTTTAACAGGTCGGCCGATGGGAATTTGAACAACCATATTGAGAACTTCTTGGAGGTGTGTGGCATGCTCAAGATTAATAGAGTAACGGATGATGTTATCAAATTGAGGGCCTTCCCATTTTCTAGGGCATCAATCACTACTTGAGAGAAGATGGTAGATGTATTCTTGGCCCGATATTTTCCCTCCCGAAAAATCTGTAAAGCTTAGGAATGAGATATCTTCCTTCGTTCAGACAGAATTGGAGTCTCTTTTTTAGATGTGGGACAGGTTTAAGGATCTCCTGCGGAGATGTCCACAGCATGGATTCCCTGAGTAAATGATTATCCACACTTTCTACAATTGGTTGAATCCGAGCACAAAGCAACTATTTGATGCTGCAGCAGGAGGTACCTTAGGAAGCAAGATCCCCCGAAGAAGTCCGACACCTCATTGAAGAGATGGCTCTAAATAAATATCAATGGAATTCAAGAGATAGGAAGAAGGTAGCCGGACTTCATGAGATAGATGTAGTCACTTCATTAGCGGCCCAAGTTGAGTCATTGAGCATGAAGTTAGTGAAGTGTGGTGATCATCCAAGGGGAATGGGAGCCCTTATATAGACCATGAAGAGAATCCATGCCCCACTTGACACGGGGTTACGGGATGCAAATCAACACCGTGCGGCACTTGCTCAATCACAAGTCAGCCTAACGCCCGGAAGCCAAGAAATCGCCCAAGGATGCCAACAAACGTTACTACAACCATGAAGGAAGATAAGAGAAGGACACCAAAGGGTAAAGAGAAAAAGATAAACCTTCTAATGTTGAGAATGAAGCATACAACCGTGACCGACACTACTATAAGAGCCTTAGTCCGATCAGGACGCTAAGGGAAGCAAGAACACCCTCTTGCTCTCGTCCTCTCTTGTCTCTTAAGAAGAAGAAGACTAGAATGAAGTGTGGTGCCTCATCAAGGGAGAATGAGAGCCTTCTTATAACCTTTTGGGGAGAATCAAAGCCAAGTGGATGTGGACGAACGCCAACTGAGGAATTCCATATCCAAGAGCTACCAAACGAGGCCGATCACAAAACAAGAGGAAAAAGCCAATATCTTCCCCTATTCGTCGGGTCCCGTTGGTCCTGCATGTTCCCCACTTTGTCTCCCACTAGCTAAAGATTGTCTCTCGCCTGTCCACAGCACCTGATAATCACTGTTCATCCACCGGGATAACTCGGCCGGTCCTGCCGAGGGACTTGTCCGCCCATTCGCAACAGCCTATGAGCATGATGATCACATTCCAAATATTCTAAGTGTCGCCAACAGCCGAGTAGTTTGCCACGGCGCCCTCGGTCATGAAAACTGGATCATGCCCGTGTATCTTCGTCCGACCGTACAAGTTGATCAAAATCAAACTAAGTGATGAGAATAACTATCCTGGTTTTCTCAGCCATGTCATGCCCACGCCAAAGGCTTGACGCTGAAAAAAGCCTGTAACAAACCTCCCCCACCGGAAGAATCCAACGCCCTCGTCGGATGGGATGATGAAGGAACAAGGTGATTAATCTGTCACGTGGATATGCTCCTTCTCCCAATCGCTACTATGTCCAAAGGCTCATCTGAGTTCTTCTGGACGAGTGGGGCGGAGCCCTGGCCTTCCCTGAATGCCGCACCTGCTCCCTCGCCCTTTGGGTAGTTTTCGAGTGGCATCACTCATCATGAAAACTGTCCCATGTACACATCTGGCGCTAGATCTGTGGCCTCACCCTTCAGCCAGGCGTGGTTACCAACTTGGAACTCCAAGGGCCCTCTCCCTTGGTCTTGCATACTCCTTCATGTGGGAAATCACTTAGGCTTGGCTATCCAAGGCCTTCCCCATCGCCTCCTGTCGCGCTATCAATCAGCTTTGTGCGGCAAGCCCCGCTTCTGCCAGCACGACGCTTGGGGAACTTTGGAGTGATAGAGGCTGGTAGCCGAATGCCCCTAGATCAAATACTATTTATGAAGATCCTGATGCAAATGCTGAGGTAGCCTGGTTCATGTCCGCAGGTTGAACCAGCTCCATTGAGAACCCGGCAATGGCTGAGGCACCTTCGCTGCCGATTCGGACTTCTCCTTGCATTCCCAAGTGTCTTGCGACTTGGCACCCACGCTGTGCAAAAATCTACACCTTGTTTCGTCATTGAGTTATGCCATCACAAAAAGGTCCCATACCCTTTTGCTCAAACTCAACAAAATAACATAGAATAAGGACACAACCGTCCTTGATGACAAAGAGTTCAAAGGAAAACAAAAGTACAAAACCAAAATGGAATGGTACAACATTCACTCTAACTCGATAAAACTCGGTACCCTCCGCTGCATGTCCCACAAGTGACAGGGGCCCGAAAGTGCACGGGTTGTCGAAGTAATAAAATACCCCGGTGAGTGGGTAATCAAATCCACAGGGAATAGGTACTTAAGACACAAGATTTCAATATTTAGCTATCGCGATGTGTGGAAAGAAATCAGTGAGTCAGTGCGAAAATAATCGGTAAAAGCAAGAAGTAAAAGAGAAGTGTAGAAGACGAGAGAGTGCAAGTAAGAGTAAAAGAGTAGGACTAGCAATGGGAAAAGATGGGTATCCGGACAAGCTATCCCTAGAACTTATACTTCTAGTGCAAAACAATGCAATTATACCTTCCTATTGATGTTAATTGAGTCGAGGAAATCCTTAAATATACGGTCCCAAACCTAAGGTCAACCGTGACTAACCCCAACACTATGTTCCAGTCATTAGGTTTTACTACAACCCTTGACTCTCGTTGACCTGTCAACTAAGCCCTAGGGGAGTCTATCTACCTAAGCCTCACATTATATGGAATTGCATTAAGTTCTAGGGACTCCTAGCGATTAACCCTGTTCCTTTGTGTAGTTCTAACACTTTGGTCAAGGTGAGAGAACCCTAGTCTAAATTAAGTCCCGGCACTAAAATTCACTTCAACCCTATACTTTGGTATTTGCATAATAAAGCCCTAGATGAGTTTATCACCTAGTACCTAACTCTATCTCGACCGCGAATAAATTATGGAACATGGAGGTAGGGAGAATCACATCAGAGGGGAAAGGGGACGTTCCGCTACCTCACGACTCACCCTCTCAACCCTCTTCAACCCTAAGTAGTCTAATCCTATAGGAGTTGTCACACGTCCAAAGGATAACCTAGATTGTTCTCAACCTTAGTGTCACGGCTAAGGGAAAACAATAATAAAATAAAAGAATTTAAGATTGAAACTCAACTTTATTCATCAATTATGAAAAAGCACAATAGCAATGTCAAACAAACATAATAATCCTAGGGTTTACAAGTCCGAATACCCACAAGGGGTTTAGCTCCTCATGGATCTATACGAATCCATCAAAATAATAATAAGAACAAAATTTGAATGCATAGATGAAAACCCCTTGTGCGCGATGCGGCCGTGGTCTTGAGCAGCCGTCGGACGTTAATGTCGACGCCGATGACGCGCTTCAAACCTCCACGAAATCCTCTCGAAACCCTAGTGGCGCCTCTCCAGAAGTTAGGGCAAAGAAGAGCAAAAAAGATCGCCAAAACAGTCCCCAAAACGGGCTTTTACAATGTTGAGTCGCGGCTTTAAAATTGAACTTATCGGGATTTCACACGGCCGTGTGAACTCTCTGGTTTTCTGAATTTCGGCCGAAAATGAACAGTATCTTGCTACAGTGACTCGCCGAAACACTCCCGAATTCGTCATTCTTCATCGAGGCCGTTGAATTGGGCACACAATCAATGGTAGATCGTGCCGATTGCTTCAGATCTCCTAATTGGTGACGTTCTCCTCGTTAGCATGAGCTAAACTTATTGTGAACGTGACTGCTTTTGTGCCCCTCCAAAGGATGTTGGTACACACTCACAAGTCTATGCTCATGCCTTGCTCCTTGCTTAGTGCGAGAATCTCCCCAACAACGGCGAACACGATCTAACTTCGTTCCTTTTCTCCAATTTATCTTCACAACCCTACAATGCACAAAAGTAAACAAATGCACACTTTTTAGTGATAAAATCTGATTAAATCAATGCTCATTGCAAGATAATAACGCTTCGCATTACTATAACACGAGCACTTATCAGTAAGCGCCTGGCCGACGTCAGCGCCGAGTTGATAGTCGTAGCCCACTGGCCACGACCCTGCCCGTCTAGAGGGTCTTGGGGCTGTTACTCGAATCCAAGGGAGAATACTCTTTCTCCCCAACGTTGGACTCAAACTTCGCCTTTAAGATGATTCCCCTTGGGCGGTCTAGGGGTGCTTCAGTGATGCATGTCCCAACCGAGGGTTGGGCTGTCGTGGAGGTGTTTTGCGCCATGCTATCCCACCCGCTCCATGACTATGTGAAGCCAAGGATCCTGTCCGAAAGAGAGTCCTCGACCCAAGTGTCTTGCCTACTCTTCGACATTTCTCTCGCATTGGATCGGCTACGTGACCGCTCACGCTCGAGTGCCCATCGGACACGATCCGGTATCGATCTGCCCTCATGCATCTTCTAGGTCTTGGCCCGTCATTAGAGTGAGGCGCCCATGACGCCTGTGCGGCAGGTGTGAAGATCAAGATAGGGCTTTTGAGAAGCTCAAGGCGGCCATCTCCACCGAGCCCGTGTTGCGGTTCCCAAACTTTGAGCTACCCTTCGTAGTGCACACCGACGCATCGGATAAGGCGGTCGGAGAAGTCTTAGTTCAAGATGGCCATCCAATTGCTTTTGAGAGTTGGAAGCTAAAGGAGGCCGAACTCAAATACTCGGCGGACGAGAAGCAAATGTTGGCGGTGATCCACTACCTTCAGGTATGGCGATTTTATCTCTTGGGTACTCACTTTGTAATCTAGACAGATAGCATCGCCAACACCTACTTCGCCACACAAAAGAAGCTCTCGCCAAGGCAGGCTCGCTGGCAGGAGTTCCTTCAAGAATATCACTTTGAGTGGCAGCATAAACTCGGCAGACACAACCAAGTCGCCGACGCTCTTAGTCGGAAGCAGGTGGTTAAGTATGTGGCCTCGCTAACTCAGGTGACGACGGATCTGACGGCGCGGATCCGAGAGGTGGCGAAGACGGACGCACAGTACATGAAGCCGGTACGTGACGTCCAAGGCGGTGTGATTCACCGTTATTGGGTGGAGGATGAATTATTCCACTCTAAGGAAGGTCGGTTGTTTGTGCCCAAAGATGGGAAACTTCGACTTGCCCTAATGAAGGAACATCATGACTCACGGTGGGTAGGACACCCCGGGAGAGACAGGAAGAAGGCTCTTTTGGCCCGACACTATTACTGGACGGATATGGAGGAGGACATAGAGGTATATGTCAAATCTTGCTTTGTTTACCAGCAGGATAAACCAGAGCGGAGGCGGGAGGCAGGACTACTTCAGCCGCTCCCGATCCCGGGCCGGCCATGGGCATCGGTATCCATGGATTTCATCTCCGGGTTTCCTAAGGTCAACAACATGACATCGGTCATGGTGGTGGTTGATCGGTTCACAAAGTATGCCATCTTCATCCTGACGCCCGCGACCTGCCCCATCGAGCAAGCGGCGGAGTTGTTCCTTCGTCACGTGGTGAAGCACTTCGGTGTGCCACATAACATAGTCAATAACCGAGAAGATCGCTTTACGGGGAGATTTTCGATGGCCTTGTTCGGGTTGCTCGGAACCGAACTTAAGTTTTCCACGTCCAACCATCCCCAGACGGACGGTCAGACAGAGCGCATCAATGCTTTGTTGGAGGAGTACCTACGTTATTATATTTCGGCCTCACAGAAGAACAAGCTTGATCTGCTTGACACAACCCAGTTCGCCAATAATATGCATTGGTCTTCATCGACAGGAAAGAGTCCTTTTGAGTTGGCATATAGGTATCAGCCCCTGTCACCTCCTGAGATCGCGAAACGCCGTGCCGGCGAAGGATGTCCTGCCGCGCACAACTAAGCCTTGGGGTGACAGGAAATGATTGAGGGGGACAAGGATAGCCTCGCCAAGGCAACTTGGCGAATGTAGAAGTATGCAGACCAAGGGAGGCGGCCCTTGAAGTTCCAAGTTGGTGACCGGGTGTGGTTGAAACTGACGCCACAGGTCTGGAAGAAGTTGCACTAAAAGGATGTGCACAAGGGATTGATCTCTCGGTATGATGGGCCATTTGAGATCGTCCAGAATGTGGGCAATGTTGCATATCGGCTCAACCTGCCAGAAAGGTTGAAGCTACATCCTACCTTCCATGTCAACTACCTGAAACCATGTCATGAAGACAGCTGACACGACCTTTTGCGTGCGTACCGCAAGTGCAAGGCCTTGTCGAAGTAATAAAATTACCCTGGTGAGTGGGTAGTCGAATCCACAGGGAATAGGGATTTAAAACACAAGAATTCACTATTTTAGTTATGCGATATACGGAAGGTAATAATCGGAGTGATGAGTGAATTTATGGGTGCAATTAGGATAAAGGACAAGAAAGTAAATAGAAAGGCGAAAGACAAGAGAGAAGCAAGTAGAGATTAAAAGAGAAAGACTAGTAATGAGTGAGATGGGGTATCCGGACAATCCACCTCTAGGACTTATGCTTCTAGTGCAAGACTATGCTATTATACTTTCCTACTGATGTCAATTGAGTCGAGGATATCCTAAAACACACGGTCCCAAAACTTAAGGTCAACCGCGACTAACCCCAACATTATGTCCCGGCATTAGGATTCACTACGACCTTTTACTCTTGTTGACCTATCAACTAAGCCCCAGGGGAGTTTATCTACCTAAGCCTAACACTACGTGGAATTGCTTTAAGCTCTAGGGATTCCTAGTAATAAAACATGTTCCTCTATGTAGTTCTAACCCTTTGGTCCAGGTGGAAGAACCCTAGTCTAGATTGAGCCCTAAAACTCTATCTTGACCGCTAATTATTCCAAGGAAACGGAGGTAGGGAGAAATCACACCGGAAGGGAAAGGGGTACATTGCTACCTCACAACTATCCCTCTCAACCCTCTTCAATCTTAAATAGTCTAATCCTATAGGAGTTGTCACACCTCTAAAGGATAACCTAGATTGTTCTCAACCCTAGTGTCACGGCTAAGGAAGAACAATAGTAAAAGATAATTAAAACTGAAACTCGAATTTATTCATCAATAATGGAAAAGCATAATAACAATGTCATAGAAACATAATAATCCTAGGGTATACAAGTCCGAATACCTACGAGGGGTTTAGCTCCTCATGGAGCTATACATGTTCATTAAAATATGAAAGAAAGCACAAAACAAAAGCATTGATGAAAAAACCTTGCGTATGGTGTGGCCGTGGTCTTGTGCGGCCATTGAACGTCGATGATGATACCGATGACGCGCTCCAATCCTCCACAAAGTCCTCTCCAAAACCCTAGCCGCCCTCTCCAGAAGTTGGGGAGAAAGGTAGGTCAAAAGATAGGAAAAAGGATCCCCCAAAAGTCTCCAAATCGGGCTTTAAATAGGCTGAGTGCGGCTTTAAATTTGGACTTATCGGGACTTCACACAGCCGTGTGGAATTAACACACGGGCGTGTGAAGTTTCTGTCTGCTGAAAAATTAATTCACACGGCCGTGTGTTAATTCCACACGCCCGTGTGAATTCTCTGGAATTCTGAAATTCGGCCGAAAGTGAACAGTAGCTTGCTACATTGTTTTACTACAGTAACAAGCTACAGTGCTTGCCGAAAACACTCCCGAATCCGTCGTTCTTCATCGAGGCCATTGAATTGGGCACACAATCAATGGTAGATCGTGCCGATTGCTTCAAGTCTCTTTCTTGGCGAAGTTCTCCTAAGCTACACGAGTTAGACTTGTTATGAATGCGACTGCCTTTGTGCCCCTCCAAAGGAGGTTGGCACACACTCACAAGTCTAGGCTTGTGCCTTGTTCCTTGCTTGGTCCGAAAACTCCCCAATAACGGCGAACACGATCTAACTTCGCTCTTTTTCTACAAATTAGCTCCACAAACCTACAATGCATAAGAGTACACAAACGCACATTATTTAGTGATAAAATCTGATAAAAGAGATGCTTATAGTAAGATAATAACGCTTCGCGTCACTATAACACAAGCACTTATCAACAGCGCTCATCCGGAGCGGAACCGGACGGAGCGCACCCCACCGACAGTGCGGAAGGAGTTTACTCTGCAAACAGAGAAGATCCTTGGCCGCAAGGTGGGGGGACAAAGCAAGAAGAACAGGCGGGTCTTCTTCCTTGTCAAATGGAAGGGTCTTCCATATTCGGAGGCCAGTTGGGAAAGAGACACTACCCTTTGGCAGTTTGAGGACTTGGTCTCAAACTTCCTTAGTTCCCCTCCGACAAAGATGTCGAACTCTCAAGGTGGGGGAGGTTTGTGACAGGGCTTTCAGCGTCACACCCTTGGCGCAAGTATGACAAGGCTGGGAAGCTGGGAAGCTGGGGATGGTTATTTCATCCCCTTAAACCGTTTTTTTTGCGGTCTTATTTTACTCGGTCATGATCGGCACTCATGACCGAGGGCGGAGTGGCGACCCGCCCGACTTATGACCAAGACTTAGACTACGAGGAGTTATACCATACGGGCAGATGCGTACAGGCGAAGACTGTCTCTCGATCAGTCGGGGACTATCGACACATCCCGAGACGGATGCACAGTGATTATCTGGCGCTGTGGACCGAGGGGAGACAACCTTTAGCTAGTGGGAGACAAGTAGGGAGCACGCATGTCCGACGGGACCCGACGAATGGGAGAAGATATCGACTTCTTCCTTTTGGTTTGGGATCAGACCTCGTTTGGTAGCTCCTGGACATGGAATACCTCGGTTGGCGTTCGTCCACATTCACTTAGCTTGGATTCCTTCCAAAAGGCTATATAAGGGGCTCTCCCCCTTCATTTGAAATCATTCCACTCTTCTCATCTCATCCTCCTCTTCAAGAGCTCTCACAAGAGAATCTTCTTCTCTTGTAACCTTGGCAAGACCAGAAATTACCGAGCCATCCCGGAGGGAAGAACAGTGATTATTTGGTGCTGTAGACAGACGAGAGACAACCTTTAACTAGAGGGAGATCAAGTGGGGAGCACGCAGGACCAACGAGACCTGACAAATAGGAGGAAAGTTCAGTTTCTTGTTTTGGGTCGGCTTCGCTTGTTAGCTCCTAGATAAAGAATTCCTCGAAAGGCGTTCGTCCACACTCATTTTGTTACAGGGCTTTTTTTGGCGTCGAGCCCTTGGCGCGGGCATGACAATGTCAAGAAGCCGGGGATGGTTATTTCATTCCCTTAGTCCGATTTTGATCATTTGTACGGTTGGACAGATGCGTACAGGTGGACAAGTCCCTCGGCAGGATGGGCCGAGTCATCCCGGTTGGATGAACAGTGATGCCTCATCAAGGGGGAATGAGAGCCTTGTTATAGCTCTTTGGTGAGCTTGCTCTCAACTCTCTTGCTCTCCTCCTCTCTTGCTTTCTTAAGAAGAAAAAGACTAGAATGAAGTGTGGTGCCTCATCAAGGGGGAATGAGAGCCTTGTTATAGCTCTTTGGTGAGCTTGCTCTCAACTCTCTTGCTATCTTAAGAAGAAGAATACTAGAATGAAGTGTGGTGCCTCATCAAGGGGGAATGAGAGCCTTCTTATAGCCCTTTGGTGAGAATCGAAGCCAAGTGGATGTGGACGAACGCCAACCGAGGAATTTCATGTCCAAGAGCTACCAAATGAGGCCGATCCCAAAATAAGAGGAAGAAGCCGATATCTTCTCCTATTCGTCGGGTCCCGTTGGTTCTGCGTGCTCCCACTTTGTCTTCCACTAGTTAAAGATTGTCTCTCGCCTATCCACAGCGCTTGATAATCACTGTTCATCCATCCGGTATGATTCGGCCGGTCCTGCCGAGGGACTTGTTGCGCGTACGCAACAGTCTGTGCGCATGATGATCACGTTCTAAATATTCTAAGTGTCGCCAACAGCCGAGCAGTTCGCCACGCCGCCCTTGATCATGAAAACTGGATCATGCCCGTGTATCTTCGTCCGACCGTACAAATGATCAAAATCGGACTAAGGGAATGAAATAACTATCCCGGCTTCTCGACCTTGTCATCCACTCGCCAACGGCTCGATGCCGGAAAAAGCCCTGTAACAAACCTCCCCCACCGGAAGTATCCGACGCCCTCGTCGAATGGGAAGCTGAAGGAACAAGGTGATCAATCTGTCACGCGAATATGCTCCTTCTTCCAATTGCTACTGTGTCCAAAGGCTCATTTGAGTTCTTTTGGACGAGTAGGGCAGAGCCCCCGCCTTCCCTGAATGCCGCGCCTGCTCCCTCACCCCTTGGATAGTTTTCGAGTGACATCACTCATCATGAAAACTGTCCTATGTGCACATCTGGCATTAGATCTGTAGCCTCACCCTTGAGCCACGCGTGGTCACCAACTTGGAACTCCAAGGGCCGTCTCCCTTGGTCTTGCATACTCCTTTATGTGAGAAATCACATAGGCTTGGCTACCCAAGGTCTTCCCCATCACCTCTAGTCGCGCTTTCAATCAGCTATGTGTGGTAGGCCCCGCTTCAGTCCGCATGACGCTTTGCGAACTTTGGAGTGTGACACGACCCCTTGCGTGTATCCCGCAAGTGCACAGGTTTGTCAAAGTAATAAAATTTACCCTGGTGAGAGGGTAGTTGAATCCACAGAGAATAGGGATTTAGAATACGAGATTTCACTAATAAAGCTATGCGGCGTATGGAAAAGCAATAACCGGATCAATGAGTGAATATGGAAGCAAACAGAATAAAAGACAAGAAATTAAATAGAAAGATGGAAGATAAGAAAGTGCAAGTAAAAGAGAACAGAGAGGAACTAACAATAGATGAAATAGGGTATCTGGACAAGCTACCTCTAGGATCTATGCTTCTAATGCAGGACTATGCTATTATACTTCCCTATTGATGTTAATTGAGTCGAGGATATCCTAAAACTCACGGTCCCAAACCTAAGGACAACCGTGACTAATCCCAACACTATGCCCCGGTATTAGGATTCACGTCAACCCTTCACTCTGTCGCTCGCGCGACTAAGCCCCATGGGAGTATATCTACCTAAACCTCACACTACGTCGGATTGCTTTAAGCTCTAGGGATTCCTAGTTGTAAGACCTGTTCCTATCTGTAGTTCTAACCCTTTGGTCCAGGTGGAAGAACCCTAGTCTAGATTAAGCCCCAGCGCGTAGGATTCACTTCAGCCCTTCACTCTGTTACTCACGTAACTAAGCCCCAGGGTAGTTTATCTGCCAAGCACTTCACTCTATTTCGACCGCTATGAAATCAAGGAAACGGAGGTATGGAGAAACCACGTCGGAGGGAAAAGGGGGCGCTCCGCTACCCCACGACTCAAACTTTCAACCCTCTTCAATCTTAAGTAGTCTAACCCTAAAGGAGTTGTCACACCTCCAAAGGGTAACTTAAATTGTTCTCAACCCTAGTGTCACATCTAAGAGAAAACATTAACAAGATGAAATTAAGATTGAAACTCAATTTTTATTCATCAATAATGGAAAAGCATAATAACAATATCAAAAAAACATAATAACCCTAGAGTTTACAAGTTCGAATATCCACAATGGGTTTAACTCCTTATGGAGCTATACATATTCATCAAAATAGAAAAGAAAGTACAAATCAAAGACATTGATAAAACCCCCTTGTATATGGTGTGGCCGTGGTCTTGTGCGGCCGTCGAACGTCGGTAATCTTTGGGTGCATCAGTACTCGCCGAGGTTTAGCTTCAGTAACAAGCTACCCTAGTGTTTTGCTACAGTAACAAGCTACAGTACTCGCCGAGGTTTAGCTTCATAAGTCTTGACCCAACACTAGCTTCATGATCTTTGGGTGCATCACGAGCCTCATGCGGCTCATAGGAGGACACCTTCCTCCTTTCGAGCTCCCATAACTTGGCTTTGCTCTTACCCCTATCCGGGGTTGCCGATGCAGCACGCGCAATGGCCGTCGACAGGTCAATCACGCCTCGTCAAAGGAGCTCCGCCGTCGACAATGAAGTGGAACACTCTATCTTCCTCGGACATATGTTTGATGCAAAGCATGAGCGATGTGTATGTTCTCACATACTCGCGGATAAAACCAGTTTGCCTTAGATCCCACAAAGCAAGTCTTGCAACCCAGCTTGTGCTGCAAGGAAGGAACTGGAGCTTCAGTTCCTTCTTCAGTTCCTCCCATGAACTGAAGGTCTTCTGTCTTGTTCGATCATTATCGAACACGCGGTCCTCCAACCACACTTTCGCATCCCCCCAATAAGAACATTGCCACTACGGCCACTTGCTCGCATTCAGGGATTTGGGACGCCACAAGATATTGGCCCATGTCCCAGATGAAGTTATCTAACTCCTTCTCATCACAGGTGCCGCAGAACTTGGCAGGTGCGGGGAATGGCACCATCATGCTACACCCAGTTGATCCACTGGATGCCCCTGTATGCTTCAAGGCATTGAGCTCCAGCTTGAGCTCCTAGACCTTTGAAGCCAGCACTTCCACCAAACAGTGTAACTCCAGACTTTGCATTTCTAGGTTATCCAGCCTAGCGCAAATAGTTGTAGAGGGGTCTGCTCCACCATTAAAGCCTCCTGACGCATCATCGGGACGCCGCCCTGCGTACTCGATGTGTTCAGTGTGCACCTCCTAATGTCCCGGCTGTTCTTCCATTTCATCGGTGTACTCGTCCATCTCCTTTTCTTCGGTAGCTCTGATACCACTTGACACGGGGTTATGCACTGCAAATCAACGCCGTGTAGCACTTGCTCGATCACAAGTCAGCCTAACGCCCGGAAGCCAAGAAATCAACCAAGGATGCCAACAAACGTTGCTACAACCACAAAGGAAGATAAGAGAAGGACACCAAAGGGTAAGAGAGAAAAAAGATAAAACTCTCTAATGTTGAGTATGAAGCATACAACCGTGACCGACACTATTACAAGAGCCTTGGTCCAATCAGGACGCTAAGGGAAGCAAGAACACCCTCTTGCTCTCTTCCTCTCTTGCTCTCTTAAAAAGAAGAAGACTAGAATGAAGTGTTGTGCCTCATCAAAGGGGAATGAGAGCCTTCTTATAGCCCTTTGGGGAGAATTAAGCCCAAGTGGATGTGGACGAACGCCAACCGAGGAATTCCATGTCCAAGAGCTACCAAACGAGGCCGATCCCAAAACAAGAGGAAGAAGCCGATATCTTCTCCTATTCGTTGGGTCCCGTTGGTCTTGCGTGCTTCCCACTTTGCCTCCCACTAGCTAATTATTGTCTTTCGCCTGTCCACAGCGCCTGATAATCACTGTTCATCCATCCGGGATAACTCGGACGGTATTACCGAGGGACTTGTCCGCCTGTACGCAACAACCTGTGCGCATAATGATCACGTTCCAAATATTCTAAGTGTCTCCAATAGCTGAGCGGTTCGCCACGGCGCTATCGGTCATGAAATCTGGATCATGCCCGTGTATCTTCGTCCGACTGTACAAATGATTAAAATCGGACTAAGGGAATGAAATAACCATTCCCGGCTTCTCGACCTTGTCATGTCCGCGCCAAGGGCTCGATGGCGAAAAAAGCCTTGTAACAATTTCTCCCTGGAAACGCGGCTTAGGTGGCAAGGGTAGCCTTGCAAAAGTTGAAACAGATCGAGTCTGTAAGGGACTACGTTAAGGGTTTCACTTCCTTAATGCTAGATATCCCCGACGTGTCCGAGGAGGACAAGTTGTTCAACTTTCAAACCGAGTTGCAGCAATGGGCATAGCTGGAGGAACAGCGGTATCGTGCGAAGAACTTGGCCTCGGCGATAGCGGTCGCCGAATCCGCGGTTGATTTTCGTAGCACATCGACCCATGATGGGGATAGAGCCAAGGCGAAGCCCAAAGAGCTGAAGCTTGACAAGAAGGCAATAAAGACAACATTCCAAAAGGGTTCAGGAGGGAAGATGCCGGAGGAGCAGCTAAGGCCCGAGGGCAGGCCGACCAGCGGGCAGGCTAGCAAACCGATGGGTTGCTTTATCTGCAGTGGGGATCATAAGGCTGCGTATTGTCCTAAGAGAGAGAAGCTGGCCGTTTTTGTGGCGAGGGAAGACAGCGATTCGGAGTCCCATACACGAGTCAATCCTCTATAGCTATTGGGGAGCATCCACGTTGTGAAAGATACTTCCCCAACTCTCCTCTATGTTCGACTGATGTTGAACGGTAGGGAAATCGATGGTATGGTGGACTCGGGAGCTACCCACAATTTTATCAGCACCGCCACAGCAGGGAGGCTGGGCCTCAGTGTGGCTACTCATGCCAGCAAAGTCATCCCTCATCTGGGAGGGATCATGCCAAGGGGAAAGAGCCCCTCCTGTCAGCCATCCAAGTGGAGAGCGGGCTGAAGCGAGGAGGGCCACTTTCCTTGAAGATAAGCCGGACCATGAGGTGGTCATACCGGCTGAGGTGTCCAAGGTCTTGAAGGAGTTCAAAGACGTAATGCCTTTTGAATTAACAAAACGTCTGCCCCCTAGATGTGCAATAGATCATCAGATTGATCTGGTTCCTATGTGTAAGCCTCCAGCAAAGGCGCCTTACCGGATGTCGCCCTTGGAGTTGAAGGAGCTGCGAAACCAATTGACCGAGCTATTGGATGATGGATTTATCCAACCCTCGAAGGCCTCTTTTGGCGCATCGGTGTTGTTCCAGAAGAAGCAAGATGGGTCCTTGCGTCTTTCCGTGGACTACCGGGCTTTGAACAAAGTCACCAACCTGTGCCGCTGATACAGGATCTCTTCGATCGGCTGTCGGGAGCATCGTAGTTCACCAAACTCGATTTGCGCTCAGCATATTGGCAAGTGCGCATTGCGGAGGGTGATGAGCCAAAGACCACGTGTGCCACTCGGTATGGCTCGTTTGAGTTTCTTGTAATGCCGTTTGGCCTCACCAATGCTCCCGCTACTTTTTGCAACTTAATGAACGATGTGTTTCGTGAGTATCTTGATAACTTTGTTGTTGTATACCTAGAGAATGTGGTGGTGTACAGCCGGTTCCTTGAGGACCATATATGTTACTTGAAGAAGGTGTTTTGCAGGTTGAGGGAACACCAGCTCTTCATCAAATTGGAGTAGTGCGAATTTGCAAAGTGGAGTATCAAGTTCCTGGGGCACTTGATATCGCAAGGAGAAGTCCAGATGGACCAACGGAAGGTCGAGGCAGTCTTGGAGTGGCCGGCGCCATCCTAAGTTTCGGAGCTGTGATCGTTCCTAGGGCTCGCCAACTACTATCGGAAATTTATCCAGGGCTATTCCAAGCTTGTAACACCCTCACTAATCTTTTGAAGAAGGATCGGCCATGGGGTTGGTGTGAAGATCAAGATAGGTCTTTTGAGAAGCTCAAGGCGGCCATCTCCACCGAGTCCGTGTTGCGGCTCCAAAACTTCGAGCTACTCTTCGAAGTGCACACCAACGCATCGGATAAAGCGATCGGAGGAGTCTTAGTTCAAGATGGCCATCCAATTACTTTTGAGAGTTGGAAGCTAAAAGAGGCCGAACTCAAGTACTCAGCGCACGAGAAGGAAATGTTGCCGGTGATCCACTGCCTTCAGGTGTGGCGAGTTTATCTCTTGGGTACTCACTTTGTGATCAAGACAGATAACATCGCCAACACCTACTTCACCACACAAAAGAATATCTCGCCAAGGCAAACTCGGTGGCAGGAGTTCCTTCAAGAATATCACTTTGAGTGGCAGCATAAACCCGGTAGACACAACCAAGTCGCCGACACTCTTAGTCGGAAGCAGGTGGTTAAGTATGTGGCCGCGCTGACTCAGGTGACGACAGATCTGATGAGCGGATCCGAGAGGTGGCGAAGACGGACGCATAGTAAATAAAGCTGGTACGTGACATCCAAGACGGTGTGATTCGCCGTTATTAGGTCGAGGATGAGTTACTCCACGCTAAGGGAGGTCGGTTGTTTGTGCCCAAGGGTGGGAAACTTCGACTTGCCCTAATGAACGAACATGACTCACGATGGACAGAACACCCCACAAGAGAAAGGAGGAATGCTCTATTTGCCCGGCACTACTACTGGCCGGATATGGAGGAGGACATAGAGGCATATGTCAAATATTGCTTCGTGTACAATCAGGATAAACTAGAACGGAGGCGGGAGGCAGGACTACTTCAGCCGCTCCCGATCCTGGACCGGCCATGGGCGTCGATATCCATGGATTTCATCTCCGAGTTTCCTAAGGTCAACAACATGACATCGGTCATGGTGGTGGTTGATCGGTTCACAAAGTATGCCATCTTCATCCCGATGCCCGTGACATGCCCCGCCGAGCAAACGGCGGAGTTGTTCGTTCGTCACGTGGTGAAGCACTTCGGTGTGCCACATGACATAGTCAGTGACCGAGATGCTCGCTTCACGGGGAGATTCTTGACGGCCTTGTTCGGGTTGCTCGGAACCGAACTTAAGTTTTCCACGGCTAAACATCCCCAGGCGAACTGGGCTGTGTCTAACCGTCCGTCTGGGGATGGTTAGCCGTGGAAAACTTAAGTTCGGTTCCGAGCAACCCGAACAAGGACGTCCAGAATCTCCCCGTGAAGCGAGCATCTTGGTCACTGACTATGTCATGTGGCACACCGAAGTGCTTCACCACGTGACGAAGCAACAACTCCGCCGCTTGCTTGGCGGGGCAGGTCACGGGCATCGGGATGAAGATGGCATAATTTGTGAACCGATCAACCACCACCATGACCGATGTCATGTTGTTGACCTTAGGTAACCCGGAGATGAAATCCATGGATACCGACGCCCATGGCCGGTCCAGGATCGGGAGCGGCTGAAGTAGTCCTGCCTCACGCCTCTGCTCTAGTTTATCCTGCTTGTACACAAAGCAAGATTTGACATATGCCTCTATGTCCTCCTCCATATCCGGCCAGTAGTAGTGCCGGGCAAATAGAGCATTCATCCTGTCTCTCATGGGGTGTTCTCTCCATCGTGAGTCATGTTCCTTCATTAGGGTAAGTCGAAGTTTCCCACCCTTGGGCACAAACCGACCTCCCTTAGCGTGGAGTAACTCATCCTCCACCCAATAACGACGAATCACACCATCTTGGATGTCACGTACCAGCTTTATTTACTAAGAGTGTCGGCGACTTGGTTGTGTCTGCCGGGTTTATGCTGCCACTCAAAGTGATATTCTTGAAGGAACTCCTGCCAGCGAGTTTGCCTTGGTGAGAGCTTCATTTGTGTGGGGAAGTAGGTATTGGCGATGTTATCTGTCTTGATCACAAAGTGAGTACCCAAGAGATAAACTCGCCACACCTGAAGGCAGTGGATCACCGCCAACATTTCCTTCTCGTGCGCTGAGTACTTGAGTTCGGCCTCTTTTAGCTTCCAACTCTCAAAAGCAATTGGATGGCCATCTTGAACTAAGACTCCTCCGACCGCTTTATCCGATGCGTTGGTGTGCACTTCGAAGGGTAGCTCGAAGTTTGGGAGCCGCAACACGGACTCGGTGGAGATGGCCGCCTTGAGCTTCTCAAAAGACCTATCTTGATCTTCACACCAACCCCATGGCCGATCCTTCTTCAAAAGATTAGTGAGGGTGTCACAAGCTTGGAATACCCCTGGATAAATTTCCGATAGTAGTTGGCGATCCCTAGGAATGATCACAGCTCCGAAACCTAGGATGGCGCCGGCCACTCCAAGATTGTCTCGACCTTCCGTTAGTCCATCTGGACTTCTCCTTGCGATATCAAGTGCCCAGGAACTTGATACTCCACTTTGCAAATTCGCACTACTCCAATTTGATGAAGAGCTGGTGTTCCCTCAACCTGCAAAACACCTTCTTCAAGTAACATATATGGTCCTCAAGGAACCGGCTGTACACCACCACATCCTCTAGGTATACAACAACAAAGTCATCAAGATACTCATGAAACACATCGTTCATTAAGTGGCAAAAAGTAGCGGGAGCATTGGTGAGGCCGAACGGCATTACAAGAAACTCAAACGAGCCATACCGAGTGGCACACGTGGTCTTTGGCTCATCACCCTCCGCAATGCGCACTTGCCAATATGCTGAGCGCAAATCGAGTTTGGTGAACTACGATGCTCCCGACAGCCGATCGAACAGATCCTGTATCAGCGGCACAGGATGGTGACTTTTTTTAAAACCCGGTAATCCACGGAAAGACGCAAGGACCCATCTTGCTTCTTCTGGAACAACACCGATGCGCCAAAAGAAGCCTTCGAGTGTTGGATAAATCCATCATCCAATAGCTCGGTCAGTTGGTTTCACAGCTCCTTCAACTCCAAGGGCGACATCCGGTAAGGCACCTTGGCTGGAGGCTTACACCTAGGAACCAGATCAATCTGATGATCTATTGCACATCTAGGGGGCAGACGTTTTGGCAATTCAAAAGGCATTACGTCTTTGAACTCCTTCAAGACCTTGGACACCTCAGCCGGTATGACCACCTCATGGTCCGGCTTATCTTCAAGGAAAGTGGCCAAAAAAGTGGCCCTCCTTGCTTCAGCCCGCTCTCCACTTGGATGGCTGACAGGAGTGGCTCTTTCCCCTTGGCATGATCCCTCCCAGATGAGGGATGACTACCACCCGTCACAAACAAGGAAATTGGCGCCCAATATTAGCTCGAAGTCATCAAGCGGTGCTACAAGTCAACTTGTCCCTTCCAATCTCCCAACTGCGGCTGTACCCGAGACCCTGCCCGCGACGCCTTGCGCTGGAGAATTGATAGCCTTGACTTTGCTGGCATGAGTAGCCACACTGAGGCCCAGCCTCCCTGCTGTGGCTGTGCTAATAAAATTGTGGGTAGCTCCCGAGTCCACCATACCATCGATTTCCCTACCGTTCAACATCAGTCGAACATAGAGGAGAGTTGGGGAAGAACCTTTCACAACGTGAATGCTCCCCAATAGCTGCAGAGGATTGACTCGTGAATGGGACTCCGAATCGCTGTCTTCTCTCGCCACAAAAACGGCCAGCTTCTCTCTCTTAGGGCAATACACAGCCTTATGATCCCCACTGCAGATAAAGCAACCCATCGATTTGCTAGCCTGCCCGCTGGTCGGCCTGCCCTCGGGCCTTGGCTGCTCCTCTGGCATCTTCCCTCCCGAACCCTTTTGGAAGGTTGTCTTTATTGCCTTCTTGTCAAGCTTCAAGTCTTTGGGCTTCGCCTTGGCTCTATCCCCATCATGGGTCGATGTGCTACGAAAATCAACCAAGGATTCGGTGACCGCTATCGCTGAGGCCAAGTTCTTCGCACGATGCTGCTGTTCCTCCAGCTATGCCCATTGCTGCAACCCGGTTTGAAAGTTGAACAACTTGTCCTCCTCAGACACGTCGGGGATATCTAGCATTAAGGAAGTGAAACCCTTAACGTAGTCCCTTATAGACTCGAGGGCATGATACACGGGCATGATCCAGTTTTCATAACCGAGAGCGCCGTGGCGAACCGCTCAGCTATTGGAGACACTTAGAATATTTGGAACGTGATCATTATGTGCACAGGCTGTTGCGTACGGGCGGACAAATCCCTCGGCAAGACCGTCCGAGTTATCCCGGATAGATGAACAGTGATTATCAGGCGCTGTGGACAGGCGAAAGACAATAATTAGCTAGTGGGAGGCAAAGTGGGAAGCACGCAAGACCAACGGGACCCAACGAATAGGAGAAGATATCGGCTTCTTCCTCTTGTTTTGGGATCGGCCTCGTTTGGTAGCTCTTGGACATGGAATTTCTCTGTTGGCGTTCGTCCACATCCACTTGGCCTTAATTCTCCCCAAAGGGCTATAAGAAGGCTCTCATTCCCCTTTGATAAGGCACAACACTTCATTCTAGTCTTCTTCTTTTTAAGAGAGCAAGAGAGGAAGAGAGCAAGAGGGTGTTCTTGCTTCCCTTAGCGTCCTGATCGGACCAAGGCTCTTGTAATAGTGTCGGTCACGGTTGTATGCTTCATACTCAACATTAGATCGTTTTATTTTTTTTCTCTCTTACCCTTTGGTGTCCTTCTCTTATCTTCCTTCGTGGTTGTAGCAACGTTTGTTGGCATCCTTGGGTAATTTCTTGGCTTCCGGGCGTTAGACTGACTTGTGATCAAGCAAGTGCTACACGACGTTGATTTGCAGTGCATAACCCGTGTCAAGTGGTATCAGAGCTACTGAAAAAAAGGAGATGAACGAGTATACCGATGAAATGGACGAACAGCCGGGACATTAGGAGGTGCACACTGAACACATCGAGTACGCAGGCCGGCGTCCCGATGATGCGTTAGGAGGCTTCAATGGTGGAGCAGACCCCTCTACAACTATTTGCGCTAGGCTGGATAACCTAAAAATGCAAAGTCTGGAGTTACACTGTTTGGTGAAAGTGCTGGCGTCAAAGGTCTAGGAGCTCAAGCTGGAGCTCAATGCCTTGAAGCATACAGGGGCATCTAGTGGATCAACTGGGTGTAGCATGATGGTGCCATTCCCCGCACCTGCCAAGTTCTGCGGCACCTGTGATGAGAAGGAGTTAGACAACTTCATCTGGGACATGGGCCAATATCTTGTGGCATCCCAAATCCCTGAATGCGAGCAAGTGACCGTAGTGGCAATGTTCTTATTGGGGGGATGCGAAAGTGTGGTCGGAGGACCGCATGTTCGATGATGATCGAACAAGATAGAAGACCTTCAGTTCATGGGAGGAACTGAAGAAGGAACTGAAGCTCCAGTTCCTTCCTTGCAGCACAAGCTGGGTTGCAAGACTTGCTTTGTGGGATCTAAGGCAAACTGGTTCTATCCGCGAGTATGTGAGAACATACACATCGCGCATGCTTTGCATCAAACATATGTCTGAGGAAGATAGAGTGTTCCACTTCATTGTCGACGGCGGAGCTCCTTTGACGATGCGTGATTGACCTGTCGACGGCCATCGCGCGTGCTGCATCAGCAACCCCGGATAGGGGTAAGAGCAAAGCCAAGTTATGGGAGCCCGAAAGGAGGAAGGTGTCCTCCTATGAGCCGCATGAGGCTCGTGATGCACCCAAAGATCATGAAGCTAGTGTTGGGTCAAGACTCATAAAGCTAAACCTCGGCGAGTATTGTAGCAACACTGTAGCTTTTTACTGTAGCAAAACACATAGATACACAAACATATACATATATAGATGAATCTGAGGAGTATGGCATGATTATGGAAACATAGATAGGCTAACAAATAACCGGAGTGAGTGGTTTCTAGACACAGCTATCTTTATTCAACTAATATGATATGATGTCTTTAATCATAAAAAGCAAAAAGGTTTCAATAATGCACCACCTGTAAAAGATAGTCATAATCAACAGAACCAGAGAAACAAATATGATCAATGCTATGACAAACAAAGGAAAAAAAAAGTTTTAATCAAAACTAATAAATTTGTTAATTGAGTAATATGAACTCAAACCAGAAATTCTGCAGCTCTTAACAATAGTTTGTGGATATTGAGATATAAACCAGCAAACTTGGGATATTTTTTTTATTATTATATTTGCAGCCAAGAAAATCAAAATTCACACTGACCCATCTATTCACACTGACTATTTAAACTGAAAGAACATAAACCACATAACTTATACCGGACCATCATAGGGTAAATCTCATTAATGCATCAACAAAATTATATAATTCAGCAAGAGTTTCAAATGGCACATTATTAAATCAAAACGAAAATAAAAAAACACTAGACATGCTTTCAGAAGAATTACTGGCAAGAATGGTTCTCCAATTCTTCAAAGATAGAACCAATGGACATTGATGTTGAATATGGCCACTTAAGCACATCTCAATCATCCAATCAAGTATGTAAAGCATCCAAGAACAATTTAAAAAAGAAATCAATTTAAAGATTCAAAGTAAAGTCGATTTCAAAAACAATAACAGATCATATATTCGAAGGAATCGACATCAACAACCATCAAAAGGAAAAGAAAGCAACATAGAAGACTCCAAAATATGGAATTATGTGCAGGAACAACTGTGTTGGTATAAAAGCATCACAGATTTCATAGAAGAAAAATAAAAAACAGATCGATCAAAAGAGATCAATAGCATTCAAACCTTCTTGGATGATTAATGCATGTGAGTGCACTACTCTTGATTTGGGGATTAGGGCTTTCAGGCCTGGCCACATGTTTTTGCTACTCTCAATCAGCAAACAGTTGATCGAGGCACCTAGCTAAGTTCACTTCACTGCAAAACTTAAATGATGTTATAAAGTCAGTCTTTCAGCCTCCTTCTAAAGATATTTTCACATATCACATAACAAAAAATATATTCTAATTCTTATGACCCCACTTGATGATAGGAACTGAGAATAGAAATAAGCAGTTTATAAACAACAATCTATTTACAAATCAGCCTCCTATACAAGTATTAAATGCTATTCTACAACAAATTGGCTTCAAGTACGAGGTGAAACTATAATCAAATAAAAGTAATACTTCTACATATCTGCTAACAAAATGAAGTGTGATACCTAAAACAAAAATTTCTTTAAAGAAGAATTCACTATTACAAATTTATCTTGTGTTAGTTGCAAGTGAAACAAGCATAGGAATACAAAAGCATAACCGTTCAATTTCTTATGAATCTCCTTTGGCATTATCAATTTCACATCCTTCATGCTTTTAATGCTCAAACTATCAACCAACATAGAAACAAAGAGGGAAAAAAAAACCAAATAAAAATTTCACCATAGAAATCACATTTCACCCATTAACAACGAAATACAATTTATAAGGGCATCATATTCAACAAATCAAGCCAATAAATGCTTAAAAAAGAGACCTGAATGGAACCTAGTGAAAATGGGAAGGATGTATCTCTCGATGTAATGAATGAATTTAATTTCTCAGCTGAGAAATGTATTCAATATTTGATTGATTCAACAAATGTGTAAATCACTGCAATCAAATACATTCATTAACTACTAAGATGTCCACATAACATTAGAAAACCATCAGATCTAAGAAAATCCACATATTACTCAGATCTAAATGATAAAATAGTCAGCAGCACAACAAACACAGTTTTGATCAGCAGATCAAGCTCAAACACACTAAGAAAAACAAACAAAAAGATAAAGAGAAGGAACACCTTCCTCCTGATTCCGATCGCCAGAGAACTCTCTGGAGTTTCCTGTTACTCAGATCCAGACCTCACAACTTCTCATAAAATCTCCTAACCTCTCTCCACTGATTTCCCTCTTTTGTTTTGCTTTACCACGTCATCATAACTAACTGTTGACTCACGGGTTTCTTCACTTCTCAGTGCTTGCCAACTGGAACTAGTAACGAACTCAGCCAGCTTAGTATTGGCTCTTCTTTGTCATCTTGTGCTTCTTCACCCAATCCGGGTGCTCTTTGCCTCGTCATCTCTGCTGGCCAATGAGGGAATTAAGTTATCAACTGAGATGTCATGCACACTCCTTCTCACGTGACCTTCATTCAATTCATTTCTTTGGATGAGCTTTGGCGCCAAGTTAACCCTTCCCGCCAAAACACTTGATCACTAAAAATGCCCAAACAAAAAAACTCTACATCTGAACACTGGCGGGAGATCATTAAGGAAGCAGCCGATTCAAAGATGGAAAGACGGAGATTTTCAATTAGGAATGGGTAGAGACCTAATGAGATTGGAGATAGCGGCTGCTTTGCTGCTCACTTACTCTATTATGCCAACCATTTCCTCTGTTGCCATCTGCATAAGGTCTTCATCCTGTTGATTAGATAAATTTAAATTTTAATTCGAATAATTTGAGGTTACTGATTTTTTTTTTTTTCTTAGTAGTTTGATCAGTAAGAAAGGTGAAAATATGCATAAGTCTAAGTGGAGCAAGTGAAAATAGGGCTTACACCCACATTGGTTTTGAAACAACTATTCACATTCTTAAAAATGTGCCATCATTCTTTATTTTAATTCTTACTACTTGTGAAGGGTTATTAGTGTTGTAGAGCAAGTGGTCATCAGGTAAATTTTTTGAGTGAGTACCATACTATAGTCATTTTTCATTTTGAATAACAAACTTCAATTTATATTATTTTGGTTACCCACTTTTAATTTGTATTCATTGTGAGGATATCAAGGGGATTTCGATAAGAATTTGAGGACACATATACCGGATTTTAGGTTTTTTTATTAACGGATCCCTAAACTTAACCAAATCTCAGAATAAAAAAATAATATGAAATTCACAAATTTATGATAATATTTAATTATAATTTTTTCTTTTTTCAGTCTCAAACCTGAAAGTTGGCCCAATATTACAATTACCCCTAAAGATTACTTAAAAGAAATTAGAAATTTATGAATTTATGATAGCATCTTAAGAGAAGATTTATTTGAAATAAAATAAAATAAAATGGACTCAGTTAGTTATTTTGACAACTATTCCACAAATGATATTTATTTAGATATGATTATTTATCAAAATTAAAATTTAATTTTTTATATAAAATAAACAATCACATGGGTTATATATATATATATATGGCGGAATTGGAATGTGAATGAAAGTGTGTATGATTCACGGATGAAAATAGGGTAATATGATTAGGAATAATGAAAGTAATGAGAATGAAATTAGGTAATATGTTAATAAAAACTATATTTGGTTGATGGATAAGTTATTAGTGATAGAAAAAAAAGAAAGAAAATGTGGTCGAATGACATTTATACCCTTTGAAGTAATAAGATGATAATTATCTATGAAATTGTGAGTTATTTATTAACTATTTTAAATATCATTATTAATTTAAATTAATATAATTAAATATTTAAAATAATATCTCAATTTAATTATCTTTTTATTGTAAAATATTCAAGTATGATTGTTATTTTAATTACTATAATTAAATTTTAAATAAAATATTTCACTTTAATAATTATTTTATTTAATTTTTATAATTAACTGTGTAAACCATATAATATTTTTGGTACTTTTTAATATTTTTTATTATAAAATATTCATAATATTATTATTCATTTAATTTATTATAATTAAATGTTTAAATTAAACATATAACTCAATAATTAATCAATTTAATTATGATAATTAATTTATAGCTTTTATGAGAAATAACAACAAATATCACACTACTTTCAAACTGCAAAACACCCATATCTGCATACCTTGAGTGAAATTCTTTACATAGAATATTTCTTCATTCCACAAAGAGAAAGAAAAAGAAAATAGATAAAAGTAAATGTTCAACACACAATAGTTCAAAATAACAAGTGATCTACATGATATGCTTCCTTGGTTCACGGGCAAATACAAACACATGGTTTACACACACTAGTAATGTTTCCAAATAAGACATGGTTTGCAAAGGCATGGTTTCAAAATAACAAAATTAATGTTTCCAAGTAAACCCAAACACACCGTTTACACAAACATGATATAAAATATAAATGGAATAGCTTGATATGCTTGTATTGCTTAAATTGTCTTCCATTTTTTTAATCATCATAGCTTGAAAGACTAAAATGTCGCAAGGGCTACATAAACAAAATTACCAATTGGCACAAAGAAGAAAGCAAATGAAATTAAACATAACATGATGTTATCCTAATCAAATTAAAGAGCAACTGTTAATTATCATTAGAACCATTAAAAATGGATTATATAAAATTAAACATGATATGATCTACAGTGAAATTCTTACCATGAAAATTTACACACTAGGAGGGTGGTGTGACATCCTAGCTAAAAATACCCCCCAAAAGTGCAATTTTTTTTTATTATTTGGAAGGTCCCAAAAAACTTTCAATTAATCCTTATTCTTAGTTAAGACCTACATCATGAAAATTGCTTAATCAACAGTAAGCCATTAATCTTGAAAAACACTTGACTTAGTACTTTATTTTTCCTTCAATTTATACACGAGTTACTTCCTTGAGAGAAACAATTTTGACATTGCAGGCAATTACTTCAACATTATGAGCTACAAATTCAATAGTGCAGGTTGCAGCCTCGGCTAATGTTTTAAACTCTGGGTCAACCATATCTATGAAACTTTTAAATTTTCAAATATTTGAGCCATTATTGGGTGAATTGTAATGCTTTTTCTTTTTTAGCGAGCAAATGTTCTTGAGGTGCTGGCATAAAATGTCATAGGTGATGGAGTTTTAGTGGGTTCCTGTGTAGGCATGAAGAAATCATCAATGGACACTTGAGAAAACCCGGCATCATCCTCCAATGTAATGCTAGCATCACACTTATATTGCGTTGCATCATCACCGATATCACCACTAGAGTTGTCTTATGCTCTATCTTTAGTGAAGACCTACTGTCACACGCACCCCTTCTACCGAGGTAAATATGGCACCCATCAGTTAAAAATCCATTTTAACTGGAAACTGACACCCTGAAAAACCAAATCATACTTACATAACATAACTGTTGACTTTACACCAACTACAGGTTCAAATACATGAATACAAGACACATAATTACTCCAACATGTGGGTACAATTGCTACAAAATCACGACACCAATAATAGAAAGAAAAGGGGACCCATTTCAACCCTGAACTCAACCCTGACTAGCTCTACATGCAATCTAGTAGGGTCCTGCTCCTACAACTTTAACACATTTCAATTGGTCAATAGTGGCTCAATAATTTCAATTAATTAAATATAACGTATATAAAGTATATAAAGATCAGTTTCTTAAAAGACTTCCCAATTTTCACAAATACCAGAATTTTGACAAAATACAACTTTAAGAGCTTTTAAAACATAAACTCATCACCAATCATTATTAAATCGATTTTCCAAGAAAATATAAATTTTTGTGTGAGACTGCCCTCCTAAGAGCGACAGCTGGGCTTCGCCCCCTCATCACAATAAAAAATAACATATTTTATTTTACACAACTGAACTGTAAAACCGTTCTCATATCATTGACCTAAAAATACTCCCCGACCTAGCCGCTGTCGCAACTAGGTTGAGAGCCATCAAGGTCTTCCTAACCTTAACATTGGCTATTGAGATCCCCACATGGTGACCCCAGGTTTCTCAACAGAACTAAACCATCTGGTGATGAGATCTTGAAAGAAATGGAAGATTTGAGCCTAATGAGTGTTGAAGATTCTAGTGCACATGAGATTAATAACCTCATTGCTAGGATCAGTGGTTGGAGAAAACGGAGTATTTGTTTGGAGTTACCCTATTGGCGGACAAATCTCATTCGACGCAATCTTGATGTTATGCACATTTAAAAAAATGTGTTTGACAATATATTCAACACTGTTATGAATGTGGAAGGGAGGAGTAAAGATAATACTAAATCTAGGGAAAATTTGAAAGAATTTTGTTCTCGGCATGCCTTAGCAAAAGATGATGTTACCAGAAAGTATGCGAAAGCATGCTACACTCTTGATAGGCAATCAAAAATTGTGTTTTGTGAATAGCTTCGCAATCTTAAACTGCTGGATGGATATGTGTCGAACATAGGCCGCTGTGTTGATATGCGAAAGCTAAAGCTTTTTGGTATGAAAAGTCATGATTGCCATGTCTTCATGCAGAGATTACTTCCAATAGCATTCCGGGAATTGCTTCCATTAAATGTTTGGCAAGCATTAACAGAAATGAGTAATTTTTTTAGAGAGCTCACTTCAACTGTACTGCAAGAAGAAAACATGCTAAGGATTAATGAAGAAATTCCTCTAATTATCTATAAATTAGAGCGTATATTCCCCCCAAGCTTTTTTGATTCAATGGAGTATCTTCTGGTGCATTTGGCTTATGAAGCATGGATTGTGGGTCCAGTACAATATAGATGGATGTATCCATTTGAGAGGTAAAACCTTTAAATTATTGTTGTGCACTCTCTACTTGAATCATATCAATTGACTCATTATATATATATATATATATATATATATATATATATATATATATATATATATATATATATATATATATATATATATCTCAGAAAACTGAAAAAAAAATGTGAGAAATAAAGCAAGAGTTGAAGGCTCCATATGCAATGCCTACTTAGTTGAGGAAGCAACATCATTTTGCACACATTATTTTGAACCACATGTAAGGACGAGGCATCGAAAGACACCCCGTAATGATGATGGTGGAGAAGATGCAGAAGAACATTTTGGCAACTTATCAATTTTCACACGACCCGGCAAAACATTGGGAAAAGGAAAAATTAAATATCTTAATGAAGATGAATATGTAGCGGCACAAATGTACATCTTATTAAATTGTCTGGAAGTGCAACCATTCACCAAGTATAACTACTTATTTTTTTATTAAGAAGATTACGTAGTTCACCTCTGCCTATATACTAATATAAGCTTCTATTTCAATGTATCAGGATCTTTTTCAATGAGTTAATTGAGGAGAATCTGCACATTGATGATAGACATGTTAATGAAAAAATAGAACATGAATTTCTAGCATGGTTTCACCGGTTTACTCGTGATCCTTCTAAAAGCATTTCCAACCAATTCTTGAAGGACTTATCAAAAGGTCCATTAAGGAGCTACAAGTCTTATAATGGGTGTATAGTAAATGGCTACAAATTTCACATAAAAACGCATTGCTCAAATAGTACAATAATAAATATTGGTGTATGTGTAAAGGGCACAAATTATACTACATATGAAAATGACTACTATGGACAATTAGTTGAGGTTTTATGCTTGGAGTACCCGGGATTACCAATTAAGCAAACAATCTTGTTTAAAAGTGATTGGTTTGATCCTACACCAAAGGTGGGTACAAAATGTCATCAGCAATATAAATTCGTGGATGTCAATCATAAGCGGTTCTTCAACAAATATGAACCATTTGTTCTTGCCTCCCAAGCAATTCAAGTTAATTATGCAACATATCCTAGTTTAAAATATGATAAGGTTGACTGATGTCAGTATTCAAAGTAAAAGCTAGATATGTTATTGATCTTCCTAAACAAGTTCAATCGAAGGCATCAACATCATGTGAAGAACCTTTTCAGCAAGATGAAATGGAAGTTTCATCTATACAAATCAATGTTGATGATGAAGAACAATTTCTAAAAGATCCAAGTGGAGAATTGATTGAAATTGATGATGAAGACATTGAGCTTGAAGATGATCCTATATTGGAATCCAAAAGCAATGATGAAGATAATGAGTTTGATGAAATTGAAAGTGGTAGTGAATAAATTAAGGTAATATATTTTATTAAACTATTGAAAGTAATGAAGCGAATAATAATAATAGAATAAATTGCTTTTTAGTTCCTTCTGATACGTATTTGTATATGTTCTTATATAACAATACATGTTTAAGCATAATGAGAGAGACGTGTCGTAAAGGAGGTTCAAGTTATAGAGGTTCATTTGATCATTTGAGGCATATGGATTCACCCACAGATCATAGGAGTCAGCCTGTGCGTGGTGAACATTATGACAGTTTACATTCGATAGCACGTGATACTCCAGCTCTAGTTACTTCTGAACCTAATGTATTGAGATGACCATTACAGTCATTTGTTACCAATGCTAATGCAGGATCATCATCATCTTCTGCTTCTACTCCTTGTGCTAGTGGAGGGTTACCCCTAATTGTGAGCCTACTATGCATGCTAGAGATACTATGACATCATCCATGGATTGCTTGCCTCTTTCTCTTAATGAGTCAAGGAGACCACGCATAAAGCTAGTGAATGGAATGTAAGTATCTAAATTGCTATATTTTTATATACAATTGTTGATGATGAGCTATTTAATTTATTCATTGTCTTGGTATATTTGTAGGTTGCATCCCTCAGATGTCTATGCTCGAAAAATTACATTCATTTTTAAGGAAAGAATGGATGAGAATGGATACAGTTGGAAGAATGTCTCTAAGGAGACAAAGACTTCTATTGGAATGAATTTCAGGTAGATTTATATAATATTTAAAAAAAAATTGTTTGCTTTTATTTGTAATGTTTATTGAATTTGTAAATCCTTAGCACGTTGGTAAAAATAAATAATTGATGTTGTTTGTGAGGATAAATAAATCGTAATGTTAATTTTTTGATTGAATATTAATTGTATAGGTTCAATTTCAATAACCTAGAGATTATTTGTTAATAGGTATTATGTCATCGACATCATTCAAATATTATTGCTTAGTTAGTACTTAAATTGTTAATTGTTAGTGAATTTGAAAATCCTTGTCATGATTGTTTGGATGTTGGAAAAGCACGTAATTGATGTTGCTTATGGAACTAAATTTTATTGAATTATTAATTATATAGTGTCATTTTCCATAATCTAGATCTTATTGCTAGTATTTTAGTATAATTATAATTAGCGAAACATTAGTAGTTTAATATAAAACATTGGTTAGTATTTTTAAATAGACAATTATATATAATAAGTATGTTTTTTTATGTTAAACTACAAAAATTCTTTGTATGGGATGACATTGTCTGCTATTAAGATGGCATGACAACGTAAAGCTGCAGAATGGTATAGAGCATTGATGAGTAGTTTGAGAAAGGGGAAAGAAAAATCAATGCATGTGTCTGACTCTGCTTGGAAAATATGGACCGAGGCATGGAATCCCCCTGAATTTAAAACTAAGTGTGAGAAAGCTACCGCAAACCAACTCTCTGAGATTGCAGGACCTGGATCTGGTATATCCTGCACACAGGAGGCTCCATTTCTCATGCTTCCCATGCAAATAGATTGGTAATTTGTTTAATATTTATATAAATATGTTTTAAAATTATAAAGAATTAGTTTAGTGCTAATTGTAACAAAATTCAATTTGCTGTGTTATTCTAGCGATCAAGGCTTGGACGTGATCCTCGCCCTTTTGAGCTTTTTGAAGTTACTCATACAAATAAGGGTACTTCCATGCTTGTTGATGCACGTGCCCAATCTATTAAGGTAAGTGGAACAATTTTTTGTGGGGTTTTCAATTATAGACTTTGTCTACAACGTTTTGTGAGTTTATATTAAGTTGTTTTAAGAATAATATTTAATGAGTTGAGTTAACTAATGTAGGATCGCTATTTGGAGTTTGTGGAGTAGACATCTCAAACACAAGAAGGACATGACGAGCTTCCTATTGTGGATGAAACAGCTTTATACTATGAGGCTGTTAGGGAAGGAAAAAAAAAAGTCGGGTTTATGGAATAGGGTCCCAAGTGTGTGTCTATTATCCACAGTTATCTTCAAGTTTTTCCACAGGTTCATCATTTGAGACACTACAGGCTGAGGTTAGAAATTTGCCTCAAGCTCTTACTGAAGTCCAAGATCGTGAGGAAAGCTTCAACAGACTCTTAGTAAAGTCCAAGATCGTGAGAAGAGACTTCAACAAAGTTTGCTTGAAATGAAAGATCGTGAGGAGATGATGCTTCAAATGAAGGACATGATGATGAGTTTTGAGAAGAGGATTCTTCAACAGTCGCAGTTTACCACACAGAACTCATAACCATTGACTGATGATCATAATGTTGACTTATAGTTGCATTTGTCGTATACTTATTATTTTGTGTTGAACATATATACTTAAACATTTCTTTTTGTATGAATTGAGGAGTTTATCTTATTTGTTGGTATTTTTGATTTTTTTAAAAAATTCATGCACCAGGTTTTAAAAAAAAATCATGAATATAATTTTTATTTTTTTTTGTTGAATGTTAAAAACGGATTAGAAACGGATTTATTTGTTTCAATATTATTTTTTAATTTAAAAAAAAATTAGAAACAGATTAGGAACAAAAAAAAAACTTTTGTTTCTAATGAGGAAGTACAAAAAATAATACAGAAAATATTCCGTTTAGAATCCATTTCTAATTTTTGTAACAATAAAACTTTCGTTTTAAATTCATTTCTAAATATAGAAATGGAATTACAACGGAATTTAGAAACGGATTAGCAACATATATTATTCCGTTTTAATTTTTCAAAAGTTAGAAACATATTGGGTTCCGTTTCTAATCCGTAGAACTGAATTAGCAATGGAATAGAAACGAAAAATGTTGTTTCTAAATACTAATTTTCTTGTAGTGTCCATTTTTTCCTTCATTTATCAGTTTGACTTACAAACAGCTAAGTATTTGTTTACCTATATATTGTATTTTCTGTCATTCCAGTGGATCTCAGAATTGAGACATTATGCTCCTAGTGTTCCTGTAGTTCTTGTTGTGACCAAACTTGGTAATTTTAAACTTTTAGGCATTTACATATAGCATTCTATTTTTAAAAACATAAAATATTGTCTTGCATTTCCTTCACTAGTGTTTTCTTTTAGGTGAACTGAATATTGTGTTTTACATTTGGAATTTGAGCTTCACTCTTTATTTTCTCTTCTTCTTTCTGATGATTTTTGTAGGAAGAAAAGAGTTGAGCCATTTTGTATGAGCATTATAGTTGATTCAGTCAAATTGTTCGTCACTATGTTTTTGCTATTCTATGTTCTCTTTCTAGTTTCTTTGATGAGGGACTGATGCATTTAGTTTTCAGTTAAATATATTTTGAAATTTTGATTCTTTAAGGAATAAGGATAAAAATTTCCTGCCGAGATGTTAATTAAACTAACCATAACATATTGGTGGATGGGGTGGTCTATAAAGAACCATAAAGTTAAATTATTACATAACTAAGAAAAAGAGGTCTTTATTATTACATTATTTTGAAGGGGTTATTATTCAACACTTTTCAATTATCTGCTTTGACTATGCAATTAACATGAAGAGCTCTATTCTTTTTTTGGATGTGTTGTATTTTTGTAAAGACTTGCTTTTTTTCTTTGGATTAGATTTTCAATTTATCTATGATATATTTTTTTCTACCTTATCTTTTCTCTGTTCTCGGGAGCATTTCAAGTTTGAAAATTTATGTACTCTTTAGGTTTATCATTATAACCCCTTGATTTGTAGAAACCTGAAATGTGTTCAATTGGTTATCAAGTGTAGAAAATGAGTTGTCATCTTTCTTTATATCTTTTTTATAGTTTAGAGGGGAATTACAAGTTTACAACTGTTTATATCAAAAAATTGCATGTCCTAATTCAAATTAAATTAAAAAAAATTAATTAAAATCAAATATAGTCAAATCCTAATCAAATTAGGAATCCAGAAGACATTTTTGAGATAATCTAAAAAAAAATTAAATTAATTAATTAAAATTTGAAATTGGCGGAGAGCGCTAGCTCAGGGCAATTTAAAATACTTAAATCCCAAGATCAGCCAAAGCACATATTTCGAGACGATCTAAATATTCAAATCTCAAGATCAGTTGAGAGCACAGATCTCGAAGCGATCTAAAATATTCAAATCCCAAGATCAGCTGAGAGCACAGATCTTGAAGCGATCTAAAATATTCATATCTCAAGATCAGCCGAGAGCACACAGATCTCGAGGCGATCAAAATATTTAAATCTCAAGATCAGCCAGGAGCACAGATCTCGAAACGATCTAAAATATTCAAATCCCAAGATCAGCCAAGAATACAGATCACGAGACGATTAAAATATTTAAATCTCAAGATCAGAAAGCACAGATCTCGAAGCGATCTAAAATATTCATATCTAAAGATCAGCCGAGAGCACACAGATCTCGAGGCGATCAAAATATTTAAATCTCAAGATCAGCTGAGAGCATAGATCTCGAAGCGATCTAAAATATTCAAATCCCAAGATCAGCCGAGAGCACAGATCTCGAGGCGGTCTAAATATTTAAATTTCAAAATTGCCCCTGAGAACATATCTCGAGACAAAATGGAAAATTACAAAATTACCCTTGAGAATATATCTTGAGGCAAAATGCAAATTACAAGATTGCCCTTGAGAACACATATCCCAAGGCAATCCTAAATTTCATATAGCCAGAGAACATATCTCGAGGCAAACTGAGAAAACACAAATCTCGAGGCACTCGAGCACATATCTCAAGGCAAATTGGATTTAGTTTAAAATTTGAATTTTAAAAAAAATTTTGAATTTAACTTTAAATCGATCCTATCTCTTGGTCCACGGATGGTTTTGGATTCTGCGGGGCAATTGGGATTGAGGATAAGAATACCATGAAGCTTTTAAAAAAAGGGGGGGGGGGGGGGTTATCTTCTCGGAAAGAGGGAAAATTTTTTTTTTTGCTTGGAATCAGACAAAAAAAGACGGAGAAAAAAAAAAGAGAGAGGAGAATTTTCGCTTAGAAGACAACCAGACAAAAAGAAAAGGAAGATTCTCTCAACAAAAAAGAAAATCTCTTTCGTCCTAAACCAGACGATCCTGATTGTTTAAAAGCTTAAGGTGAATTTTTCTTCTTTTCCCCTTATTATTATTATTATTATTATTATTATTATTATTATATAAATAAAGCCTCAGAACCCCTCCGTTTTTATTTTGTTTGATCGGGAGTGATATAATTAAATAAATATTATATATTAATACATATTCTAAATAAATAATAATAATAATAATAATAATGAAATGATTCAAGCCCCTCCTCATCCGTCGTCCATGGCATCCAGCTCTTGCAAAGTCTCGCGCTTTACTTCGCCGCCGATAGACAACTCCATCGCCATTACTGTCATCCAAAACAATCTCGAGAAGTGCCATGCCTCATCTCTGTCACCGATGATGAGGACCTTGAGCATCTGATGCTCGGGTATGATCGTTTCTGCCATGTTGCCGTCTCGGCTTGAAGGCCGCTCCTCGGCTTCACCCTCGAATCCTCCCGTCCCATGAATGTCATCCTTCTCCGCCGCTCCATCATCCGAGCTTCAAAATCCAGCCCTAAATTCCCCAACAGACGTCTCCGTGTTGCCGTCATCGGTGGAGGTCTGGCTGGTAGTGCTGTCGCCGAGACCTTAGCGAAGGATGTCATCGAGACTGTATTGATCGAGCTGAAGTTCGATAGTTGCAAGCCGTGCGGTGGTGCGATCTTTCTCTGCATGGTTGGCAAGTTCAGTCTCCCTCTCGGCATCATTGATCGTATGGTTACCAAGATGAAGATGATACCCCTCTCCCTCTAATGCCGCTGTCGACATTGGCCAGACTCTGAAACCCAATGAGTACATCGGCATGATCTGCAGGAACTCGAAGCCTACTTCTGTGACCGTGCCACTGCTTCAAGGGCCGAGGTTATCAATGGTTTCTTTCTCCAGCTCGGCACGTTGAAAAAGGCCAATAAGCAGTACAAGATCCACTACACCCACTACGATGGCAGCACGCTTGGTGGCCAGAATAAGACGATGGAGATAGACGCGGTGATAGGCGCCGATGGGGTCAATTCTCGTGTTGCCGAATCCCTTTGTGAATAATGGAACCCCGAGGAGTGCTTCTCGAAGGGCTATTCGTGAACTAGATGCTGAAGCAGTTGATAAAACAAATTAGGATCGAGGGCTGTTGTGGGTACTATGGATTCATGATGTGGATGCTCGTCATGCTGGTGTTGAAGTGTTGCCTGCCGGTGATGACCTTTTTCTTGTGGAGGCTGATTCGGCAGCTTTGGATCTTTTGATACCGTGTCATTGAAATCATTTAATTTGGAAAGCTTAGTAGATGTTGTCATTGAGCTCAATAATGCCAACAAAACTTAGCAACTGGAGCCGGACCTTTTTAATCTACCTCTGATGCAAGTATCAATTGCTTCTCCAGCTCCATCTACGGACTTGTTTCATGATGTCAATCACAATAGTGTGCCTGCAATCTCTTAGCAACGAGTATAATAAGTTAATACTTGATGCTGCTGCAAAATATTGTGTTGATATTGCAACATATCGACATGGGTGCTGTGTCCTGCAATGCTGTATTACTCATTCAATTGGAGAGCATCGTGTGAGACTGGTTTCTGAAGTTTCTCTTAATGGGTTCCTCCTAGCTCTGGATTCTTTCAAAAATTATGTTATTCAATTTATTCTGGAGTTGAAGAACCAATCAATTCTTATGATCCTGGCTTCTCAATTCTAAGGGAATGATGTGCAACTCCCAACTCAGAAATTCAGCAACAATGTGGTGAAAAATGCCTCAAGTACTTCGGTGAAGAAGCCTGTGCAAAGATTGTATCAGAACTGCTTACAGTACCTCGATTCAGATAGCTAGACTTATTTGCAAACTGTGTCATTCAATTTGCTCTTGTAAATTCTAAAGGGCTCTCTCTGTGCTACATTGGTTGAAGCTATCCAACCATATGCATTGGTGCTTCGAACAAGCACTTATTGTAAGAGGACATTTTTCTCGAGCTCTGCTGAAGAAGTGATGTAAAACCGTGAGTTCTGTAGAACTGTGTCCACTAGTAGTGTTGTGTCATGGTTTAGAATCCAAATTCTAAGAGTCTGCTGAAGCTTATTGTTTGGTTTTCAGCTTTTAGGATTTGTAAAAATGAGCAATTTTGCCTCCTGCTGCTTATTGCTATGTGAATTTCTTGTGCTTCATCTGTAGTATTCTGCTATCTTTCATATTTAGACTATCAACTTATCTACTCATGACCAGTAGTGAGGTCCAATCTAGAGCAAGTTTTAGCAAGTGGTGTTAAAGAAAGCACTCTTTTGAACGGTGCTAGACCATGTGAAATGCCCATCAGAGTATATGAGGGTACTTGCAATAGAAACACTAGAAAATCAATCGAAATACAAGCTTATGAAACACCAAAGCACATCATCACCCACATACTGTGTTTGTGCTCGAATGAAATTGGACAATCAGATTCTCAATATCCTGACATGTTCAACTACAGGAAGACATTGCTGATTTCATTGACTGTGTTAAGTACATGGGAGGGAAGGTCTTGGTGCATTGTTTTGAAAGGAGAAGCAGGAGCGCCACAATTGTTCTCGCTTACTGCAGCCCATGGCCATAAATTTGAGACTACAGTGAGATGTGCTCATTAATTTCCTTAGTGGACTGGAGGCTGAAGATTGGTTTTATATGTATGCTTTTTATTGTCGGTAAATCTTAAAATCTTGTACAATCCATGGTCTTTGATTTCCCATCTGCTAGTTCACTATTTCACTGTGTCATACCCCACATGGGACCTTATGTTTAAACTTTGATACTTCTTTATTATATGGAAGTTTATCAAAAAAAAAAAAACATCAAGACAATATCGGACTGACATTCAGAACTCTAAGCATCCAAAATACTAATGAAGTCACAAATCCACTGAAGACTGCTAATGCAAATAACCAGCAAGAAGAAACATTTAAGTAAAGCTCATAAAGAAAGATTAATGGGAGTCCGAGAGAGAGTAGAGGCAGACACAAGAGAAAAGTACGGGTTCTGTAATTCTGATGTGTGTTGCTTGAGTCACTAGTGGCAACATCATATGTCTTCGGAGAATGGCCAACACACATTTTCAGGATTGTTGTCTGACTAAGTATTTGAATCATGCCTTTGACCTCTAACGTTTGCATTATTGTGCTATTTGGTGGAAATTAAATATCGCCTTGGATTTAATTACATTCGGGGCGTGATAATCACTACATAGATTCTAGATATGGAGGGGAACAACTTTGGTATTCATAACAAAGCTTAAAACTCAATCAATATTACAGGAAAATTCATGCAAGATGAGAATTTTTCATGAAGACAGCTCTTTTAACTTAATCTGTCAAAGTTAAGTAACCAAACTGAAACGGGTGCACTGAGTCATGAGCAAAGTGACTTGACCACTTAGTCTCCTTGCCTCGAACTTAAACATAATTCTTTGATGATCAAATCCTGGCCACACATTAGAATCCAAATCTTGAGGTTGCCTCGAACTTAAACCAACTTCTTTGATGATCAAATCCTGGCCACACATTAGAATCCAAATGTTATGGTTGCCTCGAACTTAAACCAACTCCTTTGATGATCAGATCCTGGCCGTCCATTAAAATCCAAATGGTTTCCTTGAACTTAAAGCTTTCTTTTGATTCTTTTAATTACAGCCGTCCATCCAAAACACAATCCTTTTTGTGCCTAGAACTTATGCACTTTTCTTGATTAAATCAATCTCAGCCTTTGATTCGCTTCCTACCAAATTCCTTGATGATGAAATCCTGGCCCTCCATTAGAATGCTAATCTTGGAGCTACCTAGAACTTAAACACAACTTTTTGATGGATGAGATCCCAGCAGCTGATCTTTCCCCTCTCAAATTCCAAATTATGGAAAAGACCTGAATGCCCTCTAATCAAATTTAAACCTTTCATCCCACTTTGCCTCGAACATAGGTTATTTTTGCTTGATGATGGAATCAAGGCCTTCCAATCCAATTAACACTCACCCTTTGATGATCAAATTTGAATCATTCATTATCAATAATGTTATTCTCGAGATTACTTCTGAGGTTCTTCCATGAGAAAATTCATCCCAAAGCAAATGACAAAAATGCCTATCTCAAGGCAATGGCAAAAATTTTGTTCTGAAAATGGCAAAATGTTTCAAGGTGGCAAACAAAGAATACAAATTTTAAAAGTGGCATGAATTTTGGAGCGGTGGTAAGATATTCAATCTCAAAGCGGCAATGAGGTATGAGACGGTGACGAAGGATGTTCCCTAAGGCGGATGACGACGTAAAATAAATAAATAAATAAAATATGTATGCCTATATATATATATATATATGCCGATATTCATATGTAATGATCACCATGTTTTGACAATAAAATTATTTTTTTTTTGTCTTTTTTTATTTGTACTTTTGCCATTAATCGGAGATTCCCAACACACTGTCTAGGGTAATTAATAATAGAGGCTTGCCTCTATTAGGAATGAAAGAACCTACAAAACAAATATGATATTTGTGCTTCGATATATCGTCTGATGTCTTCTTCACAGACACGATGCCAGACGCGTATTTTCGATCCCACAACAACTTCATCAATTTTAGCCAGTTGAACTGATTTTGCTGTAAAGTTTAGTGATATATTGTATGATAGTCAGAGATCTAATAGCCATTTTAAATATTTGGGGTTAGCTGAGTATTCTCAATTTATTTCAAACAGGAGTTTATTAGTCATATACTTTTTATTTAAGGGAATCCGTCTAAATTTGAACTATTGATCTCTAAATTTTAGCTTTGTTTCTTTAAGGGAGTGCTTCTAATTTTGTGCTATTTAAGGGAGTTTACTGTCATATACTTACTATTATATAGACTGATTAGAGACTAAACAAATTAATGTTTGGATGTGTTGATAAAAATAATGTGAGATATGAAACAAGGTTTTCTCCATCTTGGAAGAAAATGGAGAAAAAGTTAATTAATTAATTATGCCCATTATTGGATTGTGAAACTGCAGGACATGCAAATTCCTGGAAATATGTAGATACTTCAGTTTTAGGGCTTGTTTGGATAGCTTATAGCTGATCCAAAAGCACTTATTTCATAAGTTAATTGCTTATAATGTTAAAGTTGGTGTTTGGATGGGCTTATTCGGATAAGCTCAAGCTGTAAAATAAGCTGAAAAACAACTTATTTTATAAGCCGCAAAAGATCAACTTATGAAAATAAGCTGTTTTTGATAAGCTGAGTGGTTAAGTGCAATTACTAAAATACCCTCACTCAATCCAAAAAATTACTTGCTTTTATATATCTCCCCAAATCCTCTCATCCCCATCTCAAATCAATTATAATAATAATAATTATTATTATTATTACTATTAATTATTATAATAATAATTATTATTACTATTTATAATAATAATAATTATTATTATTATTATTAATTATAAATAGTAATAATAATAATAATTATTATTATTACTATTTATAATTAATAATAATTATTATTATTATAACAATAGTAGCAAATATTATTTATTTCTTAAGTAAGACATGTGAAAAATATGTAAATTATGAAGTTATTATCATAATTCAGTAAATGGGCATTTTAGTAATTTCTCACTGTAAAAGCACTTTTCAAATAAACATCCCAAATATTTTTACAACTACAAAAGTACTTCTGAATCTAATACATCCAAACAAAAAAATATGCATAAGCACTTAACTTACTCTAAAAGTACTTTTCCCAAAAGTGCTTCTACAAAAGCCAAAAAAAGCACTTATTTTATAAGCTGATCCAAACAAGCCCTGAGTCTCATATCTCCCAAATGCACCAATGCAGATTCATGGATTTTTGATGCATGATTGCATATACGGATATACGCAATATGCAAAACATAATCTTCCATATGTTTAAACGTATTGTTAATATAGGGATCCACCACCCTAACTTCTCCATAACCAGAGTTACAAGGAAGGTTTGGTATCGGTATATAAGACCAGAGGGATTAACTCCCACAGACGATGTGGGACTATGGTGGGTGGGCTGTTCTGAAGTGTTTTTAGGCACTACTAGTAAGAAGTTAGGAATCCACTGTGGGCCCAGGGGGTGTTAGGGACGCAATGGCTCAGGTCCATAGTCCCACATCGTCTATGGGAACCAATCCCTCTAGTCTTATATACCCATACCAAACCTTCCCTGTAACTCGGGTTATAGAGAAGTTAAAGTAGTGGATCCCTATATTAACATAGTATCAGAGATATAGGTCCCCCGCGGCTGTGATCGGCTATGCCTAGGATCTTGGGTCTCATATCCGCTGTGGGCCCAGGGGTGTTAGGGACGCAATGGCTCAGGTCTATAGTCCCACATCATCTGTGAGAACCAATCCCTCTAGTCTTATATACCCATACCAAACCTTCTCTGTAACTCGGATTATGGAGAAGTTAGGGTGGTAGGTCCATATATTAACATGTAGATTATCATTAAATTAAAAAAATATATTACTTTTTGGAGCTCTATATATTATTAGGTTCTACAGGAGAATTTTGCTACATCAAAGAAGATAAGGATGTCACAAACTCACAATAGGATAATAAACATGACCCGTCTTCACCCACGCATCTTTTTTCTTTGTTTATTTCTTACAAGAGGAGTAGATTAATATTTGATATATCAGATACCCCACTTCAAAAAACGACACTTCTTCTTAGTGTAGACACATTAAATATCAAATTTATTTGAAGTAGTTTGAAGAGATAGCAAACCGGCGATAAATATAGTAACGGTATCTTGTAATCCTTGTCTTAATTCATTCATTAATTTCCTTTTTTTCATGATCCCACATTGTGGACATTAATTGTTTCTCAGGATTAAGTCAAGTGTGATATTTGGGTTGTTTGGATAGGCTTCTCAGAAGTGCTTTTAAGCCCAGAAATGCTTTTTTATAAGTTAAGCACTTCTGGGTTTTAAAAATTATGTTTGTTTGGGCTTTTGGACCAAAGCAGAAGCTGTGAAAAAGCTAAAATTCAGCTTTTTTTTATAAGCTGGCCAACAGGTGCTTTTCAGAAAAGCACTTCTGAGAAGCTGTTTTTTTGGGTGTAAAATTACTAAGTTACCCTTGATAAATGAATAATTCCCTCATTATTTCCATAAACAGTGCTTATTTTAGTAATTTGCTATCTCCAAAAGTGCTTTACAATTCACATCCAAATAACTTCACACATATAAAAGTGCTTTTGACTCAACTTATCCAAACATAAAATACAGAAAAGCACTTAACTTACTCTGAAAAGCACTTTTTTCAAAAATGCTTTCATAAAACTTAAAAAAAGCACTTCTACTAGAAGCCAATCCAAACAAGGCCATTAACTAGCTTCCTTAATTTACAAGTGCTTTTATTTATCTAAATTGTCTCACCTACCCTCTTCATCATCATCATCAGATCTGGGCCATCCATTCTGTTTCAAAGCAATCAATCTCCCAAGGCTTTAATTTCATTCAATATTTTAACGTACACTTTGAAAGGGAGGACACATGTCCTTTGAGAAATAAGAGTAGCACTAGAACTAGTTTTCGTAAGAGAAGAGCTAATTCTTTGGTTTTTGATCATTTAATTCAGAGTTAGTCTCATTAATTATTAATTAATAAGAGTATATTATATATTTCTATCTTATAAATATAATAATTTAGTGTATAATTTCATAATCTATTTTTCAAAATTTTATTTTTTTCTTAGATGAAATTTGATTAATATCTTCTATTATATTTCCTAAAAAAGATTGCATTTTTTCAGGTGTTGAGTAGTAAAAGGGCAAAAAAAGGTGCGATTATTTTTATTTTTAGTTTTTGTTTGTTTATGTGCGACCCTATTGATAATTTATTTTGCTTATTACTCACATCTATTGTCATTAATTAACTCTTTAAAATTATTTTGAAGTGGTCACATGAAAACATGACATTTTTTAAAATAAAATGATACCGAGTTTCAAAATTTAAACAAAAATGTTACATATTAACTGAAAAACTTATGTAGTTACACATAAACACATAATGTTAAATAAAAAATATACTTAATGAATGGGAAATACATTTCGTAAAATGGGCAAAATTAGATTTTTTTTTTTTAATAAAATAATCTGACGGCATGAATTGCATGGACTGAAAAATAAAAGACTGTCTGGAAAATTGAAATGTTAGAGAAACTGCAGGGGATATTTGAAAAATTACAAGAACTAATAAGTAATTGTTTCAAAAATATTGACATAACTTTATGATTTTGTATTTATGTTTTTTTAAAATGTTTACATGATGAACTGGGTAATTATTTACAGTAATCAAAATCAATTCTTAAATTATATTTTGTGATATAATTAGCACTATATTACAAATTTGTGTAGGTATAAACTAATTTCCATTTATGTACACAACTTTTCCTACGCTACTTTAAACAAAATTTTCAACACGTAACTTCCTATTGTCAAACAACCATTACATCTAAAAATACAGAAAAACCTCATCAATTAAGTAGTTGATAATTCAAGGATTTGCTCAAAGAAAGCAAAATTTAGAAATACACTTTCTTGGAATAATAAAGACACTCCATCTTTTTTCTTTCTTAGGCTTCATGACTTTTTCCTCTCTTTTATTTTAGTCTCAGGAGCCATTTAGTTGCAAGAAATGGAATGTAAAGGAGTGGAAGAGTAATGATAATGAAGAAAATTGGAAAAGTAATGGGAATGAAAACTATGTTTGGTTGGAAAGATTGGAGAGGTAGTTTATTGGGATTAGAAAAAGTGAAAAAGAGAAAACATGATAAAATGACTATTATGCCCTTTATATGATGTGATTATAAATAAATATTTAAATATTAAAGTAAATTAATTATTATAAATAAATATTTAACTTTAATAGGTCACCAAATCTCAATTTTTTTCTTAATATCATTAATTATCAATTAATTAACTATAATAAATAACTAATTATTAATTTAAATATATTTTTAAATAAATATATTATGAATCATAATAATTATTTTTTTAACCATTAATATTAATTAATTTTCAAATTTATTGTTAATATTATAATAAGCAATTAATTAACTAATCTAAATAACTAATTATAATTTGGTTAATATAAAAAAAATAAGTGGGCCAAAGCAAGGGTAGTTTTGTTATTTCATTGTCAAGGAATCAAGAATCCCCTCAAAATTCAAGTGAATGTGACTTCTTCTCCATAGCTTTCTCACTCCTTCATCATACCTCCCTCACTCCCATTGCTCCGCACCCAAACAAAGGTTTACACAATGTAAGCAATGATTCCCATTCCACTCATTCGAACCAAACACCCCATAATTTTTTCTCATTGAGCTTCTTAAGGACATAAACCGCAGCTACTTAAGCTCCTGAAAGGACCATATTTGAGAATTGAGATGGAGTTAGTTAAAAAGCAAACCTCAAGTTTTTTTCTCTGATAATTAAAAACATTATGAAAGTAGTGTTTTATAGAACTTGAAAGCTTGCAAGAAGATTTGATTGATAAGTTTCCATAAGGTTGAATTATAACTTGGTCATCAAGTTTCCACGTAGACTCCTTGGAATGGTTGGCCACCCTTTTCCCTATTTTTTTCCTTCATTCAAACCCATAGAAAACTCCAACAACTGCGCAGGGAAAAAGGATGGTCCACTTTAATTTCTTTCTTCACCTATAAATCTATCCATGACATAGCCTCGGATTGCTCTTCCTTTGTTTGGTTTGATAGAATAAATCCAGTGATTAATTAATACCCAACCGACAAGACCACCAAATTCTATGGCTTGTTGCTAATCGCATCTGCTCCTTTCTTGTGAACAACCTCATCTCTGTCTTGTCATCAATATGTTATGACTAATAACCATTCTCCCCCTTTGGAAATTCCGCCCCCCTTTTACATGCTATAGCTATATTATATGGGTGCCATATCCAAGAACATGCCTTGCGACTACACAGATGCAGCAGAACAGAGGAAGCGCCATCAATCATCTCCATCTAAGACAAATGGCGAAGGACGCCACTCTGAGCCGAAGAGCTGCTAAGGAAGGACGAGAACAGATGATGAACGATAACGGTGGTGAGAAGATGGGCCGGACACCACCGGCGGCTGGAATGCGGTGGTCCTTGAGTTATATTGTTTGCTTGCTTGGGCAACATCCCTTACTATGTCTTTTTGGTTTATCTCTCCTTTTCTTTATGGGCGTTGAATACACCATCCGAATGATCCCTTCCACTTCTCCTCCTTTTGACATAGGCTTTGTCCTCACTCACTCGCTCAATAACTTTCTCTCCACCCATCCCTTCCTCAACTCCGTCCTCGCCGCACTCAACACTGTTTTCGTTGTCATGCAGACTACTTACATTATTTGGACTCTGTTAATGGAAGGGCGGCCTAGGGCAACTATTTCTGCTCTGTTCATGTTCACTTGCAGGGGCATTCTTGGATGCTCCACCCAACTTCCTCTTCCAAAGGTACTTTTTTATTTTTTATTTTTTTATGTTTTGAAATAAAGCTTAAGATTATTAATAAGCAAGAATAATCGATAGGGTTTCCTGGGATCTGGAGTCGATTTCCCAGTGGGTAACGTCTCTTTCTTCTTGTTTTTCTCGGGACATGTGGCTGGATCTGTGATTGCATCTGTGGACATGAGGCGGATGAAGCGGTACCAGATGGCTCGGTGTTTTGATGCCTTGAACGCACTTCAGGCACTGCGCTTGCTTGCCACCAGGGGCCACTACACCATTGATCTGGCTGTTGGGGTTGGCGCAGGCTTGTTATTTGATAGCCTTGCCGGAAAGTATGAGGAGGGGTCTGCAAAAAGTAAGCACGGGGGATCATGTTGTTGCAACTGTGGATTCTTCACTTGACCCACCATGAATAACTTTTTTTTTTTTTTATTTTTTTAGAGTAGTTTATTTTTTCTATTGTTTATCATCATCATCATTTTTCTATCTAGAAAGGTTGTGCTAAACTCTATTTTTTAAAAGTTTTTTTTTTTTTTAAGAGATAACAAAACTCTTAATGGGCACCATTGTGGTATGACAGTGAGTTTATCTCTTATATAAACAAGTTGGTTATCTTCTAAAACATAATTAAATATTTAATTGGTTAAATGCATCCTAGATCGGATGGGATTTCCAAAACAATAACCGTGGGACGAATGAAAGCACATGAATCATGTTCTGCCCTTTATTTGAAATTTTGAACGCAAATGGACAACCACCAGACGTGGCATAAATTTGGACTTTAATACCATGTGCAAACAACTTCAATACCATGTGCTGTTTGCAAAAATCCAAGAGTTGGATCATCATATCGCTGAAAAAGTTGCTGCCTGAGCTTCCCCTTAAAACATGTGAAAGAGTCAAAGAGCCATCCTCAAGGGAAAACGTGTTAAGAGCTATCCTCAACGGAAAACGTGTTGCAACTTGCAAGCACAGCTCATTTCAATTTTATTCAATAAACTATTTAAATTTCTTTTGCAACAATCAAAGAAAAAGGATTATGAGAAATAAATGGGAACATGACTACTATCGTAATTCTCCTATTTTTTCGGTGGTCTCTTTTGGATGTAAAAAAAAAAAAAAATGGTTATTATTAGAAAAAGATTCAGTATATATAATAATTTAATCTCATATTTAGGTACGTTATTATTAACATGGTAATAAGTGCTGTAAATAATCCAATTATTTATAATTAAAAAATTGAATTATCAACCAAAAGGGGGGAATGAGTAATGGACACTGTTTACATTGAGATGATATTTTTACCCATTATTAAGTTTTAATTAAATAAAAATCATTAATTTAAATAACTAATCATAATAATTAATAAATAATAATTAACATAAATGGATTAATTTAAATATTTAGTTAGAATAATTAAAAATAATAATTAATACGAATTATTGAAAAGGTATATTTAATTATAATAATTAAAGTGAAATGACATTTTTACCTTTAATTAATATTTAATTAAATAAAATAATAATTTTATGAATTTAATTATTACAATTAAAGTTAAATTATATTTTTACCCTTGATTGATATTTAACTAAAATAATTAAAGCTAATAATGATGAAAGAGATATTTAATTTAAATGTTTAATTATAGTAATGATATTTAAAATGTTTTATAAATAAAAAATTATAATATATGATAATTAAAAAGGGATAAAATTAATTTAATTAAGACGTATATATTTATAACTATTATTCAAATTATTTTATGATCTAATAAATTTAATTATAATTAAATATCACCCATTATTTTATATAATAACATTTATTTATGGGCTTTTTAATAAAGTGGCCCTATTTTTTTTTATTTAACCAAATGACCCTGGGGCCATTTTAATTGTCAAAATGGCCCTAGAACCATCACATCACCTATATGGGTATTGTGATGTGCTGATTGGGCGCTGAGTCAGCGCTGACAGGATTGCTGATGTGGTATTTTCAAATTAAAAATCATGATTTTTTGCATTTTAACCCCTAAATTGTTTTATAATCAATAAGTTGATTTATTCTCGGGTTTTTTAACTAATTTTTTTTTTAAATTTTATTAGTGTTTTAAAATTTATTAAACTTTTAAATAACTTTTTAAGAAATATATAAGTGTGTTTTTTAGTTAAATCCCTTATTTATTTTATAATTAACAAAGTATCTTTTTCCTTTGATCATTTAACCCAAATTTTGTTTTAAAAAATTATGTAATTTTAAATTTATTAAAAAAAATTAATTTTAAAGAATATATTTGAATATGAAAACACAAAGGGCTAATAATTTATTTTTTAATCAAATCATGAAATCAATAATAACTTGTAAAATTATTTGAAGTTAAAACACATAATTGCATTTAAATATAAATAAAGTTACATCATTTATTTCTCCCTTGCCTAGGGCAAGTAGTTCTATAATGACCGGGTTGTTTACATATAAAGCATAAATTACGTCTACAAGGATCAGGGTTTTTATCCATATGCATTCATCTACGTCTGATCTTTGGTCGGCCAGCAGTACGTCGGCCAACAGGTGGAACCATCTTTGGCCCAGGTACAGGCTGCCAAAATTGTGAACTCGGTACCGGATGAAAACATGGAGCATAAGTTTGTCTATATGACATTACAGTCAACCAATTGGGGCATAACACATATGGGTTAATGTTTGCATTTGCAGTACTACAAACTCTCAAGACATGTATACATGGAAATCGGAGAGCAACCATAAATCCACATGTACATATGGATAAAACTCCATTGATAATAACTTCATAGTCAATTGTCTCATCATTAACATGTTTTGTTACCTAAAATTCATTGTGATTAAAACGCCGCACGATTAAATATCTGCCTTTCTCGATATTATCATTCAACCTTGCTTCTTGCCTTGTCATCAAAGTTCGATCCATAGCAAGTCCAATCTCACGGTGTTTAAAAAAATACATTGCAGTACGGTGAAAAGTGGATGATACAAGAGCTCTTATCGGTAAACCACGAGTACCTTTAAGAACTGAGTTAAAACTTTCTGATAAATTAGTGCTATGTCGTCTACACCGTCTGCCACCATCATACACCATTGCCCACATTTGCCTTGGCCCAATAGATGATGCGAAATCAGTAAACACAACATATCTTTCTGTTAATACATTGATCAATTCTTCAAACCTCCGTGATGATTCAGCCGTTGATGCCTTCCAAAAAATATCTGCACCAAATTTACTTTTGCAAAGTTGTAAAAAGTTATCAGTTAGATGCCGCAAACAATATTGATGAACATGGCCATATTGCGGAGGGAAAGCATCACGAACAACATTGATGTTGCCTCTAAATCTATCGGAGATGATGCACATAGGACGAGTAGGATCTAATGTTTTGTATACATTATTTAAAAACCATGACCAACTTTCCTTATTCTCACTTTCAACTATACCAAATGCATAAGGAAACAAATGGTTTTCAGCATCTTCTCCAGTCACCATTAGCATAGTCCCTTTGTACTTCCCATGCAAAAATGTCCCATCTACTGAGAGAATAGGACGACATGCATTGAAACCAATGATTGATGGTCCAAAAGCCCAAAACACTCTCTTAAAACGCTCCCATCCATGACCCCAATCAGAATCAAAGTCAACAATAGTGCCCGGGTTGCAACTGACTAAAGTGTTAAAATACATTCGTAATTCGGCATAAGATTGCTCCCATGATCCAAATATATATTTAAGAGCTTTATTCTTACCTTTCCAAGCTTTTCCATAACTAACATCAATATGGTACTTGTCTTTGACCATCGCTTGTACTTGTGCAATGCTCAGGCTAAGATCAGCTCTTAATGTTGGCAATATTAATTCACATATTATCTTTCCAGTGCAATGGCGATTGTCTGATTGGATTCTTTCGTTTGTACAGATATGCGGCCTTGGACATCTTTTTACAACCCACAGGGATGTTTTGGATGAAACTGAAGCATGAAGACGCCAAGGACAATCTGTGCTGACACATTTTACAGTGAATCTAAACGTATTACTTTTCACACGAGTAAATGCAACTGCTTTTTTATAGACCATCGACTTAATAGGTCTATTAATTGAGCTTTTGAATTAAACATTCGACCAACCCAATCATTAAAATTTAATGATTGTTCATCTCCTGCAGATATATGTGGATCTACATCATTTATTATTGTTGTATTGTACCAATCATCTATTGGTGCCATACCTGGAACTTCCTCAAACTGTGTGTAATCAACTGAGGCCACATTTGCCCCTTGCTCCATATTTATATTTGTTGTTCGAATGGCATCTTCTGCAATTACACCTTCTTGAACATCAGTGGAAAGGCTTGCATTATTATCGTTGCTATCATCGTCATCATCGCTATCATCATAGCCATCGTCATCATTGTCATTACAATCATCACTATGATCATCACCACTATTATTTCTTGGGGCTTCAAAATCTGTGTTACAAGCATTATGTTCATATGCATCGACATTATCATTATACCCTGACTGTTGATAGCCAATAGAGCTTTCAGCTTCAATGTTTATAGGTGGCCTGCTAAAAAAATAATAATAATTAAAGAAAAAAAACAAAACACAATATATGCGTTGTCAGTAAGGGATTAAACAAGGGAACAAGTAAATCTTATTAAGTAATAAGTCCATGAGCTTACAATGTATGTGCAATAGATGTTGTGGTTGGGATTACATGTGGTTCTTCTTTATCTACATATAATATTGGCGTAGATAATCTCAACATCAGTAATGTTTCTCTGTCATTGTCGATGTTGATTACAGTACTAGTGTGTCGATCCATAGGCCAGCTACATTTGATGTTCATATAATTGTCGCCTAATTTGAAGTTAATAGCTGCAGCAATTGTTTCTTGCAACTCATTCAAATTACTATTGTTTCGAACTCCAACCACAGTTTTATAGCCTCCCGAATAAGTATCATTAGACTCTTGTAAATGCCCACCCCAATAAACAATCACCGTTACTTCAGTAATACTCATCCTTAAAATATATATATATATATATATATATATATATATATATATATATATATATATATATATATATATATATAATTTAGAAAAAAATTAAATTAATATGAGATAATTATTATAAACTATGTATACTATAAAATTTTTACTAACTTTTTTTAAATATCAAGTTTTGAATACCAAAAGAAAGATAGAGTTTGAAGTTGGTGAAGATGAAAGTGGAAGGGAAGAGATATATATATATATATATAGAGAGAGAGAGGGTTTTGCTTAGATCTATGAAGGCATTGGATTCTTCATACACCTAATTATACAAGCATGCACACCTTTGTTGTAGGTGGAATCATATTCTCCCTACACCTGAGACCTATTTTTTAGGCAATTAATACATGTCATGCCTAATTATACAAGCATGCACATGTTGTAGGTGGAATCATATTCTCCTTACACTTGAAACCTATGTTTTAGGCAATTAATACATGTCATGTCTAATTATACAAGCATGCACACCTTTGTTGTAAGTGAAATCATATTCTAACTACACCTGAACCTACTTCTTGGGCAATTAATACATGTCCAAGCCAAAGGAGAAATATATGATGTAACTACTTGCGCTACATGTAAATAACCTGGCTATTATAGAACTACTTGCCCTACACAAGAGAGAAATATATGATGTAACTGTTAGGTAATATTGCAAAAATCATATAACATCATTAAAGCATGCGGAAGCAATAATAAAATTTGCGATATGGTCTAATTGTTTTAATTAACACCGTAAATTAATTTATAAAGCATAGAAAATTACCTTTTAATATTTGAGGGTCTTTTCTTTGATGTGCTGAATTTGTCTCTCGAATTGCTGTAGATCTCTCTAGCACCGAACGAAGGTCCCAAGCCAGAATTGAGAAACAATATCCTCTTCTTTTCCAAATAACGGTTAGGGTTAGAAAGGAAAAGAGAGTTTGGGGATCTTTCACTTGAGAATTGATTGATTGATTCTAGAGTTAGAGAGGAGTCATATTTATAGAGACTTCATAAAACATGATAAACATTATTCAATTATGAGTCCTACTCGAAATAGAAACTTTCATAATATGATAAACATTATTAAATTATTTTTGGGCAATTAATACAAGTCATAGCTAATTATACAAGCAAACAAGAAAAATAAATTATAAGCCCTTTCTATTTTCATATTCAAATATATTCTTTAAAATTAATTTTTTTAATAAATTTAAAAAATTACATAATTTTTTAAAACAAAATTTGGGTTAAATAATCAAAGAAAAAAGATAATTTGTTAATTATAAAACAAATAAGGGATTTAAATAAAAAACACACTTATATAAAAGTTATTTAAAAGTTTAATAAATTTTAAAACACTAATAATTTTTTTTTTAAAAAAATTGGTTAAAAAAACTCAAGAATAAATCAACTTATTTATTATAAAACAATTTAGGGGTTAAAATGCAAAAAATTATGATTTTTTAATTTGAAAATACCACATCAGCAATCCAGTCAGCGCTGACTCAGCGCCCAATCAGCACATCACAATACCCATATAAGTGATGTGATGGTTCTAGGGCCATTTTGACAATTAAAATGGCCCAGGGCCATTTGGTTAAATAAAAAAAAAATAGGGCCACTTTATTAAAAAGCCCTTTATTTATTGTAAATGACATACAAGTAATTTTATCACAATTCTCTTTCATACTTTTTCTTATTTAACACTTTCATTCCCTTTAACCAAACAATGTTTTATTAATATTTTTATTTCCCTTATTTTAATTTTCCCTAATCTCATTTACCCTTATCCAATTCCCCCTACCGCAAACCAAACGCACCCTAAGTTCAACTAGTATTGCTAGTCAATGTTCAAACCTTTATAATAATAATTTAATAACTATTGTTGTTAATTAGGCCTCCGCTTCATAACTTACTGTAGATTTTATTTTTATTTTGTTTATCTTCTAAACATCATTTTATTAATGTTTTCTCTTATTATGCACACCAACTATATAATATATTATACACACTTATTAATGTTCTTTAGGCACACTTATTTGCCTCAACTGCTTCACACACGCAATATTTGAACAACCAAACTGAACTAGTGAACTATTACATCATGCAAAATTGAGCTAATAACCTAAAATATGTTTTACTATGTTTAATTGGTTATCTGGCAACCTAAGATGCCAACCATACTCATTTACCCTTATCCAATTTCCCCTACCGCAAACCAAATGCACCCTAAGTTCAACTAGCATTGCTAGTCAATGTTCAAACCTTTATAATAATAATTTAATAACTATTGTTGTTAATTAGGCCTCCGCTTCATAACTAGATTTTATTTTTATTTTGTTTATCTTCTAAACATCATTTTATTAATTTTTTCTCTGATTATGCACACCAACTATATAATATATTATACACACTTATTAATGTTCTATAGGCACACTTATTTGCCTCAACTGCTTCACACAGGCGATATTTGAACAGCCAAACTGTACTAGTGAACTATTACATCATGCAAAATTGAGCTAATAACCTAAAATATGTTTTACTATGTTTAATTGGTTATCTGGCAACCTAAGATGCCAACCATACATCTCAAATTTATACTCATTTATAAATTTAAATAAATATATTTATCAATTAAATTAATAAACCATTATTTTTACAAAAAAATTATACAACAATAGAAATTTTAATATTATTCAATTTCGTAGAAAATGTTTTTTTTTTTTTAAGTAACAACAAGATTCAAAATAATGTGATAATTTAGACCATTAATGAATAGAATGCTTACAGGTTTTTTTTCCCTAAATCCAGTGAAGGGTGAAAATAAAATAGATAAATAATTAAATTTGATAAAAGTAAAATTTTTTGTGAATTTTTTAAAATAAAAAAATCAAGTTCATAAAGTAAAAGGGTTTTGAAACTAGCTATAAGGATTTTTAGTTAAAAATCAAAAGGTCTTACATTTTCATAGGAGAATGAGGGTCATAGCTTTCAACATGAAATTTCCACGGAAATTTCACAGAAATTTCTTTGTATCAAAAGGGTTTTAAAGTCATTGCAGACATTTCTCACATTTCCACATAAATTTCGTTTGTATTTTTTTTAGTTCATGAATTTATTTTATTTTATTTTTTAAAATGTGTGTGCTCTCAGCCAGTAACATAAAATTTGTGCTACAATTCTGTACCCATAATCAGAAATCTATTACTAATAATTAATCTATTAAGATTTAAACTTAGAACTTGAATTTTTTATATTAAAATATTTTTTTTTGCAATGGAACTAATGTCATTAGGTAATGACCATTTAATAAGTTGTTTTATCAATTTAGTCATTCGATTTAAAATGAGTCAATTACTTTGAGGGGTATTATGTTGCAACATCACCCATATAATGTTTTAAAGTTTTTAATTGCTAAGACGCAGCAAGAGACTTAGGTGGCCTACCATGTGTCATATGCTACCTCAATAATTAATTTTTAAACTTAAAAATTAAAAAAAAAATCTGTAAATGAATGGGAAAGGGTAGTTAAGAAAAACATAAGTGATGATATTTAATGTGCCACGTAATCCCTTCTTCCACAAAACCTATTTAATATAGAATTTACACTTATTTTAAAATTTTAATTTTTAAATTAGAATATTGATATCCACTTCAACTATTTCACACAAGCTATTTGAATGGTTAAACTCAACTAGCGGACTATTATATCATGCAAAAATGAACCAATAACCTAAAATATTTTAGACCATGTATAATTGGTTATGGGGTATCCTAGGATTCCAGCCATACATCTTAAATTTATTTTCATTTATAAATTTAAATTAATACATTTATTAATTAAAATTAATAAACAATTATTTATAGCAATATATAATGAAAATTAGATAACTCAATGGTATAACACAAGAATGTAGGGGGAAGGCAAGTGTCTGAATCTTTTTTCCGACAGTACTGTTTATATAATATTCATGCACTATACGTTTTGGTCCAAATACTATTTATTATTACTATTTACGGGTCCGATTATGGGCCCCTTGTAGGAAAAAAAGTGGTTTCACTTCTCCAGTATTGCAAGTTTGGAAGATTTTTTTAAGAGATCTACAAGCCATTGTAGTTAATACACCTCTGTACTTTTATTTATTTTTGACAATCTCTTAAAAGGGGGTGGTTATTGTCTATTCTTAAAAAAAATATATATTTTTTTACACTAAAACATTTTATTTTGATGTTAACATTATTCAACTGCATTAAAATGTTTTTCTCCAAAATTACCTCAGGTGGATATGTTGGCAAAATATTGGTTGGGCTCGAAAGGATAATATAGCCAATTTGAATATAGCGGAAATTGTGGTTGGACCGTCAATGAGATGGATCACATGTGGTTTTCTTCAAAATTCAATCATAAACTATAATGAAATAGATAGAATGATTAAAATAGAAAAAAAAAATTTTCTGTGAATTTAAAAATATAAAAATCATACACCATAAAGAAAGGGGTTTTGAAAACTAGTTAAAAAATTGTTTAGCTATAAGTGATAAGTGCTCGTGTATAAGTAATACGAAGTATACTTTTCTTACATTGAGCATTACTTTTTTCAGGTTTTATCATTGATTCTTGTGTATTTGTGTTCTTTTGCGCATTCATTGCTGTGAAGACGATGTGAAAGAAAAGAAGCAAAAATAGGTCATCGATGCACTAGTTTTGAAGACTTTTGGACTAAGCAAGGACCAAGGCATAAGTTGTAGACATGTGAGTGTGTGCCAACCTCCAAAGTATTCAAGGATTATACAATTTGAGAGGCACGAGGGCAGTCACACTCATGTAGTCCAATTTGTGTAACATCGAAGAGCTTCATCAATGTATTGAAAGCAAGAAGCGATATGATCTACTGTGTAGTTGTGTGCCCAACTTGGCGGCCTCGATGAAAAAAAACGAAGTCAGGAGCAGCTGCGGCGTGAGCACTGTAGCACTTACGGCAGCAATTTACTGTAGCATATTACTATTCATAGCGCGCCGAAATCAGAATTCCACAGAATCCACACAGCTGTGTGGATGTTCGATTTCAACCTTATAAATACCGTGATTTGATTTATTTTTGGGGATCCTTTTTCTATCTTTCGCCCAACTTCCTGGCATAGCGTGGGTAGGGTTTGGACAAGTTTTTGAAAGGCTTTTGGAGAGGTTCTATCTCATCGACATCGAGTTCCTTTGGAGAAAAACTATTGGGAAGCTTTCGTCGGCATCGATTCGTGTGCCCTAGGTTTGACAAGGGGTCCTTTGGAGAAGACGAGGCGGCTCCACAAGACCATTGATATGGATTACAAGGGGGTTTTCTTTATAGTTTCTATACATATGTTTACAAACTCTTTGTTAACTTTGTATTGCTCCATGGAAAACTAAACCCCTAGTGGGTGCTTGGACTTGTATATCCTAGGATGACTTTGTTTCATTGACTTTTATTATGCTTCTTTAATTGATGATTTTAATTGAGTTTAAATCTTGAATGTTAATTGCATGATTTTCCCTTAAATGTGACACTAGGGTTGAGAATTCATCTAGGTAATTCTTTGAGGGTGTGACAACTTTATTAGGGCTAGATTAAGCAAGATTGAAGAGGGTCGAAAGGATGAGTCGAAAGATAGCGGAACGTCCCATTTCCCTTCCGACGTGATTTATCCTACCTCCACATTCCAAGAGTTCTTTGCAGTCACAATAGAGTCAAGTGCTAAGAGATGAATTCCATTGGAGCTTAGTTGTACTGAATCTTAGTGCTGGGGCTTAATTGTGGCTAAGGGATTTTCGCCTAGACCAAAGGGTTAGATCTATATTAGGGAATATGATTTATCACTTAGAGTCCCTAGAACCCCATGCAGTCCCACACAGTGCGAGGCGTCGAGAGTATCACTTTCCGCCGGGATATAGTGTAGAGGGCTAGTCACGGTTGACCTTAGGTTTGAGACCCTGTGTCTTTGAATTTCTACCACTTATTAAAACATCAATTAGGAGATATAATATTAGTCTTGCATTTGAAACAATAATCCTAGGGTGAGCATTGTCCCGACGCCCCATCTTCCCATCGATTACCTCTCTTTACTCTCATTGCTCTTCTTGCATTCTTTTACTTTTTTTTTACATTCATATACTGGTTTATCTCTCCATCGATTTTCTTCATAGCTAAATAGTGACAACTCTTGTTTCTAAACACTATTCCCTATGGATACGATTACCCACTCACTGGGGTAAAATTTTATTACTGTGACGACCCGTGCATTTGCGAAACACTCACAGAAGGGGTGTGTAAAAAGCCAAAAAGTTTTAGATTGTCGTTGGGAAACGAGGGTTATGACTTTCAACACCAAATTGATGTCATCACATTTTTCAAAAAATTTCTAAACATTCTATACTTTTCTTGAACTCTTCTTTTAATTAAAAAAAGGAAGTGCCATTTTAGTCCATGAACTAAACTTTGCTATTTGTTTACATTTTCAACTTAAAATAAGTCATTTAAATTTATGAAATTAGAGAATGGTACACTTTAAGCCCTTTTTATATTGCAAAAATGTTTTTATAATATTTTATATTATTTTCATTGCTAACATTAAAAAGAGGACTTATTGTCTATTTGTATGATAGTAACTTGCATAAAGTCATTAATCTATTTGGGAACTAAAAAAAAAAAAAAAAATCAAAAGATTCCCCTCTCTAGCTGAATAAGGTTTACCCTCACCATGATAATGACCATTCTGCTCAAAGTGGTGGAATGACTATTTCACTCCATTAAAATTAGATAGGTATAATTTTCTAAATAATCCCTCTATTTTTTTTCAAACTCACCCTTTTAGTCTTTTATTTCAAATTGTAATATTTTAATTCCTTTACTACTTTTAAGTGAGTCATGTCAGTCCCATAAACCCTAAACCATAACCTTAAGTAGTAGAGGGACTAAAATGTTATAATTTGAAGTAATGGACTAAAAAGAGAAGTTTGAAAAAGTAGAGGGCATGTTCAGGTAATTATACCCAATGTTTAGAAACTCGGCCCGGGGGTGCGACCCGGGAAGGCTCCTGGGTCACGGTGGGTCACGGGTCAATGGTCGAATCGGGGTTGAACCAGATTGACCTGGTTATATATATATATATATATATATATATATATATATATATATATATATATATATATATATATATATATATATATATATATAAAATCTAGACAGATACAATGTCTTTTAATATCATATAACAAATTAGTATGATTTTATAAGCGTAATGATTACCATGTATATGGAAGAGGTAAATCATAAGTATATATTCGATGCTTTTATTAATAAAAAAATAATGTAAATGTACTTAAATTTAAGACTGATGCTAATTAACCTAATTTGGTTCTCAAAAGTTTAGTATTTATTGATAATTAATTAGATTATGCATACTAATATTTATGTTTCATGTGTTTGTGAAATTAAAAGGAGCAAGAATTTTTATTTTTTGAAAGATGGGAAAGTACACAAGTTTATTATAAAAAATATGTACTTTTTGAAATTTCAACCTAAGACAATACAAAATTTTATTATAAAATGAATTTATATTAAAAAAAAATGTATTCTTTAAGTTTTGAACCGAAGACCTCACCTTTGCTTGAAAAACAATTAACCACCTTAGCTATGGTAGGTTCAACCGTAAATTCTAAAAAACATTAAAATAATATTTATTATTTATAAATCCTGGTTGACCCAACCCGGTGATCTGCCCAAGTTTGGTTGAACAGGGTCCAATCGGTCGAGTCAATTGGGGTTTCAAAATACTGATTATACCAATTAGATATGTACCCCTCAACAAATGCCAAAATTCTTTAAGTCTTTTCTTTCTCATCTAAAATGCTGCACATTCTTCTTTTGCATGCCTCTCTTGCTGTTCAACCTAATGCCCAATTTTGATCATATTTTCTCTTGATTATCTAATAGAATAGCCAAATTTGTAGCACTTCCTCTACTCTACTCAAATAGGTGCTATTTCTTTACGTTTGGATTTGGTTTGGGAATTAATTTTTGCAATCATGATTGATGTTTGGTTTCACTAAAGTTTGTCACTTTGGATGATATTTGTTCTTTTAAATAAAGCAAGATCTTTGGTTCCAGGGGAAGGATCATATATGTGACACAATAATTTGTTTGAAATGTTCGTTAAACAAATAATGAAAACTAAAAGTAGGGGACAATTAATGAGGATAAATTTGATTTATTCTACATATCTCTTGGTTATTGTATTTGTGCTCAAAACCATTCCAACATGAGATGAAATCACATTCCAAAGTTGGTATTTGGATATTTACATGGGTTCAATTGTGCATTGAATTTCAGTTACCCTGTAAAATACATAGCATTTTCCTGAAATTTTCTCTTCGGCCATTCATTGGTTTTTTTTGCAAATTGCCAGAATTAGAAATCAACTTGTTTGTATGCCTACATTGACATGGAGTCTATAATAGTTATGCCCATATGAATCTACTGTATGGATGCTCCATCACTCCAATTGAACATTTCAAAGAGCTCTTTATGTGTTTCAACTACAAGAATTACTATTCTACAGTTTGGGCTTTTGAATCTATAAAGTTTGTTTTTATTGGTTTGAGCTTTTTTTGTGCAATTGACTGATTGGATGGTTAAATTTGAGGCTTTGTTTTTAAAATATTGTAAAATAAATAAATAATTATGAAATTACTAAAAATTGTGAATTAATTAAGAAAAATGCGCAATATATGTACATTCAAACTTTAATTAGCGGGCCCTTATTTTTTAATTAAATTTTTAAAGCACTTCTTTGGCGAGCTCACCAGACAAGGAGTGCTTCCTGTGAGAGGATTTTAAAAATGAAGAGGTGTATTTATTAATTATTTCATTATATGAAAAGTCATGTTATCTATACCTACTCATCAAGACACATACTAGTTAAAACTCCAAAAGACACTAATCTAATAAGCATCACTTTGTAATACAACTAATGAGAGGTTGTCATTTGTATTTTTATTAATTAATGAATTGTTGTCTCATTAGTGAAGTGGTGTGTCTCATTAATGAATTAGTGTGTCTATTTAATGAAGTTGTGTATTGAAGTGGTGTGCCTTTTCTTAGACACTCATTATTGAAGTGGTGTGTCTCTTTTCTAAACACCACTTCACTCCTATAAAATAATCTTCTACCATCATTCAAAAGATAGAAGCAAACTTTCACTTTGTAAAAGCCATTGTTGTCTTTGCTTGAGTTTGGGAGTGCAAACCATACTCAAGGGTCTTCATTGTATCATAAGGGAAATTCGCCATTCAATCCATTTTGCATCCAAGGTTTGAAATTAGGTGGAGGCGAATTAAGCCTAAAGGAAAATATTACCCACGCCTTGAAGACTTGTGCACTATTTTCTTTCTTATCTCTTCTTCTCTACACTTCAAAGAATCATTCCCACCAACACTTCCTGACACCGTCCTGAGCTATGTATGGGACAACAAACTCCTCAGAACCAAATTCACATCCAAATTAAAAAACAACTACCAGATCTGATACTAGCAATAAGGCTGGCTCAGAAAATGTGGCATGTGTACCTACAAGACAAGGGAGAAAAGCAAGGAAACCTGGTCATTTTAGAGATTTTGTAATGAATTGACCAATGAGTGCTTGATTATATTATGTGGCCTAGAAGTTGGTATTTTGTCAGACCACTAATGTTTGTCTTATGGTCTAGAAGTTTGTAACTCCACTAGTGTCTGTCGTGTGAATGGGACACGTGGGGAGTTACCAGAATCTACTCATATATGGGTACCAGGCATGAATGAATGGGGAGATTGATTGCCCAAATCTTGCTTCTCTTCTCTCTCTCTCTCTCTTCTTCTTCCTCTCCTCTCTACTCCTTTCCTTCTTCCTCAGTTCTCCACTCAGCAAATCCCCGAATAACCCCCATCATTTTGTGCTTTTGCTGTACCTCCGTCTCCACATGACGGACACTATGCAGACTCGATCCCGTGCCTTGGAGGAGCAGCTCGCGGCCATCACCGAACACCTCGCTCGCCACAACACCCTTTTCTCCAAGATGGATGCCGTCAATACCACTCTGCAACAACACCATGATACGTTAGACATGGTCCAAAAATCCCTCGCCACCCAACAAGCTGTGATGACCGAGATGATGTCCAAGCTCATGCGGAATGACAAACCAGCCTTATCCCCACCACTGCTATCCCTCCCATCTTCCCCATCCATGCTATCTGGCTCAATTGGCACCGTACAACTGCCAACGGCTACCACAAGATTACCTAAACTAGAAATACCCTTATTCATAGGCGAACAAGTCCTTGATTAGGTGTTCCAAATAGAACACTTCTTTCACTTCCATCATATCATCGGTAACCAAAGACTACAAATCGCTGCCTTCTATATGAGTGGTCCTGCTCTCCAGCGGTATCATTAGATGCATGCTAATAACCAACTTTCCACCTGGGAGGAATTTGTTACAAGAGTAGAGCTTCATTTTGGCCCATCTTCCTTTGTGAACCATGAATCCCAACTCTATAAACTCAAGAAACGAACGACGGTTACTTCTTATCTTGGTGAGTTTAAAACGCTATCCACTCTCATCTCCGGCCTCACTCCCAGTAATCTCTTGAATTGTTTCTTATCTGGATTACGAGAAGATATTCAACGCGAGTTGTATGTCTTAAAACCCCTCGATCTTCATGAAGCCACAGTGATAAGTGCTTGAGTAGACATGTTTTATCTACTTGTTTTACATGCATTGAGCATCATTTTACCATAGATTATGTCTCATAAAGTGTATTTTGGTGTTCCTTTGTGCAATTAGGTTGTGAAAGTGTTGAAGGAGGAAAAAGAAAGCAAAGATGTGTTATAAAGAGTTATTGTTGGGAGCTTTTGTACAACACAAGTGTCGAGGCACAAGAAGGGATCATGTACATGAGGGTGTGTGCCAACTTCCAGAAGAATTCAAGCCGATTTGTGTGATGGAAGGGCACAAAGGCAGTGTAGTTCATGTCCCTACTTGTGTGAAGATAGCTAAAGCTTCCAAATGATGGGTCGATGGAGGAAAAGTCTTATAACTCACCACATGGACGTGTCCCCGACCATGTGGCCTCAAGATAAGGGAGTTTGGACCGCGTTTTATGAAGAGTACTGTAGCAAAAATACTGTTTATTTTTTTTTTTACTGTAACAGTAATGTAGCAGAAATTACTGTTCATGCGATCGCGTGGGAATTCTCCAGCCCACGTGACCGCGTAGGATCTCACGTGGTCCCGTGGGGGCACGTGACTGGTACGTTTCAGAATTTTAAATAGCCCCTTTTGCCGATTCTTTGGGGACTTTTGCGCATGATTGAAGGCAAGAGCGGCTAGGGTTTCAAGGACGAGGTCTTTGCAGATATTGGGGGTCGTTCTTCACCAACTTCGATAGATCCTTCGACGAGATAGCATCAGGGAGCTATTGGCGACCTAGCTTCAGAGAAGGTTACTTCGAGACGTTGAACGATTCATCAAGGCCATCATCACGAATTCGAGGGGGTTTACTTTCATGGATTATATTGCTCTTTATTTCATTATCTTTGCTTTGTAATAAGCCCCATGGAGGGTTAAACCCTAGTAGATACTTGGGCATGTGAACCCTAGGTTTTGATTCATGTATTGACTTTCTTTATCCTTTATTTTAATTCCGAGTTAATTTGAGTTTTAACCTTGTTTAATCATTTCTTGCTTGACATGTTCATCATTGTGATTGATTGTTTATGCTTGAGTAGTTACCTTAATGAGAGAGAGATCTCCATTGGGGATTAGAACATACAAGGTTAAAGAGGGTTGAGAGGGTGAGTCTTGAGATAGAGGATGTCCCCTTTCCCTTCCGATTGAGTGATTCCTATCTCCGTTTTCCCTAAGTTTTATGCAACCGTATGGGGTATGAGGCATGAGATTGGTAGATTTCTCCGCCGGGACCTTGTAGGGGGTTAGGGATCTTTCACCTAGAAGTAGGGTTAGATCTAATTTTAGGAATCGGTTTCACTCTTTGGTATCCCTAAAGTTCATTGCGGTCAATATGGGGTGTGAGGTGTTAAGATTGAGCAATTTCTCCAACGGGATCTTGTAGAGGACTAGTATCGGTGGCCTGGAGACAGGGACCGATTATTCTTGGATTGTCTCGACTCATAGAACTCGATTTAGAAGCATTTAGTTAGTCTTGCACTTCATGATAGAGCCTAGGGTGAGCATTGCCCGAGTATCTCATCTTCATTGATAGAGATCTCCTTTACCTTTTTCTTTACTTGCTTGCTTGCGATTTTCTTATTTTACACATTACATCCATTGCTTCATATTATTGATTCGAACTAGATAACTGAGAATTAATCATTACTAGTACTTTTGTTCCATGTGGATTGGACTACCCATTCATCGGGGTAATTATTACTTCGACAACCCGTGCACTTGCGGTACACACACGCAAGGGGTGTGCCAAGATTTTGGTGCCGTTGCCGGGGAACAGGATATTAAGAACGCTAGGACTTGGTTACTTTAGTCATTCATTATTTTATTTCTTTTCTATTCCATACGTCTTGCTTCCACCATTCTTATTTTTATTTCTTTCTATAAACAGTAATTTCTGGTTCTTACTCTCTAATTTCAGGATCATGTTTCTTAAATCATTAGTTATCGAGAAGATTACGGATATGATGGCGTCTATTGAGAGAAAAATAGAGCATCTAGTAGCGTGTTTTCATTCAAGAGAGCAACATGAGAAAATATTCGAACCAGGAACAGTTGGGTTCCAAGGAATGAAGGAAGAATTCAGTTTGCACTATCAAGGGGTTGAGTTATCAAGATTATTGAAGTGTTTTGAAAAATCTGCATTCACAACTCTTCAAAATGGGGAAAACTGTGAATTAGGACAGATACCCACATTCTTTTCGAAGACATTTGTGGCAGATTTTGATGAGCAAGAATCTGAAGTAGATGTTCAAGGTGAAATTCCAGCTTGCGTTGAATCAGTTTCATCAATTGAAGTGTTGAAATTGGATGTTCAAGAGAATGCTATGGATAGTGGAAACGGGTCAGAAGTTGATAAAATTATGCGAGATGTACAAGAGAATGAAGAAGAAGACAACCTTAAGGGATTTGAGGACATCGAGTAGAAACAAGCAAATCGGTTATGCCCATCAGTGGAAGATCCTCCAGACTTAGAACTGAAATCTGTTATGCAAATCGGTTATTACCCAACCATTTGGAGTATGCTTTCCTCGCCGACAGATCAAAATTGCCGGTTATCATTGCCTCAAATCTTTTGCATGAGCAGAAAGAGCAACTGGTTAACATATTGAAGTTACACAAGACGGCCATAGATTGGAAAAGTTCAGATATTAAGGGAATTAACCCATCTTTTTGTACCCACAAGATTTTGATGGAGGACAACTATAAAACAGTGATTCAACCACAACGAAGATTGAACCCGAACATAAAGGAGGTAGTGAAAGCAGAAGTGGTAAAGTTACTTGATATCGGCATCATTTACCCCATCTCAGATAGTGCTTGGGTGAGCCCAACACAAGTAGTGCCTAAAAAGGGTGGTATGACAGTAGTGAAGAATGAGCAAAATGATTTGATTCCTACAAGAACGATAACAGGATGGCGTGTTTGCATAGACTACCGGAGGTTGAATGAAGCCACAAGAAAAGATCATTTCCCATTGCCATTCATTGACCAAATGTTGGAACGTCTAGCTGGTCACGAATTCTATTGCTTCTTAGATGGCATGTCAGGGTATTTCCAAATTCCAATTGCTCCAGAAGACCAAGAAAAGACTATCTTCACTTGTCCGTTTGGCACTTTTGCATATAGAAGAATGCCCTTCGGACTTTGCAACGCACCGGCTACTTTCCAAAGATGCATGACGATAATTTTTGATGATTTATTGAAGGATGTGATGGAAGTCTTTATTGATGACTTTTTAGATTTTGGGGATTCGTTTGAAGCATGTTTGAGGAATCTTGAGAAGGTGCTCATGAGATGCGAAGAGACAAATTTGGCTTTAAATTGGGAGAAATGTCATTTCATGATCCAAGAAGGGATTGTACTTGGTCACAAAATTTCTAGCAAGGGGATTGAGGTTGATAGAGCTAAAATTGAAACTATTGAGAAATTACCTCCTCCTATAAACGTTAAAGGAATTCGGAGTTTCTTGGGACATGCGGGGTTTTATCGCCGTTTTATCAAAGATTTCTCTAAGATAGCTCAACCATTAACCATGTTGTTAGAAAAAGATACCCCGTTTGAGTTTAATGAGGAGTGCTTGGTTTCTTTCAAATTGTTAAAGGAGAAACTCACACAAGCACCTATCCTTATTTCGCCGGATTGGAGTCGTCCGTTTGAACTTATGTGTGATGCTAGTGACTACGCCGTGGGTGTAGTTTTGGGCCAAAGAAAGGATAAATATTTTGATAAGTGCTTGTGTTATGGTAATGCAAAGCGTTATTATCTTGTAATGAGCATTAATTTAATCATATTTTATTACTAAAAAGTGTGCATTTGTTTACTTTTGTGCATTGTAGGGTTGTGAAGATAAAGTGAAGGAAAGGAACGAATTTAGATCGTGTTCGCCATTATTGGGAAGATTCTTGGACTAAGCAAGGAGCACGGCATGAGTAGAGACTTGTGAGTGTGTGCCAACCTCCTTTGGAGGGGCACAAAGGCAGTCATATTCACAATAAGGTACGATCTACCGTTGATTGTGTGTCCAATTCAACGGCCTCAATGAAGAACGACGAATTCGGGAGCGTTTCGGGACAATTACTGTAGCAGAAATATAGCAAAATACTGTAGCAAGATATTGTTCATCTTCGGCAGAAATTCAGAATTCCAGAGAATTCACACGGGCCTGTGGAAATTCCACACGGCCGTGTGAAGTCCCGATAAGTCCGATTTTTAAAGCCGTACTCAATAATATAAAGAGCGATTTGGAGACTTTTGAGATATCTTTGGACCTATCTTTCTCCCCAACTTCTGGAGAGTGCGGGTAGGGTTTTGGAGAGAACTTCGTGGAGGTTTAGAGCGCGTCATCGGCATCGTCACCGACGTCCGGCGGCGACACAAGACCACGGCCACACCATACGCAAGGGGGTTTTCATTGATGTCATTACTTTGTGCTTTCTTTCATATTTTGATGAACATGTATAGCTCCATGAGGAGCTAAACCCCTTGTGGGTATTTGTACTTGTAAACTCTAGGGTTATTATGTTTCTTTGACATTGTTATTATGCTTTTCTATTATTGATGAATAAAAATTGAGTTTCGATCTTAATTTCATCTTGTTAATGTTTTCCTTTAGACGTGACACTATGGTTGAGAACAATCTAGGTTGTCCTTTGGAGGTGTGACAACTCCAATAGGATTAGACTATTTAAGATTGAAGAGGGTTGAGAGGGTGAGTCGTGGGGTAGCGAAGCTTCCCCTTTCCCCTCCGATGTGGTTTCTCCCTACCTCTGTTTCCTTGATTTCTTAGCGGTCGAGATAGAGTGAAGTGCTAGGTAGATAAACTCCCCTGGGGCTTAGTTACGCAAGTAACAGAGTGAAGGGTTGAAGTGAATCCTACGCACTGGGGCTTAATCTAGACTAGGGTTCTTCCACCTGGACCAAAGGGTTAGAACTACACATAGGAACATGTTTTACCACTAGGAGTCCCTAGAACTTAAAGCAATACCACGTAGTATGAGGTTTAGGTAGATATACTGCCTTGGGGCTTAGTCGTGCCAGCGACAGAGTGAAGGGTTGACGTGAATCCTAATACCGGGGCATAATGTTGGAGTTAGTCACGGTTGTCCTTAGTTTTGGGACCGTGTATCTAAGGATTTCCTCGACTCAATTGACATCAATAGGAAAGTATAATAGCATCGTCTTGCACTAGAAGCATAGATCTTAGAGGTAGCTTGTCCGGATACCCTATTTCATCCATTGTCAGTTTCTCTCTATTCTCTTTTACTTGCACTTTCTTATCTTCCATCTTTCTATTCAATTTCTTGTCTTTTATTATATTTGCTTCCATATTCACTCATCGATTCTATTCTTATCTTTCCATACTCCACATAGCTTAAATAGTGAAATCTCGTATTTTAACTCCCTATTCCCTGTGGATTCGACTACTGATTGCGTGTTCGCTCACCTGCAAGTGCACGAGAGGGTCGTATTCCCAAGGGCCCGAGAATCTATTCTTACTTCCTTATCACAATGTTGTCCAACCTAAGCATTCACTTGAAAGAGAGAACTACAAATAATCTACTGAAGTAAAAAGCATGCAAATAACAAATACAAATACGGAGGGAAATCAAGACGAGGGAATGGTCACGGATGAGGATTCCCTCGGGGGCTACTAAAGTGCTAAGGATGCCCTAACTAGCATGCACGTGGGTGGTTTGGACCGAGAAACCCCAAATTAGACCAACCCAATAGTCACGGTGTTTGGTCCCTTATCCGGTACGAGTATTGGAATACGGAATCACTTCCACCCAAATCCTCCTACGATCGCAATGAATCTAGTGGATTTCTCAAGCTAGGGTTGAAACACAATCAAGGACAACCCTAACAATTGGAGGGGTACAAATACCCGATGGTCACGGTGTATTCGTACATGTATTCCCTTCCAAGCTTGGTGAGCCTAATACTAGGGCAATGGTCATGCAACCTAGTATTGTCTAGGAATTGATACATAGAGTTCTCATACATACCAAGGCATTCAAGAAACACCAAACAAGGATCACAAACCAAGCCAAATGCATAAACTAGCTCAAGCGTCCAAAATTACACAAGTTCACCCGCAAGGTTCACATACATCCTGTGACCATGGGGTTTAGTTACTCATGATCACAAAATAGTCAAAAAAATATATGAAAACAACCAAATGCATAATGAGAACACTCCCTCAAAAGATCAAGGCCGAATGACGCTTCCAAGGACGCCACCCAAGGAGTGGCTTCCTTTGTCAATCTTCCTCTCAAATGCAAATCGAAGGCGTGGACTCGTCGTGTCGTGCTCTCCCCGTTGTCCTTTCCTCAAGAATTGCCTCCAAAACCCGGCCTCAAGCTCCCAAGGAAAGTGATGAAGTGAAGCTCTTCGAAGACCTAGGTTCCTTCCTCCAAAAATGCTCCAAAAAGCCCTTAAAACCAATTCCAACGAGCTATGCGGCCTCCCATGCGGCCCCGTATGTGGGGAGAGAAAGTTTCCGAGAAAGCCCGAAAACCGCGTAAGTTGCTACAGTACCGCTATAGTAAAACTGCTACAGTACTCATACGGCATGCTATGCGCTCGCATAGTAGCCCACATGAATCTCCTGACCAGGCCGTTCTTCAAGTCTTCGTGCTACAGTGCTTGCTACAGTACCCCCCTGGGCTCAGAAACAGTGTTTTCGATGCCGATTTCTTCTCCAATTTTGTCATCTAGCTCGATAGGGTCTCATTGGTACCTATAACACGAAAGAAACCAATTTAGACCATAAACAGGCGTCAACTCATATTAAAATACGCAATACATATGCCTGAATACATAAGAAATACGTATGTTTAGGCGTTTATCAAACATCCCCACACCTAAGTATTTGCTTGTCCCCAAGCAAACGCACATGAAGAACAGGGGCATGATGATAAACGACTAAACATACGACCTCAAGCTCAACTGTAAAGTACTCCACTAGCATAGGAGGGAAGAAATCTAGAAAGTGAGCTGTACAGTGAGTGATCGAGTACTGGTAACCCTATTTTATCCAAAGTGCTTCCGTGAGTGTGTGCTGGCTCCCAACCCTAACCTCCACACCCTGGATTACCCCAGGGGGCCATTCACCCCACATATGGTGAGAGTGGCATTAGATAGTTAAAGACCTCTTCAATACTCAGTTAAAAGTCTTTTGGGTTCCTAAACAAAACTCTAGCACTTAAGTGACTGTGCAACAAGTTTCAGCGGACGCACTCCCTTGTGAAGGGTTGAGTGAATCCTAAGACTGGGGCTTAACTTAGATTAGGGTTCTTCCACCTGGATCAAAGGGTTAACTGGGAATCCCTAGAGCTTAAAGCAATCCCACGTAGTGTTAGGCTTAGGTAGATATACTCCCCTGGGGCTTAGTTGATTGAGCGATAGAGTGAAGGGTTGACGTGAATCCTAATGCCGGGACATAGTGTTGGGGTTAGTCACGGTTGACCTTAGGTTTGGGACCGTGAGTTTTAGGATATCCTCAACTCAATTAACATCAATAGGAAAGTATAATAGCATAATCTTGCACTAGAAGCATAAGTCCTAGAGGTAGCTTGTACAAATACCCTACTTCATCCATTACTAGTCTTTCTCTAATTCACTCCTTCTTGCACTTTCTTATCTTCCATCTCTCTATTTAATTTCTTGCTTTTTTTTTTATCATAGTTGCTTCCATAATCCACTCATCAATTCTATTATCATTTTTTCATACACCGCACAACTAGATAGCGAAATCTCGTGTCTTAAATCCCTATTCCCTCTGGATTCGACTACCCACTCACCAGGGTAATTTTATTATTTCGACAAGCCTGTGCACTTGCGGGATACACAAAAGGGGTCGTGTGAAATTTTTGGCGCCGTTGCCGGAGAATAGGCGTATTTCACATATTTGTTTTTCTCTATTTTAGCTATTTCACTTCGCTTTCTATTTCACACTTCTTAATCTATCATTGTTCTTATTTTTATTTTTTATTTGCTTTGGCTTCAGGTTATGACCCACGGGAATCCTTCAATTCTTGTTGAAGGAGACCCAGATATTGGTAGAAGAACTCATCGTAAGGGAAAGGAACCTGTACAAGAATCTTCAAATCAAGCCGAAGTTGATACAGAAGGGTCAGAAGCAATGGAAAAACAGAATGAAGAACAGAGGACATTGTCCGATTTTGCTAGACCCGTGGTGATGGGGACCTAATTAAGCATTGTGAGGCCCCTAATTATCGCAAATAATTTTGAGTTGAAGCCGTCATCCATTCAAATGTTGCAACAGTTCGCACAATTTAATGGGTTGGCTGATGAAGATCTAAACAACCACATAGAGAACTTTCTTGAAGTGTGCGACATGTTGAAGATTAATGGAGTAACGGATGACATAATTCGATTAAGAGCCTTCCCATTTTCATTGAAGGGAAAAGCAAGGCATTGTCTACATTCATTACCGAGAGCATCCATCACTACGTGGGAGGAGATGGCCGAGGCATTCTTGGCTAGGTATTTTCCTCTGGGAAAATCAGCGAAGCTCCGGAATGAGATCTCATCCTTCATGCAAATGGAATTGGAGTCTCTATTCGAGACATGGGATAGGTTCAAGGAGCTCCTTCGGAAATGCCCGCAATATGGATTCCCTGAGTGGATGATCATTCACACATTCTACAATGTGTTGAATCCAAGTACCAAGCAACTGTTAGACGCAACGGCAAGAGGAACTCTAGGAAGCAAGACTCCCGGTGAAGCCCGACACCTTATTGAAGAGATGGCTATGAATAGCTATCAATGGAACACAAGGGACCGAAAGAAGGTGGCCGGAATTCATGAGATTGATGCAATTACATCATTGGCGGCACAGGTGGAATCACTGAGTAAGAAGTTGGATGTTCTAATTTCACCAAGAGTTGCGGCCATCACTACTTATAACGGCACAAGTGATTGTCTGATTGCTATTGGAGGCACTAGTATGATGGAACAGGCTGATTTTGTGGGCAATGCTTATAGAGGACAAGGCCAAGGCAACCCGTATAGTGGTACTTACAATCCAGGGTGGAGGAATCACCCGAATTTTTCATGGAGCAATCAAGGGCAGTCGCAACAAAAGAATAACGCACCACCAAGATTTCAAAGTCAACAAGCACCGAACCTAGAAAGTCGAGTAATTGGGTTAGAAGGAAAGATGACCGATCTAGAGAAAGCCCTCACAAGGTTCATTTCTTCATCGGATGCTAGATTTCAATCGGTGGAAGCTACACTTCGTAATCACACAGCTTCCCTACACAATTTGGAGAATCAAGTAGGGCAAATTGCGAAGACATTGGCGAAAAGACCCCAAGGTAGTTTGCCAAGTAATACGGAGACCAATCCGAGAGAGCAATTGAAGGCAATTACCTTGAGGACTGGAAATGAGGTCGAGAGGAATCTCCCTCTAGAGAAAACACAAGAGACACCCGAGGTCGTGGAGATAGAGGAAGGAACGACAAGGGAAAAAGAGGTGGCATCCCCACCCTACAAGCCGAGGATTCCCTATCATTCACGATTGAAGAATGACCAAGAGAACGAACAATACCAGAAATTTCTGGGAATTTTCAAGTAGTTTCACATCAACATACCGTTCGGGGAAGCATTGGCCCAAATGCCCAAGTATGTGAAGTTCTCGAAATACCTCTTGACCAAAAAGAAGAAATTGGAGGAGAGTGCATCTGTGATTGACATGACCCCTTGTGTGTATCTTGCAAGTACACGGGTTGTCAAAGTAATAAAATACCCTGGTGAGTGGGTAGTCGTATCCACAGGGAATAGTGTTCAGAAGCAATCGTTATCACTATTTTAGCTATAAATGGAATCGAAGGTAAAAGAAATCAATATGTATATATATATATATATATATATATATATATATATATATATATATATATATATATATATATATATATATATATATATATAAAAGAAAGTAAAAGAGACCAAGAAGGGCAATAAAGGTAGGAGAGGTAATCGATATAAAGATGAGGTACCCGGACAAAGCTCCCCCTATGACTAATGCTTCTAGTGCAAGACTAGTATTATACCCTCTAATTGATGTCTAATGAGTCGTGGAAATCTTTAAGCACACGGTCCCAAACCTAAGGTCAACCATGACTAATCCCACACTATACCTGGCTCTAGACTTCTCTATGACCCTTGACTCTCGATGACCTGTCACCTAAGCCCTAGGGGAGTACCTCATACTAATTCCTAGCACGGTGAGAAATTGCATGGAGTTCTAGGAATTCCAACTGAAAGACCCTATCCCTAATTATAGTTCTAACCCTTTGGTCCAGGTGGAAGAACCCTAATCTAAGTTAAGCCCCAGTCCTAGGATTCACTTAACCCTTCGCAAGGGAGTTCATCTCCTAGTACTTGACTCTACTTCGATCGCGATTAACTCTTGGGATACGGAGGTAGAGAAATTCACACCGGAGGGGAAAGGGGACGTTTTTCTACTTCTCGACTCACCCTCTTAACCCTCTCCTACCTTGTGTAGTCTAATCCTATAGAGGTTGTTACACCCTTAAAGGATAACCTAATAGATTCTCAACCCTAGTGTCACGGTTAAGGGAAAATTTCATACAATCGGCATGCAAGATTGGAACTCAATAAGAAAACATCAAATTAATAAAGCATAATAAAAGTTATAGAAACACAAGTATCCTAGGGTTCATAAGTCCAAATACCCACTAGGGGTTTAGTTCTCCATGGAGTAATACAAAATCAATAAAGAGTTTAAGAACATATGGATGAAAACCATAAAGAAAACCCCTTGTAGATCATATCGATGGTCTTGTGGAGCCGTACGTCTTCTCCAACAAATCCCTTATCAAGCCTAGGGCACACCTTGCCGAATCGGTGCCGACAAAAGCTCCCCCAATAGCTTTCTTCCAATGGATGTCGATGTCGATGCTGTATAATCGCCTCCAAAGACCTCCAAGAACCTCTCCAAACCCTAGCCGAAAGCCCCCCAAAAGATAGGCAAGAGATAGAAAGGGGGGTCTCCACATATATCTGAAAACGGGCTATTTATTGGCTGAAATCCGAGTTCCACACGCCCCTGTGGATTTTCCACAAGGGCTGCAGAATTTCCACACACCCATGTGGAAATTCTATTTTGCTTATTTTCAGCAGACTGTGAACAGTAACTTGCTACAGTGTTTTAGCTACACCAATTAGCTAAAGTACTGCTACAGTACTTCACCTAAAATGTTCCCGAATTCATCGTTCTTCTTCGAGGCCGTTGAATTGGGCATACAATCAACGGTAGATTATGTCGATTACTTGTCACGGCTAAGGGAAAATCTCATACAATCGGCATGCAAGATTGGAACTCAATAAGAAAACATCAAATTAATAAAGTATAATAAAAGTTATAGAAACACAAGCATCCTAGGGTTCACAAGTCCGAATACCCACTAGGGGTTTAGCTCTCCATGGAGTAATACAAAATCAATAAAGAGTTTAAGAACATATGCATGAAAACCATAAAGAAAACCCCCTTGTAGATCGTATCGATGGTCTTGTGGAGCCGCACGTCTTCTCCAACGAATCCCTTGTCAAGCCTAGGGCACATCTCGCCGAATCAATGCCGATGAAAGCTCTCCCAATAGCTTTTTTCCAATGGATGTCATTGCCGATGCCGTATAATCGCCTCCAAAGACCTCCAAGAACCTCTCCAAACCCTAGCCGAAAGCCCCCCAAAAGTTAGGCAAGAGATAGAAAGGGGGGTCCAAAATAGATATGAAAACGGGCTATTTATAGGCTGAAATCGGAGTTCCACATGCCCTTGTGGATTTTCCACACGGGCTGCAAAGTTTCCACACGCCCGTGTGAAAATTCTATTTTGTTGATTTTCGGCAGACTGTGAATAGTAACTTGCTACAGTGTTTTGTTGTAGTAATTAGCTAAAGTACTGCTACAGTGCTTCGCCGAAAATGCTCCCAAATTCATCGTTCTTCGTCAAGGCCGTTGAATTGGCACACAATCAACGGTAGATTATGTCGATTACTTCATTTCTCTTCATTGGCGAAATTCTCCAATCTTACACGAGTTAGACTTTTGTGAATGTGACTGCCTTTGTGTCCATCCAATGGAGGTTGGCACACACCCACAAGTCTAGACTCATGCCTTGTTCCTTGCTTGGTCCGAGAACTCCTCAACAATGGTGAACATAACCTATTATTGCTTTTTCTTTTTTCCAAATTGGCTCCATAACCCTACAATGCACAAAAGCACACAAATTAATGATAAAATATGATAAAAGTAATGCTCAATGTAAGATAATAATATTTCGTATTACTATAACATGAGCACTTATCAGTGATCCTTAATGCCAATTGCTCGGCCGTATTGCAAAAGAACATGCCAAGCAAGAGAAAAGATCCTGGAAGTTTCATAATACCATGCAACATTGGCAACTTGGGTGAAGAGATGGCATTGGCCGACTTGGGGGCAAGCATCAATGTCATGCCCTACACTTTCTTCCAAAAGCTAGGCTTGGGCGAGCCTAGACCCACTCTGATGACACTTCAACTTGCGGATCGATCAGTGAGGCATCCGAGGGGAATTGTGGAAGACATGTTGGTGAAAGTCGACAAATATATATTTTCTGTTGACTTCATGGTGTTAGATGTCGATGAGGATGTCGAGGTTCCATTGATCCTTGGAAGGCCATTTTTGCGCACTTCCAAAGCGTTGATTGACGTGGACGGCGGGGAGCTCACATTGCGAGTGGGAGAAGACAAGCTTACATACCGCCTCGCAGAAGCCATGAGACACTCTCTCGACTTTGATGATACTTTATATTTTCTTGACACCACCGATGACCTAATTGATGATTATGTGCAGGAAATGTTAAACCCGGATCCATATGAAGGGTGGCTGGAGCAAGATGAGGAGATCAAAGAAGAAAAAGTACTTTCGCTTGGTCTAGTCAAGACAGACATCAAGATGGAGACGGAGCGTATGAAGAAGATGCTTCGGAGGATGAAAAGGTCCAAAAGACGCCACAAGAAGAACCCTAACAAAAAGGGGGATGAGCATTCACAGAGTAAGGGTGTTTCACCCTTTTGTGGTAACAAATTCGACAACTCTCCCTCTACTCTACAAAGGTTATGTAATGCATGCTTTCAGGTTGTAGGGAAGAGGGCAACCTCCATTCATGAACCTCCGTAAGGTAAGGCAGGTACGTCAAAGTAAGTGACGTTAAACAAGCGCTTCTTGGGAGGTAACCCAAGGTTTTACAGTTTTTCTAGGATCTAGTTTAGTTTTAGCATGAATAAAAGTCTTAGTGTTGGTGTCCTAAGTTTTTAATACATGTGATGCGATATTTTTTGTTGATTGTGATGTTTTCATGTGCCTAAACGAAAATTGATGAAGTTTGAGTCGGTTGAGCATGTTTTCCATAGTATCTGGTCATGTTTTGATGATTTTCACAGGCTCCAAGTATCGTATTTGTGTTTCTGAATTTTTCTGTGAGTTTATGAATTTTTCTAAGTAAACCAGTGAAAACACATGGCTGTGTGGAATTAACACACAGGCGTGTGTTACCAATTAGGGCTCAACCAGAGAGGGCACAGGGGCGTGTTCATGCCCCTGTGAACAACCTCAGAAGGGGCACATAGCCTTGTGGAATTTCCACACGGCAGTGTGGAATCTTGCAGAACTTAAGCTCTCGGTCCAGAGAGTCCACAGGGGCATGTGGGTGCCCCTGTGAGTGCCCATGTGTTAAGGCACACTGCCGTGTGGAAACCTGCAGAGAGTTCCCTTCCATCTCGAGAAACCACAGGGGCGTGTGGCTGCCCCTGTGAAGAGCTTGTGAAAGGCACACGGCCGGGTGGAATTTCCACACGCCCGTGTGAAAATTTCTCAGAAACCCTTTATGTTTCACATAAAACCATAGGGGCGTGTGGGTGCCCTTGTGGAACTCCCCTGTGAAGGCACACGGCCGTGTGGGGTAGTCCAGAGTGAAACCAGAGTGCACACAGGGGCATGTGCCGGCCCCTGTGAACCATAATTTCAGAGGCACACGGTCGTGTGGAATTTCCACACGGCCGTGTGGATTCCCAGAACTTCAAAAGCCGCGCATTTTCTTTTAGATTTTACTCGTGCCTCTTTTGTTTCCACTCCAAAACACTCTCCGACCCTCTCTTTCAATTCTCTGATCATCTCTGAGCTTTTTAGAGGTTTTCCGGCCGATTTCACAACTATATTCATCCACACCGTCGGTAAGAACTTCAAACCCTTTTTCTTGGACAATTCTTGATTTAATTCGTTCTTTTTAGTTAATTCGCTTGGGTTGAATGATTACAATGTATGTGAACATGTTTACAATGCATTTAGAATGAAATTTGATGTAAAGTTGAAATTTTGGTCTCCACGGCCGTGGAGCTCTGTCCGCCAGAAACTCCACACGGGCGTGTGGATTCCTGCAGATTGTGTTCTTGAACTGTTTTTAACTTTCTTCTTTTTGCAACTTTGCAGATATGGCTTCTAGGTCTAGGAAATCGGTAGGGAAGCGACCCCGTGAGCCCACCCCACCCCCCGAGAAGGTAGATTTTCCGTTACCTGAGCATCGGGAGCGATACAAGCGACTCTCGACACTCCGCTTTGGACAGACACGTTATTTAGACTTGAGCATAGTCAACGGGGGCAGAGCATCGTAGATGAGATCGAAGAGATGCTCGCTGTCGGTAGCTGGGGCCGTCTATTATCCATTCGAGAGCCAGCTATCAGATCACTCACACTTGAGGTTCTTTCATACTTCGAGTTCGACCGAGGCTACAACAGCTTTACAGATACTGATTGCATTCAGTTCCGTGCACTCGGTCGGCACTTCACTTTGAGTGTGACACAGTTTTCGATCGCGATGGGCCTTTATGACGAGGCATTCACTGAGACAGGGGAGTACGCGCTGCTACCTACAGATAATCCGGGTACCCTGACCCATAGCGCGCGTACAGTAGATTGTGTGGTTAGGGACAGTACGAGCCAGGGGTGTCTAAGGCCACATGCTTGACCAGGGCTTCATACAGGTGCATCCATGCCATTTTGAGCCGATCAGTGAGCGGCAGGGGAGACAGTACCGAGGTCTTGAGCCGCTAGGAGGTCCTGTACTTGCATTCGATGGTGGAAAGTGAGGCACTTCACCTAGGGTACATCTTAGCAGAGTATATCCGCCATCAGAGCCAGTACCCCAGGGTCGGAGTTATCTTCGCAGGCCCATACATTACTGGATTGATTATCGGCTTGGGGCTCAGAGATGGGGAGCCGAGAAGACGACAGTACCAGCTCCCCTGAGTACAGAGACGGTGAGGATGATGGGGATGGTCTGCAGAGCGGGACCAGGAGCCTACACATGGATCATTCCCCAGTCAGATCAGGCCGAGGGGTCACAGGCAGCATTAGAGCTACCTCCAGGGCAGGCAGAGGCCGTGGTACCACCCACAGCACCGGAGCCACCTCTAGTGCATATCTTCTATCTATCTCGAGGCCAGGACAGATTCGAACGCCTCGAGAGTGCTGTGGGTGTACTACAGACAGAGGTGGCCGAGCTGAGAGACTCCCAGACCACACAGCACGCATAGACGATGGCACGGCTGGATACTATACAGCGATTACTTGAGCAAGCCGTGTCATCACCATTTGTGGTCCAGCCTCGGGCCCCTACTCCACCACTTTCACCAGCTCCATCAGTAGCCGATCCACCCACACGAGTAAAGACTACAGCAGCACCAGAGACTACTCCACAGGACACCGACGCTGAGGCGTTGTAGTTTTATTTTTATTCTACTTCAGTTGTACTTTTTCTTTTATATTTTGGACTTGTAGTACTCAGAAAGGATCCTCCTTTTGAGTTTATCTTTATTTTGCTTTATTTTGTCTCGAGTTGTATTTCAGTTTCATATCTTTATATACTCGAGCTTTATTTTGGTTTTTCTTGAGCTATACTGAACCCTTGCGTATGTGTGCAGATGGTCTTGGATGTAAGGAATTTGAGGAATAGTCATAGGCACGGTCATGGGACCGTGTGTGCTCCACAAAACCATTGAGACTCAACTCTCAATATACCTAGCTCCATCAAACGCAACACTTGGAGTTCAGGGGAATAATGTTTCAATCACCTATCCCTACATTAATTGTGTGAATTGTTTGCTTTTTGCTATGCTTACATGCGTACATTGGGGACAATGTACATCTTAAGTGTGTGTGTGTTGGGGGGAGGGGGGATTCATATTGCACACACCTTTACTTGTGCGTTCAATTGCTCATGCTCATGTAGCCTATGGCGGTTCACCTTAGTTGCAACGTTTGTATTCTAAGAGTTTAGGAGAATTTTTAACATTGTATTCTATCATGCTCTAGTTTTTACTTGAATTTTTAGGGAATTTTGACTCGATTACCTTATATTGCACAACTTACTCTTGGAATCTTTTGGAAACTCAATCTTGAAGTTTTTAAGGACAAGTTTATCATCGTTCTTAGTTTTACTTTGGAAAATGCATAAAAAAATGGAAAATGATAAAAAGAAAAAGAAAATATATGAGTTTGTGAATATGTGCTTTGTTTTATTTATGCATTTGGGGTGGAAAAAGCTACCACCTATGAAGTATGTAGCTACTCTCATGAGTTAGATACAAGTTATGCCCTAATGAGAGAAAGAGCTATCTCATGGGATGCGTGAAAGCTACTACCCCGATAGAAAGAGCTACCTCTTCGAAAGAGTGAAAGCCACCTTTGGTGGCCACCTAGGAAAGGGCTACCTTCGAGGTTGTGTGAATCTATTACTTCCTGTCTTGCTTTACGTATATAAATAAGTCCTTGTTAACAAAAGTTTGAGGAGTACTCCTTCGGTTATCTTGAGTGAGTTCACACACACTTACACATTTTCGTGTTGATTGACCCTTCTTATTCATGTTTTTAGCTAGAGAAATGATATCTTTATGCGATGTTTTGATTTCTCCTTACTTGTCGAATGCTTCCTTTGCATACCTTTGGTGAACCTACGGCCGAGTGACATGACCCCTTGCGTGTATCCCGCAAGTGCACGGGCTTGTCAAAGTAATAAAATTACCCTGGTGAGTGGGTAGTCGAATCCACAGGGAATAGGGATTTAAAATACGAGAATTTGCTATTCAGTCGTGCGATGTACGAAAAATAATGATCGGAGTGATGAATGAATTTATGGAATCAATTAGAATAAAAGATAAGAAAGTAAATAGAGAGATGGAAGACGAGAGAAAAGCAAGTAGACGTTAAAAGAGAAGACTAGCAATGGATGAAATAGGGTATCCGGACAAGCTACCTCTAGGACTTATGCTTCTAGTGAAAGACTATGCTATTATACTTTCCTATTGATGTTAATTGAGTTGAGGATATCCTTAAACTCACGGTCCCAAAACTTAAGGTCAACCGTGACTAACCCCAACATTATGTCCCGGTATTAGGATTCACTACGACCCCTGACTCTCGTTGACCTGTCAACTAAGCCCCAGGGGAGTCTATCTTCCTAACCCTAACACTACCTGGGATTGCTTTAAGCTCTAAGGATTCCTAGTGATAAAACCTGTTCCTCTATATAGTTCTAACCCTTTGGTCCAGGTGGAAGAACCCTAGTCTAGATTGAGACCTAAAACTCTATCTCGACAGCTAATTAACCAAGGAAACGGAGGCAGGGAGAAATCACACCGGAAGGGAAAGGGGTACATTGCTACCTCACAACTCTCCCTCTCAACCCTCTTCAATCTTAAGTAGTATAATCCTATAGGAGTTATCACACCTCCAAAGGATAACCTAGATTGTTCTCAACCCTTGTATCACGGCTAAGGAAGAACAATAGCAAAAGATAATTAAAACTGAAACTCGAATTTATTCATCAATAATGGAAAACCATAATAACAATGTCATATAAACATAATGATCCTAGGGTTTTACAAGTCCAAATACCCAAGAGGGGTTTAGCTCCTCATGGAGCTATACATGTTCATCAAAGTGTAAAATAAAGCACAAACTAAAAACATCAATGAAAACCCCCTCGCGTATGATGTGGCCGTGGTCTTGTGCGGCCGTCGAACGTCGATGTCGATGCCGATGGCGCGCTCCAATCCTCCACAAAGTCTTCTCCGAAACCCTAGCCGCACTCTCCAGAAGTTGGGGAGAAAGATAGGTCAAAAGATGCTCAAAAAGTCTCCAAATCGAGCTTTAAATAGGCTGAGTGCGGCTTTAAATTTGAACTTATCGGAGCTTTACACGGCCGTGTGGAATTTCCACACGCCCGTGTGAAGTCTCTGGCTCGCTGGGAATTAATTCACAGGGCCGTGTGTTAATTCAACATGCCCGTGTGAACTCTTTAGAAACCTGATCTTCGTCAGAAAATGCACAGTAACTTGCTACAGTGAATTGCCACAGTAACAAGCTACAGTACTCGCCGAAACGCTCCCGAATACGTTGTTCTTCATCGAGGCGATTGAATTGGGCACACAATCAATGGTAGATCGTGCCGATTGCTTCAAGTCTCCTTCTTGGTGAAGTTCTCCTAAGCTACACGAGTTAGACTTGTTGTGAATGTGACTGCCTTTGTGCCCCTCCAAAGGAGGTTGGCACACACTCACAAGTCTAAGTTCGTGCCTTGTTCCTTGCTTGGTCCGAAAACCTCCCAACAACGGCGAACACGACCTAACTTTGCTCTTTTTTTCCAACTTGGCTCAACAAACCTACAATGCACAAGAATACACAAATGCACACTATTTAGTGATAAAATCTGATAAAAGATATGCTCATTGTAAGATAATAACGCTTCGCGTTACTATAACACAAGCACTTATCACCGAGCACTTTCAATTATTCTTCCCAAGTACGTTCACGTTTTATTTTTTCTTGAGGACAAGCAAAAGCTTAAGTGTGGGGAGTTTGATAAGTGCTTGTGTTATAGTAATGCAAAGCGTTATTATCTTACAATGAGCATACCTTTTATCATATTTTATCACTAATTGGTGTGCATTTGTGTATTCTTATGCATTATAGGATTGTGGAGCTAATTTGGAAAAGAAGGACGAAGTTAGATCGTGTTCGCTATTGTTGCGAAGTTTTCGAACCGAGCAAGGAACAAGGCACGAGCCTAGACTTGTGAGTGTGTGGCAACCTCCTTTGGAGGGTCACAAAGGCAGTCACATTCACAACAAGTCTAACTCGTGTAGCTTAGGAGAACTTCACTAAGAAGGAAACTTGAAGCAATCGGCACGATCCACCATTGATTGTGTGCCCAATTCAATGGCCTCGATGAAGAACAATGGATTCGGAAGCCTTTCGGTGAGTACTGCAGCAAAACACTGTAGCAAGCTACTGTTCACTTTCTGCCAAAAAACAGGATTTTAGAGAGTTCACACGGTCGTGTGGAAATTCCACACGGCCGTGTGAATTAATGTTTCAGCAACCCAGAAACTTGACACGGGCGTGTGGAAATTCCACACGGCCGTGTGAAGTCCCAATAAGTCCAATTTTAAAGCCGCGACTCAACATTATAAAACCCTGATTTTGGAGACTTTGGAGATATCTTTGACCAAACTTTCTCCCCAACTTCTGGAGAGTGCGGCTAGGGTTTCGAAGAGGACTTCATGGAGGTTTGGACCGCGTCATCGGCATCGTCATCGACGTTCAGTGGCCGCACAAGACCACGGCCACACCATACGTGACACGACCCCTTGCGTGTATCGCGCAAGTGCACAGGCTTGTCAAAGTAATAAAATTACCCTGGTGAGTGGGTAGTTGAATCCACAGGGAATCGGGATTTGGAACACAAGAATTAGCTCTTTTGTTATGCGGTGCACGAAAAGTGAAAATCGGTTTGATGAGAGAATTATGGAATCAATTAAAATAACAGACAAGAAAGTAAATAGAGAGATGGGAAACAAGAAAGTGCAAGTAAGGGTAGAAGGAGAAAGGCTAGCAATGAATGAAATAGGGTATCCGGACAAGTTACCTCTAGGACTTATGCTTCTAGTGCAAAACTATGCTATTATACTTTCCTATTGATGTTAATTGAGTCGAGGATATCCTTAAACACACGGTTCCAAACCTAAGGTCAACCGTGACTGACCCCAACACTATGTCCCGGCATTAGGATTCACGTCAACCATTCACTCTGTCACTCATGCAACTAAACCCTAGTGGAGTATTTCTACCTAAGCCTAACACTACGTGGGATTGGTTTAAGATTTAGGGATTCCTAGTGATAAAACCTGTTCCTATGAATAGTTCTAACCCTTTGGTCCAGGTGAAAGAACCCTAGTCTAAATTAAGCTCCAGTGCATAGGATTCACGTCAACCCTTCACTCTGTTGCTTGCGCAACTAAGCTCCAGGGGAGTTTATCTACCTAACACTTCACTCTATCTCGACCGATAATAAATCAAAGAAACGGAGGTAGGGAGAAAATCACTCCGGAAGGGAAAGGGGATACATCGCTACCTCACAATTCTCCCTCTCAACACTCTTCAATCTTAATGAGTCTAACCCTATAGGAGTTGTCACACCTCCAAAGGAAAACCTAGATTGCTTTCATCCTTAGTGTCACGGCTAAGGGAAAACAATAACACAAGATAATTAAAATTGAAACTCGAATTTATTCATCAATAATGGAAAAGCATAATAACAATGTCATAGCAACATAATAATCCTAGGGTTTACAAGTCCGAATACCCACGAGGGGTATAGCTCCTCATGGAGCTATAAATATTCATCAAAATATGAAAGAAAGAATAAATCAAAAGCATTGATGAAAACCCCCTTGTGTATGGTGTGGCCGTGGTCTTGTGCAGCCGTCGAACGTCGATGTCGATGCCGATGAAGCGCTCCAATCCGCCACAAAGTCCTCTCCGAAACCCTCACCGCACTCTCCAGAAGTTGGGGAGAAAGATAGGTCAAAAGATATTTTCTTAAAGTCTCCAAATCGGCCTTTATAATGCTGGGTCGCGGCTTTAAATTTGGACTTATTGGGACTTCACACGGCCGTGTGGAATTAACACACGGGCATGTGAAGTTTCTGTCTGCTGAAAAATTAGTTCACACGGCCGTGTGGAATTTCCACACGCCCATGTGAATTCTCTGGAATTTTGAAATTCGGCCAAAAGTGAACAGCAGCTTGCTACAGTGTTTTGCTACAGAAGTTCTCCTAACCTACGCAAGTTAAACTTGTTGTGAATGTGATTGCCTTTGTGCCTCTCTAAAGGAGGTTGGCACACACTCACAAGTCTAATCTCGTGTCTTTTTCCTTGCTTGGTCCGAAAACTTCCCAACAATGGCGAACATGATCTAACTTCGTTCTTCCTTTCTAAATTGGCTCCACAAACCTACAATGCACAAGAATACACAAATGCACACTATTTAGTGACAAAATCTGATAAAAGATATGTTCATTGTAAGATAATAACGCTTCGTGTTATTATAACACAAGCACTTATCAATACGCAAGGGGGTTTTCATCAATGTTTTTAATTTATGCTTTCTTTTATACTTTGATGAACATGTATAGATCCATAAGGAGCCAAACCCCTAGTGGATATTCGGACTTGTAAAACCCTAGGATTATTATGTTTCTATGACATTGCTATTATGCTTTTCCATTGTTGATGAATAAATTCGAGTTTCAATTTTAATTATCTTTTGCAATTGTTTTCCCTTAGCCGTGACACTAGGGTTGAGAATAATCTAGGTTACCCTTTGGAGGTGTGACAACTCCTATAGGGTTAGACTGCTTAAAATTGAAGAGGGTTGAGAGGGTGAGTCGTAAGGTAGCGAAGCGTCCCCTTTCCCCTCCGGTGTGATTTCTCCCTACCTCCATTTCCTTGACTTCCTAGCGATCAAAGTAGAGTCAAGTACTAAGAGATGCACTTCCTTGCGAAGGGTTGAGTGAATCCTAGGACTGGGGCTTAACTTAAATTAGGGTTCTTTCACCTGGACCAAAGGGTTAGAACTACACATAGGAACAGGTTTTATCACTAGGAATCCCTAGAGCTTAATGCAATCCCACGTAGTGTTAGGCTTAGGTAGATATACTCCCCTGGGGCTTAGTTGCGTGAGCGACAGAGTGAAGGGTTGACGTAAATCCTAATGCCGGGAAATAGTGTTGGGGTTAGTCACGGTTGACCTTAGGTTTGGGACCGTGAGTTTTAGGATATCCTCGACTCAATTAACATCAATAGGAAAGTATAATAGTATAGTCTTGCACTAGAAGCATAAATCGTAGAGGTAGCTTGTCCGGATACCCTACTTCATCCATTACTAGTCTTTCTCTAATTCACTCCTTCTTGCACTTTCTTGTCTTCCATCTCTATATTTAATTTCTTGCTTTTTTTTTTTATCATAGTTGCTTCCATAACACTACAAGAAAGTTAGTATTTAAAAACAGAATATTAGAAACGGACATTATTCTGTTTGTAATTGCAACGGCTTAGAAACGGAACAACAATCGTTTTAAATATAATTTTAATAACAACGGCTTCCAAACGGACATTTAAAAATATAATTTATCAAAATTTTAAAAAATATCCGGTCCTAATCCGTTTCTACTAGAAAGGGACTAGAAACGGATTTAAAAATTAATATTTTATTAAAAAAATATTAAAAATTAGAAAATATCCGTCCCTAATCCGTTTATAATAGAAAGGGATTAGAAACAGTTTTAAAAATTAATATTTTATTTAAACATTATTAAATATTAAAAAATATCTGTTTCTAATCCGTTTCTACTAGAAAGTGATTAGAAACGGAATTAAAAAAATAATATTTATTTTAATATTATTAAATATTAGAAATATCTGTTTCTAATCCGTTTCTGATAGAAATGGAATAGAAACGGATTTAAAAATTTTAAAAATATTATTAAAAATTAGAAAATATCCGTTTCTAATCTCTTTCTAATAGAAAGGGACTAGAAACGGATTTAAATATTAATATTTTATTTAAACATTATTAAATATTTGAAAATATCCGTTTTTAATCCCTTTCTAATAGAAAGGGATTAGAAACGGATTTAAAAATTAATATTTTATTTAAACATTATTAAATATTATGTGCTATTAATAATTTTTTAATAAATTTTAAATAAATTTTTTCACATTTAAGATTTTATATAATTTTTTAATAAATTTTAAATAAGTTTATATTTATAAATATATTTTTATAAAATATTCTTTTAATAAAATCAACTTTTTGAGGGGTTATATGAAAAAAACCAATTAAATAACAATTAGAATTAAAATTAATTATATATAACCTTTTTTTTAAGTAACCATTAGAATTAAAATTAATTATATATAACCCTTTTTTTTTTCCTCTCTCTCTCGCGCCTGACCCTCTTCTTCTCTCTCGCTCCTTCTTCTCTCTCGCATTTTGGACTTTTTTTTTTTCTCTCGCCGGGTTGTGATCTCTTCGATCGTCTCCGGATTTGCTAATCAAGTATCGTTTCTATTTCTTGTCTCTTGTGATGTTTTTGGGAAGTAACTGGAATGCGGGTGTTCTTGACGATGATTTTTTCTTTTAGGGTTTGGTTGTTGCTTGATTCTTGATGATGATGATGAGCATATTCTGAGTATCAAGATCGTTGGCGGTGATCACAGGCTCAAGGTTTTCCTTTTTTTTTTTTGCTGAATATTTTCATTTTTTGTTCTCTCTGTTTGATTGTGTCAGAATCACTGCTTTATAGTCTAAAAAAATCTTCTTCTTCTTCTTTTTTTTTGTTCTTTCTATTTCTAGCTTGATTTCTCTTTTTATGATTTTGATGGATTGGTTTTTGAAATTTTAAAAGTTTAATCAGAGGGTTGAGGAATGCTTTAAGAAATTGAGACATAATTATTTATATTTTGTGTGTGTGGTTTTTGTTGATTGTTTTCTGAATTGGATTGCATTTCTTGCTTTTTTTTATTATATCTTCTTTTTGACACTTAAAAAAGTTTCCTTATTTTTTTAATGTTGGTAATCCACTGTGACATGGATTCATGCACTCCCAATGATAATGCTTTTATGCTCAATCCTCTAATGAAGAATCATTGTAATTCAGATATTTGCAATGTTTATTATTCTTTATATATTATCATCTATAATTACTGTTTGATCCCTGAAACATAACCTTCAATTGTGCAGCATTATATTATATTAATTTTGTTTGCCCAATATGCTAGTGTTTACTTCAATTGTTTGCCCAAAATGATAAACTGATGGCGTTACTTCTATTCACATATGTTTTGTACAATTTATGAAAATATACCTATATTTGGTTAATACGCCAGTTGTTTAATTAATTATCCTTTTTATTACTTATGCTTCTACGTTTATACATTTCTTATAAAAGACATTTTGTGACAACATTGTATGTGTCTGCTTTATTTAGATTCTATAAATTCATGTGGCCTATCAACATTAACTAATGCAAACGAACCCACACACACCCTTAACAAGCATCTTTTGATTGATTGATAGATTGGCTGATGCACATTTGCATGCTAAATTGAAAACATTTTAGCTCCTAGACATTAAGAAAGTACCAGAACTACAGAGTCCACTGTGTTTTCTTTTTTAATTTTTTGTAACCAAATCATCTTGATATAGATCAAGAGTGCCTGCTTTTCTAGAAGTGGATTTATCTATACATAAGAGATATAAACAGAGTAGGATAATTATTTGTTCATGAAGCCTTAGTTAACAACATTTTTTGGGCTTTGCTTTTAAGATCAGCCAATAAAGAAAATTATATAACCTTTGATGATATAAGTATTATGAACCCACCCAACAACACCACCACAAAAACCAAAAAAATTAAAATAATAAATGCTCCAAGATTTAAGCCATCTAATTCAAATGCAAAATTAGAAGTGCAATGGCTAATACTGAAATAATCAATAACATTTGCAACAGTGAGTTGAGCATAACGAGCAACATTCTTCTTAATAGCAGCCACATTAAATAAGTGAGCACTCTGTCTTGCTTAAACATAGACAAGGAAATATGAACCATGAAAACAGTACACTTACTTGGTATAGCATGAAGGACTCTCCACATATGGACAGCTCAATATAATATACTCCAGATAGCATCTCTAGCTTTCCACAGAAACATGCATAGATCTTTCTGAAGTGGGAAGCACCTATTCTATCCATCTCATCAGGCTCATAAAGCCACCTTGCAAGAACTAATTTCTTTTCTACGTTTGTAGATTCATTAATTTGTTCTGTCAAAGTTTCAAATTCTAAATCATCTGAATCACTCCTTGATGAAGAATTCAGATTCTGTTCACAGCTAGCGAATTCGACCCCCTCACTGCTATACTTTAGTAGATTGCTATCATCCTTACAGTTAGAGCCCATGGAATGTTTCGAGAAACTTCTCGTTCGAGACATATGCCTAGAAGGTTGCTTACTATATTTGGACCGGAAAGTATAGTTTTGGAAAGGATGTTCTCCCTGGGAGGAATGCCATATGAAGCCATGTTACTAGATGATTCCTACTGCAGATTCAACTAAATAGCATCATATGCCACATATCTGAAAAGATGATATAGATTCTTAATAAGCACTTACTCCAACATCTATTTGTTATATTATAGATTCTAAGGAAGAAGTATTAAGCTGTCATGTTACCCAAAATTCATCAAATATTGAATTCAACATCAAGCCGCCATGGCATAAAATAACTATCATGTGTTGCAAACAACCCAATGTTCAAACATCCAGATTCTAGATCTAGACTAAGCAAGGGCATAATTGCCAAACAATTTACTTCAGTGACCAAAGTATTTTACTTGCCATCTTTTTAGAGAGTTGTTTTTCATCAAATAGAACATCAATCAATTTTTATTGCTCACCCAAGGAGAAAACATTATTTCATCAATAAATAAAGAGCAAATAAATGAATAAAACTAATTCCCATGAAAAAAGAAATTAAAAAAACTATGATACTACCATTAGAAGTTGGACCCATGAAAGATTAAACATGACCAATCAAATGATAAAGTACCTCAAACTTGTTTAGGATAGCATTGAATTATGATATATGGCCATCTATTTCTGCAGCAGAGCTGTCATTCTTAATCCCAATAACTTCTCCTGGTAGAAGGTAAGAGTACATCCGAACATTGCATTCTCTTCTTGGATCAAAACTCCCAAGAGAAAGAAAGTGATTTAGATTGAAGCAAAAGGATCAAAATGAAGCTGTAGTAGACATTTATTTTTATACCACATACACGGGAAAGTAAAGAAACTTGCATCCATGGCTACATGAAAGGGTTGAGGAATGCTTTAAGAAATCGAGACATAATTATCTATATTTTGTGTGTGTGGTTTTTGTTGATTGTTTATTGAATTGGATTGCATTTCTTGCTTTTTTTATTTTAATTATATCTTCTTTTTGACACTTAAAAAAGTTTTCTTATTTTTTAATGTTGTTAATCCACTGACATGGATTCATGCATTCTCAATGATAATGCTTTTATGCTCAATCCTCTAATGAAGAATCATTGTAATTCAGATATTTGCAATGTTTATTATTCTTTATATATTATCATCTATAATTACTGTTTGATCCCTGAAACATAACCTTCAATTGTGCAGCATTATATTATATTAATTTTGTTTGCCCAATATGCTAATGTTTACTTCAGTTTTTGTTGGTCAAATGAAATGCCACCACCCATTGATCTTTGCTTCATCTTTCACAAAATTACTCTTCAATCATCACTCTCCATCCGGATATAATCGACGGGTGACCAGGGACACTAGTGATTGTAATTATTAAATGTTTCTCTAAAAGTACTTGTCTTGATATTCATGTGTGCATGCACTTAAATGAATTCATTTGTTTTAATTTATAGAGCTCTAAACTTTTATAATCTTGCTTCATTGTAGTTCTATGGTGAAAATTGAGAGTATTTGCTAATATTTTCTATAGAAAAATTCATGTACCGGGTTTTAAAAAAATCATGAATATAATTTTTATTTTTATTTTTACTTGAATGTTAGAAACGGATTAGAAACGGATTTATTTGTTTCAATATTGTTTTTAATTTAAAAAAATTTAGAAACGGATTAGGAACAAAAAAAACTTTTGTTTCTAATGAGGAGGTACAAAAATAAAATAGAAAATATTTCGTTTAGAATCCGTTTCTAACTTTTGTAATGGAATTACAATGGAATTTCGAAACGGATTAGCAACATACATCATTCCGTTTTAATTTTTCAAAAGTTAGAAATATATTGGGTTCCGTTTCTAATTCGTTTCTAAAGTTAGAAATGGAACATTTTCCGTTTTTATTTAAATTAGAAACAAGGGGTTTCGAAACAGATAAATTCCGTTTCTAATCCATTGCTAAACTAAATTAGCAACGGAATAGAAACAGAAAATACTATTTCTAAACACTAATTTTCTTGTAGTGTAATTCACTCATTAATTCTATTATCACATTTTCATACACCGCACAACTAGATAGCGAAATCTCTTGTCTTAAATCCCTATTCCCTGTAGATTCGACTACCCACTCACCAGGGTAATTTTATTACTTCGACAAGCCCGTGCATTTGTGGGATACACGCAAGAGGTCGTGTCAATGCTTCGAACAGGACAGCTTAAAATGTTTTAGCTGCTGGTTTCTATTGGCCAACTATTTTCCAAGATGCTCGGCAGTTTGTGCAAAGTTGTGATAAATGTCAACGAGCAGGAAATCTTTCTAGGCGTGATGAAATGTCGCAGAATCCGATTCAGTATTGCGAGGTTTTTGATGTGTGGGGCATTGACTTCATGGGGCCATTCTCGAATTCTAATGGGAATCGCTACATTCTGGTTGCCGTGGATTATGTATCCAAGTGGGTTGAGGCTCAAGCTCTCCCCATAAACGATGCCAGAACTGTAGTGAGATTCCTGAGAATGTTATTCACTCGTTTTGGGACTCCAAGGCTCATTATAAGTGATAGAGGGACTCACTTTTGCAATTCCCAACTTGAGAAAATTCTGAAAAGATATGGTGTGAATCATCGGCTTGCTACTCTGTATCATCCACAAACAAGTGGACAAGTTGAAGTAACCAACCGGGAACTAAAAAGGATTTTATCCAAATCGGTGGAGCACAATCGGAAGGATTGGTCGGAGAGGTTAGATGATGCATTATGGGCGCATCGTTCATGATAGAGCCTAGGGGATGCATTGCCCGGGTATCTCATCTTCATTGATAGAGATCTCCTTTACCTTTTCCTTTACTTGCTTGCTTGCGATTTTCTTATTTTACACATTACATCCATTGTTTTATATTATTGTTTCAAACTAGATAACTGAGAATTAGTCATTACTAGTACTTCCGTTACCTGTGGATTCGACTACCCATTCATCGGGGTAATTATTACTTCGACAACCCGTGCACTTGCGGTACACACATGCAAGGGGTGTGTCACATAAGAATGGCAAAACTCATTGAAGACAAATGCAACAACGCTCGCGTACGCACTTGGCCGCCTCCAGCTTTGCATTCACCACCACCACCACCTACACAGGTGACACCAACCAACCGCTCACCACCTCTTCCCATCAAATGCCTGACACCAACCGATATGCTTGCCAGGCGAGAAAAGGACCTTTGATTCAACTGCGATGCCAAGTTCATGCCAGGGCATCATTATCAAACTGTACAATTCCTATGTCTTTTGATAGACAAGGACGAACCCTCCGATATTCCACCTGAACCCCATGGCACTGAGGACTCTGCAGAAGCGCCATCACCAGAAGAATCACCGGACACTGGTGCTCTCCCAAATATCTCCTTTCATGCCTTAACAGGTCAATTGGTTCTATTAACCCTTAAGCTGGCCGGCAAACTGAATGGTCATAAGGTCACAGTGCTTATTGATGGTGGGTCCACCAATAACTTTATTCAACAACAGCTGGCCTCCCACTTGGGGCTTACCATTCAACCTTCAAAACATCTTCACGTCACCGTCGGCAATGGGGAATCCATGACCTACGCTGGTATGTGTTCCTAAGTACCACTCCATGTGGACCAGTGATAGGGGCTCGAAAGTGCACGGGTTGTCGAAGTAATAATATACCCTGGTGAGTGGGTAGTCGTATCCACAGGGAATAGGGATTTGAGATACAAGTATTCACTATTTAGCTAGTGCGATGTGTGGAAAGAAATCAATGAGTGAGTGTGAAAGCGATTAATAAAAACAAAAATAAAAATAGAAGTGTGGAAGGTGAGAGAGTGCAAGTAAGAGTATAAAGAGTAGGACAAGCAATGAGTAAAGTTGGGTACCCGGATAGGCTACCCCTAAGACTTATACTTCTAGTGCAAGACAATGCTATTATACTCTCCTATTGATGCTAATTGAGTCGAGAATATGTATAGTTCTAACCCTTTGGTGCAGGTGGAAGAACCCTAGTCTAAGTTAAGCCCCAGCGCCAGGATTCACTCAACCCTTCACTCCATTGCTCGCGCAACTAAGCCCCAGGGGAGTTCCTCTCTTAGCACTTCACTCTATCTCGACCGCTAAAAAATCATGGAACATGGAGGTAGGAAGAATCACACCGGAGGGGAAGTGGTCGCTTCGCTACCTCACGACTCACCCTCTCAACCCTCTTCAATCCTAAGTAGTCTAATCCTATAGGAGTTGTCACACTTCCAAAGGATAACCTAGATTGTTCTCAACCCTAGTGTCACGGCTAAGGAAAAACAATAACAAGAAGCAATTAAGATTGAAACTCGAATTTATTCATCAATAATGGAAAAGCGTAATAACAATGTCATAGAAACATAATAATCCTAGGATTCACAAGTCCGAATACCCACAAGGGGTTTAGCTCCTCATGGAGCTATACAAATCCATCAAAATATAAAATTGAAAACAAATTGAAAGCATCGATGAAAATCCCCTTGTGTGTGATGTGGCCGTGATCTTGTGCGGCCGCCGGACATTGATGTCGACGCAGATAATGCGCTCCAAACCTCCAAGAAGTCCTCTCCAAACCCTAGCCGTGGCTGAAATCGGGATTTCACACGGCCGTGTGGAATTTTTCACACTCCCTTGTGAAGTTGCTATTTTGTTGATTTTCGGCAGACAGTGAACAGTAACTTCCTACATTATTTTTGCTGAAGTAACTTGCTACAGTGTTTCTATAGAAATTGTGCCGAAACACTCCAGAATTCGTTGTTGTTCATCGAGGCTGTTGAATTGGGCACACAATCAACGGTAGACCATGCCGATTGCTTCAAGTCTCCTTATTGGCGGAGTTCTCCTTGTTAACACGAGCTAGACTTATTGTGAATGTGACTGCCTTTGTGCCCCTCCAAAGGAGGTTGGCACACACTCACAAGTCTATGCTCATGCTTTGTTCCTTGCTTAGTCCGAAAACTCCCTAACAATAGCGAACACGATCTAACACTGTTCCTTTTTTTCAATTTATCTTCACAACCCTACAATGCACAAAAGTAAAGAAATGCACACTTTTTAGTGATAAAATCTCATTAAATCAATGCTTATTGCAAGATAATAACACTTTGCATTACTATAACACGAGCACTTATTAGAAAACAACTATCCTTGTTGTCGTAGATCGTCTCTCCAAATATGCGCATTTCACAGCCCTTGGCCCGACCTTCAATGCCCCCCAAGTTGCTGTTGTCTTTCTTCGCGAGATAGTGTGCTTACACGGCATTTCAACTAACATCCTTTTCGATCGCGATCCCCTCTTTATCACTACAAAAAAAATTAGTATTTAGAAACAACATTTTCCATTTCTAATCCATTGCTAATTCAGTTAAGCAACAGATTAGAAATGGAATTTATCTGTTTCGAAACCCCTTGTTTCTAATTTAAATAGAAATGAAAAATGTTCCCTTTCTAAATTTAAAAACGGATTAGAAACGAAACCCAATATGTTAATTCATTTCTAAATTCCGTTGTAATTCAGTTACAAAAATTAGAAACGGATTCCAAACGGAATATTTTCTATTTTATTTTTGTACCTCCTCATTGGAAAGAAAAGTTTTTTGTTCCTAATCCATTTCTAATTTTTTTTAAATTAAAAACAATATTGAAACAAATAAATCCATTTTTAATCCGTTTCTAACATTCAAGTAAAAAAAAATAAAAATTATATTCATGATTTTTTTAAAACCTGGTACATAATTTTTTTTTAAACCTAAAATACTAACAAATAAGATAAACTTTTCAATTCATACAAAAAGAAATGTTTAAGTATATATGTTCAACACAAAATAATAAGTATATAACAAGTACAACTATAAGTCAACATCATGATCATCAGTCAATGGTTGCGAGTCCTGTGTGATAAACTGAGATTGCTGAAGAATCCTCTTCTCAAAACTCATCATCATGTCCTTCATTTGACGCATCATCTCCTCACGATATTGGTCCTTCTTCTCTTTCATTTCAAGCAAACTTTGTTGAAGTCTCTCCTCACGATCTTGGACTTGAGTAAGAGCTTAACGCAAATCTCTAACCTCAGCCTATAGTGTCTCAGATGATGAACTTGTGAAAAAAACTTGAAGATAACTGTGGATAATAAATACACGTTTGGGACCCTATTCCATAAACCCAATGGCCATTAAAAAATAATGGAGTTTTTTGAGATATATATGTATTAAAAAAATATTAATGTAAACATGAAAAATAGCATGCCATTAATAAAAAACAGTAAGATATCACACATGCCTTTCTCTAAAGCTTCAACTCAAACTCAATATTCTTATCCACAATGTATAACTCCCAAGCCAATTGATGTTAAGTTCATGAGATAGATCAAGGCATGAATGAAGCTACACCATTAACTAGTTGACCAAAATAGAACAGTAAAAGCATGAAGCGCTTAAACAGCCTGCACATTAATTTGGGAATATGTTTAGCTTTGAAATTTTAATTTTTTATCAAAAATTTTATTTTTTACTTTAATAAATTTAAATTTGCATAAAATGGTAGACATAAAGGTATTTTGGGAAATTTAGAATATTACCAAGTTGATTACCATTTAATATGTGTTTCCAACCAAACATGGTTATCATAAATTACCACAACATTCCTAAGCATATAACATTCCCAATCTTATTACCACGGTAATCTCATTACATGATAATATATCATTAACGCGAACCAAACGGCCCCTTAGTCCAACAGACAAAATTAGGAAGCAAAAGAACCAAAAAAAAAAAAAAAAAAAATAGAAACAGGAAAACAAAGATACCTGCTCGCCACATTCGAAGTCAGGCTCGGTAGTCCTGTACTCATGCATGATCCAATTGGTTCGAATGAACTTGGAAGCATGGCCACGGTGAAAGACAAGAGTTTTCTTCATGCCAACAACCAAGGAACAAAACCGAATGGTGTGATCCTTGCCAGTAGCCTTCTATTACCCCGTCTCCGTCACACGGTTCGATCTATGATACGATCCCTCGGCGAGAAGAAAAACCACTCTGGATCATCAGATCGTATCAGCGACTTATCTAATCACAGGTTCAAACACATAAAACCAAAAGAAATCAAACGAAAGCTATAAAAGAGGGAAATCGAAAACAAGTAAAAGATCAACATACCAGGGAAATCCCAGGGCTCGCACTTGCAGACATCGATCTCAGGGATAACCTCAATGTCGGAGCGGATACATCCATTGATCTTACGCTTGAGGTAGTGATTGACGAGCTCCTCATCGGTGGGATGGAAGCGGAAACCAAGAGGAAGGGATCCCAAAGGCACCATCATCTCCAACTAGAAAATCGAGCTTAGAGATGAGATCGAGATGGAGATCAGAATGGAATTCTAAAACCCTAGAAATTTTTTTTTTGGTGCTTGGAACAAGAAAGCAAGGAAACAAGAAGGTAGGAGGAAAGTGGTGAGAAAAGCGTGTGTTTGGGTTTGGGCTTTTATATATAATTAACTATAATTCTAACGTTTATTTAATTGGTTTTTTCACAAATTAATTTTATTAAAAATTATTTTATAAAAATATATTTCTAAATATAAACTTATTTAAAATTTATTAAAAAATTATATAAAATCTTAAATGTGAAAAAAATTATTTAAAATTTATTAAAAAATATTAATAACACATAATATTTAATAACGTTTAAATAAAATATTATTTTTTAAATCCGTTTCTAGTCCCTTTCTAATATAAAGGGACTAGAAACGGATTTAAATATTAATATTTTATTTAAATATTATTAAATCCGTTTCTAATCCTTTTCTAATACAAAGGGATTAGAAATGGATAATTTCTAAAATTTAATAATGTTTAAATAAAATATTATTTTTCAAATCCGTTTCTAATCCGTTTCTATTAGAAAGGGATTAGAAACGGCTATTTTTTAATATTTAATAATGTTTAAATAAAATATTATTTTTCAAATCCATTTCTAATCCGTTTCTATTACAAAGAGATTAGAAACGGATATTTTCTAAAATTTAATAATGTTTAAATAAAATATTATTTTTCAAATCCGTTTCTAATCCATTTCTATTACAGAGGGATTAGAAACGGATATTTTCTAATATTTAATAATGTTTGAATAAAATATTATTTTTCAAATCCGTTTCTAATCCGTTTATATTACAAAGAAATTAGAAACAGATATTTTCTAATTTTTAATAATATTTAAATAAAATATTATTTCTAGTCCCTTTCTATTAGAAAGGGATTAGAAACGGATATTTTTTAAAATTTTGATAAATTATATTTTTAAATGTCCGTTTGGAAGCCGTTGTTATAAAAATTATATTTAAAACTATTGTTATTCCGTTGCTAAGCCGTTGCAATTACAAACAGAATAAAATCCGTTTCTAATATTCTGTTTTTAAAAAGTAACTTTCTTGTAGTGTATGAGCTCATTTTGGCAAGAATTATTCAAGCTTGAGGGCACCGTTCTCTCGATGAGCAGCGCCTACCACCCACAGTCGGACGGCCAGACCGAGGTTGTTAACCGCTGCTTGGAAGATTATCTTCGCTGTTATGTAGCTGAACAACCAAAACAATTGACGCAGTGGCTATTTTATGATTTTGACTAAAATATTAAAAGTAGTTTTTGTTTAATATTTGTAATTATCTTAGATTTTTTAGTTAGTTTATCCAGTAATTTGTAACTATTTTAGTTTTATTAACTATTTTATCCTTAGTTTAGGTCTATAAATATTGTTTTAGGGTTTTGTGGAAGGAATCAATGAATTGGAAATTAATTTTTGCGTTTACTCTATTTTGAGTATGAGTTCTTGGATAGAACTACGTATCTGCTACGTCAGGTGGTATCAGAGAGAGGATGTCAACTGGTGGCGACGATGATGGTCTTCGTGACGGTGATCAGGAGGCTAGAGCCCCTCTTGGGAACGAAGCGTTGCAATGATTGGAGCGACATTTGGAGCAACGGATGGATCTCAGATTCCGTCGTTTTGATGAGCGCTTTGAAGAAATTGTAGATCATCTGGATGCTCTACAAATTGATGCACACAGGAGACGGAATGACAATAAAAGGCCAGGGGTGGAGTTGGCTCGTGGTGTTCCTATTGACAGACGTCGTCCTATCCCTATTAATAGACAATATGATGAAGATTCGGAGAAGGAAGACGATTTTGAAACAAATTGGTTTGGGCGTCATCAACCATATGAAGGACAAAGGGCGAGAAATAATTATGGTCGTGTTGAAAGGGATAGTGGAGATTTCCGGTTAAGCGTGGATATCAAGAATTTTTGGATTGGATTGCAGAAATTGACAGATTCTTTGACTACATGGAGACCCCTCCAGAGAAATGGGTTAGATTGGTTGCATGCCGTTTGAAAGGTGGAGCATCGGCATAGTGGGAACGGATTCAATCTAGGAGAGAACGAGAAGGTAAAGGTCCTATACAAACTTGGTACAGGATGAAATACTTATTGAAGAGGGAGTTTCTATCCCCAGATTTTTAGCAAATCCTATTTCAACAATACCAACATTGTCAGCAAAGCAATCGGTCTGTCCATGAATACACTGCGGAATTCATGAGACTAGCTGAAAGAAACAACTTCCTTGAGTCAGAAGGGCAGCAGGTTGCAAGGTATTTGGAGGGATTGAGGCCAGCACTCAGAGACAGAATCGGCGTACAAGTTATCCAAACCTTATCTGAAGCGAAGAATATGGCCCTAAAGGCAGAGTTAATGCAACAAGAGCGAGGTTAGAGGAACCATGAAGATTATAAAGCTGAAGAGTCCACAGAAGAGTTTGGAGATCATACCAATAAAAACAACAACCAATACAGAAGGAACAAAATAACAGAGTCGGTAGGGAAAGATTATGAAGGGAAAGATAAAGAAATCAGGAAAACAAAAAATCCCTATACAAAACCTACTGTAGGGAAGTGTTTTAGGTGTAATCAACCTGGACACAAATCAAATGAATGTCCCTTGAGGAAGATTGTGAACATTGTAGGGAAGAATGAAGAGATTATTTGTGAGCCAGATGGTGATGAAGAAGAAGAATATGAAACAGAAGAGAGTCAAGTTTATCTTTTAAGGCAGACAATGTCAACTCCCAAATGCCATCAGTTGATTAACAATAAGGTGTTCAATACTATTAATAATGGAAATTGTGAAAAGATAATTAGGGAAGCTTTTAAAAATGAGGGAAAAAATGAAAATGTTGATTGGAAAAATGTTGATGAAAGAAAGAAGACCAATGAAAAGAATTTCTCAAAGCATCTCAAAGAATCCAAGTTAAGGATGTGGTTATTTTCAAAGAGGAAGAGAAAGAAAGCTACTAAATGGGAAGATTTCAAGAACAAGAAATTTAAATTTTGTAATGATGATGGTTTGCTGAAATATTCAATTACAAGCTTAATTTCCCAAATTAAAACTCGAGGTCGAGTTTCTCGCGAGTGGGGGTGAATGACACAGTGGCTATTATATGATTTTAAATTAAAATATTAAAAGTAGTTTTTGTTTAATATTTCGTAATTATCTTAGATTTTTTAGTTAGTTTATCCAGTAATTTGTAACTATTTTAGTTTTATTTACTATTTTGTCCTTAGTTTAGGTCTATAAATATTGTTTTAGGGTTTTGTGGAAGGAATCAATGAATTGGAAATTAATTTTCGCATTTACTCTATTTTGAGTGTGAGTTCTCGGATTAGAACTACGTATCCGCTGCATCAGCAATGGACCCAATATTTGGCCTTGGCCGAATGGCATTACAATACTTCATGGCATTCATCCATACAGATGTCCCCATTTGAAACAGTATATGGCCATGCACCACCATCACTCCTTGACTATATTGACGGCTCGTCCAACCTGGCCACAGTCAATGACCTCCTCGCCCATCGCACAGACCTTATGCACCAACTTCGGGCAAATCTACTTCGTGCCCAAAACCGGATGCGAAATCAAACGAACACAGGCCGTACAGATGTATCCTTTACCAATGGCGACTGGGTGCTGCTCAAACTCCAACCTTTCTGACAAGTATCAATCCCTTCGCATCGGAAAACTCATAAATTATCCTGTCGTTTCTACGGTCCATTCCAAATTACAGAGAAGATCGGTGTGGTCGCCTACCGCCTCCACCTTCCTCCTGAAGCCAAATTGCATAATATTTTCCACATCTCGAAATTGAAACGGTACCTGGGTGACCCGTCGGGCCTTTCTATTCCACTGGCTTCATCTTTCATTAATGATCAGCCACTCATCTCTCCAACTAAAGTTCTCGGTCAACGCTTGGTCTTGCATCGCGGTCAGCTAATTCCCCAGGTTCTTATCCAATGGGAAAATCAGACCGAACTTGAAGCCACGTGGGAGACTACTAAATCCATTCACGCAGAGTTTCCAACGTTCCACCTTGAGGACAAGGTCGTTCTCCAAGTGAAGGGCAATGATACTAGAAATAAGGCTGGCTCGGAAAAAGTGGCATGTGTACCTACAAGACAAGGGAGAAAAGGAAGGAAACCTGGTCATTTTAGAGATTTTGTAATGAATTGACCAATGAGTGCTTGATTATATTATGTGGCCTAGAAGTTGGTATTTTGTCAGACCACTAATGTTTGTCTTGTGGTCTAGAAGTTTGTAACTCCACTAGTGTCTGTCGTGTGAGTGGGACACGTGGGGAGTTACCAGAATCTACTCATATATGGGTACCAGGCATGAATGAATGGGGATATTGATTGCCCAAATCTTGCTTCTCTTCTCTCTCTCTCTCTCTTCTTCCCCCTCTCCTCTCTACTCCTTTCCCTCTTCCTCAGTTCTCCACTCAGCAAATCCCCGGATAACCCCCATCAAGATCCCAATCATCAGCCATCTTCATCAAATGATCAAAACCAAGAAACTACTCTCCATCATCCTCTCTGAGCTCGCCGACCACCTCGCCCCCGTCTTTACTTCTCGCTCTACTCTTGACGCATCCTCGTCGTTAACAACTACAACATCACCAAAGAATGCTACACCACCAATGACAAAGCCCTCATATCCAACCAAGGCACCTCTCAGCTTCATCTTCTAGGGCTCTTATTGCCGTACTATCCACCATATAGTCACCACTGGGCTCCTCTCCATCGCCTTCTTAGAAACGCACAAGCATGCACAGTCTAAAAAGATCAATCTTTGTATTCATTAAATCTTTTATGATTTTAATATTGGGAGAACTTTGAAGGTGGAGATGTTGAAGTGGGTGAGGAACTTGAACTATAATGTTGTGTTTCATATGATCGCCTGAAAGAGATGCTATGGTTCCGGTGGGGATAGTGACGAGACATGCTGCTTCAGGTGGGCCATCTCTGAGCTTATACATTTACTTGGTGCGTTGCCTTCTGATATATTTCCTTTTCTTGATTGGTTTGATTTTCTAGGATGGGCTTGGTATCGCCGGTGGAGCAAGAAATGACACCAACTAGGCTAGCGAATGAGTGCTACAACGATAAATAGGGATGCAAGTAGGGTGAGGTAGAGTGGAGAATGGGATCCCCGTCCCTATCCCCACTTTCCACAGGTGGGGATCCCCCGTCTCCAAATTCTCCGTGGGAAAAAATTCGCCCCACTCATTCCTCCGCAGGATCCTCGCACCCCACCAATGTTTTTTTATTACATAATATATATATATATTAAACTGAAGATATATTTGACACTTGTCAATTTCTTATAAACTTTTACCAACATTATATTAAACTGAAGATATATTTGACACTTGTCAATTTCTTATAAACTTTTACCAACATTATTTTAATAATATTAAAATGTTTATAACATAACACTAAATTAATTATATTGTTTTAAACTAGTTTTTATTATTTTATCTCATAATATGTAATAAAATTTTAAAAATAATATATTTTAAAATTGATAAATAACTTATTTTATCTAACCTTAATTTTATCTTAATTTTTATAGAAATAAATAAAATTTCATCAAAATTTTAAAAAAAATCATATAATTATATTCGTACGTCACATGAGAGTAACAATAGTTTACTAATAGTACAAAACATTATTAATAAATACCAAAAATATATTTTTTTCAAAACCCAAATATTTGGTCCTTATAATATATTCATATTGAATATAAAAAAAATAATCATATGAGTTATATATATATATACCCATTTGCATCCGCATCCACCGGGGCGGACCCCCGTGGGGAAAAGAGATTCCCCTCCTCATTTGCATCCCTAACGATAAGCTTGCTGTAGAAGAAAAAACATTTTCAAAAATTAATTAAAAAATATGGTGGCCCACTAACTCTAGTTTGAATGTCACATTTTTAAATGTGAGTATTTTCATAATTATTTATATTTTTTTATAATATTTTTAAAAAATTAAGCTGATTTCTTTGATGTTTTTGGTTGGTTAATTGATTCATTATTAAAGGTGATTTTTGCTTCATCTGAAAAAATAATTTGAATACTTTGTAAAATAGTCACTTCAAAAATCAAAAATTTTTTTACTTGCTTTAGTTAATTTTACTATGCCCTAAAGAATTCATGATTCACATGTTTTGGTTTAGAATGTTAAATTTTGGGATTTATTAAGAAAGATTAATAGTTCTAGTTCAACCAAAAGATGGTTAATAAAGTTGCGTTTGGAGAAGTTTATGCAGATATTCAATTTCGTTGATCTTCCTCATTTGTTATATCTTAGTTTACATGGCCTTTGAACTTTTTTTTATCTTGAACTAAGTTTGCTTTGTTGATCAAGACATCAAATAAAAACAATGTTGAGTCTGTTGATATTGTAGCTAAGGATGTCTTGACTTTTGGTTTGGTGGTTGCCCATATGGGACATAGGATGTATGTCCAGACATGGACCATAATAAAAGCAAAATGTTGAAATTTTATCCTTGAACAATATTTTCAGCATTTAATTTTACATCATTACTAATTGATATGCTGAGTTTATCTCTATATATATTTATAGTTTTAGGGTGTAATAATCTAGGTGAAATTGACATATATAATTCTCATTTTAGATGTGGGCGAGGTTGACGAAATCCACCTATACTTCATAATATGTACGTGTTATTTTTACATATTAAATATCATGATTACCACATGTGCAAAAAAAAAAAAACAATGCGACAATAGATGTAAAAAGATGCAAAAAGAGATTAAGTGAACATCAAGTAGGCATCATTAGCAATATGGCTACTTGAATCTGGTGGTTTATGAAAGTGACATCAAATGTATTGACAAAATATGCATGGCTTGTTGTTTTCTTAGTATAAACCATTTGCTCACCATTGCTAGTCAGTTATGAGGCACGAGAAATATCATGGTCGAGGAGATGGAGCCAATGCTTTTAAACATTATTGCACACTATGTCAAAAATAGAATAATTAAATTTAATTTCATGTGATCTACAAAACAGCTAGTCGATATTTAATTTTATGTTGTCTTGAAGTTAATTATTCAACCATAGTGTTTTGCTAAAGAAATTTGAACATGTCCCTATAAATTCAAATGATCCCAGATGGAAATGGTTTAATGTAACACCTTAAATTTGTAGATTTTTTCTTTGTATGTTTGTTTTTTTTTTTTTTAAGTACTTTATTGACGAGTTGATGAGTTGTGAAGTATCAATTGTTTTCCTTAACGTAGAAATGCTTTGAAGCATTAGACCGAATGTATATTGGAGTATATATGCTTAAAGTTGATCAACCAATATATAGATCTAGAAAAGCGTTCCATCTCTTTTTTTAGAGTATATTTGGATGCACTTTATTTTTAAATACTTATTTTATAAAAATCACATATTCTTTTTAGAGTGCTTTGATGATGATGATGATGATGATGATAATAATAATAATAATAGAAGCTTTTCGTAGAATCACATGAAATTGTTTATCTAGTTATTTATTTTGAGAAGTATGTGTGAGGTGGAAAAAAAATTATTGTAACACATCACATAGTTTTTAATACTTTGTATAAAAAATATTCTAAAAAGAGCAATTGATAGAAAAAAGATTTGTTACAGTTAAAATTGTGATAAAGGAAGATCATAATGTTTGCCATGTAAAAGAAAGTGTTAATTAAAACCCATAGAAAGTCACATTCTATTGTTTGGTAGGTTAGTTCTTTGTTGGAAATGTTTTATTAACTTTCCAATTTATCTTTCAACCAGTTAATTTTAAAAAATTAATATTTAACCATACCAAATAAAGTAGTATTTAAACCTCTTTCAATTGAAAAAAGATGGAACATCTTAATACTTTTCATTAATATTTATTAATATTATTTATGTTTTAGGTACTTTTATATAAAAAAAAAATTAATGAAAAGTATTAAAGATGTTCCATCTTTTAGGTAATTTTATATATAAAAAGGGGGGTGGGAGAATACCACTAGCGAGGAAAAAATACAAAACAATGACACAAAAAAAAGGAAATAATAGCGAGGAACAACATGGTTCCTCAAAGGCCCATCTAACAAAACCCTAGCCGGTGCTCTAGCTCTGTGACTTTTAGATGTTGGAGGCCCACCAGTCTCTTCCACACGAGATCCTAAAAATTCCAAGCTTCTTGCGGATGGTAGAAATAGAATCTTCCAGCTTTACTCTGGATCCCTCTGCGATTGCTGAGAACCAGGAAAAAAACATAAAATCTATTTTTAAGATAAGAATATGTGCAGGCAAGACATTAATGTTAAAGGTATATATTTTTTATTTTTTTATTTTTTTGAAGTCATCAATTGGGGATCTTCCTTTAATAAAGGAATTTCTTGCCTTCTTGTTTTCCTAGAAAATAACCACATCCAAAAGGACTTTTCTTGCATTTGGCTATTAGATAATATTTTATCTTTAATCTATATCCAACTACATGGCTAGTTTCAATTGTCACATTCTTTGCACTACACACTTTAATACTAGCATCCTATGTGAAGACCGAGCAGTTACAGTTCAAGTGCAACTAGCTATATGATAAGTGCTTGTGTTATAGTAACGCGAAGCGTTATTATCTTACAATGAACATATCTTTTATCAGATTTTATCACTAAATGGTGTGCATTTGTGTATTTTTATGCATTGTAGGTTTGTGGAGCTAATTTGGAGAAGAAGAACGAAGTTAGATCGTGTTCACCATTGTTGCGAAGTTTTCGGACCGAGCAAGGAACAAGGCACGAGCCTAGACTTGTGAGTGTGTGTCAACCTCCTTTGGAGGGGCACAAAGGCAGTCACATTCATAACAAGTCTAACTCGTGTAGCTCAGGAGAACTTCACAAAGAAGGAAACTTGAAGCAAAAGGCACGATCCACCATTGATTATGTGCCCAGTTCAATGGCCTCGATGAAGAATAACGGATTCGGAAGCCTTTTCGGCGAGTACTGCAGCAGCACTGTAGCAAGCTACTGTTCACTTTCTGCCGAAAATCAGGTTTCCAGAGAGTTCACACGGGCGTGTGGAAATTCCACACGGCCATGTGAATTAATTATTCAGCAACCCAGAAACTTCATAAGGGTGTGTGGAAATTCCACACGGCCGTGTGAAGTCTCGATAAGTCCAATTTTAAAGCCGTGACTCAACATTATAAAAGCCCGATTTGGAGACTTTTGACATATCTTTCGACCTAACTTTCTCCCCAACTTCTGGAGAGTGCGGCTAGGGTTTTGGAGAGGACTTCGTGGAGGTTTGGAGCGCGTCATCGACGTCCGGCGGCCGCACAAGACCACGGCCACACCATACGCAAGGGAGTTTTCATCAATGTCTTTAATTTGTGCTTTTTTTCATATTTTGATTAACATGTATAGCTCCATGAGGAGCTAAACCCCTCATGGGTATTCGGACTTATAAACCCTAGGATTATTATGTTTCTATGACATCGTTATTATGCTTTTCCATTATTGATAAATAAATTTGAGTTTCAATTTTAATTATCCCTTTCAATTGTTTTCCCTTAGCCGTGACACTAGGGTTGAGAACAATCTAAGTTGTCCTTTGGAGGTGTGACAACTCCTATAGGATTAGACTACTTAAGATTTAAGAGGGTTAAGAGGGTGAGTCATGAGGTAGCAAAGCGCCCCCTTTCCCCTCCGGTGTGATTTCTCCCTACCTCTGTTTCCTTGATTTGTTAGCGGTCGAGATAGAGTGAAGTGCTAGGTAGATAAACTTCCCTGGGGCTTAGTTGCGCAAGCAACAGAGTGAAGGGTTGACGTGAATCCTAAGCACTGGGGCTAATTTAGACTAGGGTTCTTTCACCTGGACCAAAGGGTTAGAACTACACATAGGAACAGGTTTTATCACTAGGAATCCCTAGAGCTTAAAGCAATCCCACGTAGTGTTAGGCTTAGGTAGATATACTTCCATGGGGCTTAGTTGCGTGAGCGACAGAGTGAAGGGTTTACGTGAATCCTAATGCCGGGACATAGTGTTGGGGTTCGTCACGGTTGACCTTAGGTTTGGGACCGTGAGTTTAAGGCTATCATCGACTCAATTAACATCAATAGGAAAGTATAATAGCATAGTCTTGCACTAGAAGCATAAGTCCTAGAGGTAGCTTGTCCGAATACCCTATTTCATCCATTACTAGTCTTTCTCCTTTCACTTCTAGCTACTTGCACTTTCTTGTCTTCCATCTCTCTATTTAATTTCTTGCCTTTTATTCTAATTGCTTCCATAATTCACTCATCAATTCTATTATCACTTTTCGTACACCGCACAACTAAATAGCGAAATCTTGTGTTTTAAATCTCTATTCCCTCTGGATTCGACTACCCACTCACCAGGGTAATTTTATTACTTTAACAGGCTCGTGCATTTGCGGGATACACGCAAGGGGTCGTGTCACTATGCTTGAAATTATCAAACTACAATGTCGAAGAGTATTGGGATTAAAATGCTATTGATCACCTCAATATACCTAATGAAGAGTAATAGGGCCCCGAAAGTGCACGGGTTGTCAAAGTAATAAAGTACCCCAGTGAGAGGGTAGTCGAATCCACCGGGAGTAGTGATTAGAGATAAGGGTAATTGCTACTTAGCTAGTACGATACGATGGTGGTGAGAAGAATCAATATGTGTGCAAGAAAATAAAGTAGAAATATGGAAGATAAGATAATCCGAGCAAAGAGTAAAGAGAGGAACAATCAATGTAAAATGGGGTACCCGGACAAGCTCCCCCTAGGACTAATGTTCTAGTGCAAGACTATGTATTATACTCTCTTATTGATGTTTAATGAGTCGTGGGCATCCTAAAGCACACGGTCCCAAACCTAAGGTCAACCGTGACTAATTCCAACACTATGTCACGGCGTTAGGCTTCACTACAACCCTTCACTCTGTTGATCTTTCAACTAAGCCCCACCGGAGTCCATCATCCTAAGCCTCACACCACGCGGAACTACTTGACGTTCTAGGTATTCCAAGTGATTGACCATGTCCCTAAATATAGTTCTAACCTTTTGGTCCAAGCGAAAGAACCCAATCTAAGTTAAGCTCCAGCACTAGGATTCACTACAACCTTTCACTCTGTCGCTTGCGCAACTAAGCCCCAGGGGAGTTCATCTTCTAGCACTTCACTCTACTTCGATTGTAAAGAACTCTTGGAACACAAAGGTAGGGAAAATCACCCCAAAGGGAAAATTGGATGTTTCACTACATCACGACTCACCCTCTCGACCATCTCCAATCTCGGGTAGTCTAATCCTATAGAAGTTGTCACACCTTCAAAGGATAACCTAGATGATTCTTAACCCTAGTGTCACGGCTAAGGAAAAATCAATTACAATTAACATACAAGATTTGAACTCAATTAAAAGCATCAATTAAGAAAGCATAATAAAAGTCATAGAAACAATGTCATCCTAGGGTTTACAATTCCGAATATCCACAAGGGGTTTAGCTCTCCATGGAGCTATACAAAGTCATCAATGTATATAAATCGATAAGAATAACAAACATAGATGAAACCCCCTTGTGATGCGTGGCGATAGTCTTTTCAAGCCTAGGACACCCCTCGCTAGATTTGTGCCGACAAAAACTCCCCCAATAGCTATCTTCCAGCGGATGTCGATGTTGATGCTGAAGACTCGCTCCAAACCTCCACAAAATCCTATCCAAACCCTAGCCGCGAACCGTCAAGAAGTTAGGAAAAAGATCCTCAAAATGTCCCGAAAAAGTCCTTTAAATAGTGCTGAGCCGCAGCTGTAAATCAACTGAAATTGAGCATCTACACGGCCGTGTGGAATTTCCACATGCCCGTGTGTATTCTCTGGAATTGGTTTTCTGGCGCGTAGTGAACAGTAAACTACTACAGTTAATTGCTACAGAAGTTGCACATAAAATATTCCCGGATTCATGTTCTTCATCGAGGCCGTTGACTTGGGCACACAATCAATGGTAGATCATGTCGATTGTTTCATTTCTCCTCATTGACGAAGGTCTCCAATGCTACATGAGTTAGACTTTTATGAATGTGACTGCCTTTGTGCTCCTCCAATGGAGGTGGGAACACACCCACAAGTCTAGACTCGTGCCTTGTTTCTTGTTTGGTCCAAGAACTCTCCAACAACGCGAACATGACCTAATTTTGCTCTTTCTTTTCTAAGTTTACTCCACAACCCTACATGCACAAAAGAACACAAATACACAACAATTAATAATAAAATCTGATAAAAGTAATGCTCAATGTAAGAAAATAATACTTTGTATTACTTAAACATGAGCACTTATCAAAGAGCTATATTTCAAATGAAATTATTCAAACTATTTTTAATTGCTCTTGCACTAAACCTTTTTTAGTTTTTTAAAAATTTATAGAAAAATTTATTACTGTTAGTAATAGAGATAACGATGTTGAGATGCTTCAATTAGTATCATTAGCTTTTGCCCTTGAAAACAAGTCAGATCAGGCTAAAGCTACAGTTGACATCATTGGAGAATTGAATGATGAATATGGCATTTTAAAGGTTGTTTATTAGTATGTGTTTTTAAACGAGATGAAGTTCAATGTATGATTCAAGCTTCACTCGATGATTGACATAAATTGATGGACTAATTTACCATTGAATCAATTGAAACTGTTATTCATTTGATTAACTAGTTATTAGAAAAATAGTTGTCTAATAATGTCAAATGAACTTTCATTTGTTGTATTTATATTTGCGAACATCGAAATATAGTCATTTGGTTATCATCAATTAGTGTATTTTGGCAAATCTGTATTATGTACTACTCCCTAGATATTAAATCAATGCACCATTTTCATCATTAATACTATATTTTTATTATCCTAAAAAAATAATAATATTTACAAAAGTGGGTTGGCATTCGCACGGTTCAACCTGCTTTGAAATAAAAAGTTCTTATGTGGGAAAAATGCAAATCAATATCTATATGAAAATGTAAGCTTAGATAAGGAAGTGGGCTTCTCTCAAATGATAGGTGAAGATTTTTCTCTGCCTGCGTAGGAGCCCATCGATACCTCATCACATATGATAACAAATACTAGTATCTTAAAAGCATTGGGAGCTCACAAAAGGAATAGTCTTGCTAGTGAAAACAACATAGAGGAAATTTCAAAAAATCTTCTCCAATTTATGGAAATGGTTGGTTTGGGATTCAAGATGATTTCTGAAAGTGTAATTTGTAATGCTGAAACCAATGCTTATAAGGCTAAAGTTAACTATCACAAAGAAGTGTAGAGAAGTTGAAAAAAAAGGAAGAAATTTCTAAATAAAGTAATTTTCAACAATTGACGATCTTTTTGAAGATAAAGCATTAGCCATAATGCAAGTTTTAAGAAAAGATGAAGAGTAACTAAACATGTTTTGGGACTTGCAGATGATAGAAAGTTGTGTTTTTATCTTTTAATTTTATCAACAATGTCATATTATCCCTCTATTGTATAGATCATCTCAAAATGCCTTTTCAAGGAATGTGTGCCTTATTTTATGGTGTTAGACTGTTTTAACTTTTCCATGGGCAACAATTAAGGATCCCCATCTTTTTTGGATGCCCGAAGTTCCAACATGGTTCCCTGCTGGTGATCAGGGCAGGACCGGGGGGTGTTTTGGTTGGATTACTCCTACTCATTGACATAATAGTATGATTTTATATTTGTTTATTTATTTAAACTTATATATCATGAAGTAGAAAGTTATTTTGGCTTTGTTTGGATTGGCTTATCAAAAAAATGTTTTTTTTTTTAGTTTAATAGAAGTGCTTCTAGAAAAAAGTGATTCTACAGGATAAGTTAAGCACTTTTTTGTAATCTGTGTTTATATTAGCTTTTCTGTAGAAGTAGAAGCTGTAAAATAAGCTAAAAACAGTTTTTTTTCAAAAGCTGGTCATGACTAATTTCTGAAAAAGCTGTTTTTCAGTTTTTTTACAGCTTTTGCTTTTGCAGAAAAACCAATACAAACAACTTTTTTTGAACCCAGAAGTGCTTAACTTATAAAAAAGCACTTCTGGGTTTTCCAAAAGCTAATCCAAGTAAGCCCTTACAGTAATCAAAATTGATCATTGGATTAGATTTTATGATATAATTAGCAATATATTAAAAATATGTCAAGATATAAACTAATTCCCATTTGTTTGAACAACTTTTTTTTTTTTTGGGGTGCCTTTTTAAACAATATTTTCTACACTTCACACTCTCAAACAACCAATACATTTCAAAATACAGAAAGGCCTCATCGATTAAATAGTTGATAATTCAAGGGTCTCTTGGAAGAAAGCAAAATTTAGAAATACACTTTCTTGAAATAAGAAAGACACTCCATCTTTTTCCTTCCTTAGGCTTCATGACATTTTCCTCTTCTTCTTTTTTAGTCTCAAATTTTTTCTCATTGAGCTTCTTAAGGACATAAACCTCAGCTACTTCAGCTCCTGAAACCATTTGAGATGGAGTTAATTAAAATGCAAATCTCAAGTTTTCTTCTCTGATAATTAGAAACACTATGAAACTAGTGTTTTATAGAGCTTGAAAGCTTGCAAGAAGAAGTGATTGACAAGTTCCTGTAAGGTTGACTGAAAACTTGGTCATCAAGTTTCTACTAAGTTCAACTAGTACTGCTAGTCAATGTTCAAACCTGTATAATAATAATTAAATAACTATTGTTGTTCATTAGGCATCCTTTTCATAACTTTAGATTTTATTTTTATTTTGTTTATCTTATAAACATCATTCTATTCATGTTTTTTTCTCATTATGCACACCTACTATATAATATATTATAATACATACTTATTTTAAAATTTTAATATTTAAATTAGAATATTGGTATTAGCCTCAACCTACACACAAACTATTTGAAGAGTTAAACCTATTAGTGCATTATTATTATTATTATTATTATTATTATTATTATTATTATTATTATTATTATTATTATTTAATAAAACTACTGTATTATTACATCATACAAAATTGAACTTTTAATCAAAATATTTTTTATCATGTTTAAATTGGTTATCTGGTACCCTATGATGCAAAACCATACATCTCAATCTTGTATTAATTTATAAATTTAAATCAATATATTTATCAATTAAAATAATTAATAAACAATCATTTTTAAAAAAAATATATACAACAATAAAAATTTTCATATTATAGTATTTATTTTTATTTTACATTATTTAATTGGATAGAAAAGTTTTCTTCCCAAGCAACGACGAGCTTTCAATAATGTGATAGTTTGGACCATTAATGAAGGGATGCTTAGTGCTTTTTTTCTAAATCCACTCAAGGATGAAAATAAAAAATAGATAACCGATTATATTTACAGCAAATTACCAAAAAAACCCACAAAGTTTGCAATATGCACAAAAAAACCCCACACATTTTCATATCCCTAAAAACACCCTCCTTTTGAATATAATGATTTTTAAACCCCCCAAATATCTAACAGTGATTAATAGAGTTAATTTTAAACTTTTTGGACGAAATTGTCCCTTGCATGGGAAGTTGTGGCTCAAAACAGGTTGAAGCTTCTTCAAAGACTTGTTCTTAAAGGAGAACTTCTTCCTTGGGACAAGCTCAGTGGAGAGGGCATCTAGGGATTCTTTCAAATCGGAAATGGATTTGAGAGAAGAGCGAACATCGTAGAAAGGCAAGAAGTAGGAGTTATCAGCGATGAGGTGCTCAAGGTCGGCGATCATGGCTGAGAGGGCTTCTAGCTGAGGCTTCACGACGGGCTTGGCAAAGGGATTGAGCACACGGAGGCAGGAGAGTTCCACATCGATGGAGCGCTTAACGTCGGAGAATCGAGAGAGGAGGAATGCCACGGATTCGAAGGATGGGACGGCTTCAGATCCAGATCCGGATCCGGTTTTGCGAGCCTGGCGGAGGTTCTCGAGGCGCTCAAGCATCAAATACTCATTCATGCTTGGAGACAATAAACATTAAATACTCATGCATGCAACAAATTAATTGCTCTTCTTTCCCTAGACCTTGCTTGAAGATGAGAAATGAGGTTTCTGTTTAATTGTTTAATAGCACCAGTTGAAGAAATGTGGTTTTCGTTTAAAAAAAGAGGTTTCCGTTTAAAAAAAAAAAGTTTCTGTTTAAAAAATCGGGTTTCTGTTAAAATAACAATACAAAGACAAGAAAACTTGGAATGGGACAAGAGATTAAAGTCATGCACTCTTGGAATAAGAAACATTAACTACTCATGCATGCTTGGAGACAATAAACATTAAATACTCATGCATGCAACAAATTAATTGCTATTCTTTCCCTAGACCTTGCTTGAAGATGAGAAATGTGGTTTATGTTTAATTGTTTAATAGCACCAGTTGAAGAAATATGGTTTTCGTTTTAAAAAAGAGGTTTTCGTTTAAACAAAGAGGTTTCCGTTTAAAAGAAAAAGTTTCTGTTTAAAAAATCGGGTTTCTGTTAAAATAACATTACAAAGACAAGAAAACTTGGAATGGGACAAAAGATTAAAGTCATGCCCTCTTGGAACAAGAAACATTAACTACTCATGCATGCTTGGAGACAATAAACATTAAATACTCATGCATGCAACAAATTAATTGCTCTTCTTTCCCTAGACCTTGCTTGAAGATGAGAAATGAGGTTTCTGTTTAATTATTTAATAGCACCAGTTGAAGAAATGTGGTTTTCGTTTAAACAAAGAGGTTTCCGTTTAAAAGAAAAAGTTTCTATTTAAAAAATCGGGTTTCTGTTAAAATAGCATTACAAAGACAAGAAAACTTGGAATGGGACAAGAGATTAAAGTCATGCCCTCTTGGAACAAGAAACATTAACTACTCATGCATGCTTGGAGACAATAAACATTAAATACTCATGCATGCAACAAATTAATTGCTCTTCTTTCCCTAGACCTTGCTTGAAGATGAGAAATGAGGTTTCTGTTTAATTGTTTAATAGCACTAGTTGAAGAAATGTGGTTTTCGTTTTAAAAAAGAGGTTTTCGTTTAAACAAAGAGGTTTCCGTTTAAAAGAAAAAGTTTCTGTTTAAAAAATCGGGTTTCTGTTAAAATAACATTACAAAGACAAGAAAACTTGGAATGGGACAAGAGATTAAAGTCATGCACTCTTGGAACAAGAAACATTAACTACTCATGCATGCTTGGAGACAATAAACATTAAATACTCATGCATGCAACAAATTAATTGCTCTTCTTTCCCTAGACCTTGCTTGAAGATGAGAAATGAGGTTTCTGTTTAATTATTTAATAGCACCAGTTGAAGAAATGTGGTTTTCGTTTAAAAAAAAGAGGTTTTCGTTTAAACAAAGAGGTTTCCGTTTAAAAGAAAAAGTTTTTATTTAAAAAATCGGGTTTCTGTTAAAATAACATTATAAAGACAAGAAACTTGGAATGGGGCAAGGATAGTAGAAAATTTAAGCGGGAACGTCGGCGGAGGAAGGACGGCTCATGAACGGAGAAGATGGAAACGCGCGGCGAGCTTGTTGTCGTCCTTGTCGAACCGGAAGTAGGCGAGGAATGAACCAGAAGTAAGATCTTTCTTGGGATGAGCGGTCATGCCCATGAAGAGTTTGCCGGAGAAGTCTTCACGGACGAGAGTGGAGATGTCGCCATTGGTGGTGGAAAGCGAGAGGAGATAAGAGGGGGTGACGAGGAGGAGGAGGGAGTGGAGCATGTCGTTGCCGTCGAAAAGATGGTGAGGACTGCGAGGGAGATATTGAGGGTTGGGGCCGTTACGGATGTAGGCGCCACCTGCGAGGCAAGGTGGTATACGGCCATGAATGATGGGGCTTGAGGTTGGGAGGAGCTCGGAGTCGGGAGGAGCTCGGAGACGCGGGTGAAGTTGTTGGAGAGGACTCTACGGGGGTCGACGGAGGGCCGGAGAAGAAAACAAAAAAGGGGCAGATGAAAGTAGAGGAAAGAGAATCCATGGTGGATTTTTCCCACCATGTTCAAGGGCAAATAAAGAATTTCACAACATGGACCCAGTCTAAATGATCTACAGGGGGCAAAAAAAAAGTAAAACAATAAAGGAAGGGCTGTCTGGGGTATTCAAACTTTGCAGGGGCTGACTGGGAAGTTTTGAATTCCCCGAGGGGTAAAAAATAATTTTCCCTTATATTTATAAAAACTAGGATTTTTTGTTAATTTTACAAATAAAAAATCATGCTCATAAAGTAAAAGGTTTACGAACTAGCTAAACGAATTTTTAATTAATAATCAAAATGTCTTACATTTTCACTGGGAATAAGGGTTATAGCTTTCAACACCAAATTAAAGTCATTATTATAGAGAGATCTCACGTTCCCACATAAATTTTCATATCTTTCTATCTTCTTCTTGTAAGTCATGAACTAATATTGTTTTTTTTTTTCACATGCATCCTTAACCAATGGTACTTACTGGGTTTGGGTTGCAATTTTATACTCATAACCATAACCGGAGACCTATTATTAGTAATATATTTAATGAAATTTGAATATAGGACTTGAACTTCTCGTACCAACATCGTTTATAGTGAGAGTAGTGCCGTTAAGTTGTGAATTCTATGTTAAATTTTTTTATCAATTTAATTATTCAATTTAATTTTAGCTAATTAAGAGGTTGTTTGGCATTATTACCAAATATTTATTTTTATTGCCAATTCCAAATCTTGGAAACAAAACAAGAAAAACACGCTTGGGAAGCTATTTTTATTTCCAAAAATTTTTAAAATAACATCCATGTTTTCAACTATTTTGAAAGCGTTTCCAAAAATTAACCTAACTCATTAAAGACATTAATTACTATTTTTTTCTCGTAAACATTAATGGTTTAGACAAACGTGCCAAAATTTTCGAGAGGTGAACTCTCCTTTTTCTTCATAATTTTTTTCTTAGTTTTTCTGCTCTCAAAATTTATTTTCTCCCATCTTTTTTTTTTTAAAGATTTATGTCTAATTTTTTTGAAGATTGTTACTTAAGAAATTTGAGATAAAGATGGTTAGATATTTGTGATTTGTGAAATCTTTTTAAGTTTTCTTTTCTAATTATCACAAAAAATCTGTATATCATGCGTTCCCTTTTTTTTTTTTTTGTCACTAATACAAATTTATAAAAATTTGACATCTTATTTTTTTATATTTTTACGAAAATAAAAAAATTTGTTGGGCAAGCAGATACACATTGGCTTCACCTATCCTTGAAGATGAATGAAAAACGAAAGTTTAGGGCCACAATGGACGTCCAAAAGCAGAGAGAAAGATCTAAAGCTTACTCGACTAAACATCCTAATTCACCTTCCGAAAGGAAGGCCCTCTCTTTCACTATTTATTTTATTTTATCTGGTCCGATCATTGATTTGGTAAAAAAAAAAAAAAGTAAATTTATTGATTTTTATGGAATAAAAAACTAAGGATACATAGAAATCGATGTAGAAATCCATAAATAATAAATAAAATAATATAAAAAATACTAATATTTAAAAAACCTTTGTTTACTAATACAACTTAATTTTGTGTACTAATATAAAAAAAATTATAAAAATTATAAAAATGTAAATTGAGAAAATAATACAAAATTTTACAAATTTTTTTTTTTTTTTTTTTGCTTTTGTGTTTTTTGTTGTTCGAATAGATAACTTTTGTATCCGAACATGTTTTTCTTTTCAAAAAATTGGCAACAAAACAAAAATAAAAAAAATACCAAACAGTCCCTAAATTTATGAAATTGGAGATGGAACACTTTGGGGCCTTTTATGCGCCACGTATTCCTCATTCAACAAAACCAATTTAATATATAATATACACTAATTTTAAATTTTAATTTCTAATTTAAAATATTGGTATCTGCTTCAACCACTTCTGCCAGGTGCCGGCCGTCCAGCAGTCGGTGGACGTCTTGGTGATCCAGTAGAGGGAGCCGCTAGAGAAGGCTACTAGCCGTTGGAATCCACCTGACGTTTGCTACTGGACAACCCTCGAGAACTCGGTGGATGATCACATCCACTACTTGATGACTCCCCTCCCCCCGGGTTGGAGTCGCTTGAGAAGGCTGTTGGCCGACAATGAAAGGTTCTTGAAAGGGTCTTTCTTGTTGAACAAGTTGATATCTTAGAACCCTTGCGATCGGAGCCCTCGGTGGAGGAATTGAAGGAGGAGGATGAAGACCACCTTGTTGTTGGTGTTAGCTAATAATCCAAATGAGATCATCTAAGTGGAAGATGAGGGGTTATCCTTAATAAATTAGAGGTTATGAAATATGAAAAGTCATGACGTTATAGAATATGAAGTTGATAAGTCATGAGTTATTATGTTTGAGTGCAATAGAATTAGGTGTAGGAGTTTCTATAATGCTAAGAGACCTTACTTGGTCTATATATAGGTTATCATAGATTAGTTTATGTAATAAGAAGGAAAACAAGAGAAATAAGAAAAGTTACAAGTACAAGAGAGAACATTGTCCCAATAAGCTCTTCTTTGTCTTCTTCTTCTTGCGTGAGTGTTTCAAAACACTATAAGTGTCTGGGCCTAAGATCTCTAAGAGAGCTCTGAAGCTAACAGTTAGTATCAAAGCTACTATTGTATGCATTACCCGAAGCTTATGTCCACAAATTATTCCACTTGGATGATCAAGTTGGAAGCAAACATGGAGACTTTAGGGAGTCTGGGAAGCCATTAAGCTAACTGCTGGAGTGGTAGTGGATACAAGGAAGGACAAGATGGCACTGCCGTGCATCTTTTAATCCGTAGCCAAGGATGTGCTGCTGCAAATCGCCAAGAAGAAGACTACGAAGGAAGCGTGGGATAAAGAAGGCAAGAGCACAGACGCTGAAGAGCGAGTTTGAGGTTCTAAGGATGAGGGAGACCGAATCCACTGGCGAGTTTGCTGGGAAGATCAATGGGTTGGCAAACAAGTTTAGTAACCTTGGAGCCACCATAAAGGATGCCACTCTTGTCAAGAAGTTGTTCAATTATGTTCCTAACAAGTACCTACAGGTTGTAGCTGTTAATGTAAGCCATAGCCCTAATACATTGTATGAACTCTTATTATTTGGATAATAATTATAAGGCACTGTTTTATCTATTATTAGTTCTGTGCATAGTTAATAAGATAAAACATCCTTGAATATTGGTTCTGCTCAAGTTATCAAATGCGTGATTTGGATAGTAAAACCATAAAGCATAAAATAGAACAATGTCCTAAATGTCCCTAGTCGATTATTTTCATGGGAATGAAAATAAATTAAAACTAGTCAGTCTTTCGTGAGATGGCCTTGTTGTACGGGTTATAGGATATGGGATATCAAACATAGGACATAGATACATGTTAGGCAATAGTATACTTGGAACTATCCACTCTTGAGAACATTACATGGTTGTAAAGTTATAAGTATTTTTCTCAAACAATTCTTGTACTCGAATCCTTCGACCTGAAATCACTATAGATCTCGGATGAATCCTTACATGCTTTGACTTACACCTAACGTCATTCGTAATTGAGTGGCAAGTACGAGTATGCTTAGGCATGTCACGCTTCATGCTGAGAGACATGAGTGAAGTAAAGGAATTGCTCCTCTCTATAGAGAGAGTGAATATCACCGGCTACTTGATTAGTGAGACTGAGTAGTGCCTGGCCACGCCCAAGGGAAATGATAAAAGTTATCATTTACTCGACCTTGTCAATTCACTAAGAGATCAAGAAATTAATTAGCTTTGAAATAAGGGTGACTCGCTCCATGACTTATTCTAATTAAGATATTCAGTGGCAAAGGATTATATGAGATTGCAATAGGTTCCGTTAATTCTCAAAATTGACCTTCATTTAATATTGGGTAATCGTATTATCTTGCTAGAGAATAATTATGATTTATGAGCATTAAAGATGTTTAAGCTCAGTGCCAATGTTAAATGGACCTACAGGATAGTACACTAAGAATGCTAGAATCAAGGTTCAATATTTGTTACTTATTGGACCACCAGTTTAGGGTTTTGGTGAAAACCCCAAATTAGGTGGAGCAAATAGCTTATTCATGTTGGATCTTATTCAGTGTTGATCCAATCTAATTGATTTGATTAATTATAATGGTTTAATTAATCAAGTAAAGAAGAGACTCCTAATTTGATTAGGAGTGAAAGGTTTTTCCATAAATTAAGGTTTTGGGTTTCCGATATAAATAGATGGTCTAACCCTAATATGAGAAATATAGAGAAAAATAGTGTTTGAGAGATTGTCTCTTAAGAAACCCCAGCCGCCACCCACTCTTCTCTCTTGGCTGCCGTCATCGGATCTCGCTACCACAATGCCTACGACCCCTTTTTTCTCTTGAATCTTGGGTTCTTGCTATTCAAACCAAGAAACAAGTGTTATTTTTGAGGTACTAGCATACCTGCTTGATTCCCAGTAGCATTCGTGTGTATGTGATTGTAGAGGGAAGTCGCTATTAGCAGTTCCTTTCAATTTTGTTAAAACAAGGGTACGTTCAGAATTGTCATCAAAAGAAAGGTATAACTTTTAATTATTTATTTGTTTAGAATTTAATCATAGTTCTAGCATGTGTTAGGGTTTTGTCATGTTTACTTGCCATTAAAAATTTTGTTATCCACTGCGTATCGGCATGTATTTTTTGCATGATAATTTCCTTATTTGATGATAAGATCCCAACGGTAGCCTCACTTAAGCAATTCCTCGGCATGGAAACTATGTCCTTTGAGGAAGCAGTTGGCCGGTTGAAGGTATATTCGCATAGCGGAGTATAAGGATGAAGGCTTATATAGTCTGAGAATGCCCAAGCCAACAACAAAAAACTCCAACTCCTATTTAGTCTAAGAATGCCTAGGGAATTAGAGAGGAAAAAAAAGACAAATCAAATTTTATTTCATCCAAAGAAACTCTCTTTTCATCGCTGTCGTGGCTTACATTAAATAGACTAAGAAAAATCATAATAAGGACACAAAAGGGAAAAAAATCAAAAATTTGCCAAAAATAGCAAATCCTCAATTGACAGCAGGAAAATAAATTCAAATCAAAGTAAAACTATTGTCGAAAATAGGGATTAATATCCTAAGATATGCCTCGATCAATTATTACCAAAAACGGCAAATTTGATGATTTCGAGGCCTAAATGACTTGTGATCGTTGACCAGTCTTCCATCTAGTGGGACCCTCAAAACACCAAAACTCGCCGTTTGGAACAAATGCCCAAATTGACCCTAATTAGGTAATGCCCCATTTCTCCATGTAGGAGCAAGCTAGCTCCTCTATGTGGCCCGCATCATTCTAGCAAATCCTCAATTAACAGCAGCAAAATAAATTCAAATCAAAATAAAACTATTTCCAAAAACAGCAAGCCAAACAGAGATTAATATCCTAAGATATGGCCCGATCAATTATTACCAAAAACGGCAAATTTGATGATTTCGAGGCCTAAATGACTTGTGATCGTTGACCTGTCTTCCATCTAGTGGGACCCTCAAAATACCAAAACTAGCTGTTCGGGACAAATGCCCAAATTGACCATAATAGCTAGGTCATATCCCACTTCTCCATGTAGGCGCAAGCTAGCTCCTCTTTGCGGCTCGCATCATATATGAAAAGTATATAAGCAAAGGCGATGGCCATAGTGAGCACCTTCTGCACACTCATGTAGAGTGGATTGTGCACATGAAGAAAGACGATGGAGAGCCATCAAAGCATGGTACCAGTAGCCTGAAAGGTATGGCCAGGGAAGAGGACGGAGCAGGCATCGAGGCTGGGTGAGGACGGGCATCATAGTTTCAATACGCCTCGCCAGTTGGGAACAAACTGTACTAGTAGCAGCATCAGGGACAAGCCACATAAAATGCTTCAATTGTGATAAGATGGGGTATTGTGATAAGAGGAGGCAAATCTCACTCGCATTCATGATGAAGAACTGAAGCTAATACTAACAGAAATTCAGGAGGAAACGCAAGATATGCTCGATGCTATCATCAAAAGGGACATCCCGTTACCACCTTACCGCAGGTACCAAGGGCACGTCCCCCGCCGTGAAGGGCCTAGTCATGTCTGCGAGGAAGTGGACTCATGCTCCTCGACAAACGTCAAGTTAACAAAGTTCAATTGCATAGTAAAAAAGCGGAGTGTCTAAAATGCCAGGGTGTATCGACATGAGATGAGGAGTTTCCCTACTCAACCTCCCAACATTGTTATCTAGGAAGACACCACAAGAGTCATGATCGACCCCGAAGCTGTGGTCTATGAATCCTTCCCATTACCACATGTTGTGCAGGAGTGCCCAGAACTAGAGGACATGCCCCCCTATAAGATGGAAGGGGACTGGGACGATAATCGTCACACAACCTAAGAGAGATGACCAAGGGTAGGTCTAGGGGAACATATATAAGACCCGAGGAAGGTTGAGTTCCCCAACTTTTGTGTGTGTTCTTTTGTTTATGTCTAGGATGCACTCTTGTTTTTTTTATGACTATGTAGATCAAGTTTAAATCATTGTCTCTTTTGAGAACGTGTATCTTGATGATGAAAAGTGAATCTAGGAATGACTATATACATCACTTGAGGAAGGTGTTTTGCAGGTTGCGCAAACACCGGCTTTACATCAAGTTGGAGAAGTATGAGTTTGATCAGCAAAGCATCAAGTTCAAGGAGAAGTCCACATGGATAGGAGGAAGGTTGAGCAAACTACTACTATAAGTGTATCAAGGGATATTCCAAGGTGGTGACACCCTTGACTGATCTGTTGAAGAAAGATTGGCTATGGGGCTAGGATGAGGATCAGAGGAGAGCTTTCGAGAAGCTGAAGGAAGACATCTTGAGTGATCTAGTGTTGAAGCTTCCCAACTTCAATTTACCTTTTCAGGTACACACAAATGCATCTGACACGACCCCTTGCGTGTGTCCCGCAAGTGCACGGGTTTATCGAAGTAATAAATTTACCCTGGTGAGTGGGTAGTCCAATCCACAGGGAATAGGGAATTAGAATACGAGATTTCACTAATTAAGCTATGCGGAGTACGGAAAAGTGATCAATTGATTCGATGAGTGAATTATGGAAACAATTATACTAAAAGACAAGAAATTAAATAGAAAGATGGAAGATGAGAGAGTGCAAGTAAAAGAGAATAGAGAGGACTAGTAATGAATGAAATAGGCCATCCGGACAAGCTACCTCTAGGGTCTATGCTTCTAGTGCAGGACTATGCTATTATACTTTCCTATTGATGTGTAATCGAGTCGAGGATATCCTAAGACTCACGCTCCCAAACCTAAGGACAACCGTGACTAACCCAAACAATATGCCCTGGTATTAGGATTCACGTCACCCTTCACTCTATCGCTTGCACGATTAAGCCCCGGGGGAGTATATCTACCTAAACCTCACACTACGTGGGATTGCTTTAAGCTCTAGGGATTCCTAATGGTAAAACCTGTTCCTATGTGTAGTTCTAACCCTTTGGTCCAGGTGGAAGAACCCTAGTCTAGATTAAGCCCCAATGCATAGGATTCACTTCAACCTTTCACTCTGTTACTTGCGTAGTTAAGCCCCAGGGGAGTTTATCTGCCTAGCACTTCACTCTATTTCGACCGCTATGAAATCAAGGAAACGGAGGTAGGGAGAAACCATGTCGGAGGGGAAAGGGATACATCGCTACCTCACAACTCTCCCTCTCAACCCTCTTCAATCTTAAGTAGTCTACCCCTAAAGAGTTGTCACACCTCCAGAAGTCAACCTAAATTGTTCTCAATCCTAGTGTCACATCTAAGAGAAAACATTAACAAGATGAAATTAAGATTGAAACTCAATTTTATTCATCAATAATGGAAAAGAATAATAACAATGTCAAACAAACATAATAAAACTAGAGTTTACAAGTCCGAACACCCTTAAGGGGTTTAGCTCCTCATGGAGCTATACATGTTCATCAATGTATGAAAGAAAGCACAAAATAAGGACATCAATGAAAAACCCTTTGCGTATGGTGTGGCCGTGGTCTTGTGCGCAAGGGGATGATGACGATGCCGATGACGCGCGCTAAACCTCCACAAAATCCTCTCCGAAACCCTAGGTGCACTCCCCAAGTTGAAGAGAAAGATATGTCAAAAGATATCCCAAAAGGTCTCCAAAATCACCTTTTATAATGTTGAATCACGGTTTTAAAATTTGACTTATCGGGGGCTTCACACGGCCGTGTGGAATTAACACACGGGCGTGTGAAGTTTCTGTCTGCTGAAAAATTAATTCACACGGCCGTGTGTTAATTCCACACGCCCGTGTGAATTCTCTGGAATTCTGAATTTCTGCCGAAAATGAACAGTAACTTGCTACATTGGTTTGCTACAGTAACAAGCTAAAGTGCTGCTAAAGTCCTCGCCCCGAAAACGCTCCCGAATGCGTCGTTCTTCATCGAGGCCATTGAATTGGGCACACAATCAATGGTAGATTGTGCCGATTGCTTCAAGTCTCCTTCTTGGCGAGGTTCTCCTAAGTTACACAAATTTAACTTGTTGTGAATGTGACTACCTTTGTGCCCCTCTAAAGGAGGTTGGCATACACTCACAAGTCTAATCTCGTGCCTTGTTCCTTGCTTGGTCCGAAAATTTCCCAACAACGGCGAACACGATCTAACTTCGTTCTTCCTTTCTAAATTGGCTCCACAAACCTACAATGCACAAGAATACACAAATACACGCCATTTAGTGATAAAAACTGATAAAAGATATACTCAATGTAAGATAATAACGCTTCGCGGTACTATAACACAAGCACTTATCAGCATCAGACAAGATTGTTGGCAAAGTTCTGGTCCAGGAGGGCCATCTGGTAGCCTTTGAGAGCTTGAAGCTTAGAGATGTAAAGCTGATTTATTTAGCTCATGAGAAGGAGATGCTAGCGATAAGCCACTATCTCCAAGTCAGGAGGGTGTATCTCTTAGGAACTCTGTTCGTTATCAAGACAGATAACGTAGCCAACACTTACTTCACTACCAGAAGAAACTATCATCAAAACAGGCTCAATGGTAGGAGTTTCTTCAGGAATACCACTTCAAGTAGTAGCACAAACTGGGTTAACATAACCAGGTTACGGACACTCTCAGACGAAAGCAAGCCATGGAGTATGTGGCCAGGCTAACTCAAGTAGAATATGATCTAACAGACCAGATCAAGGATGTAATGAAGACCGATAGCCAATACCTGAATCTAGTACAGGACATCGAGGAAGGTGTTGTACACTAGTATTTAGTGGAGGACAGATTGTTAAACACCAAAGGTGATAGGCTATTTGTTCTTAAGGGTGACAAGCTCTAACTCAGGTTGATAAAAGAAGCTCCACGACACCAAGTGGGCAGGGCCTCCTAGAAGGAAGAGGATGAAAGTTGATAAGTGCTTTTGTTATAATAACGCGAAGCGTTATTATCTTACAATGAACATATCTTTTATCAGATTTTGTCACTAAATAGTGTGCATTTGTGTATTCTTGTGCATTGTAGGTTTGTGGAGACAATTTAGAAAGGAAGAACGAAGTTAGATCGTGTTCGCCGTTGTTGGGAAATTTTCGGACCAAGCAAGGAACAAGGCACAAGATTAGACTTGTGAGTGTGTCCAACCACGTTTAGAGGGGCACAAAGGCAGTCACATTCATAACAATTTTAACTTGTGTAGCTTAGGAGAATCTCGCCAAGAAGGAGACTTGAAGTAATTGGCACGATCTACCATTGATTGTGTGCCAAATTCAATGGCCTCGTTGAAGAACGACGGACTATAGCAGCACTGTAGCAAAATACTGTAGCAAGCTACTGTTCACTTTTGGCCGAATTTCAGAATTCTAGAGAATTCACACGGGCGTGTGAAGTCCCGATAAGTCCAAATTTAAAGTGGTGACCCAGCATTATAAAGGCTAGATTTGGAGACTTTGAGAATATCTTTGGACCTATCTTTCTCCCCAACTTCTGGAGAGTACGGCGAGGGTTTCGGAGAGGACTTTATGGAGGATTGGAGCGCATCATCGGCATCGACATCGAAGTTCGACGGCTGCACAAGGCCATGGCCACACCATACGCAAAGGGGGGTTTCATCAATGCTTTTGCTTTATTTTTTCTTTCATATTTTGATGAATATATATAGCTCCATGAGGAGCTAAACCCCTCGTGGGATTCGGACAAGTTACCTCTAGGACTTGGATGCGTGAAAGCTACTACCCCGGTAGAAAGAGCTACCTCCTCGAAAGAGTGAAAGCCACCTTTGGCGGCCGCCTAGGAAAGGGCTACCTTCAAGGATGTGTGAAGCTACTACTTCCCTTCTTGCTTTTGTACATAAATAAGTCCTTGTTAACAAGAGTTTGAAGAGTACTCGTTTGGTTATCTTGAGTAAGTTCACACACACACACTTACGCATTTTCGAGTTGATTGGCCCTTTTGATTCATATTTTTAGTTAGAGCAATGATACCCTTATGCGATGTTTTGATTTCCCCTTACTTGTAGAATACTTCTTTTACATACTTTTCGTGAACCTAAGGCCGAGCACTTTCAATTGTTCTTCCCAATTACTTTCACGTTTTATTTTTGCTTGAGGACAAGCAAAAGCTTAAGTGTGGGGAAGTTTGATAAGTGATTGTGTTATAATAACGCGAAGCGTTATTATCTTACAATGAACATATCTTTTATCAGATTTTGTCACTAAATAGTGTGCATTTGTGTATTCTTGTGCATTGTAGGTTTGTGGAGCCAATTTAGAAAGGAAGAACGAAGTTAGATCGTGTTCGCCGTTGTTGGAAAATTTTCGGACCAAGCAAGGAACAAGGCACGAGATTAGACTTGTGAGTGTGTGCCAACCTCCTTTAGAGGGGCACAAAGGTAGTCACATTCACAACAAGTTAAACTTGTGTGACTTAGGAGAACCTCGCCAAGAAGGAGACTTGAAGCAATCGACACAATCTACCATTGATTGTGTGCCCAATTCAATGGCCTCGGTGAAGAACGACGGATTCGGGAGCGTTTCGGCGAGTTACTGCAGCAGCAATGTAGCTTGTACTGTAGCAAAACATTGTAGCAAGCTACTGTTCATTTTCGGCCGAATTTTAGAATTCCAGAGAATTCACATGGGCGTGTGAACTAATTTTTCAGCAGACAGAAACTTCACATGCCCGTGTGATGTCCCGATAAGCTCAAAATTAAAGCCGCGAGCCAGCATTATAAAGGCCCGATTTGGAGACTTGGAGAATATCTTTGGACCTATCTTTCTCCCCAACTTCTGGAGAGTGCGGCGAGGGTTTCGGAGAGGACTTTGTGGAGGATTGGAGCGCGTCATTGGCATGGACATCGATGTTCGACGGCTGCACAAGACCACGGCCACACCATACGCAAAGGGGGTTTTCATCAATGCTTTTGCTTTATTCTTTCTTTCATATTTTGATGAATATGTATAGCTCCATGAGGAGCTAAACCCCTCGTGCGTATTCGGACTTGTAAACCCTAGGATTATTATGTTTCAATGACATTTTTATTATGCTTTTCCATTATTGATGAATAAATTCGAGTTTCAATTTTAATTATCTTGTGTTATTGTTTTCCCTTAGCAGTGACACTAAGGATGATAACAATCTAGGTTATCCTTTAGAGGTGTGACAACTCCTATAGGGTTAGACTCATTAAGATTAAAGAGGGTTGAGAGGGAGAGTTGTGAGGTAGCGATGTATCCCCTTTCCCTTCCGGTATGATTTCTCCCTACCTCCGTTTTCTTGATTTATTAGCGGTCGAGATAGAGTGAAGTGTTAGGTAGATAAACTCCCCTGGGGCTTAGTTGCGCAAGCAACAGAGTGAAGGGTTGACGTGAATCCTATGCACTGAGGCTTAATTTAGACTAGGGTTCTTTCACCTGGACCAAAGGGTTAGAACTATTCATAGGAATAGCTTTTATCACTAGGAATCCCTAAATCTTAAAGCAATCCCATGTAGTGTTAGGCTTAGGTAGAAATACTCCCTTGGGGCTTAGTTGCGTGAGCGAGAGAGTGAAGGGTTGACGTGAATCCTAATGCCGGGACATAGTGTTGGGGTTAGTCACAGTTGACCTTAGGTTTGGGACTGTGTGTTTAAAGATATCCTCGACTCAATTAGCATCAATAGGAAAGTATAATAGTATAGTCTTGCACTAGAAGCATAAGTCCTAGAGGTAACTTGTCCGGATACCCTATTTCATTCATTGCTAGTCTTTCTCCTTCTACCCTTACTTGCACTTTCTTGTCTCCCATCTCTTTATTTACTTTCTTGTCTTTTATTTTAATTGATTCCATACTTCTCTCATCAAACTGATTCTCACTTTTCATGCACCGCATAACTAAAGAGCGAATTCTTGTGTTCCAAATCCCTATTCCCTGTGGATTCGACTACCCACTCACCAGAGTAATTTAATTACTTCGACAACCCCGTGCACTTACGGGATACACGCAAGGGGTCGTGTCAAGTTTTTGGCACCGTTGCCAGGGAATAGGCGTATTTTTAATACTTGTTTTTACTACTTTAGTTATTCACTTTGTTTTCTATTTCACACTTTCTTTATCTATCATTGTTCTTATTTCTCTTTTCTTTGTGTTGGGTATCCGAAGAGATGTTTGACTCAAGTGAAGCCTATGATACACTTGCAGGATTGGTTAAGGACGTAGAACAAAAAATGCAGTTGTTTGCTGTACAACCAGTTCCAAACTATATTGAGTCTGGGCAGTCAGTGAGACATCATTTTACGGAAATAGGGGATATTGTTGATCAATTTTGCATGGGACAGAACAAGAATTATGAATTGGGCAGTGTATTGGATGAATTTGATAAATCAACCCTAGTTTTCTCAAGTGGTGACACAGAAGAAATTCTAGAGAAATTCCTTGCACAGTTTGAATCAGGCTATTGGGAGCACAAGCAAGAAGTTTTCTCAATGGGAATTATAGACCTGACAGAAGAAGCTTGTGAGTTAGGAACGGCAGTGGATCCCCAGGAACAACCAAAAGGGTGTGATTTGAAAAAGGTTTCAGGTTGTGTTAATGAACAGCAAGCTACTCAATTTGAAGAAATTGATAGATTAAAGGAAAACCGACTTCGACCATCCATTGAAGAACCACCTGATTTGTAGTTGAAAACACTTCTAGAGCACTTAGAATATGCATTTTTAGAAGAAGAAATGAAGTTGCCCGTGATTATAGCATCAGCTCTCTCTTTGGAACAAAAGGCGAAGTTGGTAAATGTGTTGAAAAAGCACAAGTCTGCCTTGGCATGGAAAATTACGGACTTAAAGGAAATAAACCCTTCATTCTGTACGCATAAGATTTTAATAGAGGACAATTTCAAATCGGTGATCCAACCTCAAAGAAGACTAAACCCAAACATGAAAGAAGTTGTAAAGGCGGAGGTGGTCAAACTACTGGATGCAGGGATCATTTACCCTATTTCAGATAGTGCTGAGGTTCCGAAGAAAGGTGGGATGACAGTGATCAAGAATGAAAAGAATGAACTTATTCCAACTAGAATGGTCACAGGGTGGAGAGTTTGCATTGATTACAGAAGACTAAATGATGCAACCCGGAAGGATCACTTCCCTTTACCTTTTGTTGATCAAATGTTGGAGCGATTGGCGGGGCATCAAGTTTACTGCTTTCTAGATGGGATGTCTGGATACTTTCAGATTCCTATTGCCCCGGAAGATCAAGAGAAGATGACTTTTACTTGTCCCTACGGGACTTTAGCATATAGACGAATGTCGTTCGGGTTATGCAACGCACCTACTACATTCCAACCCTGTATGACTGCCATTTTCGATGATCTTGTCGAAGACATAATGGAAGTGTTTATGGATGATTTCTCCGTGTTTGGTGACTCCTTTGACATGTGTTTGAGAAACTTGGAAAGAATTTGCTGATAAGATGTAAAGAGACAAATCTCATGCTAAATTGGGAGAAGTGTCATTTCATGGTTCGAGAAGGCATTATTCTCGGACACAAGATTTCCCATATGGGTATGGAGGTGGACAAGGCAAAAATCGAAGTCATAGATAAACTTCCTCCACCAACGAACGTTAAGGGAATTCGGAGTTTCCTGGGGCATGTAGGTTTCTATAGACGGTTCATTAAGGATTTCTCGAAGATCACTCAACCGTTGACTAAACTTCTCGAAAAAGATGCTCCATTTGATTTTGGGGAAAATTGTACAACAGCTTTTAATGTGTTAAAAGAAAAACTAGTTCAAGCCCCAACCTTGATCACCCCTGACTGGAACGAACCGTTTGAGCTCATGTGCGATGCTAGTGACTACGCTGTAGGAGCGGTTCTGGGACAAAGAAAGGGCAAGCAATTCCAACCCATCTATTATGCGAGCAAGACTCTCACAGATGCACAGGAGAATTACACTACCACAGAGAAAGAATTATTAGCAGTGGTGTTTGCTCTCGATAAGTTCAGGCCGTATCTTATCTTGTCATCGTGCTTACAGATCATTCAGCTCTCCGTTACCTCATGAACAAAGTTGATGCAAAACCGAGATTGATCCGTTGGATATTACTCTTACAGGAGTTTGATATGGAGATAAAGGATAAAAAGGGAACGGAAAATGTAGTGGCGGATCACTTGTCGCGATTAGAAGGGAGCATTGGGCAAGAGCCATCAAGCAAGGAGATCAATGACTTCTTCCCGGAAGAACACTTGTATTTAATTCAAAAATTAACATCATCAGGTGATACTCCGTGGTTTGTAGATTTTGCTAATTACTTATCAGGAAAAGTCCTCAAACCGGGGCTCACATTCCAACAAAAGAAGAAGTTCTTTAGCGATTTGAAGAACTATTTCTGGGACGATCCATTTCTCTTCCGCATTTGTGGAGATCATATAGTTCGGAGATGTGTACACAGGAGGAAGGATAGGATATCCTTACTCATTGTCATGCAGGACCAGTTGGAGGCCATTACGCATCAAGTAGAACCGCAGAAAAAGTTTTGGCTGCAGGATTCTACTAGCCGACACTCTTTCATGATGCGCACCAGTTTGTTCTTCGATGTGATAAGTGTCAGAGGGCAGGAAATTTATCTTGGCGAGATGAGATGCCTCAGAACCCTATGCAATTCTATGAGGTTTTTGATGTTTGGGGCATTGATTTCATGGGGCCGTTTCCAAAGTCTAACGGGAACCAATACATATTAGTGGCAGTCGATTATGTTTCAAAATGGGTTGAAGCCCGAGCATTGCCGAGTAATGATGCCAGAACTGTGGTGAAATTCTTGAAGAGGTTGTTTACTCGGTTTGGAACTCCACGGATCATCATTAGTGATCGAGGGACCCATTTTTGCAACACCCAATTAGAAAAAGTGTTGAAACGATATGGGGTACGACAACGCCTTGCCACCCCTTATCATCCGCAAACTAGTGGTCAAGTGGAAGTCACAAATAGAGAACTCAAGCGAATCTTGACAAAGTCTGTGGAACAAGGGAAGCGTGATTGGTCGGAACGGTTGGATGATACACTCTGGGCCCATCATACAACATACAAGACCTCAATAGGAACCACTCCGTATAATCTGGTTTACGGAAAGTCATGTCATCTACCTGTAGAACTTGAACATAAAGCATACTGGGCAATCAAGGCAATGAACTTCAATTTGAAAAGCACCGGTGAACAAAGACTACTCCATCTTAATGAGCTTAATGAAATGAGGTTGAAAGCATATGAGAATGCTAGAATTTACAAGGAGAAGATTCGAAAATGGCATGACAAGCATATCAAATTGGCTAAGGAATTCAAAGTCGGTGACCAAGTTCTACTATTCAATTCCCGATTATGACTTTTCCCCGGAAAGCTAAAAACTAGATGGTTTGGCCCATACACAGTCACTCAAGTTTCACCCCATGGGTCAATTGAGATCATCCGGAGAAGGGTACGTTTAAAGTAAACGGACACCGGCTGAAGCCATACTTTGGCGGAGAGGTTAGTAACGATAACAAAGAAATATTTTTTCTTCAACCTCCGTAAGGTAAGACAGGTACGTCAAGCTAAGTGACGTTAAACAAGCACTTCATGGGAGGCAACCCAAGGGTTTACATGCTTTTCTAGAATCTAGTTTAACCTAGTTTAGTTTCGCATGAATAAAAGCATTAGTTTTGGTGTCCTAAATTTTCAATTCATGTGCTGCGATATTTCTGTGGATCGTTGATGTTTTCGTGTGCCTAAACGATAATTGATGAAGTTTGAGTTAGTTGAGCATGGTTTCTTAAGTATCTGGTCGTGTTTTAATGGTTTTCATAGGCTCTAAATGTCGTATATATGTTTTTGAATTTTTCTGTGAGTCTATAAATTTTTCTAAGTAAACCAGAGAAAACACACGACAATGTCTTAATTCCACACGGCCGTGTGTTACAAATTAGGGCTCAACCAGAGAGGGCACAGGGGCGTGAGCTTGCCCCTATAAAGAACCTCAGAAGGGGCACACGGGCGTGTGGAATTTCCACACGGCCGTGTGAAATCCTACAGAACTAAGCTCTCGTTCCAGAGAGTTCACAGGGGCGTGTGGGTACCCTTGTGAGAAACCCTGTGTTAAGGCACACGGGCGTGTGAAAATTCCACACGCCTGTGTGGAACTCTGCAGAAACCCCTCTTTTTCCCGAGAATCCACAGGGGCATGTGGCTGCCCCTGTGGGAGGGCTTGTGAACGGCACACGGCCGTGTGGAGTATGCACACGGCTGTGTGGCACACTTAGAATTCTCGGGACAAACTAGAGAAGTCACAGGGGCGTGAACCAGCCCTTGTGGAACTCCCTTATAAACACACACGGCCGTGTGGGATATACACACTCCCGTGTGGGAGTATTTCCGTAAGTCACCAGAGTGCGCATAGGGGTGTGTGTCTGCCCCTGTGAACCTTCTCAGCAGAAGCACACGGCTGTGCGGTATATTCACACGGCCGTGTGAACGCGCAGAATTAAATAGGGCCGAAACCCTTGTTCAGATTCTTCTCGTCCTGCAATTCTAAACTCTGTTGCACAAGAAAGAACACTCTTTTCTGCAATAGTGACTACTTCTCTTGTGATTTCCATTGGTTTAAGATGGATTTTTGACCGGATTTTGAGTTCTACATTAATTCATAACCAGTAAATCATTTTTTGCTCCTTCCACTTCATTAATCCGAACTTGTTAGTTGATTTTAACTATTTACACAAGTTTTACTTGCGTATTTACTTCTGTAAAAGTTCTGGAAAGTTTTGGAATAACTTGGGTATATTTTGTTCGAGATTTTGGTTTCACAACTATTTGCTTTCAACGCACCAAAGATCCACACAAGCGTGTAGAAATTCCACACAGCCGTGTGGAATCCTGCAGTACCCAACAATGTTTTGATTAGTTTTTACATTTTGCAGGAATAACACCTAAAAAGAAGCAAGTAGCCAGTAAGAGGCCCCTTGAACCCTCTACCGAACAGTTGAGGTTCGCCACAACGGAACACCAAACAAGATATACAAGGTTGGAGAAACTCAAGTTCTGACAGTCTCGATACATAGATTTGAGTTGCATAAGTCCTCAAGTTCTGACAGTCTCGATACATAGATTTGAGTTGCATAAGTCCGGCCTATTGGGGTGATGATATGACGGACGAGATTGAAGAACTCATAGAAACGGGGAATTGGAAGAGCTTGCTTTCTATTCGAGATCCAGCCAACCGCTCACTTTCTTTGGAGGTGCTCGCATCCTTTGAGTTTGACAGATCGAGTACGGGTTTAACAAGTACAGATGATGTCTGGTTCAGGGTTTTTGGGTAGGATTACAGTATGTCATTAATGCAATTCTCTATTCACATGGGCTCTATGATGAGGCATTCACTGAAACAGAGGAGTATGAGAGCCTACCGACTGATTACCCCGGTAATTTGACTCCTCAAGGAGTTTACCAAATGTTGTGCGGGCAAGGGTAATATGAGCCAGGGATATTGAAGGCTACTTGTCTATCACGGCCAACTTATAGATGTATTCATGCCCTTCTGAGTAGATCGGTGAGCGGCCGAGGTAATAGTACATGGGTCCTTAGCCGACAGGAACTTCTGTACCTACATTCAATGGTGAAGAAAGAGCCTCTCCATCTTGGTTATATTCTCGCAGATTACATGCGTCATCAAGGCCAATACCCCAAATTGGGAACTATCTTTGCAGGACCATATGTTACAAGACTGATCAAGGGGATAGGCCTTCGTGCGAAAATTAGAAGGATGGAAAAGACTGTCATACAGTCTCCGATCAGTCTGGAGATGTTGAGACAAATGGGCATGGCCAAGAAACGTTATCAGACTTACTCGCTGAACTAGCCCCAAGCTTATCCAGCCAAGGAGTCTCAAAGAGCCTTAGAGCCACCTCTAGCAGATACGGAGGCACAGGCACCACCCACGGCACCGGAGCCACCTCCAGTGTGTATGTTCTTACCCTCTCGAGGCCAGGATAGACTGGAGCACCTCGAGAGCGCCGTGGGTGTCCTTCAGACCGAGGTGGCCGAGGTCAGGGCCACTCAGACCACACAGCATCAGGAGGTGATGGCCCAGCTCCAGAGATTACAGCAGATAGTCGAGCAGGCCATTACCTCCCCTTTTGTAGTCCGACCTCGGGCCCCCACTCCACCACCGTCCCCAGCTCCATCAGCAGCAGATCCACCTACAGATCCACTAGCATCAGCAGCAGCACCAGAGGGCCCACAACAGGACACCGACGCTGAGGCGTCGTAGTTTTATTTTTTATTTTTTTCTGTTGCACTTTTATTTTCATATTCTGTTGGACTTGTAGTACCCAGAAAGGACTCTCCTTCTGGATTTGCTTTTATTTTTCTTTTATTTTTATTTTGTCTCAAGTTGTATTTCATTTTCATATATTTATATACTCGAGCTGTGTTTCGGTTTTTCTTGAGCTATACTGAACCCTTGCGTATGTGTGCAGATGGTCTTGGATTTAAGGGATTTGAGGAATAGTCATAGGCACGGTCATGGGACCATGTGTGCTCCACAAAACCATTGAGACTCAACTCTCAATGAACCTAGCTCCATCAAACGCAACACTTGGAGTTCAGGGGAGTAATGTTTCAATTGTCCACTTCCACATTAATTGTTTTGCATTGTTTTATTTTTATTATGCTTGCATGCGTACATTGGGGACAATGTACATCTTAAGTGTGGGGTGGGGAGGGGGGGAGGGGGGTTCACATTGCACACACCTTTACTTGTGCGTTCAATTGCTCATGCTCATGTAGCCTATGGCGGTTCACCTTAGTTGCAACGGTTGTATTCTTAGAGATTAGGAGAATTTTTAACAAAAGTCCTGTTGTCAAGGCACTATTATTGGGAAGTGATGATTGAGGACATAGAGGCCTATGTCAAGTTCTGCTATGTTTGCCAGCAAGAAAAGATGCTAGGGTGTCTAATTCCATGGACTTCATCTCCAGTTTCCTGAAAGTCAACAGCATGACTTCAGTTTTGGTCATTATTGGTCAGCTCACCAAATATGCTGTATTCATTCTAACTCCAGCTACTTATCCTATCAGAAGAGAGCTGACATTCTGACAAAGGCACTAACGAGCATGAAGTTTGCTGTCATGCAACATCTGCTGGAGGTGCGTGATCTTGAACCACATTTTGATTAGGAGGGAGAATCTCAACTAATGATGAGATCATCTAAGTGGAAGATGAGGCGTTATCCTTAATAAATTAGAGGTTATGAAATATGAAAAGTCATAACATTATGGAATATGAAGTTGATAAGTCACGAGTTATTATTTTTGAGTTTAATAGAATTAAGTGTAGGAGTTTCTAGAATGCTAAGAGTCCTTACATGGTCAATAAATAAGCTATCATGGATGAGTTTATATAATAAGAAGGAAAACAAGAGAAATAAGAAACGTTACAAGTACAAGAGAGAACATTGTCCCAATAAGCTCTTCTTTGTCTTTCTTCTTCTTGAGTATGTGTTTCAAACACTGTGAGTACCTAGTCCTCAGATCTCTAAGAGAGGTTTGAAGCTAATAGTTGGAGCCTGCTAGGGGCATATCCCAAAGGGTGTTGAATCCTACCAATGTTGCCAGTGTTGACTACTCCGACAAGAATTTGGCCAGCAGCATGGCTGATTAACTGCATCTGATAATCTTGCAGCATGGCAATGGCATGTATCAAAGGATGTTGAATACGACTGATGTTGCTAGTGTTGAGCCGTCCATGAAGAATTTGGCTGGCAGCATGGTTGACCAACTGCATTTGATAATGTTGCATCAAGGCAATGGCATATCCGAAAGGGTGTTGAATACCAACAATGTTGCCAACGTTGAGTAGTTTGGCAAGATTTTGGATGGCAGGATGGTTTTCCATCTGTATCTGATCATATAGCATCCTAGCAATGGGATGTATCAAAGGGTGCTAAATACGACCATTGTTGCCGGTATTGAGTCCTCCAACAAGATATTGGCCGGCGTGATGGCCGTTCAACTTTATTAGATGATCACCTTGTTGTTGGAGCCTGCCTGTGGCTTATCGAAAAGCATGTTAAATCTGACCGATACTGTTGCCATCGTTGCCATTGTTCAACTGTATCTCATTCCACAAGCTATCTGAAAAGTTAAACTCCAGTAGTTAGTATTATATCATGCAAAATTGAACCCATAACCTAAAATATTTTAGACTATGTTTAATTGGTTATGTGGCATCCTAGGATTCCATCCATACATCTCAAATTTAATTTCGTTTATAAATTTAAATCAAGTATTCTACGAATATACCTATATATAATGAAAGTTTTAATTTTAAACCATTTTATTTTAATTTTAATATTATCCAATTTCATAGAAAAGCTTTTCTCCAAAATGACATCAAACTTCTAAACATTAACCTATTCACCCCAAGCCGACATGGTGCCAACATTTTGGTTGGACTCAAAGACTGGATATAGCCAATATAATATGGCATTATGGACGGTCAATAAGAAGGATGACCAGTGGTTTTCTCTAAATCCAATTATGGATAATAATGGAATAGATAAAATGATTAAATTAGAAAATAAAAATAAAAATTTTAATTTGTGAAGATTCTAAGTAGTTTTCTATGAATTCTTTTTTTTTTTCTTATAGATTTACCGAATCTTTTGTCAACTTTATGATCTTTATGATCTTTATAGCCATGAGTGGCTGAACACCTTGGTGTTTGGATTTGATGATTCCCTCTACTTTTTCAAGAATATCCTTTTAGTCTTTTACTTCAAATTATAACTTTTTAGTCCTCCTTAGAGCTAGGGTTTAGGTTTTATAGGGACTGACTTAGCTCACTTAAAAGTAGCGGAGGGACTAAAAAGTTACAATTTGAAGTAACGGACTAAAATGGTAAGTTTGAAAAAGTAGAGAGACTATTCAGGGAATTATACCTTATATTTTCCACTTTTTTTGGAAACATTTTCAAAACTCCTCCTCCAGCCAGGAAACCCCTCATCTTCTACTCTTCTCTCTCTCTCTCTCCTTTTGGTTTATAATTTTTATTTTTTAAAAATTATCAATTTTTTTGACAAATTAATAACAATAATCTAAAAAATATTTTTAATAAAATATTTATAAAAATTTATTATTTTTGTGAAAATTATTGTTTGATGGTTGATTTACATTTGTTAAGAAAAACCCCCAAAATCTATTTTTAATTTGAGTCAGCAAACTCTACATCTTCCTTTTGGTTTCGTTATCGATACCAAGTAAGCTACAACAAATGCTTGCGTTAAAGATGAGATTGAAACCAAATTACTTGAGATTATCAACATGTATAAATTTTTTAGTTTCAAATGGTGCAATTTTTACGAAATATTTTTATCCATATAATACCAGTCTATATTAATAATTTTATTTAATAATAAAATCAAGTAAATAAATATGTAAAATAAACTTTTATAAAATGAAATATATAAAAAATATGAATTTGGGAAAAATGATGAAACACCATCATAATAATTTTGTACTAACCAAACGTGTTTTTATTTTCAGTTTTTTAAAATACACAATAGTTCATGTATCCAACATGTTTAATTGACAAAAAAAAAATGAAAAAACAAAACAACGGATAAACAATAACAAAAAAACAAAAAAACAAAAATGATGCCAAACGATCCCTAAATTACCTATAATTCCACTCTGCACAAACAAAAGGACCAATGCGAAGAATAATCCAGCATTCTACACATCCTTTAGAAATCTAACCAAGTCCAGATTGTCTTCAAAGTTATACTACAAAAACGAAATAGTCATCAATATAATATTCATTGAAAAAACTTAATTAAATAGTAATTAAGTACTAATTATTTACCTGACGTTTAGCAGGCTCATGAGCTTTCCAAAAAACATAAGTTTCAATTGCATCTTGACCTTTGCCTTTTTGATCAGTTTTGGGCACATCTAAACATTTAACTCATTGAAATCAATAAAATATTCAGAATGATCTCAGAAATTACAAGCTTCAATATTATATGAATTTTATTAAGAAAACAAGTATAATACATGGTTCTAAACTTAATTGTAATTTTAAATTTGGTAGATGATCTTACACAAGCATATATGCAATAAAGCATTCAAATCAAAAACATAAAAGAACGACCTCCATGCAAGGAATCAACAGGAAAGAAAATCAAATATGTATACAGAGAATTCAATGCGAAACGCACACACATACACATAAAGAGAGAGAAAAAAAAGAGAAGTTTCATATAGTATAAGAAAAACAAATTTTCTTCCCCCGACTAAGTACTATCTTGGATCATTCCATCACATTTGTTATAAACCACTAGTGTTATGAACCTATTATGCGATTGAGAAAAAAAAACATTCATAATGACAAGTAATAATTGCGCGAAGAAAGAAAAAATCCTAGCAATGAGTAATAAGAAGAACAAGATTCAACAACGTGTAAAGTTAAGCCAAGTCTATGGCAAAGATCGAGCCATAGGAGAATGTGCTGAAGCTCAAGCCGATGCTGTTGAAGAAATTGAATGTGATAAAACTAAGCGTAGAAATACAGAAGCTCCATACACTGTTTTTAATTACTAGAGTCCAACTCACGCAACCAATGTAGATGCTAATAATAAAAGCACTACCACAACTACTTCACAACCAGGTCTATCACATGGTGCACCTACTAAGAAAACTAAGCGTAGAAGCTCCTTCAACCAAGATGGTGGTTCTGATGAGTTCACAAGCACCATTAGCTCAATTAGGACATATGGAAAGTTTTAGAGAGTATATTTCAAGGATTGCTAATTGCTTCCAATTTCTCAATGATGAGGTAGATGCAAAGAAGGGTTTTGCTGAGCTACTCTAGTGGACTGATTGTGGCTGACAGTAATAAAGTGTCATATTTTTTCTCACTACCTGATGAATGCAAAAAAGAATATTTTGATTGGGCTTTGGAGGGTTTCCATTAGAGTTAAAACTTTTTATAGATTAGATTGTTAATAGATTCATGAGAATATTAACTTTTGAATTGAAACTTTATGTTAGTTGATTATGAATGGATTTATAAGTTGTTCTTCCTCATTGATTGAAAGTTATAATTTTTTATATTAAATCAGACCATTTCTTTTTTATCTGTTCTTGGTGCATCTTTTGTTTGTCATGCTTACTGTATGTTGTTCAGTATTTTTTCTAATATTTATTTGTTGAGCATTTCTACACGCAAAGGTTAGTAGAACTAGTAACCATTTAAAACATTTGTAGAAACTTCATAAATGTTTGACATAAATTATTGTGAAGAGCTAATGACAAGAAAATATTGCTTAATTAGAAGATTGAGTAACAATTGGCAAATCCCCTACAACAGCTTCAATTTGAACTAAAAATTTTCATTGTTTTATTGGATATTGATAGTGGAGTTCACATTATTATAAGGATGAATAAAAAGTGACTTCTAACATTACTTTCCCCAAGTTCTCCATAAGAAAACAAGGATTGTCTATTATGGTTACACCGCAAAATTTCTTCTTTTCCTTAATATGAAGACATATATATTTGACTTTGTTATTTAAACATTTATATATATATACACACTTATTTAAATGTTTTCATCTAATGACATGACTGATTTTCAGGCCATTGAGTTTTTTTTTTTTCATTTCTTTAGTTTTATAACTGTATAGTGCATTCATTTAATTAAATATGTAATGTGTGACTTCATTAAAATAAATTTGATTGATTTTTTTTCTTTTTAAATGTATTACAAGGGGTTTTGCTATATTAATTTAAATATATACATACATGTAATATGTTATATAGGCTATATGTGTGTGATTTGGATGAGTAGATTTTTTTAAGGTTGAAGGGTATTTTGGGATTTTTTGCACATTACCAAATTGATTACCATTATCAACCAAACGCGGTAATGAGCTATTCCCGTTAATAAGAGTTCCCACCCAAACATAGATATATCAAATTACTACAACATTGCCAATCATATAACATTCATACCTTTATTACCGGGTAATCTCATTATTTAATAATATCTTAATTACATCGAACCAAATAAGCCCTTAGTGATCAGGGCAAGACATGAGGATGTTTTGGTCGGAGTACTCCTATGAGTTGACATAATAATATGATATTATATTTATTTTGTTAAAATTTATGTATGATGAGGTGGTTAGTTATTTACAATAATCAAAATTGATCATTGGATTACATTCCGTGATATAATTAGCAATATATTACAAATGTCTTTAGATATAAACTACTTCCCATTTGTTTACGCAACTTTTTTTTATTTACGCCATTTTAAACAATATTTTCAACACTAAACTTCCCACTGTCAAACAACATCACATTTAAAAAATACAGAAAAACTTCATCAAATAAGTAGCCGATAATTCAAGGATTTCATGGAAGAAAGCAAAATTTAGAAATACACTTTCTTGGAACAATAAATACACTCCATCTTTTTCCTTCCTTAGGCTTCAAGACCTTTTTCTCTTCTTCTCTTTTAGTCTCAAATTTTTCCTCATTGAGCTTCTTAAGCACATAAACCTCAGCTACTTCAGCTCCTGAAAGGACCATTTGAGATGGAGTTAATTAAAAAGGGAATCTCAAGTTTTCTTCTTTGATAATTAAAAACACTATGAAAGTGGTGTTTTATAGAGCTTGAAAGCTTGCAAGAAGAAGTGATTGACAAGTTTCTATAAGGTTGAGTGATAACTTGGCCATCAAGTTTCCACTAAAGTTCAACTAGTACTGCTAGTCAATGTTCAAACCTTTATAATAATAATTTAATATCTATTGTTGTTCACTTATTTTTACAAAAAAAAATACAACAATAGAAATTTTCATATTAAAGTATTTATTTTTATTTTAGTATTATTTAATTGGAGAGAAAAGTTTTCTTCCCAAGTAACCACGAGCTTCCAATAATGTGATAATTTGGACCATTAATGAAAGGGATGCCTAGTGGTTTTTTTTTTAAATCCACTCAAGGATGAAAATGAAAATAGATAACCGATTAAATTTGAAAAAACTAGAAATTTTTGTGAATTTTAAAATTAAAAAATCATGCTCATAAAGTTTAAGGGTTTAAGAACTAGCTAAAAAAATTTTTAGTTAAAAATCAGAAGGCCATACATTTTCACTGGGGAATAAGGGTATAGCTTTCAACATGAAATTAAAGTCATCATGGAGAGTTCTCACATTTCCACATAAATTTCCATATCGTTGTGTCTTCTTGTAGTTCATGAACTACTATTATTTATTTTTACGCAAGTTCTCAACCAATGACATGAGATTTATACTGTAATTTTATACTTATAAGTGGAGACATATTATTAATAATATATTTAATAAAATTTAAATATAGGATTTAAACTTTTCATACCGAAGTAACGCTGTTGAGCTATGAATCTTTTCATAATTTTTTTTATCAATTTAAACATTCAATTTAATTTAAATTAATTAAATTTACAAAATTGGAGATGATACACATCTAGGCCTTTTATGTTGCAACATTACCCATATAATATTTTTAAGTTTTGAATTTGTAATACGCAATAAGGGACTTACTTGACCTAGTTGTGTCAAACGGGCTCGCCCGGCCTAGCATGGCCCAGGCCCACTATAGCCCACGCACTATGCATGCCCGGGCCGGCACGGCCCATCAACTACCAAGGTCGGCCCAGCACGTGACCCGGTTATATTAAATTTATATTTTTTATTTTAAACCCTAAAAATATAAAAAAAAAATACCCTAAAATTTCTAAAAAAAAAATACTCTAAAATTCAAAAACATAGAACTAAAAGCTTTCTTGACTAAAAAAACAAAATATATACCAAAAAAATTAAAAAAAGAAAGAAAAACTTGTATTTGTCGTGTTGGGCCATGTTGCCCCGAAACGGGCCGCGGGCTGTAAATCCCTATCCCAGCACAGCCGGGGGTTTGGGCCGTGCCTGGCCCAGGCACGTACTGTAGCACCGTGCTTGGGCCAAGCACGGCCCAACTCGTGCTGGGCCATGCCGGGCCCGGGGCGGCACGGCCTGTTTGACACCACTAACTTGACTTCTATCATGTGCCATATGCTACCTTAAAATTTATATTTTCAAAATTAAAAATTAACAAAAATTGAAAATGAATCGGAAAGGGTAGTTACGAATGACATAAGCAATGTTTTAAAAACCGAAACGGTTGTTGAACCGGTTAGGCAACCGGTTCATGGTCCAACCGGTCCAACCGGTTGAACCGGCAGGTTCAACCGGATTTAATATTTTTCAAATAAATAATTTTTTAAAAATTTAAAAATAAGTAAAAATAATTTAAAAAAATAAGAAAAAATTAAAAAAAATATAAAATTAAATATTGCAAAGTTATATTGTCTTTATAAGGTCACAAAGTGTCAACTCTATATAAAATTTAATTTTTCAAAGTGCAATTATACAAGGATACTGATAAAATATTATGGGCTGCACATGTGAGTATATATATAAATATATATAAATTCTCACCTAATCCTCACACTCTCCCTAATCCTCACCTAATCCAAGGATTAAGTGAGCTAACCCTCATACCTTTTTACTATAAATAGGGGGAATGAGGAAGTTTGATTTGTACCATTTTCTGAGAAGAAGAGTGAGGGTGAGAGAGAAAGTGGGAGGAAATAGTGGGAAGAAAAATTAGAGGGGTTGTGTTGCTTCTGTTACAGGAGAGAATAAGTTGGTGTTCTCCTTATTAATAGAAAGCTTGTAGCTCCTATTCTTCACTATAGTAAAATTCTTCTACCTTGTCCGTGGTTTTTTTTACCCTAATTTATTTTGGGGTTTTTTCCACGTAAATTCTGTGTCTATCTTTATTGCTGTTATTTTTCAAGTACTTTTGCTGTAGCCCTGCTCTACCAAGTTCCATAATTTCACAACAAATTCACAACAAGTGGTATCAGAGCCAGACTTAGGGTGTGTATATATATCTACTTATTGTATGCTCTGTGGCTGCCACTAATAGTGGATCCTCCACATCAGAAAATAAGTTAGATTATTATTCACCATTTGTAGGAACTGGTTACTGCCCTTGAAGCAGTTCGTGACAGAAGCAATGGCAGCAAAGTATGATTTTGAAAAATTCAATGGGAGTAATTTCTCATTGTGGAAGCTAAAGATGATGGCTATCCTGAGGAAGGATAATTGTTTAGCGGCTATTACTAATAAGCCAGCTGAAGTTAAAGATGACAAGTGGAATGAAATCGACGGTAATGCCGTAGCAAATCTTCATCTCACACTTGCTGATGGAGTTCTATCAAGTATAGCAGAGAAGAAGACGGCGAAGGAGATTTGGGATCACCTCACAAAGCTGTATGAGGCCAAGTCACTCCACAACAAGATTTTCCTTAAGAGAAGACTCTATACCTTGCGTATGGTGGAATCTACTTCAGTGACAGAGCACATGAACACACTGAACACTCTATTTTCCCAACTTGCATCATTGGGACATACAATAGAGTTAAGTGAACGTGCGGAAATTTTATTCCAAAGTCTACCAGATTCTTATGATCAACTCGTCATCAACTTAACAAATAATGTCTCGAAGGACATTCTAGTCTTCGACCACATTGCAGCTGCTATTCTAGAGGAAGAAAGTCGGCGCAAGAACAAGGAAGACAGGTTGGCAAATTCACAACAAGCAGAGGCCTTAATGGTGACGAGAGGAAAGCCAGTAGAACGTGGCCCCAGTGGGAGCTACGGTCATGGTAGATCAAAATCAAGGAGTAAGAAGACTTTCAAGTTCTATCACTGTGGCAAGAAAGGTCACTTGAAGAAAGATTGTTGGAGTCTAAATAAAAGGGATTCCAATCCTCAAGGAAATGTTGCAAATGCTTTAGAAGATGGAAATACCATGGTATGTGAAGTAGCAACAAACACAGGGAAAAGGTTTGCTGATGTTTGGCTTCTAGACTCAGCGGCAACTTTTCATATGACTCCCAGAAAAGAATGGTTCTATCACTACGAAGCTATCTCTGGAGGTTCTGTGTACAGCTGCAACGATCAAGCTCTAAAGATCGTTGGTATTGGCACTATCAAACTGAAGATGTATGACGGAACAAATCGGACTATTCAAGAAGTCCGACATGTGGAGGGACTAACTAAGAACTTGTTGTCTATTGGACAACTTGATGATCTTGGTTACAAAATTGAAGTTCAGAATAAGGTGATGAAGATAATTCAAGGAGCGCTTGTATGTATGAAGGGAGATAAAATAGCTGCAAATTTATACATGCTGAAGGGAGAAACTTTGCAAGAAGGAGAAGCTTCAGTTGCCACAAGTAGTCCAAATAAAAGATGCACAATGACATGGCACAGGAAACTTGGACACATGTCGGAGCAAGGAATGAAGATTCTTGCTGAAAGAAATCTACTTCAAGGTCTCACAAAGGTAACACTACCCTTCTGTGAACATTGCATTGTGAGCAAGCAGCATCGACTGAAGTTCAATACATCTAATTCTAGAAGTAAAATAATTCTAGAATTGGTTCACTCTGATGTGTGGCAAGCACCAGTTACATCTCTGGAAGGAGCAAATTATTTTGGATCATTTGTTGATGACTATTCTAGAAGATGTTGGGTGTACATGTGAGTATATATATAAATATATATAAATTCTCACCTAATCCTCACACTCTCCCTAATCCTCACCTAATCCAAGGATTAGGTGAGCTAACCCTCATACCTTTTTACTATAAATAGGGGGAATGAGGAAGTTTGATTTATACCATTTTCTGAGAAGAAGAGTGAGGGTGAGAGAGAATGTGGGAGGAAATAGTGGGAAGAAAAATTAGAGGGGTTGTGTTGCTTCTGTTACAGGAGAGAATAAGTTGGTGTTCTCCTTGTTAATAGAAAGCTTGTAGCTCCTATTCTTCACTATAGTAAAATTCTTCTACCTTGTCCGTGGTTTTTTTACCCTAATTTATTTTGGGGTTTTTTCCACGTAAATTCTGTGTCTATCTTTATTGATGTTATTTTTCAAGTACTTTTGCTGTAACCCTGCTCTACCAAGTTCTATAATTTCACAACAAATTCACAACAGATACAACCATACAACAAATATTCAAAAATAAATAATTAAATAAAATATAAGTATACAACAACAAAACAACAAAAATAACAATAAAAAATGAAGAATAAAATAAAATAAAAGTATATAATTTTTTTTTTTGTTTTTTGGAACAAATTTAATTTTAAAATTTAAAAAAATAAATAAATTAACTAGCCGGTCCGGTCCAACCGGTTCACCGGTTCACTGGTTGAACCGGTTGAACCGGCCGGTCCGGTTTTTTGTGTTTTATAAGACTAATCGGACCGGTTTACCGACCGGTTCCCGGTTGAATCGGCCGGTCCGGTCCGGTTTTAACAACATTGGACATAAGTGATTGTATTTAATGTGCCCCGTTATCCTCATTCCACAAAACCAATGCTGGTGGTGGAGATGAAAAAGAAAATATAGCAGAGAGTGACCATAATAAGGCAGATCAAGGGAAAGGACTATCCAAGAAAGAGCTAGACAAGAAGTTGTCCCCTCTATCTACATTGGAATCTTCTTTTGACGCTCTTAATGTGAAAAAATTTGATGTCGCCTTCACTATGGATCCTTTATATCATCAAACATCAGCACAATTTGATGAAGGAGGAGCCAAAGGTCTCCTATTGAGCAACCTTGGAGTTTATGGTGGTTGTCGTGTACTTTTTGATTCATTTGAAGTGCTAGAGATTAGAATCACATCTTACAGGCAAGCGGAGCAGTCTGAACTAATTGACCTTTCATTTGATATAGATTACATTACTCAGATGATATATATCACCTGCCTAAAACAAATGATATTTCACCATCTTTAAGGGAAATAACAAATCTATTAAATGAGGAAAAAAGCAGGTTGCCAAATGCATCTTCCATGTCTAAGGAAACAATAATGCAAGAGGAAACCCTGGATAATATTCATAATGAAATCAATGAGAATGCATGTGAATTTGAGTCATGGAACTTTGATCAAGAGGATGATCACACGAGTGTAATTGATGATAACTCCACCAATGCAGAACAATACTTTCCTGATCACCACCAATGCGGAGTACATAAGATATGGGTAAAGAAATAAATAAATAAAAAGAACAGGTCCCACAATGGAAATGAGTAAATATTTATAAGGAGAATATGAGATGCATCATGCATGTAATAAAATGCATGCAATTCACGTGCATTAATATGTACAATCAACGAATGTGCATGGCATATGGTTTGAATATTAATGTATATAGGGACCCACCACTGTAGGTTTCATGTAAAAAAATTTCTTTTCAGGGATAAAAAGTAATATCTATGGTTGGATATCATGTGAACTTTAAAATAATTAAATATGGGGCCTCCATTAAAAAAAAAACATGGGCCTACCATGAAGGAGATACACATGAAAATTGTGGGATAAAAAATAACCACCTAACGTCGTGTCGATGAAAAGACACCATACGATATATCGAATCACAAATGTTATTTATTTTATTTATTTTTATGGATTCTTCTATTCCTAACCGAGGCAAGACTTTATTATTAATTACCCTAGATTAAAATTTTGTGAACCTTCGATTAAGGGTTCGAGTACAAGTAAAGACAAAAAAATTTACGAATTATAATTTTATTATATATTCGTCACCGCTGCTTGTGCCTTATCATTGTGTTGCATGCCGTGCTGCTATATATCTTATTATCGCCTTTTAATTTAAAGTTGCTTTGAAGTAAGCATTTTTATTGTTGCTTCCAAATGAATATTTTTATCATTTCAGCATGAGTTCTTCGGGATTGGCATCGAAAGGTGTGTGTACTTGTCAATAGGGTTTCATTCATAATTTCACGTACAGATCACACGACTTTACTTTACATGGCCCATACACGAGCTACATAATTTGAGCATTTCCTTATTTCATTTTAAGGCTTTTACATATATACTCTTTGTTCTTCATAATATCATTCATTAAAGCTTTGAGAATGCAATAGAACGTGGGCAGAGTTGGGTCTATATTTAAACAGTATCATATGATGGAGTTGCATACATACACCAATATAAAGTCATTGATTGCTTTGCACGCATGGATAAAAACATGGGATAATGCATGGTCTCAAGTAGAGGGGGGCACGGGCCGGTTAACCGGGCCCGGCTATTGTGGAAGACCCGCCGGGCCGGGTTGACCAGGCGGGCCCGCCGGGTCACGATCTTGTGACCCGGACCCGGCCCGGATTAGACAAGAACCCGCCGGTCCGGGCCGGGCCCGCCGGGTCCCCGGCAGGGCTGTGAGACCGCCTGACCCGGCTGGCCGGGCCAAGCCCGCCGGGCTCGGCTGGTTTTAATTAATTTATTAATAATTTAAATACATTTTAAAATAAAAACAAATTTAAATGTTATGGGTGAGAATTGAACTTGGGTCATCCATAACACTAACAAGTTTGGTTACCAACTACCCTATAAAAGTTTTATGTATTTATATTAAAACATTATAAACAAAAAGAATACTTCAAAATAAATTGAAAAAAAATAAGAAATAGTTTAAAACAATTTTAATAAATTGGAAGAATTTCAAACCACTCAAAATAAATTAAAAAAAATAATCAATTACATTAAGTTTGTTTATTTATTGAATTATATAGTTTATATATCCTTTTGAGTTATAAAATTATATTATATGAAAAATCATAGTTATAAAAATGTACTACTTAATATTGAAATTTTACTATCTATTTGTTTGAGAGATTAACATAAAATTTATTGATGATTGACATAAAATATTAGAGAAATAATATTATAACTAATCTTATTAATTGATGATTGAAATTATGTTATATAAAAACTTATTAACATAAAATTTAAAACTCATTAACTTAATGTAAAACAAAAAATAACTAATCTTGTTAATTGGTGAATGAAATAATCAAATAAAACAATACATGTAAATATAAGGAAAATCAATACTAAATTATTATATTATAACTAAAAATTAAAAACACTAGTTATAATAAATATATAGAATTTGATAAGTAAATAGAAGTAAAAAGTAAAAAATTCAAGTAATAAAATAAATTAAAATAATTGGATAAAAAACTTATTAACATAAATTTTAAAACTCATTAACTTAATATAAAAGAAAATAACTAATCTTATTAATTGGTGATTGAAATAATCAAATATAACAATACATGTAAATATAAAGAAAATCAATACTAAATTACTATTTTATAACTAAAAAATTAAAAACATTAGTTATAATAAATATATAGAATTTGATAAGTAAATAGAAGTAAAAATAAAAAATTCAAGTAATAAAATAATTGGATAAAAAACTTATTAACATAAAATTTAAAACTCATTAATTTGAATTTGAATTCAAAGTCATGACTTCATTATAAATTTGTTTAAAAACAAAAATAAATTATTACCAACAAAACCTAGTTCAATTGGTTTCTCAATGAACTTTTCTCCCTGAGGACCAAGGTTCAAAACTTGGAAGTAACAAATTTTAAATTTTTAACACATTAAATTGGATTAAAAAAAAAACAACCCACGGGCCTGCCCGCCGGGTCACGGGTCACTAACAGACCAACCCGTAACCGGACCCGCTACAGTGCGGGCCGGTTATGGGTTACCGGCCTGACCCGCCGGGTCTGCTGATCCGGCGGTTTCTGCCGGGCCGGGCCAAATGACGGCCCGTGCCCCCCTCTGGTCTCAAGTATGTTTAACATATGAAATAGGTGGGCCATCATGAATACTAGCTTAGAGAGGAAGTACTTTATGTTTTAATTGCTTTTGGATAAGTATATATATATCATTTTTATCCCATGTGCATGGTGGGACCACTCTTTTAAAACTTCTTTATCCACGTGAGTATACCTGCATAGAGGCTTTTAATTCTTTCCTTTTTTTTATTTTTTATTATTTTTAGCAATACTGATTGAAATGAGTCAAAGCTTCCAATTAAGCCTGATAGTAGAAGTGAATTTTCTAAGGAACTCCACGATTATTGCCTACAAGATCATCTGATCTAAATAAAGAGATTTCTTTTTTAATATATTTAATTAAATATCTAGCATAAGATAAATGAATTAAATATGGAAGTGTTCTTTACTTCGTCAGCATGTCCTTGAGTTTAATTCTTCAAATGTAAGACACTCTGGCCGCCAAAGTTAAGCAAGAGAAAGGACACCACTTGATATAAAGCCTGAAAAAATAAATTTCTCCACATGATATTTGTTTTAAGTGATTTCCTTCAATCACAGTAAAGTTTTTATTTTCTTTTTATATAAAATTCACTTGTTACAGAAAAAACCAAGCGTGTTAATGCTTGTTTCTAGTAATTATCATCACAAATGTTCCGTATTCCTAAATTCAATCTTCCTGTATCAATATTTTTTTTTTTCGGCTTTTTGTAAATATTGATAACTTGGGTAAACTCTTGCAATTCTCACGCTCACATTTGCATGATTCTTTTACCAATAATCGTGTTAATTGTACTTGGTAAGATTTTTAGTTCAAAATTCATTAAAAGCAATAATTGTAACGGGTCGACGTTAATTGTGAATATGGGTTCATAGCCCAAACCCTTCATCCTGGCTGAAAGTGTATGGGTTGGATGATTAAATTGCAGCCCATGCACACACCCTAATCTATATAGCACTTATCCCTTTTGTTAAAAAAAATCTAAAACATAATATTTTTAAAAAAAATATTATCAAAAATTTATTATTTGATTTATTAATATTTTATAAATTATTTTATGTAGTATTTTTAAAATATCTTTGTTTTATTTTTTTTTTGCAAATTAATTTATATAATATATAAAATTATATTTTTAGTAGAATTTTTGTAAAAATTTGTTGTTTGACATCTTATTTTTATAAAATAAACTATAAATTAACACATAAATAATTTTTAAAAAATTAGTAAAATTTTAATTAATTAATTAAAAAAATTTTAATTCGCCCCCCTAACCCATAATTTTTGACTCCGTCACTGGTTGGCATCATGGCAACAAATTCACCATAGTCAATGCAACTATCATTGTCCTGATCAACCTCTTTGATAATATCTTCAAGAGAAAGGTCTTCCATATTTTGTTCTTCACAAACTTATAGAAGCTCATCAACTACAACGTAAAACACTTCTATTCTCATCAAGATATGAAAATGTTGCTGCCAAATGCTCCTCTAGACTTCCATAGTTTTGGTAATTTTAACTTTTAGGACTTTTGGAGATTCCAGCATGAGTGGTACTTCAGTCTGGCCCATCTTTAAAAGCATGCATGTAACTTGTGCTGCTTGATCACGTTCAAGCTGCTCCATAAGAGGATATAAACTTTTGTCAAGCATCATTTGCTGCATGTCAAAGTTTGCGTTGGTGCTGATTAAAGATGTTGAAGAAGAGTTTCTCATGTTGAAGATCAGTCCAAGAGGAATCCATAAGCTACGTGTATGGTCCATTTATATTATGTTTAGAACTTTACTGTGTTGTTTGAAAAGTAAAACATGTTGAAGAGTTTCTCAAATTTGAAAAGGAAAAGGATGTACTGAAGAAGAGGCTAGAAGAGGGGAATATATGTAACAAAATATAAGAAGAACTCAAAGTGGGATGAAGTAGTGGTGATGGTTTTAGAGTTGTGAAAGCTTGCTCTGTTATTTTCCAGTGTTTTCTTCACCTTGTTAGACTCGTTGATTGGTTATGTGCTGCAGGTTAAGTCTTCACCTTATTCTAGTTTAAGATGACTTCAAGCAGTAGTTCTTCCAGTTTTTCTTAACCATCAGTACCACAGTTTAATGGAGAAGACTATGACCATTGGAACATCATGATGAAGACCTTATTTAGGTTCAATGGGCTGTGGGAAGTTGTAGAAAAAGGGTTTTCTGAGGAAGAAGGCAAGATTGTTGAAAATAAACAAAAAGATGCTAATGGTTTGTTTCTCATCCAACAAGCAGTACATCGGTCTTTGTTCTCTAGAATTGCTGCAGCCAACACAGCTAAAGAAGCATGGAATACTCTCAAAACTCAATTTCAAGGAAGTCCTAGGATCATGGCTTTGAGAATTCAAGCTTTGAGGCAATCCTTTGAAAATTTGCATAGAAATGAGAATGAAACTGTTCAAGTTTACATTGCAAGGTGAATGCTCTTGTTAATCAAATGAGAAGTTTGGGAGATGAAATATCTGAATCACTTATTGCTGGGAAGGTCCTGAGAAGTTTAGGACCAAAATATAACTTTGTTGTTGCAGCTATTGGTGAATCTAAGGATCTCATAAAGCTCACCATGGATGAATTAGCAGGTTCTCTTCAAGCCCATGAAGCCCTGTTATTAAGCCAAGATGATACTCCTACTGAGAAGGTACTTGTGATTAATTCAGAAGAAGAGGCTCATGTTATGAGAGGAAAGTCAGCTGTTAATCAGAATTGGTATTCCAATCGTGGTAGAGGGAGAACTTTCTTTACAGGAAGAGGAAGGAGTTATAGTAGAGGAAGGGGCAGGTTTAGTGGTGATGCATTTGATGAAGGAATTCAAAGTAGCAGCTGTGTTGATCAAAGAAGTCAGGTATTCAATCATAGACCTACAAGAGGTAACTTAAGAAATGTCCAATGTTATCACTGCAAAAAATTTGGCCATATACAGTCTAATTGTTGGTTTAGGGATAAAGACTCTGACTAGAGTGTAGATACTTCATCAGAGAAGAACTCAAGTAATGAAGAGAATTTATTTATGGTTCACTATGGAGATGAAGCTCTAGCTCAGACAGTATGGTTAGTTGATAGTGGTTGCTCCAATCATATGTCAGAAGCAAAGGAGTTGTTCAGAACTCTTGATAAATCAGTGAAGCATAATGTTTTGGGTGACAATAAAGAAGTTCAAATTGCTGGTTGTGGTACAGTTGCTCTACACACACACGATGGAAAGATCAAACTTATAAACAATGTCCAATGTGTTCCTTCTTTGGCTCATAACCTACTTAGTGTGGGTCAATTGGTGACTGTTGGGTTCACAGTTTTATTTGAGAAGGATTCATGTATTATCAAGGATACTAAATCTGGTACACAGTTGGTGAACATTCACCGTACCAAAAATAACATGTATCCTGTGGAGATCTCTAGTATAGAGTGGGCTAATCTAGTTCAACAACATGACAAAAATTCATTACTTTGGCATGAACGTTATGGGCATTTGAATTTTCAAAGCATACAAGTGTTGAAGAATAAGGTGATGGTGCATGGCTTGCCTACTCTAAAGCAATTGTATCATTGTGAAGTATGTATTCTTAGAAAACAAACTAGATGCCCATTCACTGCAGGACATGCTTAGAGAGCAAAGGAAAAGCTGCAGTTGATTCATGCAGACTTATGTGGACCGATGCAATCTGAATCATTAGGAGGAAGTAAATATTTCTTATTCTTTGTAGATGATTACACTCGCATGTGTTGGACCTATTTCCTCAAGTGTAAGTCTGAAACTTTTGAATTTTTTTGAAGCTTTCATGCCTTGGTAGAGAGACAATCTGGTTGCAAATTGAAGACCTTGAGAACAGATCGTGGAGGCGAGTTTATCTCAAAAGAATTTAGAGAATACTGTAACAAGCTTGGCATTCATAGAGAATTCATAGCCCCATATACCCCTTAACAAAATGGCATTGCAGAGAGGAAAAATCGTACACTTGTTGAAAGAGCTAGGAGTTTGTTAAAGAGCAAAGGCCTACCAAACTCATTCTGGGCTGAGGCTGTTGCAACAGTAGCATACTTGTCCAATATATCTCCTACACGGGTTGTATTAAACAAGACACCATATGAAGCTTGGAGAGGAACAAAGCCTACTGTAAGTCATTTAAAAATTTTCGGTTGCATTGCTTTTTCTCATATACCATCACATTTACCGCAAAAACTAGATTCTAGAGCAAACAAATGCATCTTCATTGGTTATTGTAGTGACTCAAAAGCATATAGATTATATCATCCTAGTTCAAGGAAAATTATCGTTAGTAGAGATGTAACATTTATTAAAGATGCATGCTGGGATTGGCAATCAAATGAGAATACAACTCAAAGTGTTGTGTTGGAAGGTTTTCTTAATGGTACAACAACATTTGCAACTCAAAATAATCTCACTTCACAGGCAAGGGAGGACAACAGTGAAAACTCAGCTACTACCACTCAATCCAATGCAACAACTAGTATTCAAGATAGTTCCATAGATATCTCACCTATACGTAAGGTGAGGGATCTTAAAGATATCTATGAGAATTGTTCATTTGCATTGAATGTGTTGGATCCTGTAACATTTGAAGAAGCTCATAAGTTTCCTGTTTGGAGAGATGCTATGAAGGAGGAGATGGAGGCAATTAAAAAAAAAATGAAACATGGGTTTTAACTGAAATACCACCTGACAAGAAGATAGTAGGTTTGAAATGGATTTATAAAACTAAGTACAAGCAAAATGGAGAGGTACAAAGGCATAAAGCACGCCTAGTAGCAAAAGGGTATATTTAGGAGTATGGTGTTGATTTTGAAGAGGTCTTCTCACCTGTTGCAAGAATGGATACAATTAGAATGTTGCTAGCTTTGGCAGCACAAAGGGGGTGGAAAGTGTTTCATTTGGATGTGAAGTCAGCTTTTTTAAATGGCGAAATTCAAGAAGATGTTTATGTCCAACATCCCAGAGGTTTTGAAGTCCCTGGAAGTGAATACAAGGTTTATAAATTAAAGAAAGCACTATATAGATTGAAATAGGCCCCTAGAGCCTGGTACGCTAAAGTTGATAACTATTTTATTTCACAAGGGTTTTTGAAGAATGCGAGTGAACACACTCTGTATAAGAAGATGAGCAATGAAGGAGAAACATTACTGGTGTGCATTTATGTAAATGACATACTTTGCATGAGTTCATCCTTGCATATGGTGACTGAGTTCAAAGAAGATATGAAAAGGAGATTTGAAATGAGTGACTTGGGACAGCTGAATTATTTTCTTGGACAAGAAGTGAAGCAAGATGAGTTTGGAATACATGTTTCACAAAATAGATATACAGAAAACTTATTGAAAGAGTACAATTTGTTAAATTCCAAACCAGTTCTTACACCTTTGAACACAAATGAAAAATTGCAAGCTGCTGACTCTTCAGGTTTTACAGATGCTGTAAAGTATAGAAGGTTAATTGGGTAATTGATGTACTTAACCCACTCCAGACCTGATATTACATTTGCTGTGAATTTACTGTCAAGGTTTATAAATAAACCTACAAAGCATCATTTGGGTGTTGCTAAACGAGTTCTCAGATACTTAGCAGGATCTACTAAATTGGGCATCTGGTATCAAAGAGGTGATTGTTCCAAGCTTCATTGCTATTGTGACAGTGATTGGGTGGTAGTTTGGATGACAAGAAAAGCACTACAGGTGCATTTTTCAGTTTTGGATCAGGTCCAGTCAGTTGGATATCCAAGAAACAAGATGTGATAGCTCTTTCCATAACAGAAGCTGAATATATGGCCTTATGCACCACTGCATGTCATGGAGTTTGGCTTAACAGAATTTTATCTGAGTGCGACTTAAGGCAACAAGATGATATGACTATTTGGTGTGACAACAGCTCATGTATTTCCATTGCTAAGAATCCAGTCTTGCATTCAAGAACAAAACACATTGATATAAAATATCATTTTATTAGAGCACTGGTATATATATATATATATATATTATGTTTAGAACTTTACTCTGTTTGTTTGAAAAGTAAAACATGTATATAAAGCTAGTAGTTGAAGTGACTTAAAGTGAGCTGTAATGCAGTATGGTAAAAAGGAAAAAGGTGTACTGAAGAAGAGGCTAGAAGAGGGGAATATATGTAACAAAATATAAGAAGAACTCAGAGTGTGATGAAGTAGTGGTGGTGGTTTTAGAGTTATGAAAGCTTGCTCTATTATTTTCCTGTGTTTTCTTCACCTTGTTAGACTCGTTGATTGGTTCTGTGCTGCAAGTTAAGTCTTCACTTCAGTCTGGCCCATCTTCAAAAGCATGCATGTAACTTTTGCTGCTTCATCACGTTCAAGCTGCTCCATGAGAGGATATAAACTTTTGTCAAGCATCATTTGCTGCATGTCAAAGTTTGCGTTTGCAAGTGCTAATGCCAATGGACTATAAAATGCCACCAAAAGCCATCATCTTTAATTGCTCTTGTTTTCTTGGAGACAATGAATTTTTTTTTTTTTTTGGCAATTGGATTAACACCAGCTTTGCTACCAAGGTTGTGGGCTTGAATACGGACCGGCGGCATTATTCACATTCTCTAGCTACGTCTTCTCTGGTGGCAGCGGAGACATTCACATTATTGTCCTACCGGCATCATTGTTGGCACTGTGTTGCATCCTTACGAATGATCTCTTGCATAAACATTGCATTGCTCTTATCATCAACAACTTCAGCCGTTAAATGTTTATTGGACTGATCAGATCGGCTCGTGCTGGGCAAAGAAAGAGTGAAAGAAGTCTCTAGATCATCAATCGCCTACATGGAAACGATGAGTTCCAGCAGCACCACAGGGCAATAGATCAAAGATCCACTTTTATTGTTATTCGAAATCACTTAGCTTCAACTTGGACGGTCTGCCGGGAATTTCACCGTGATTCATCCGCTTAGCCGGCCACCCAGCCTTGTCTTTATCAATGAAACCCTAATCTATCCCAGAATCAGCGTCGACGATGACGGAGCTGGATAAGATCCGCTTCAGCGTAGGGTTCGGTTGATTTTTTAATCACGTTGTTGATTTGGCCAAAGAACAGCCACACGATCAACCCCCACAAGTTGTGGAACCGAGCATGAATGCGGACGATGGGTGAGTCCTCATCAAGGTAAATAGCCAGTGCTCCATGTCCGGTGAGAGGGAGGAGGCTTGGGAGCTTTGAGTGGACGGCCAGAGTTGGGAGGCGAGCGAGGGATATTCCACCCTCGCTAGCGCTAGCAACGACACTGAGCAACGATAACGGTAACAGTGACAAACAACGGCAACAATGGAGATGTCAGCAATGGCGGTGACGACCACTTTCCAAGGGAAAGCAGCAATGAAAGGGAGGCGGACGAGGGATTTTTGAATCAACGGGCAGTGAGGGATATTCCACCCTCACTGGCATTGACAACGGTGGCGAGTAATCTAGACGACGAGCACAACGACTATCATTTTTTTTTTTTTTTTGTATATATATATATATATATATATATATATATATATATATATATATATATATAGTAAAGAGAATAGCATTCTTCTTCCGATCTCCTTTTTCTTCTTCTCTTGTTTCCTTTCTCCGATCTTTCTCTCCCTATCTTTCTTTCGCTCCTTCCCCTGTGTTCAGCTGGCCTCTTCTTTTTAAAGCCTCTCCACCGTGCCGGTGCCGTGGTTAACCATGGGTCATTATGTTGGTGATGGGGGTGGTTGTGTTGATCATGGGTGGGTTGCGTTGATTGTGGGGAACACGAGGCGATTATTTTTATTTCTATTTTTTTTATTTTTTTATTTTTTTAACATTTATTTTAATATTATTTATTTAGTTGTTATTATTATTTTATTATTTTTTAATTTAACTATTTTCGTTTATTATTATTATTTATTATTTATTATTTATATTTGTTATTATATATATATATATATATATATATATATATATATATATATATATAATTTAATAATACCTTTTTTTATCTTATTAGTATTAATTTATTGTTATTATTATATTATTTATTTATTTTATTTATTTTTGATTGATCGTGGGGCAACCACGCCCCGCCCCGCGTCCCCACGTTCTATTTAATTTATTTATATATTATTATATTTCTTTATTTCTTTATTTATTTTATATTCATTTGATTATTTTATATTTGACTTTTTATTATCCTAATCTGATTTGGATTATTATTATAATTATTATATTATATTATATATATAAGTTTTTGTATTTTTTATATTTATTATTATTATTTTTTATTTTTTTCTCGTGATTTGCATTCACAAATAATTTTGAGATTTGAATATTTTAGATCGCTTCGAGATCTATTCTCTCAACTGATCCTAAGATTTGAATATTTAGATCACTTTGAGATCTAACCTTTTGGTTGATCTTGAGATTTGAATATTTAGATCGCCTCGAAATTTGTGCTCTCGGCTGATTCGAAAATTTGAATTTTTTAGATCGCCTCGAGATCGGTGCTCATGGCTGATCTTGCGATTTATATGTTTTAGATCGCCTCGAGATGTGTGCTCTCGACAGATCTTAAGATTTGAATATTTTAGATCTCCTCAAGATTGGTGCTCTTAGCTAATCGGAGATTTGAATATTTTTATATCGCCTCGAAATCAGTACTTTTGGCTTATTTTGAGATTTAAATATTTTATAATTTTGATTTCGATTTAAATTAGGATATGTATCTTTTTTTTTATATATATATATAAACAAAAAATGAATACATGTGATGCCATGCATGGGCTATCATTCGTTAAAGAGAAGAATTTTCAAAAGAGTGGTCCCACCATCACATGGGAATAATGAAATTAAATAATGAGCATGAACTATGAGGTTAGTTTTTGTAGAAATAAAATCCAAACATTATGCATGGAGAATATGATAAGAGCATAGGAGCATCCACGGACTTGAAATGATGAATTTTTAAGGTATGCCTCGAGATTCATGCTAGGCTTATAAACCCCACAAGAATACTCATTTCCAGGAAGAGTCAATTAATTTTAGAAGATATACAAATTTCAAGGTGATCATGAGATATATATATCTCAAGACAACAACAAGGCATGCAACGTGATGACGAAGCACATGCAACAACTATTATGTGACAAAATATATATAAAAAAAAAAAACAAAACCAAACAGCCAACTCAAGATTCAAAGATATGAAAGAGTCAAGATTTGGAGGTTTATATAAATCGACAATTGAATTCAGCAGTCTCAAAGCATCAAAAGTCAAAGACCCAAAGAGTTTCACAAGTCAAGACTTGAAGGAAGCTTCATAAGCATAAAAGCCGAAGCTAATGGAAAGTCAAAATCAAGTTCATAATTCATCAACATAGAGAATTCATAATTTCAAAATCAAATCAAACTCAAGATGCAAATCAAACCCAAAATGCAAAATGTCCAAAACACAAGTTTAGACATAAGCTAGTGATTTCAAATTCCTTGTATTTTCAATGAGTAAATGAATTCATATTTATTGAAATGAATGAAATTGATTATTACAACTTGTTTCCTTGTTCACATTTATTTTTTAACCGGAGGTTCCTACAACAATGTTCAAGGTAATTAACACTAAGGGCTTGCCCCTAATGGAAGTCATGAACTCATAATCTCTTGATGTCAAATAAAATTAAAAATTGATTTGTGATCCATTATTTTTAGCCGGTCAACCATAATTAAAGGCCAGGTGAGAAAAAAGGAGCCCACAGTTACAAATAAATATGTAGATTTAATAATTGAAGCTATGTGCCAAATTATTGAAGTACAAAATTAAATACACTTTAATGAATGATTTCTTAACTGTCCTCATTAACCAAACTCACACTACACAAAAAAAGTGCTTGTGAGGCGGTTTTCAAAACCTATAGAGGCGGTTATAAACCGCCTCTATAGGTATAACGTTGGTTTTTTCACCCGCCTCTAAACCGCCTCGTATGAAGCCGGTTCTAGAGCCGATTTGTACCAACTGTTGGGGTAAGTTTTATCTACGGAAGTGGTTTTTAATAACAAGCATAGAGGCGGTTAAAACTGCCTCTTAAAATTATAAGTGGTAGAGACGATTATAACCGCCTCTATAGCTACTAAGCTTCATTCATCCTCAATAGTTTTAGAGGCGGTTATAACCGCCTCTATAGCTACTAAGCTTTCATCATCAATAGTTTTAGAGGCGGTTATAACCGCCTCTATAGCTACTAAGTTTCATTCATCCTCAATAGTTTTAGAGGCGGTTATAACTGCCTCTATAGCTAATAATTTCTTACATGTTTTAGAGACGGTTATAACCGCCTCTATAACTAATAATTTCTTACATGTTCATACTTTTAGAAGCGGTTATAACCACCTCTAAATTTGTTTATTAATTGAATTAAATTTTAATTTATTTTCCTACTAATAATAAATAAATTTGTTTAACATATAAATATATAATTACTAAGAAACATCATGTGATTCTCAACCCAAATGGGAAAAAACCCTTTATAAATCCACTGCTAAAAATTAAAAATAGTGTAATGGAAACATATTATTTCTGAGGTGCTTAAGCATGTAAATATAAAGTACACAAGCATAAGAATAGCATTAAGGGCTTATGAGTTTCATATTCAAATTGGCCTATCCTAAGGTTATAAACTTAAAAGCATTAATAACTAGATGTGCTCATCACCACTGCATCACATAAATTATAATGCCATTTTTTGTTCCACTTATTCTAATAGATTAACTTAAGTGCATATAAGCAGTCAACCACATCAAATCATAATATTCGGCTTACCAGTTCATTTTGATTTTGCAGGGCTTCAACCAGCATCTTTTTAAAAAGTTCTCCTTTTAAGAACACCATCCAACGCAAAAATCAGAAAGACTGATTAGATCCACAACATCAAGATACTGAAAAAACAAAAAGTAAAAGGAAATAATTCAAAATTATTAAAAATAAAAATAAAAACAAAAAACAAGAACAACATACAAACTCTTAAAACTAATACAATCAAAACAAGAGAGTAATCATCCTTCTTGTTTTTCTTATCACCAGTTCCCCAATTCTATCCACAAAATTCAGAACAAGGAATCAATGATGCAAACTACTAATCATTCACAATAAATAGAAGATAAAAAAGAATCAAATGAAGCACAGAATGGTAGCTGTTAGCATAGCATACTCACATATGCATATTTCCTGTGGTTGTGGAAGGTGGGAGGAGCTCAAACTTGTCAGAGATGGTTTGATGTGAAGGATAAAAATAAAAGTTTAAGTGTTAACATCAAAAACCTCTACCAATGGTCATAAATAACAATCTTTTTATGTAAAACATTAGCAAGAGGGCAAAGGTTTAATGATTTAATCAAGACTCATGGACTTTATCACTAACATCAAGAACCTACACTTTTAAAACTCCAACCATTCAGAAAGAGGCCTGAGGATTGACTAAATTCATGAAATGTATCTACTAAATATCAAGAACCAATGAGATCCTTCCTCTAAAACTCTGACCATACAGAAAAAGGCTCATTAGTTGGCTATAATTCATACAATGCATCTACTAAACACCAAGAACCTACAACAATGCTTCCTCTAAAACTCCAACCATTTAGAAAGAGACCCAAGAATTGATTACAATTAAAACTACTAACGCTCATGAGAAGCAATCATGTCCTTTACAGCATCCAAAAATTCATCAAGAGGCCCAATATTTGAATATGGTTCATGGAACATATTTATGGTTGTTCAAGGCTTTAGAAACCCATCTTTGTGATTTTATTTGTTCTTTTAATGCTAGGATTGCATTCTATTATTTGACAGAGAATAGAAAGCTTTGCTTCTCAAACTTCAAATTTTGATGATACCTCAAGCCTAGAATTTAGAAGAAAGTAAATATGCTAGAAAACAAATCAAAATGGGAATCTTGGTCATCAACATTGAATCACTAAAAGAGATTTCTGTTGCATTTATAAGAACATTTCATTTGAAGATAGTGCATGCCAAAAGATGAACCAACATGATGAACTCTAGGTAAAAACAAGCTAAGTCCATTAGTTTAAGAAGTCACAGCCTCAAAAGAGGTCATACTAAACTGTTAACCAGGTGATAAATATATGAAGATAATAACTAAACTAAAATGAACATTATGAAATTCAAGAGAAGCATACTTGTGACCAAGGATCAAAACGAAGTTGGAAACCATGGTCTGGGAATGCGATAACAATATCCAGTTTTAAACGTTCCTGCAAGAAATATGAAAAAATAATGAAAACTTTATGATGAAATAATTCCTTCATGGTCATTTGCATATGCATCGCAATAAATTAATGAAACAAAATAAAGAGTAGTTATTCAAAGGTTTCGAAAATATTTTCATTGCCTTCATGATCATGAATTAGTGGTGAAAAAGTAATTCTATAGCTGATTTTTTTTCTTTTTTTGTGGTCAAATCAACAATAGACTAAAAGTGGTTGGCTCAACAATAAAGATTGATAAGTATTGTGGAATTTCCAAACCATATTAACCACTTCTAACCTCATTAAGATTCTTCACATGAACCACATCATAGATGCTGGGCTGGTGTTCTATTTGAGCAAAGGCATCACAGATGGGCATTCCTGCAACAAAAAGAATATTGATGTCAATTAAACAAGCAAGAAGTCGGAAGAGTTATACAAATGACTTCCTAAGCACTTTGCAACACCAATGCTTTGCCCACCTTATCACATATAAAGGTTAAATCTCCTCAATCATTAAATGCAACTTCGAACTGACAGCTTCTAAAGCTTTTTGCATAAATAATTTTTTGTTTTTTCATATCCTCTTTGAGCAAACACAAATAAATATATCAATAATAGAAGGCATGTACCAGGCCAAGAATAACAACATAAACAATGGTTTCATTATTTTCCATGATTCACACATGACAAAGATAGAGCATTGACACGCCCCTTGCGTGTGTACCCCGCAAGTGCACAGGTTGTCCAAGTAATAAAATACCCTGGTGAGTGGGTAGTCGTATCCACAAGGAATAGTGTTCAGAAACAAACGTTATCACTATTTTAGCTATAAATGGAATCGATGATAGGAGAATTCAGTACGTAGATATATATATATATAAGAAAGTAAAAGAGTGCAAAAAAGGGAAATAAAGGTAGGAGAGGTAATCGATATAAAGATGGGGTACCCGGACAAAGCTCCCCCTAAGACTAATGCTTCTAGTGCAAGACTAGTATTATACCCTCTAATTGATGTCTAATTGAGTCGAGGGTATCCTTAAACACACGGTCCCAAACCTAAGGTCAACCGTGACTGACCCCAACACTATGCCCCGGCATTAGGATTCACTATGACTCTTGACTCTCGTTGACCTGTCAACTAAGCCCTAGAGGAGTATATCTACCTAAGCCTCACACTACGTGGTATTGCATTAAGTTCTAGGGACTCCTAGTGGTAAAACCTGTTCCTATGTGTAGTTCTAACCCTTTGGTCCAGGTAGAAGAACCCTAGTCTAGATTAAGCCCCAGTGCGTAGAATTCACTTCAACCCTTCACTCTGTTGATTGCTCAACTAAGCCCCAGGGGAGTTTATCTACCTAGCACTTCACTCTATCTCGACCGCTAATGAATCAAGAAAACGGAGGTAGGGAGAAACCACACCGAAGGGGAAAGGGGTACATCGCTACCTCACAACTCTCCCTCTCAACCCTCTCCAACCTTGTGTAGTCTAATCCTATAGAGGTTGTCACACCCTCAAAGGATAACTTAATAAATTCTCAACCCTAGTGTCACGGCTAAGGGAAAATCTCATACAATCGGCATGCAAGATTGGAACTCAATAATAGAACATTAAATTAAGAAAGCATAATAAAAGTCATAGAAACAATATCATCCTAGGGTTTACAAGTCCGAATACCCACTAGGGTTTAGCTCTCCATGGAGCAATACAAAGTCAATAAATAGTTTAAGAACATATGCATGAAAACCATAAAGAAAACCCCCTTGTAGATCGTATCGATGGTCTTGTGTAGTCGCGTGTCTTCTCCAACGAATCCCTTGTCAAGCCTAAGGCACACCTCGACAAATCAATGCCGATGAGAGCTTCCCCAATAGCTTTCTTACAAAGGATGTCGATGTCGATGCCGTTTAATCGCCTCCAAAGACCTCCAAGAACCTCTCCAAACCCTAGCCGAAATCCCCCCAAAAGATATCCAAGTGATAGAAGGGGAGGGTCCCCCAAATAGATCTGAAAACGGGCTATTTATAGGCTGAAATCGGGCTGAAATCGGAGTTCCACACGCCCCTGTGTTAATTCCACACGGCCCTGTGTAAAACCAGGAATTCCACACGGCCGTGTGGAAATTCGGTTTTGTTGATTTTCGGCGAACTATGAACAGTGTTTTTGCTACAGTACTTTTGCTGCAGTACACGGCCGTGTGGAATTTCCGCACGCCCGTGTGAATTCTCTGAAATCCTGATTTTCGGCAAAAGTGAACAGTAGCTTGCTACAGTGTTTATACTACAGTAGTTTTGCTACAGTACTTCGCCGAAATGCTCCCGAATTCATCGTTCTTCATCGAGGCCATTGAATTGGGCACACAATCAATGGTAGATTATGTCGATTACTTCATTTATCTTCATCGGCGAAGTTCTCCAATGCCACACGAGTTATAGACTTTTGTGAATGTGACTGCTCTTGTGCCCCTCCAATGGAGGTTGGCACACACCCACAAGTCTAAACTCGTGCCTTGTTCCTTGCTTTGTCCGAGAACTCCTCAACAATGGCGAACATAACCTATTCTTGCTTCTTTTTCTCTAAATCTTCTCCACAACCCTTCAATGCATAAAAGAACACAAATACACACTAATTAGTGATTAAATCTGAGAAAAGTAATGCTCAATGTAAGATAATAATACTTCGTATTACTATAACATAAGCACTTATCAAGCATAAAACTGTGTGGTCGTACATTGGACAAATCAAGAGACCTTATGTCTCTGAAATCAACAAATATTATAATTTCATAATGGTAATAAATTGACATTTGTATAAGATTGCAGACCATGTGCATAATGCATTTTCTCACTGCCTTGCAAATCCCTCTCAACCGTTGATCACTTTTCTAGGTAATAAAATTCTAAATAATACAGAGTACAAATAACAACTAGGTGGTCAGTTTCAGAAACCAGGACCCAAAAAACAAGGTCATTGGCCAGCCATCAAATAACCAGCAATCACTCAATGCAATTAGTGAATCATTTAATCATTGATCCATCTTCCATACAAACCAATAATAAATAAATAAATAAATAAAGACTACAAAGAAAGCCAACAGCTAGACTTGCCTACTCCAGAATTAAAAACCCCAATAAAAAAGTTCAATCCCAAGCCATCAGAGAACCAACCAAACATCACTAAAACACTTGAAACATTCTTTGGGACATTCAATCCTTCCAAGACCATGAATCATACAACCATTAATCTCTTCAATGTAATCAAAGCAAAAGCAAATACATAGAACAATCAGATGACCTAATTCATCATCCCAAACCTTGATTGGAAAAACAAAAAGGGGGCAATCTCAACCAATCAAACGCCAAAACCATCATCTAAACAAATCAAAACACGAACAAAAAACAACCATATGGAGAAAATAAGAATTAAACAAAAAGGATAAGCGATGCAAATAGGAGAAATACCGATGGTGAAGGGACCGATGCCGAGGCCAGGGTGAAGGTCAAGGGTAACGGCACCCAAAGCTGTGCCCTCACACCTCCGCCTCGCCACCGGCATCGCCACTGATCACTGATGTTGCAGAAGCGGCTGCATCACGAGCTACTCGTTTTCTCCTTTTATCTCGATCCTTCTCATACAACACCTCTCTGTTTTGAGTTTTCCTTGCGACCTTTGCTTACCCTCTTTTTATACAAAATCGAATCGTTTGGGTTATGGAAATATTTTATTTAGGGCATTTAAAACAAATATATTATTGTATAAGTAACTAATATTTTATCTAGTGATCTCACCAACAAAGCCAAAGACAGCGGACTCCGAGGAGGGCCTTGCTGTAAGAAGCCAAGCATCCTTACCGCAAAGCCAAACACCGGTGCCACCAAGCATGTTGATCTCAGAGACGAGGCTCTTGTTGATCTTCCCAGCAAGAACCATCTCCACAACCTCCATAGTGTGAGCATCTGTGACGCGAAGGCCGTTGTGGAACTTGGGCTCGTGGCCAGTACGGAGGAGCCAAGCGTTGATCTCCGGTCCACCGCCATGGACAAGAACAAGGTGAAGGCCGACGCAAGAGAGGAGAACCAGGTCGGATAGGACGTTGCGCTGGAGGGCGGCAGACTTTATGGCGGCACCGCCATACTTCACGATGATGGTTTTGCCCGAAATCTCTGGATGAAGAGTAGGGATTCGGAGAGAATGTCAACCCGGGTCTGCGCCGGCGTCGGAGGTGATGCAGTGGAGGCGATGATAGGTGGCAATGGAGGGATGGAGGATTTGAGGGGATGGAGATGTAAGGGCTTGAGAGGAAGCGCTTTAGGGTTAGGATTAGGGTTAGGGTTTGGAGAGGAGAAGAAAGGATGGTGGCTGGGTTTGTCGGGAGTTAGGGCGAGAGAGAAAACTGGGTTTCTCGGTTGGGGAATTGGGATGTACACGAGAGAGAGGGGGAGAGGCTTTTTAATTATTTTTTTAAAATAAAATTAATATAGAGGGGTTTAAATAAACTGGCTCTAAAAATATGAAAAAAAATTCTATTTTATTGTAGAGGTGGTTTTTTAAAACCCCTCTATTTAACTACCTCTAAAGTTCAAAATTGGTGTAGTGTCACGTTAAGAAATAAATTAGTAATTAGACCAATCTCATATAATGTATGAAGTAATATTTATGATACTGAAAGTCTTGGTAGTTCTGAAATTAGGCATATTGCATAACCAAAATGAAGAAAATAAATAATAGTTCATAACCAAAGAAGAGCAATTCCCCTCATGCATTAGAAAACAATAATAACAAAGATGTGATGATTAAAACAAAGTGGAAATGAAACCTATCACCCTTTTGATGATCAGACCCTTCCGTGAACTCCGGTGAGCTCCATCAACCTAAAAGAAGTTTAGGTTATTAGATAACAATAAAAAGATAAAAAAAATAGAATAACGGATCATTCAGTCCATCAAGAAAAACCAAACATAAATATTGGAGAATGTTGGACTCTCACCTTACTTCCTTCAAGTCCGGCGATGAGCTCCGGCGATTGACGGAGAAACTCAACTAATCTAAAAAAGATAATTTAAAAGATTAACAAATAGAACAACAAATCATTCAGTCTGCCAAGAAAAACAAAGCAGAAAGATCAGAGAATGCCACCCTCACCCTTCCTATGATCGGGCCCTTCCTTCAACTTCGACGAGCTCCGGTGACCCTCGAAGAAGCCGAGGGGAAAACAACCCGAGAGAGCCTAAGGCCGAGATCGAAGCGGCGGGTCAAGATGGAATTCACCCAATCCGTGTTTTACAACGGCGATGCAAACCCTAGGGTTCAATAAGGGTTGGGTATTTTGGTCTCAAGGGCATTTTGGTCTTTTTCACATTCTGAATTGGGCCAGTCCGCCCAATTGGTGGCGATTGTCAATGCCTCGCACACTTCTCTCCCACTCCTTCCACACTACTCTCCCACTCTCATTGATTCATACCTAAACAAGAGTATATACCCATTCCTCCCTCACTCCCACTCCACACCTAACAACCAAACATGCTCTAAGTGAAGGCCTGGTTGGGTTAATTACAAATACTATGTGGAGTATTGAGAATGTAATTCGAAATGGATATCTACATTAGCTGGAAAGAATGTTAAAAGAAAAGTTCCCCCAGACCATGCTTAAGGCTGTGCCAAACATCGAGTCACAAATGAAACTCTTTAATTAGAAGTAAAACCACTATTATCGCTAATTTATTGTGTATTAGGGCCTTTGCTTGAAACCATGAAAATAACACTATCTAGCGTGAAAAATGCGCAAATGATGAATATGCTATGGTAATATAATTATATTACCAAATGTTGGAAGAAATTTGATATGGTATTTTCCTTATTAACTTTTCTTTTGTAATACAATACACAATCACAAGGAGGCAGTTGATTTTTATCGGAAATAATTTTCCTTTTTTTAATAATTTTGCCCCAGTTTTTACAAAGTATTAAGTGCATGGAAATGCAAGGGGTAATATTCACTGCAAAGTAACATGCAGTTTGTGTCACTCATTTCACGTGCCAGTTAGAAACTTTAGCTGTAAATTCAATGCAAGAGACAGCAGTTTAATGCAACTGTGGTGAGTACCAACTTTTCAAGGCGGATTATTTTGTAAATACCGTGTGGATCAACTTTTGGCCTAGTGTTTCTTTAACAACATACTTCAAACCCTCTCTCATTTCTAGGTTTTCATCTTCTCCTTTTCCTTTTGATTGCATAATTCTAATGATTGGCAACCCTTATTTTATATTGTCCTCGATTGGCAGTGTTCCACCTTTGTTGGAGCTTCAGCATCGGCAGCCGGAGCTTGAGGAGGAGAAGGGCGACGCACAGTCAGCTGAAATTGCAGAAAAGAGGGTATTTTCCACCGATCTCCTCCATCTCCACTGCCTTTATTGAGAGAGAAGCCGGTTGGGATCTTTTGCTTATTATTATTATTATTATTATTTTGGCAGAAACTAAGCTTCTTTTGACAGATTTTTAGCTTCCTTTGAGGGATTTTTTTTTTTCTTTTATAATGGTGATCTGTTGATGATTTGTTGAAATTTATCGGATTTTCACAAAGTGTTTTTCTTTTTATTTTTATTTCCTTTTTTTCTTTTCTTTTTGTAATGTGTTAATTATTTCAGTGAATTGGTGTCTAAATTATGAATTATCTATTAGCTATTTTAAATTTATTTATTTATTGAAATTTATTTTATTAGAATTATTTTGGTGCTTTTTGTAGCGCTTGTCCCTGGTCTTCATCCAAATTTAGCTCCCTGGTTGGTGATAGTTGGAACGAACATAGAATGCCAATCTTAAAAATGTAAAGAATAAAGGAGTTTCCCATCTTTTCTTTTCACCTCAGGAGAAATGCGATCGGGAGGGGCAATTGAATTGAGAAAAAGAAAAATACAAATTTTCTCCTCAACATGGGTGGAAGAAGGGCTCGCTGAAGATCCAGGATGGAGTTCATGAGATGTTGTAAGCCCTATTCCTTTGTGAGTGTTCAATTATTTTTAAGGTTGCTAATGCTTTTAGATGTATTGATACCCAAGCTAGATGAATCTTTTATTATCACTGGATGATTGTCTTGGATGTATTTATTCATTTAATGGCCTTTCACTTTGCTTTGCTATGTGTTGTTTTCCTTTTTTAAAATTATGAGACTTTCTTAAGTCATGTGTTCTCTAAAAGCTGTATAAAGAGGGAAGGGATAGAACCTCTTTATGCTCAATTCGCATTGATGAATTGAATATGGTCAAAATAATGTAAATTTAGACCTAAATGACCCATCTGCATTTACGTTGTAATGTGGGATAAATAGTATTAAGAATAAACACTAGACAAGCTGAACAATAAACTATGCACTAGACATCTTTAATTTTAATTTCAATATTAACAATGGTTTATTTGTGATTCACTGAAGATGGTTCTTTTCTCTTCATGAGAATATTTTTTTCTTAAGTTTCCAGGGCTCTTATGAATGTGATTATGGATATGAGATATTCTAGACGTTCTTAAGTTATTTGTTGTCTAAAAGTATAAAGAAGGAGGGGATAAAGCCTATGTACGTTCAACTCACATTGATAAATTGAAGGGATAATCTTGATTGTCAAAATAATGTAAAATTCCTATGTCCTATATAGCCCCTCTGCCTTGGACATATAATGAGGGATAGATAAGTTGAATACTACAGACTATACCTTTTTAGTTTCAATATTAAGAGTGGTGGATTTGTGATTTTTTTACAATCTTTTAAATGGCTCTTCCCTCTAGATGAGAATTTTTTTGAAGTTGCTAAAGGTTGTGAATGTGTTTATGCACAAGATAAATGAATCTTTACTTGGATGCTTGTATTAGAATTAAAAGTTTATTTTATAATTGATATTTGGTACATTATGAATTCGTAATTTTTGGTGATTCTGATTCTTTCTTATTATATGTGTCTTCTAAAATTATAAAGGTTCTTTATGGCCATCTCACATTGATAAATTGAAGGAATAATCTAGATCATCAAAATTAGATAAAAGTATACAGCAAAATAAATAATGATTAATAGGAAACTCTAGATAACCTCAATAACAAACCTTACACTATATTAATTTTAATTTGAATATTAACAATATTTGGTTTAGGTTTGAAATTTGAGATTGTTTTTGAACTTAGAGTAAACAAAAGAAAAGGAAAAGAAAGGAAATCATAACAAAGAAACTTTAGCAATACCTGTTTCAAAATTTTCTTATCCGTTATATGTTCTCTATTGGCTTATCCATCTTAATTTCTTCATTTTGTCATCCATCTTATGTTCTTAATTTGCTTATTTATCTTATGTTCTTCGTCTCAGCGAGAGCAACAGAACATTTCTCAATGTTCCTTTTGTTTTGTTTTTCTTTCCATCCATTGGAACACAAAAAACAATGTCTTCAAACTGCTTGTTTATTTATTTTATGTTCTTCATTTAGTGATTTTTTAAAAATCCTTTTTGTGTGTTAGAGATTTGGAACTACTATTTGAGTTCTGTTCTTTTTATACATTTTTGCTTTTGTTTCTTGCTTTTGAATTTCGTAAGATTTCATATCTTTGAGTGAAAATATGGTTTCCAATCTCTCGTTGATGTGATTTCACTATTTTATTTTATTTTATTTTTGAAATATGAAATGCTTGAATCTCAAGTTATATGATGTGATTTCTTTTTGTTTTTGCGCTCATATACCAAATGCTTGAATCTTAAGTACAATAAATGTGGTTTCTTTTTCTTTTTCATTGGGACATTGTAAATGATTGAAATTTCAGTTGTATGTGGTCATAATTAAAGATATGTTTGTTGTTCCCTCAGTAAAATGGGATTTGATCTCTTGATATGTACCATCAAAACTGCATCTTTTCAGCATTATTAAGCATGGATTTATTTTTGGATTGGCGGGAAACTTCCAGGATATCCTTTACCAAGTTATTAAGAAACAACAAATTCACCACTGATATTCTGATTCTATATATGTTTACTGGATGCACACTTTTTAATGTGACATATTGCAGACCAGCAATATGATCTGTCTGGTTTCATGATCTCTTGATAAGATGATTTATTTTGTTGTAAGTTTTTTTTATAGGTAATACTTTTTGCATTTGAATACGGATTCGGGCGTACTGGTTTCAAAGATCGTCATCGGCTAAAACTTTGGGTTTCTGGTCAGTAACCAGTAAGTGCTCCTATCTACGAACTTCTTCCAATGAGGAACAACTTTTCTCTTGCCAATCTTTCTTTTTGGCCAAATGTCTTCCATTGGCATTGTTCCATCCTCGGTTGAAGATTTCAACAGTGTGGATTGCTTGAAAGGATAAAGTTAGTAGTTTTTTTTTGTGCTCTCTGATTTTCCTTTCTCTTTTTTCCTATTTCATTTCCTTTTAATAAAGTTCATGCACTTTGGTATGCTTTTGTGCATAGATGGTTTGAGCTTATCTTGCCATTGTTAATTTCTTTCCATTATTCACAGCTTTTGCCATCAAGGTGGCAAGGCACATATTGGGCAACTTTTGTGAATTACATAGTTCTATTTTGTTGTTCATGATAAAATTGTCATTTCAATATGTTTATATTTTAATTACAATGTCTTCTAGGGATCTCTCCTATGATGACTTCTCAGCGCAATTCAGAATCTGTTAGTGATCTTGAGCACCTTCTTGAACCGCAAGTGATATTACTGTTTATTAACTTTATTTCTTGCTGAGATAAATTATTTAAATATGTTATAGTTTCTCTTCCATATAAAAATATTTTAGTTAGAAGCAGTCTCAGCGGATCAGTACCTTCGGAATTTGGAAATCTCAGAAGTGTGATATTCTTGTATCAATGTGGTTGAGGAGCTTGATTTTAATGCTTTTTTTAAGCTCATGGCTCTACTTCTAATTATTCATTTATTTATTTGATTCATGTGCCTCTACTTTGGAATTTTGTGCATGAATAATGTCTTTAGCAATCTATGTACTTCTCTTTTGGTTTTTGCCCTCTTTTCGTGGTAATCTATGTATTTTTACTTTTTTATATTTGTTTGTTTAAGGATGAAACCTAATCATATGACGATTTTGTTTTTTCCACACCTGTGCTCATACATCCAATTGCATCTCTATGTGATTATCAGGTTTATATTGATTAAGCACATATGTCAATTATATATCCAGGTATATGTTGAAAAGGAGATGCTGATGTTGTACTTTTTTTTTAATCTTGTATAATATAATTTTTTGTTACTTCCCACATTCATCACATTCTTATGTATTTGCACCATGTTTTTTTTTTTCTGTTGATTAATGAATTGAGATGATAAAACTGTGCTCAGATTTATCATATTTATCACATTTTGCTCTACAATTAGATATTCATCATATTCATCACAATCATGGCAAAATATGTCCTCAACCATGTTATTATTATCTTAATGAATGCTGAAAATTTCAAATTTCTTGCTTGATGATATCTATCATGATCTTGTGTCTGAGAGTTAACTAGTGGAGGGTAAAATGTTCACCTCTTTATATAATACGAGATGTTCTTAGCTCGACATATATATACACAATACTTAACACAATAAACTTTTGCCGCTCATATGTTTGAATATGACATAAAATGGATGGATAAATAAGAACTATTTTGGGGATTGTGCCATTTTTATAGAAGACTTCTAAATATTAAAAAAAAATGTTTTAGTAAACATCAACTATAAAATGACTTAGCACCAAAAGTTTTTGCAAAATGACAAGGATACTGTGAACATTTTTTTAGTAATATGTATAATCTGTGTTGATAATATGGGCAACTTTGATGATAGGAATAGTAAATATAGACCTAATGACCAATATGTGAGTCCTAACTCTTTGGTTTTGCTAGGTATGGATAAGTCATATATTACAAAGCCGTGAAACTCACCTGTGTATGCGAAGTCTGGACTCGTTCCATCCTAAATTAGTAGCCCCATTTGTTTCTTACTCATTAGATCCATCTTTTAAGTGTCAATTTTAGCATTTAGCTCATGGGGATGTTTGAGAAGAGGGAAATGTTGAAAGTGAAATGGAAGAAAAGAAAGGGATTTTGAGATCTATAATGGTGACGGAATTCTCTAATGAGTTCTCTCTCTTATTTGATTGACCTCCTCATCTTTTATAGCCCCATTGTTGTATCATTCTTCTTGCTTTTGGTGAGGTATTTTCCCCTCGAAGATGGTTGGGTGGCCGTTACCACTTTAGGAAGAAATTTTTTTCCCCTGTTTTCATAGCAGAGTAAGCTTCCATTGTCATCAAAGATTTTTATTTTTGGTTAAATGGATGGATGCCCTTTCTTGTTAATCTCTCTTGTTGGATGAACATATGCTCTAACATCTATGGAGTGAATATTATACCACCTATTGATTCTACATCCCCTTCCAAAACACCTATTTATATAATTTTTAAAGAAAAGGCACTTTTAGACATAAAATACAAACAAATTCTCAATTTTAGAGGCACTAATGGATTAAAACATACCCCACCCAAAAAACGTTACTCTAGTAGGAAAAAGTGTTGCAGAAAAAAATCAGTTTCCAAACTAAAAAAAATCCATAGTTTGGATATGTTTATTCAAATATATATATATATATATATATATAAAAGGACACAACCACGTATTTAAAAATACTCAGGACTAACAAGTCCCTCTTTATTTAGACATGAGATGAGTCTGAAGGTCACTAAATTTTAAGCGATGCACCTCGGGCTATAAGTTATAATGATTGAACATTGCTAATGAGTTATGGTAGGAATTGGAAATAATATTTCAGTTTATTACTCCCTCCATTCTTTTTTATCTTTCACAAATTCATGTTCCTTTTTATTTGTCATTTTTTAACATTAAAATGTATTTATTTATTTTTTTTTTTCAAAATTACCCTTAACACTCTATTTAATTCTCTTTTTGGAATTAAATATGAGAGAGAAATATGAAAATATAAATTAAGGGTAATTTTGGAAAAATAACTATTTTTTTTATAATTTTTTGTGAAATAATTAAGTTTTTTAATATGTGAAATTCTGTTAATCACGACAGATAAAAAAAAACGAAAAGAGTAAAGAGTATGTTACAGAGAATAATCTAATTATATAAGCATGGCATGCCATAGTGTTTATACTTCAAAGCCTAGACTTTTAGGATAATCAATTCATTCAATTATTAAATCACTAACATATGTCCTACTTAATTAAGTCCCTACAAATTAATTAAATGGACAGCCTTGTGATGGCTAGCTAAAGGTTTGCCTTTATTTAGTGGTTGGTGAAAAATCATGCAAATTCTATTTTGATTTTCGAGTATTATCATTAGCATTATTTAGTTAGTGGACCAACTCTATTAAATAATGATGGCTATTAGAGAACCACTAGATGAGCTTGGAGTTTTTTTTATTTTAATTTTTTTTCTTTTTTTTTCTCTCCTTAATTATTATTAAGAAAAAAATAACTATTTGTTTTTTTTTATTTTGATTCAAGAAGGATTGAGATTGCAATTATATTTGAAACAGAAATATTCCAAAACAATGAAAATGAAATTGTATAGATATGCGTGCATGTGTTTCTCAAAATAATCATATATTTATGACACAACTAATGACTACCTTCTTTGACCTTTAGGGTATCAATAATTCTTCTTTTTATTAATCATATGTTGAATATTGTTGCATTTGATTAACTATTATGGTGATGCTATTGAAAATTTTTTGGCTAAAAAAAATGAAAATAAATATAGATGAAAAGTCTAATGATAAAAAATACACTTCCACTTCTAATAAATAATCTATGACTACTCAAAATTTTAAAGAATATATATATATATATATATATATATATATATAAAATTAGCTATTTTATAATAATTATTTAAATTAACGAATAAAATTTAGTATTTAAATAATACAAAGTGAGTGGAGATGAATTAGTAGTATCACCTTTGGAACACAAGTTCAAGTTCTCTCTATTACATTATCCTACGAGTTGCTTGGATTGGGGACCCACAAGCATTTATTCTTTTTTAATAAATTAAAAGCTTTTGATTGTTTTTTATATATTTATTTGATTTATCTTGTAAAGGAGACACTGTCAAGGAAAAAATAATAATAATAAAATGGGTTTTTTTTGGGTTTTTTTCCCTCAAAAGATGGTAGTAAAACCTTCCACAAATGAACTTTTGTTAAAAAAAATTTCATTTAGTCCTTGTATAAATAAAAAAAATAATTTTCCAAATTTTAAGGACTTTAAGTGTGTTTAGATTATTACAATGAAAATGAGGAGGAATGAAAAGAGGGGGAAAAATGGGTTGGGCATGGTAATAAAAATTAATGAAAAGATATGATGTAAAATTATTTTTATACCCTTAATATAGGCCTTAATATAAAGAAATAAATTTTGTTGTTTATAAAATATTTTAAATAAATTTTAATTGTTATAATTAATTATTTTAAATTACTTATTAATTATTAATTATTTTATGACTTATATTTGAAATAAATATTTTATATATATATATATATATATATATATATATATATATATATATATATATATTAGTGAGAGATAAATGAGTAATTTACACCCTCCTTTATTCCCCATTCCCCTCATATGGGGAGAATAAACCATTACTCTTGGGGTTAATGGTACATAACTCCCCAAGGATAATGGTTATCTTACTAAAAAAAATCATTTAAACATGATAATGGGTTATGGTTCCCCCAACCGGCGGCCCCTTTCATCATGAGATGTTGTTGGTTATCACTTGCTTCGGGTATCAAACAAATATCTTTAGTTACAAATCCTTGTCATCTTTTTCTAGCTAGCTACCAAAAAACTATAATAATAATAAAGATAATGATTATGATAAAAATTTGTAATAGTTCTAATAACCATCTTAATAATAATAATAGCAGTAATATAATAATTATGATGATATAGCTATAGCACTAACAAAAGAATACTATATATTATTATCAATAGTAACCATGATAACTGGTTTAATTAAGTTCATTTATCACTGGGGAAATTTTTCAGCCCTGTTCATAGAAAGGATTGTGTTTGTTTGATGGGTTAGGGAAGCTATTAATGTCCTTTGCCATTTTGTAGGTCATCATGAGGACATTATGCCTATAGTATTTAATGGTTGTAGTAAATCAAATTTGGGTTCTATTTAAGAGTAACAACACCCCATATTTCATCAAAAGCATTACTAGTTTTCCTATCCCAGCTCATATCCCACATTTCACATAAAATTAACCAACCCACTAATGATGCAGCTAAATTTCAATGATTATTATTCCTTAGCGTGAAGGAAAAGCATATTCACTTTTTCTTTTTACTTTGCACAATGAATTAAGCATGCAATCATCCTACATTTGCTCCAATTTTCTCATCCCCACATGATCAACACATTGTCTATTCTAATAATCAATCAAATAAACAACAAAACAGCTCTGCCTTTCCCATCATTTTTTTAAAATAGTGTCTTTGTTTATTTTTTTTAAATAATCTTTTAGCAAATAAAGGAATAGACATCTTGACCTCTCCAAAGTGACAAAAGGACACCGCTCACTCAATGTTCTAATAATTAAGTTAGATAATAAATATAATTTCCTCACATAATTAACCAATTAAAAAAGGGGGGGAAATGACGTATGTCATATATTATTTATTCTTTCCTGACTGTTAAATATATATAATATTTCCCATCAAATTTAACATCCATTATTTGCTCTCCTCGCCCTCCATTTTAAACAAAAAGTCCAACATATATAGTCGGCATGTTATAGTGTTAAATCTAGAAATTCTTCTCCATTCCCACTCTATTTCAAACAAAACATAATAAAATGGACCCATTATCATCACCTTGCTGTACTCCATCAACAACTAGTTAGCTAGCCCCACTCTCTCCATCATTTTCTTCTATATATATACCAGTTCCACCAAATTAAGAATCTCTATCTTTTCTTCATTTTTTGTTCCTTAGTTTATAATTTAGAAATGAGTTTCTCCATCTTCTTCTTCATCATAATCTCATTCATTGTCTTCTCCTCCACCACTGCCTGTGATAGATGTGTCCATAAATCAAAGGTGTCCTATTTCCCTTCTTCCTCATCTCTTTCAGGTTATTGATCATCACAAGACATCATTCATTCATGGATTCATTCATTTCATTCATTTAGTGTTAATTCATCAACATATATGTTTGGCATGCATGTATAGCTGGAGCATGTGGATATGGTTCCATGGCCATGAGCTTCAATGGAGGATATGTGGCTGCTAGCAACCCTTCCCTCTATGGACATGGTGTTGGATGTGGAGCATGTTTTCAGGTGATCAGCTTTTCTTTTATTTATTATTTATTTTTTTTTTCGATTTTTTCTTATTCTCTAAAGCACAACAAAAGATGTTCAATTTATTGTAATTCATTATTTCGATTTTCAAAATTAGTAGTTAAAACAATGCTTTTTTTTGTAAGTATTTCATTGTAGAATAATACTTAGAATTAACACCAAATATTTTGGTTCTCTATTTTTTATTGTTATGGGGATTACATTTAATTCTTTCTAAAAGTACAAGAAATTTGACCTATCCACTGCTATAAATAATAAAATAATAAAATAAAATAATAATTATATTTTTAGATGCAATAGACATAATATCTATAACGATGGATGTTTCCATTACTTAGAATGGCAGGATTGTAGGGGCAGATTTTTTTTAAGATAAAAATTCATATTTTATAATCACATTTTTTAATATATTTTTCGTCTTTTTCTCATTAAAAAAAACTCTAAATCTACTTTTACAAATATTCTTTAGCAAAACAAAAAATTATCCTAACTTCTGAAATTTACATAAATCCAACATCATATCAAAATTCGAAGCCAAATTATTTTCAATTACATCCACTCAAATCTTTACTTACTAGTTAAAGTGTAAACTCTATTTATTAAGAGTGTAAATTTTCATTCCAACTATTCATTTTTTTGGGACGGTGTTTTGGGTTTGAGCGGATAGCCGGGTCCTTGGACAAATCTAATTACTATATTAATTTTTTTTTAGGTATACTTACAATCATAACAAAGTTATTATGGTGGCAGATTAGGTGCAAAAACAAGATATGCAGGACAAGTGGTGTTAAAGTTATCCTGACAGACATGAGCAAAAGCAACACCACATCATTTGTTCTAACTAAACCTGCATTTGAAGCCCTGGCGAAACCTGGGATGGCATCAGAGTTGAAAAATTTTGGCATTTTGGATGTGGAATATAAAAGGTAAATATTGTTATTAATTTTAATGCACATTTTGGTTTCCATTTTCTTAATAGAATTACTAATTAATTAATTGTGATCATGAAGAATACCATGTGAGTACAAGAGAAACTTATCAGTGAGAGTAGAAGAGAGCAGTGAAAAACCAAGCAATCTGGTCATCAAGTTTCTCTTCCAAGGTGGTCAAACTGACATTGTTGCCGTTGATGTAGCTCAGGTTGCAACACTTTGCCCATTTACATTAATATATATGTTACTCTTTCATAGTTTAATAAAAAAAAAAGAAAAATAAATAAATAATTTAGAGAATATTTACATAATTTATAATATTCTCTGTTTTAAGCGCTTGTCGCTCTTTAAAAAAAAAAAAATTATTCTCTGTTTTTGATTTTGATGTAAAGGTTGGATCTTCTGATTGGAGATACATGACTCGGAGTTACAACGGGCCGGTCTGGAACACTAACCGAGCACCGGCCGGACCATTGCAAGTGCGAGTGGTTGTGACCGGCGGGTACGACGGCAAATGGATTTGGGCTGATAAAGAGGTCATACCTGTTGAATGGAAGATAGGTTCAGTTTATGATTTGGGTGTACAAATTAGTGATATAGCTCAAGAGGGATGTTCACCTTGTGATACTGATGAGTGGAAATAATTAATTAATGATAATGTCTAACCATAATTATATATATATAACTTTCAAAAATTGGGTTATATATACTTTATATATAATCTCTGTTTTTGTCTGGATGTTAATGTGACATTGAAGTGGTGTTAGGCTGGTTGATAGCATTAGTGAATAAGAAATGGCAGACATGATATGGAAGTGCCACCTACTGGTTTTTTTATTGCATTTTGTTGACCTTCCAACCCCATAATAAGTGGCTTTAATTTGCATCATTCAAATAGTTTTGGTTAAGCATAACAAATCTTTTATAATAAAATACTTTAAGAAATTAATTTTATATATTCGCCGAGAAAATGGATAGTTGTTATTATAATTATGTTAACAAGACTACATTTATTTTATATTTGTTTTTACCAAAAATTAACAAATTTTTATATAAATATTGCACTGTATTCATTTTTTTTTTACTTTTTATCCATCTTGAAAATTATAAAAATAAATATTTTTATAATATTTTTTAAATTAAATTTTATTAGGGAGATATATGAAACAATTGAAATAGAGTAATGCTATATAGCACTACTCAGTTACACGAAATTGTTGATTGTTGCACAACTCAAGTGGCACCCTTCTTTCTCTCTCCTACTCAGCACATTATCACTATTGAAAAAAAAAAATAGGCCAGGCCTTAATTCTTCTTCCTCTTCTCTACTTTTTCACAGGTCCTCATCTCTGCATAATCATCAAATCCATCACCGGTCTTCCACCGGCCACCCGCTGCCCACAGCCTTCATCTTCGCAGCCGATTGTCGTCGCATTCTCCGACCACCGTCATTTCACCTTCCACCCTACGAGTCTTGTTCATCCTCACCTCATCACCGGCCGAGTCACTTTCGTCGAGAACTCGCTCTCTTCTCCTCCTCTACCCCGTCGGCATCGATTGCAGCCTTTCGTCGGAGCAATCTCCACCCACCGTCGCCGCATCCTCTACCCAAAAGTTAACCAAGAAATCCTATATAAGAAAACCCTGCGAGTGCGCATCATGAGAAAATGAACCAATATGACCCTCTCGTTTTCATTTAATGATTGATCTTATTGTTATTGAATTATTTCAACAATTTTACTTGTTCATGGCATTAATAAACTTTCTTTGATATCCATTGTAACCTTTGGTTGTTTCTTTAGTGTCATTCAAACCAATGCCTATCAAGTGTTTGACAAATTGCCTACTTACAATGTGAAAGAAGAATTCCAAACTTATAGAGATATGCTAAAGCTCCAATGATGTCCTTGAGAAGCATATCGAACCTTGTCATGAGCTCACGATCACTTCGAACAATGCTTATTGCTGGCATACATCGAAATGCGAGGTTCTCCTACCATGAAGAATCTGAAGAAAGACATGAAGAGGAGTCGATTTCATCCGAATGGTACCGAGCAGCTTATGCGAAGCTAATCAGAATGAGTGAAACATTAGAACAAGTGCAACATATAGATGGAAGAGTCACAAACACCAAGGACAATTCAATAGTTTTCGATGCCGACATCATTAGCCAAATGCAAACATACAATGCACTTGCTCGAGCATTGATCGGATCATCAAAGACTTCAAAGACGTCAATGACTCTAGACTCACTCACCAAAGTCTGCAACTACCTAAACATCTCAGCTCAACAAAGAAAGACAATTCACTTAACAAAGAAAGACATAATGGTGGTGCTGTATGAGACCGGGATAGTGACAAACTGTGAACGGGGTGAGAACAAGGGGGAGATTGCTCCGACGAAAGGCTGCAATCGATGCCGACGGGGTAGAGGAGGAGAGCAAGTTGACTCGACGGGTGATGAGGTAAGGATGAACAAGACTCGTCGGGTGGAAGGTGCGATGACGGTGGCCGGAGAATGCAACGATGATCGGCTGTGAAGATGAAGGCTGTGGGCGGCGGGTGGCCGGTGGACGCCGGTGATGGGTTTGATGATTATGCAAAGATGAGGATCTGTGATAAAGCAAAGAAGAGGAAGAAGAATTAGGGCCTATTTTTTTTTTTCAATAGTGATAATGTGCTGAGTAGGAGAGAGAAAGAAAGGTGCCACGTGAGTTGTGCAATAATTTCGTGTAACTGAGTAGTGCTATATAGCATTACTCATTGAAATAGTCTTATCAAAGTGTATACATAAATATGATTTTTATATAATATTTAACCACTTCTAAGGAAGAATACAAACAATTTTCTCTTTTTTAATGTTTCAAGAAATATTTCATTGACAAATAATTTGAGATAGCTAACCACTACCTTTTTGAAAAATTTAAAATAAAAATAACTACTCTTACAAATTTTAGTTAAAAAAAAATATAATTATCGAATGTTATAGTAAATAACTAATTATTTATAAACTCTTTTGTTCGTCCAATATTTGAATGATATTTATACACAAGAAAGTGAGGAGTAAACTGTTTGGTTATGAGTGGGGTAGCCCACGATAGCTTATGATAAATTGATAATGCCCCATGTGCCAAGCAAATACTTGAAATTACCCAAACCAAACTTCATATTTTTTTAAAAAAAGTTGTTGATCCCTTCGTTCTAAAATACATGTCATTTAATAATGTGCCAAGGAAATACTTGAAATAACAAAAACAATCTTGATTTTTTAAAATATTATATTTTTTTTTTAAAAAAAGTGATGAACTGTGCAATGCACATATTAATCCTTCCATTCTAAAATACGTGTCATAATGTTGCACAAAAATTAATGATAACATTAAATTTTTTAAAATTTAACATAAAAATCAACTAAATTACTAAACTATTCTTCTCTTGAAATCATATATTATTTTAGACTATAAATATTACTCATTTTATTTATATAATTTAGAAAATTAAAAAAGAGTAAAATTAAAAAAAAAAAAAGTATTACCTTGATATTATAAAATAAAAATTTATTTATTTTTTCTTAAAACAATTTGAATTCATACGTGTTAAAGTTAAAAGCATGAAAAACTTTTTTTTGTCTACGAGGGTAACCACCGATAGCTTATGATAATGCCCCACGTTCCAATCAAATACTTGAAATTACTCAAACAAACCTTAACTTTTTTATAAAAATATTATAATTAAAAAATAATTATTAAAACAGCACACTGTATATATTATTAACTAAAATGTGCATTTCAGTACAATGCGTACCTTTTCTTTAATTAATGCATTCATACATGTTAAAGTTTAAAGTACTGAAAACGGTATTTTTTTAATTTTTTTATTTTATAACCGGATTTTTTTAAGTGTGTTATTTACACTTTAACCCATACAAGTTTTGTAATCCAAACTCTTACTCACAAAATTTAAATATCATAACTCATCACATTTACTCTTGCCACAACCTTATGTGTTTTACTTGTTTCTTTTTCTTTTGCTACAACTCCTGATAAAATATTTTATTTTCATTTTAATATGATAAACAATATTTATGAAAACATATATATATTATAACAAGATTTGAACAATTTCACTATTGAAGCTACACTAAGACCAATTACTTGGACCAGGTAAATAGGGCAATTTCGATGACTATGACCTTTATTTGAACACAATGCTTTGGTGACCACCTTCCCTTAATCCATGTCATTACGAATCCTCGTGGATTTGGGGTGCCCTTTCATAGGTCTTCGTATTGTAATGTCAGGACAAAGACATGGACCATTATACTGGTTCCAGTATCTCTCATTTGACACAACTTAAAACTCTTTACGATATACATTAAAAATAATCTTAAGCTTATAAACATTATCCATGTATTCCTGCCAATGTGCATGAAATAGAAGCTCACGCTACAATAATGTGATGACAAAGGAAATGAAGCTTTTGAAATTCACAATAATCGCACCACATGCTCTTAGATCAATGCGGTAACTACTAGCCACAACACCATGATGAGATGTAGCCATTTCATCCACCATAAAAAGAATTTTCTTTATAATCAAATTGATGAACATAAATGAAACCTACTAATTGTTGATTTTCCTAAATTGTTTTCGTTAGTGTTTCTAAGAACATTTGACTTGATGTAATTTGAGCTTGTACTTGTACACCTTTCTTCACAATCAACTTAGCCAATTGAAAATAAGTGGATTTAACTAAAGCTATTATGGGAAGATGCCTTACCCCATTTAATATTGAATTAACACATTCATCAAGTTTTCTAGTCATATCAAAAGCTTTAACCCACTTCTCTCGCAGTATATTATCTAGCCACCTCTACATCACATTCCCGCACCAATCCATACTAGTAATTAAATCACAAGTAGTTTTCGAATAACCTATGTTAATAACCATAAGGCAACAAAAAATAATATTAATAACAATATATAATTAACATACTCACAAATGTAAGTTTTATAATTTACCAACATTAACAACTATCCGTTGCATTTTTTATCTTTGAAACCACCCATGAAGTTTGTAGAGATAAGCCTAATGCAATAAATATAGTAAGCATGAGGGGAATTCATCTGCCAAGTAATTGCTTGAAATGCTCCTTTGATAGCCTCATGACGATTAGAAATAAAACATATTCCTTCTTATGATGTCACATTCATGCATAAATGATCCAAGAAGAAACTCCATACATCTAATGTCTTTCCTTCTACGGTGGCAAATGCAACTGGAAGGATGCTTTTATTACTATCTTGAGCGATTGCCGACAACAACATTCTTTTAAGCTTAACATAAAAGTGTGTACCGTCTATCTACACCATTGGCTTGCAATATTTGAAAGCCTCCACACATGAGGGGAAACTCCAAAAAAGTCTATGAAAGATACAACTATCATGAACATGATAACTTCTGTCATATGCAGGTTGTGTATGGAAATCCATTGTTGTTCCGGGACAAATTGCTGTAATGCTAATAGCCATTTTGATAATTCATTATATGACTCATCCCAATTACCGAATTCTCCTTCAACTAGTTTCTTCTTGACAATCCATACTTTTCTATATGTCAGAGTATAGCCATATCAATTTTTGATCTCTACTATATATATCAAAATAGATACATTGATGCTAGGCTTTTCTTTGACCAAAGGTTGTATATGCCGAGAAATCATGTTGGAATATAGCTTTTCATGATCTTAGGAAATCTTTGCTGATGAGAACGTATGAGGACTGTTGTACTTTGTAATCTACTAAATATGCTTTTTCTTGCTAAATGATGCACAAACCATCTAATTGCATCTGTCACCATATAACTTGCATATGTCTAAATACCGAGTTAGATCTGACTCTATCACTTTGTATTAATGACTTCTATAAGAAGTAATGCTTAATAACGGTAATGTGATGAGTGCTCGTGTTATAATAATGAGAAGTGTTATTGTCTTACATTGAGCATTACTTTTATTAAATTTTATCATTTAATTGTGTGCATTTGTGTACTTTTGTGTATTGTAGGTTTGTGGAGCTAGTTTGGAGGAAAAGAACAAAGTTAGATCGTGTTCGCCGTTGTTGGAGAATTCTCGGACCAAGCAAGGAACAAGGCATGAGTCTAGACTTGTGGATGTGTGCCAACTTCCTTTGGAGGGGCACAAAGGCAGTAACATTCATAATAAGTCTAACTGGTGTAGCATAGGAGAACTTCGCCAATGAGGAGAATTGAAGCAATCGGCACGATCTATTATTGATTGTGTGCCCAATTCAACGGCCTCGATGAAAAACGATGAATTCTGGAGCATTTCGGCAAAGCACTGTAGCAAGTTAATGTAGGGAAAAATATTGTAGCAAGTTACTATTCACTGTTTGCCGAAATTTAGCAAAACAGAGATTTCACATGGGCGTGTGAAAATTCCATACGGCCGTGTGAAATCCCGATTCAGCCAATTTGAAGCAGCGACTCAACAGTATTTAAAGGCGTTTTGGAGAGGTTTTCTGGATCTTTTGGCAGACCTTTTCTCCTATCTTCTGGAGTGTTGCGGCTAGGGTTTGGAGAGGACCTTGTGGAGGATCGAAGAGCCATCGGCATCGACATCGATGTCCGGCGGCCGCACAAGACAAAATTAAAACAAACAAAACAAAGGTAAGTAATATAAATAATAGTAAACATGGATAAGGCTCTTACACGAATGAATGCATTAGTTAAAGAATAGTATGCATTGTACCAAAATGCGCATGTTGGTAAATAATATATACAGTGCGCATTTTAGTTGTTTTTTTTTTAAATTATGTTAAAACCCCCCAATTTTCTTAAGATTCAATTATTTAAATAAATGTATTTGATAAGTAATATTTTGAATAAATAATAATATTAAGAGCGAAATATCAATGATAAAAAAAAAAAAATTTTAATCTTATGATATTCATTTTCATTAGTGTTAATTAAATTAAAGTCTGGACAATTCTATATAAAAATAAATAAAAATATATTTCTTCATTTGGTTCTCGGGATGGAGATGGAAATGAGGAGATAAGGCTAAAGATGTACAATTGGAGATAGGAACAAAAGTAATGTTTGGTTAGAGGGAGTACAAATGAGAATGGGAAAAGTTAAGAGAAAAATGTGACAAAATTACTTTTATACCTTTTTAATATTTTATTAAAAATACACTTTAATTATTTTTATATAATTATCGAATTAAGACAGATAAAATTTCTAAATTTATTCTAAATATTATCCATTTGAAATATTTATTATTTGAGATATTTATAATTAAAATTTAATCATTTTAATATACAAATAATTATCAAATTAAGAAAGGATAAAATTTCTAAATTCATTGTAAATATTATAAATTTGAAATGTTTATTATTTGAGATATTTATAATTAAAGTTTTAAATAAGTTAACCTATTTTTATATTTGAAAATATTCAAGGGCGATGGTCAATTGATCAACAATTTTTACTTGTGAAATTTCTGCAAATTATAACTCTAATGAGGAAGGAAAATAAAAGATTGGAATAGACAATTCTCACTATAATTATGTGGAGTGGATTTAAATTAAAACTGCAAATAAGAAACTTCTGAGATTTAATCAAATACATTTCGGGCATTTAACTATAAAGAAACATCAAAGGAATCTAGTATTGCATGCATCAAGCAAGCATAATCATGTATGAAAAACCAGAGAATGAAACATAAGTTACACAACCCAACACAATAATCTTCCTTCTTGGATACCAAAACTTGTACAGCTTAAATCCAAATAAAAAAAAATAGTTAAAGAAAATACTGATATGGTGCATTCATCAACAATGTTTTACCAACATATATGTAGAAGTTTAGTTATGAAAAAAAAACATAACACATTGCATATAGTTTGTAAAGCACCCAACCTTGACATAAAACCTGACTACTATGCATGGTTCACATACTAGGCGGTATATATCCCAACCTTGCCAGAAGTACAAGAAAAAATGGTAGCTTCATGCTTCTAGGTTACTCAATAAATGTTTTCAATTCAACATGTTTCTGTAAAACTTGCAAGATAAACATTACTTCATGAATGGAGAGGCCTTCAACTAAAGGAAAATTTTGATTTAGTAATTTTTTCCTAACTTCATGCTCTTCACGATGAGCTTCTTTGATAGCAGCTGCTTCACCCATGGAGCTAAATCCTTGTTCCACTATTTCTACAAAGTTGTGAAAAATTTCAGTCAATGTATCCATAGAAGGGTCCCTTTGGACACTTTTCCTCTTTCGGTGTATCCCTAAAAACATGTGTATTTACCAAATATAGTAATGCATAGCTTAACAAATTCATTGTATGCGCTTTTCTCACATTCAGTAGTGTACCTTTCATAGTTCCAAACAAAAACTGTAAGATGTTTGTAATTGCAATAGTCTGTTTTCTCAATAGCTTTACTTGAGACTCAATATTGGGTGAGGCTTTTATCATACTTTGTGGAAGTTTTTTCTATATCATCATCTCTAATTGAACAAGGTACCCATTGCGAAATCTATTCTCAACTTGCCACATAAGATTTTTTGATAGCTCTAATAAGGCATCAATGAGTGCCTTATCTTCATTAGTTGCCTAATAGTTTTTGGTTTGTCCCCTACGTCCTGATTGTGAATCTGAATCCATACTAAATAAAAATAGAAGCACCAATAAATATCAGACAATATATAGTATTACTGTCACATAAGACTTAAATTCATGTAAACTTTGATTATAGAAAATAAACGCATTCTATTAATATATATCTAACTTTATAAAACATGGTCTGCTAAAAGAAAGTTAATGAAGTTTGAATGTGTAGTTAGAGAAATCATGAGTAAGGAATCATTACATACATTGACAATAATATATGTTGTTATCTTTTAATAGAAAAAGGCTTTTTTCTTACATTAATCAAATGCAATCATGAAATCATTTTTTAAATGATTATATATCTACAATAAAACATAGTAATCAATAATCAACAACCTTCTCATTAATGGCAGTTGCTGTAGTTATATTTAAAGGTATTTAAAATTAAATTAAAGCAATCAAGGTTCATGTAACTTCATACAAATACTTAATTTGTGTAGAGTTTGATTACATAATAAATTTCAAAATACATGCTTCCAACAAAATAAGCCTCGATTATAAAAAAAAGTGTGCATGCGATAAGTGTTATATTATACATATCCTATTGAATATCTTTTGCACTTAAGTGGTATTCAAAAGTGTTTTTATAGATAATATGGTACTTAGTTTGTTCCATTTATACTCATAGGTCATGACAAGGACAACTAGAGCTGAAAACATCAAACAGTGAACTACACCGGCAAGGTACACACCCGTGTAACTACCTGTGTATCCTTTAGAGCATCAGCAAGCTGAGCATCTAGAATAATACATGGACCATTCATATGGCTATATACATGACCGTGCATTCCCTAACCCAAAGTTCTACTAAGAAATCACTTTGAGAAGTGCCCAAGAAATTGAGATGAGCCTTATAAAAGGACCAAAATTCTGAAAAAGAGAAGATAGTTGAAGTGGAAGAGAAAGCTTGCAAGAACAAAGTGGTGGAGAAACCTATTGTGAGGGAATACCAACCAAAAACTTCATATCCTTCCCATCTCAGGAAATGAGAAATGGATGATCAATTCAAGAGGTTTTGGAGTTATTCAAGCAATTGCATATCAATTCAAGTGCTTTAGTTGACTTGGGTGTAAGCATCAATGTCATGCCTTACAAGATCTTATTGGGATTAGGGGAGCCAACTTCAACCAAGATGATGATCCAATTAGTGGACCGATCAATTTGTCACACTAACGGTGTGGTCGAAGACAAGCTAGTAAAGATGGATAAGTTCATCTTCCTGGTTGACTTTGTGATCCTTGATGTTGATGAAGATGTGGAAATACCTTTGATTTTGGGCAGCCCCAAAGGCATTAATATATGAATGACGGTCAAATAATGTTGTGAGTTGGTGATGAAAAAGGTGTATTCAAGCTCCATTGAGCAATGAGGCACTGATCATGTGAAGATGATACTTGGTTTTCAGTTGATGCTACTGATGTTGTAATTTTCTTTATGCATGTAGAAAATTCTAGAGGAGGAACCATTAGGCAAGAAAAAGATACAGCTCAAAATATGGAGATGAGGGCGGTCTTTGAGAAGGAGCCATTATTGTACCTTATAATGTGTAAAGAAACAACGAAGAGCCACAAGAATTTAAGAGTAAGTGCAATTGGTGCCAAGGAGAACAACAACAAAATAGGTCATTAGTGGCCTTTTTTTAAAAAATATTTAATGGCGTTTTAAAACTCTGGTAAATATTGGAATGGCATTTTCAACAAATGTCGGGAAAAACGTGGGCGAAGATGGTGTGTTTACTTGCAAACGACGCTAAATTAGTAACATTTCCAGGCGAACACTACTATGTTAGTGGCGTTTTTGTGACTTTGAACGGCTTTTTTTTAAGTAATTAAATTTAAAAAGGATTTTTTTAAAAAAATAAGGCTAATTTAACCTGATTTTTTATTAAAAAAGTAAATACGCTTCTCTAATTTTTATTATAATTTCTTCATTTTTTTATATATTTTGATCATTTTCTCTTTTCTCTTCTTTCTAGTTCCTCCTCCTCCTCCTCCTTCTTCTTTTTTGAGTTTCTTCTTTTTCTTCACATCTTGTAGTTTCTTCTTCTTCTTCTTCTTCTTCTTCTTCTTCTTCTTCTTATTATTATTATTATTATTATTATTATTATTATTATTATTATTATATTGATCTTTCCTTCATGCATTTACCTCTTCTCCTTCTTCCACTTTCTTTCTCCTTTCATTATCTTCCAATCAAATGGGTATTTATAGCAAAAAAAAAAAAAATGAGAGTATTTAGTAGTGTTTAAAAAAAAAAGGTGCTAAATGTAAATTTTAAGATAAATGGCGCCAAATTTAAATTTTTAAAATAGATGGTGCTAATTTTGGATTTTCTAATTTTGCGTCATTTTTGTGCACAGACGCCGCTAAAGTTTAATTTTGTAAATTTTAAATTTAAAAATTTTATAATTTGGAGCTTTTGTTGCAAAACACCATCGAAGTTTAATTTTATGAATTTTAAAATTTAAAAGTATCTATAGTTTGGTGCCATTTTGGAAAAACATTGCTAAATATAAATTATATGAATTTTATTTTTTAAAATATCAATAATTTCACACTGTTTTACTTGAAAACACAGCTAAATTTCAATAATTTGGCTGCATTTATTGAAAAAAACCATGAAGGTTTAATTTTATGAATTTTAAAATAAATAGCATATATTGTTTTGTGTCTTTTTTTTTGAAAAATGCTGGTAAATAAAAATTTTAAGAATTTAAAATTTAAAAATATCAAGAATTTTGCAGCATTTTACTTGTAAACAATGCTAAATTTCAGTACTTTGGCGTCGTTTGTTGAAAACATAGCTTAATTGTGATTTTAGCAGCGTTAAGGTGAAAAATGGCACAAAAACCCTAAATATAGTGGTGTTTTATAAAAACACCGCAAACTAAACAACGCTAAAGACCCATTATGGTGTAGTCAATTAAATGGATTCAATTCTGGCAAGAATTACTTCCCCTATGAGATCTTTTCAATTCCTGAATCTGTTTCTTATTTGGGGTATGAAATTGGTCATGAGGGTAAGGAAGTGCTCTATCTTAATGAGCCCTCTTGAGTTTTACAAGTGCGTCAGGCTAGTGATGTAAAACAAGCGCTTCTTGAGAGGTAACCCAAGTTTCTTTCTTTAGTTTTAATAGTTTAGTTTGTTTTTCCAAGTTTTGAATAAACCATGATTTGAATAGTTTTTGTTGCAATTTTTATGCAATTAAGTCCTTGTTTATAGCATGATGTTGTCCAAAATGCCTTGTCTTAGTTGTGTTTTGGCATTTGAGCGAATTTAGATTGAATTGAGTTATAGAAAAAAGACATTTGTAGTTTGGGAGCACTACATGCATTGTATATTGACAGGGTCCCGAAAGTATACGAGTTGTCGCAGTAATAAAGTACCCCGGTGAGAGGGTAGTCGAATCCACAGGGAGTAGGGATTGTAGACAAGAGAATTTGCTAGTTAGCTAGTGCGAGAATACGGTGGTGAGAAAAATCAATGTGTGTGTGCAAGAGTAATTAAAAGAAATAAGAAAATGAAAGAGAAGTATGGAAGACAGGAGAGTGCAAGTAAAAAGTGAAAAGAGGAACAATCAAGTATAAAATAGGGTACCCGGACGAGCTCCCCCTAAGACTAATGTTCTAGTGCAAGACAATGTATTATTGACATGACCCCTTGCGTGTATCCCGCAAGTGCACGGGTTTGTCGAAGTAATAAATTTACCCTGGTGAGTGGGTAGTCGAATCCACAGGGAATAGGGATTTAAAACACGAGATTTCACTATTTAGCTATGCGGTGTACGAAAAGAGATAATAGGATTGATGAGTGAATATGGAAGCAAATATAATAAAAAGCAAAAAATTAAATAGAGAGATGGAAGGTAAGAAAGTGCAACTAGAAGTGAATAGAGAAGGACTAGCAATGGATGAAATAGGGTATCCGGACAAGCTACCTCTAGGACTTATGCTTCTAGTGCAAAACTATGCTATTATACTTTCCTAGTGATGTTAATTGAGTCGAGGATATCCTTAAACTCACGGTCCCAAACCTAAGGTCAACCGTGACTAACCCCAATACTATGCCTCGGCATTAGGATTCACGTCAACCCTTCACTCTGTTGCTCACACAACTAAGCCCCAGGGGAGTCTATCTACCTAAGCCTCACACTATGTGGGATTGCTTTAAGCTCTAGGGATTCCTAGTGATAAAAACTGTTCCTATGTATAGTTCTAACCCTTTGGTCCAGGTGGAAGAACCCTAGTCTAAATTAAGCCCTAGAGCTTAGGATTCAAGTCAACCCTTCACTCTGTTGCTTGCGCAACTAAGCCCAAGGGGAGTTTATCTACCTAGCACTTCACTCTATCTCGACCGCTAAGAAATCAAGGAAAATGGAGGTAGGGAGAAATCACACCGGAGGGGAAAGGGGACGCTTCGCTACCTCACGACTCACCCTCTCAATCCTTTTTAATCTTAAGTAGTCTAATCCTATAGGAGTTATCACACCTCCAAAGGATAACTGATACGACCCCTTGCGTGTATCCCGCAAGTGCACGGGCTTGTCGAAGTAATAAAATTACCCTGGTGAGTGCGTAGTCGAATCCACAGAGAATAGGAATTTATAATACGAGAATTTGCTATTTAGTCGTGCGATGTGCGAAAAGTAATAATTGGAGTGATGAGTGAATTTATGGAAGCAATTAGAATAGAAGACAGGAAAGTAAATAGAAAGATGAAAGATAGGAACGTGCAACTAAAAGTGGAAGGAGAAAGACTAGCAATGAATGAGAATAGGGTATCCGGACAAGTTACCTCTAGGACTTATGCTTCTAGTACAGGACTATGCTATTATACTTTCCTATTGAAGTTAATTGAGTGGAGGAAATCCTTAAACACACGGTCCCAAACCTAAGGTCAACCGTGACTAACCCCAACACTATGTCCCGGCAATAGGATTCACGTCAACCCTTCACTCTGTTGAATGCTCAACTAAGCCACAGGGGAGTATTTCTACCTAAGCCTAACACTACATGGAATTGCTTTAGGCTCTAGGGTTTCCTAGTGATAAAACATGTTCCTATGTGTAGTAGTTCTACCCCTTTGATCCAGGTGGAAGAACCCTAGTCTAGATTAAGCTCCAGTGCATAGGATTCACGTCACCCCAAAGCCTTGGGGGAGTTTGTCTACCTAGCACTTCACTCTATCTCGACCGCTAATAATTTAAGGAATCGGAGGTAGGGAGAAATCACGCCGGAAGGGTAAGGGGTACGTCGCTACCTCACAACTCTCCCTCTCAACCCTCTTCAATCTTAAGTAGTCTAATCCTATAGGAGTTGTCACACCTCCAAAGGACAACCTAGATTGTTCTCAATCCTTAGTGTCATGGCTAAGAGAAAACAATAGCAAAAGATAATTAAAATTGAAACTCAAATTTATTCATCAATAATGGAAAAGCATAATAACAATGTCATAGAAACATAATAATCCTAGGGTTTTACAAGTCCGAATACCCACGAGGGGTTTAGCTCCTTATGGAGCTATACATGTTCATCAAAGTGTAAAATAAATCGCAAAGTAAAAACATCGATAAAAACCGCCTTGCGTATGGTGTGGCCGTGGTCTTGTGCGGCAGTCGAACGTCGATGACGATGACGATGCCGATGGCGCGCTCCAATCCTCCACAAAGTCCTCTCCGAAACCCTAGTTGCACTCTCCAGAAGTTGGGGAGAAAGATAGGTCAAAAAGATGTTCAATAAGTCTCGAAATCGGGCTTTAAATAGGATGAGTGCGGCTTTAAATTTGGACTTATCGGGACTTCACACGGCCGTGTGGAATTTCCACACGCCCGTGTGAAGTCTCTGGCTCGCTGGGAATTAATTCACACGGCCGTGTGTTAATTCCACACCCCCGTATGAATCCTCTGGAAACCTGATTTTCGGCAGAAAATGCACAGTAACTTGTTACAGTAACAAGCCACAGTGATTTGCTACAGTAACAAAATTGCATTGCTGCTACAGTACTGCTACAGTGTCTCAATGTCACGGCTAAGGGAAAACAATTGCAAGAGATAATTAAAATTGAAACTCGAATTTATTCATCAATAATGGAAAAGCATAATAGCAATGTCATAGAAACATAATAATCCTAGGGTTTACAAGTCCGAATACCCACGAGGGGTTTAGCTCCGCATGGAGCTATACATATTCATTAAAGTATAAAAGAAAGCACAATTTAAAGGCATTGATGAAAACCCCCTTGTGTATGGTGTGACCGTGGTCTTGTGCGACCGCCGGACATCGATGCCGATGTCGATGACGCGCTCCAAACCTCCACGAAGTCCTCTCCGAAACCCTAGCCACGCTCTCCAGAAGTTGGGGAGAAAGTTAGGTCAAAAGATTTGTAAAAAGTCTCCAAATCGGGATTTTATAATGTTGAGTCGCGGCTTTAAAATCGGACTTATCGGGACTTCACACCGCCGTGTGGAATTTCCACACGCCCGTGTGAACTCTCTGAACTGCTGATTTTCGGCTGGGAGCGAACAGTAACATGCTATAGTATTTTACTACAGTACATGCTGCAGTGCTGCTACAGTACTCCCCCAAAACGCTCCCGAATCCGTTGTTCTTCATCGAGGCCATTGAATTGGGCACACAATCAATGGTAGATCGTGCCGATTACTTCAAATCTCTTTCTTGGTGAAGTTCTCCTAAGCTACATGAGTTAGACTTGTTGTGAATGTGACTACCTTTGTGCCCCTCCAAAGGAGGTTGACACACACTCACAAGTCTCATCTCGTGCCTTGTTCCTTGCTTGGTCCGAAAACTTCCCAACAATGGCTAACATGATCTAACTTCGTTCTTCTTCTCCAAATTAGCTCCACAAACCTACAATGCATAAGAATACACAAATGCACATAATTTAGTGATAAAATCTGATAAAAGATATGTTCATTGTAAGATAATAACGCTTCACGTTACTATAACACAAGCACTTATCAAACTCTCCCACACTTAAGCTTTTGCTTGTCCTCAAGCAAAAATAAAACGTGGAAGTACTTGGGAAGAACAATTGAAAAGTGCTCGGCCTTAGGTTCACCAAAAGTATGCAAAGGAAGCATTCTACAAGTAAGGGGAAATCAAAACATCACATAAGGATATCATTGCTCTAGCTAAAAACATGAATCAAAAAGGTCAATCAACTCGAAAATGTGTAAGTGTGTGTGAACTCACTCAAGATAACCCAAAGAGTACTCCTCAAACTCTTGTTAAAAGGACTTATTTATATACGAAAAGTAAGAAAGGAAGTAGTAGCTTCACACAACCTCTAAGGTAGCCCTTTCCTAGGCGGCCGCCAAAGATGGCTTTCACTCTTTCGAGGAGGTAGCTCTTTCTACCGGGGTAGTAGCTTTCACACATCCCATGAGATAGCTCTTTCTCTCATTAGGGTATAACTTGTATCCGACTTATGAGAGTAGCTACATACTTCATAGGTGGTAGCTCTTTCCACCCCAAATGCATAAATAAAACAAAGCAAATATTCACAAACTCAATTTTTTTTTTCAATTTTCTTTTTCTCTTTTCATTTTTTATATGCATTTTCCAAAGTAAAACTAAGAACGACGATAAACTTGTCCTTAAAAACTTCAAGATCGAGTTTCCAAAAGATTCCAAGAGTAAGTTGTGCAATATAAGATAATCGAGCCAAAATTCCCTAAAAATTGAAGTAAGAACTAGAGCATGATAGGATACAATGTTAAAAATTCTACTAAACTCTAAGAATACAACCGTTGCAACTAAGGTGAACCGCCATAGGCTACATGAGCATGAGAAATTGAACGCACAAGTAAAGGTGTGTGCAATATGAATCCCCCCCACATACACTTAAGATGTACATTGTCCCAAATGTACGGATGCAAGCACAATAAAAATAAAACAATGAAAAACAATTAGTGTGGAAGTGGGCAATTGAAACATTACTTCCCTGAACTCCAAGTGTTGCGTTTGATGGAGCTAGGTACATTGAGAGTTGAGTCTCAATGGTTTTGTGGAGCAAACACGGTCCCATGACCGTGCCTATGACTATTCCTCAAATTCCTTATATCCAAGACCATCTGCACACATACGCAAGGGTTCAGTATAGCTCAAGAAAAACGAAAATAAAGCTCGAGTATATAAAGATATGAAAATGAAATACATCTCGAGACAAAATAAAGCAAAATAAAGATAAACTCAGAAGGAAGATCCTTTCTGAGTACTACAAGTCCAAAATATAAAAGAAAAAAGTACAACTAAAATCAAAATAAGAATAAAAGTACCGCGCCTCAGAGTCGGTGTCCTGATCGAGCCTCTGGTGCTGCTGCAGGCTCTGAAACTGCTGGTGGATCAGCTGCTGCTTGAGCCGGAGAAGGTGGTGGAGTAGAGGCTCGGGGTCGAACCACAAAAGGTGATGTCATGGCTCGCTCGAGTAGCTGCTAAACAAGATCTTATCGGGCCATGACCTTAGTGTGCTGTGCTGCATGTGCAGCCCTGACCTCGGCCAACTCTGTCTGCAGAATACCCACAGCACTCTCGAGGCGCTCAAACCTGTCCTAGCCTCAAGAGGGAGAGAAAATGCGCACTGGAGGTGGCTCCGGTGCTGTGGGTGGTGCCTCAGCCTCTGCCTGACCTGGGGGTGGCTCCAATGCTGGTTGCTCTTCCACTAATGGAGCCCTATTCAGTATATACCGTTGGTAATGTTTCCTGGCCATGCCCATCTGTCTCAACATCTCCAAGCTGATTGGGGAGGGTATGGCTGTCCTCTCTATCCCTGACACGACCCCTTGCGTGTGTCCCGCAAGTGCACGGGCTTCTCGAAGTAATGATATTACCCTGGTGAGTGGGTAGTCGAATCCACAGGGAATAGGGATTTACAATACGAGAATTTGCTATTTAGTCATGCGATGTCCGAAAAATAATTACCGGAGTGATGTGTGAATTTATGGCAATTAGAATAAAAGCAAAGAAAGTGAATAGAAAGATGAAAGAAAGGAAAGTGCAAGTAAATAGTAAAAGGAGAGGAACTAGCAATGAATGAGAATAGGGTATCCGGACAAGTTACCTCTAGGACTTATGCTTCTAGTGTAGGACTATGCTGTTATACTTTCCTATTGATGTTAATTGAGTCGAGCAAAATCCTTAAACACACGGTCCCAAACCTAAGCTCAACCGTGACTAACCCCAACACTATGTTCCGGCAATAGGATTCACGTCAACCCTTCACTCTGTTGATTGCTCAACTAAGCCCCAGGGGAGTATTTCTACCTAAGCCTAACACTACGTGGAATTGCTTTAAGCTCTAGGGACTCCTAGTGATAAAACCTGTTCCTATGTGTAGTAGTTCTAACCTTTTGGTCCAGGAGGAAGAACCGTAGTCTAAATTAAGCCCCAATGCGTAGGATTCACATCACCCCAAAGCCTTGGGGGAGTTTGTCTACCTAGCACTTCACTCTATTTCGACCGCTAATAAATCGAGGAATCGGAGGTAGGGAGAAATCACACTGGAAGGGAAAGGGGTACGTTGCTACCTCACAACTCTCCCTCTCAACCCTCTTCAATTTTAAGTAGTCTAATCCTATAGGAGTTGTCACACCTCCAAAGGATAACCTAGATTGTTCTCAATCCTTAGTGTCACGGCTAAGAGAAAACAATAGCAAGAGATAATTAAAATTGAAACTCGAATTTATTCATCAATAATGGAAAAGCATAATAACAATGTCATAGAAACATAATGATCCTAGGGTTTTACAAGTCCAAATACCCACGAGGGGTTTAGCTCCTCATGGAACTATACATGATCATCAAATTATGAAAGAAAGCACAAACTAAAAACATCAATGAAAACCCCCTTCGCGTATGGTGTGGCCGTGGTCTTGTGCGGCAGTCGAACGTCGGTGACGATGCCGATGGCGCGCTCCAATCCTCCACAAAGTGCTCTCCGAAACCCTAGCCGCACTCTCCAAAAGTTGGGGAGAAAGATAGGTCAAAAGATTCTCAAAAAGTCTCCAAATCGGGCTTTAAATAGGCTGAGTGCGGCTTTAAATTTGAACTTATCGGGGCTTCACACGGCCGTGTGGAATTTCCACACGCCCGTGTGAAGTCTCTGGCTTGCTGGAAAATAATTCACACGGCCGTGTGTTAATTCCACACGCCCGTGTGAACTCTCTGGAAACCCGATTTTCGGCAGAAATGCACAGTAACTTGCTACAATGAATTGCTACAGTAACAAGCCACTGTGCTGCTACAGTACTCGCCGAAATGCTCCCGAATACGTTGTTCTTCATCGAGGCCATTGAATTGGGCACACAATCAATGGTAGATCGTGCTGATTGCTTCAAGTCTCCTTCTTGGTGAAGTTCTCCTAAGCTACACGAGTTAGACTTGTTGTGAATGTGACTGCTTTTGTGCCCTTTCAAAGGAGGTTGGCACACACTCACAAGTCTAAGCTCGTGCCTTGTTCCTTGCTTGGTCCGAAAACCTCCCAACAACGGCGAACACGACCTAACTTCGTTCTTCTTTTCCAACTTGGCTCCACAAACCTACAATGCACAAGAATACACAAATGCACACTATTTAGTGATAAAATCTGATAAAAGATATGCTCATTGTAAAAAAATAACGCTTCGCATTACTATAACACAAGCACTTATCAAATCCCCCCACACTTAAGCTTTTGCTTGTCCTCAAGCAAAAATAAAACGTGAAAATACTTGGGAAGAACAATTGAAAGTGCTCGGCCTTAGGTTCACCAAAAATATGCAAAGGAGGCATTCTACAAGTAAGGGGAAATCAAAACATTGCATATGGTTATCGTTGCTCTAGCTAAAAACTTGAATAAAAAAGGATAACAACTCGAAAACGTGTAAGTGTGTGCGAATTCACTCAAGAGAATCAACGAGTACTCCTCAAACTCTTGTTACAAGGACCTATTTATATACACTAAGTAAGGAAGTAGTAGCTTCACTCAACCTTTAAGGTAGCCCTTTCCTAGGCGGCTGCCAAAGGTGGCTTTCACACTTTTGAGGAGGTACCTCTTTCTACCGGAGTGGTAGCTTTCACGCTTCTCATGAGATAGCTCTTTCTCTCATTAGGGCATAACTTGTATCCAACTTATGAGAGTAGCTTCATACTTCATAGGAGGTAGCTTTTTCCACCCCAAATGAAAAGCTTAAACTAATATTCACAAGCTAGTAGTAGTTTTTTTTTTTTGGCTACATAGAACTTCACAACTTACTAAAGTAATACTAAACTAGTCCTTAAAACTTCAAGATCAAGTTTCCAAAAGATTCCAAGAGTGAGTAGTGCAATAAAGTGTAATCGAGCAAAAATCCCTTAAAATTTAAGTGGAACTAGAACAAGATAGGATGTAATGTTAAAAATTCTCCTAAAATCTAAGAATACGACCGTTGCAACTAAGGTGAACCGCCATAGGCTACATGAACACGAGCAATTGAACGCACAAGTAAAGGTGTGTGCAATGTGAATCCCCCCCCCCACACTTAAGATGTACATTGTCCCCAATGTACGCATGCAAGCACAATAAAAAGTAAAACAATGAAAAGCAATTAGTGTGGAAGTGGACAATTGAAACATTACTCCCCTGAACTCCAAGTGTTGCGTTTGATGGAGCTAGGTTCATTGAGAGTTGAGTCTCAATGGTTTTGTGGAGCACACAAGGTCCCATGACCGTGCCTATGACTATTCCTCAAATTCCTTAAATCCAAAACCATCTGCACACATACGCAAGGGTTCAGTATAGCTCAAGAAAAACCAAAATAAAGCTCGAGTATATAAAGATATGAACAAGAAATACAACTCGAGACAAAATAAAACAAAAAATAAAAGCAACCCAGAAGGAGAGTCCTTTTTGGGTACTATAAGTCCAACAGAATATAAAAATAAAAAGTGCGACAGAAGAAAAATAAAATAAAATAAAATAAAATAAAATAAAATAAAATAAAACTACGACGCCTCAGCGTCGGTGTCCTGCTATGGATCCTCTGGTGCTGCTGCTGCTGCTGGTATTGGTGGATCTGATGTTGATGGAGACGGTGGTGGAGTTGGTGAGGGGACCCGTCGGGGTCGCACAACAGATCGCTCGAACAACTATACCACTGTGGCAAGCTGTGCCGATAAATGAGCGAACTGCGATGCCTGAGTGGCCCTCAACTCGGCAAACCTTGCTGCCTGTGCGGCCCTCATCTTTGCTAACTCCTGCTGCATGATGCCCACAGTACTCTCGAGGCGCTCGAACCTGTCCTGTCCTCGAGATGGAGAAAAGATGCGCACTAGAGGTGGCTCCGGTGCTGTTGGTGGTGCCTCGGCCTCTGCCCTTGCCTCTGTATCCACTGGGGGTGGCTTTAATGCTGCATGGGACCCCTCGGCCTGCTCTGACTGGGGTATGATCATAGTATAGACTCCTGGCCCTGATATGCGGATCATACCCATCAGTCTCAATGTCTCTCTGGTGAGCGGGGCTGGTGTAGTGATCTTCTCGGCCCCGCGCACCGCATCTCTGAGTCCCAGGCCTATGACGAGGCGTGTGATGTAGGGCCCTGCAAAGATGACTCCAACCCTGGGGTACTGGCCCTGGTGGCTGATAAGTGCTTGTGTTATAGTAATACGAAGTATTATTATCTTACATTGAGCATTACTTTTCTCAGATTTAATCACTAATTAGTGTGTATTTTTGTTCTTTCGTGCATTGTAGGGTTGTGGAGAAGATTTAGAGAAAAAGAAGCAAGAATAGGTTATGTTCGCCATTGTTGAGGAGTTCTCGGACCAAGCAAGGAACAAGGCACGAGTTTAGACTTGTGAGTGTGTGCCAACCTCCATTGGAGGGGCACAAGGGCAGTCACATTCACAAAAGTCTATAACTCGTGTAGCATTGGAGAACTTCGCCATTGAAGAGAAACGAAGTAATCGACATAATCTACCGTTGATTGTGTGTCCAATTCAACGGCCTCGAATTTACATGGGCGTAGCAAAACACTGTAGCAATCTACTGTTCACTTTCTGCCGAAAATCAGAATTCCAGAGAATTCACATGGGCGTGTGGAATTAACACACGGCCGTGTGAATTAATTTTTCAGCGAACCAGAAACTTCCAAAAATATTGTTCACAGTCTGCCGAAAATCATTTCCACACGGGCGTGTGGAATTAAGACACGGGAGTGTGGAAATTCTGGTTTTTCACAGGGCCGTGTGGAATTTACACAGGGGCGTGTGGAACCCCGATTTCAGCCTATAAATAGCCCATTTAAAGATCTATTTGGGGACCCTCCCCTTCTATCACTTGCCTATCTTTTGGGGGGGCTTTCGGCTAGGGTTTGGAGAGGTTCTTGGAGGTCTTTGGAGGCGAATATACGGCATCGACATCGACATCTTTTGGAAGAAAGCTATTGGGGGAGCTTTCGTCGGCCTCGATTCAGCGAGGTGTGCCCTAGGCTTGACAAGGGATTCGTGGAGAAGATTAGGCGGCTCCACAAGACCATCGATACGATCTACAAGGGGGTTTTCTTTATGGTTTTCATGCATATGTTCTTAAACTCTTTATTAATTTTGTATTGCTCCATGGAGAGCTAAACCCTAGTGGGTATTCGAACTTGTAAACCCTACGATGATATTGTTTCTATGACTTTTATTATGCTTTATTTATTGATGAATTTAATTGAGTTTCAATCTTGATTTATTCTTGTATTGATTTTCCCTTAGATGTGACACTAGGGTTGAGAATCTATTAAGTTATCCTTTGAGGGTGTGACAACCTCTATAGGGTTAGACTCCTTAGGATTGAAGAGGGTTGAGAGGGAGAGTTGTGAGGTAGCGACGTACCCCTTTCCCTTCCGGTGTGATTTCTCCCTACCTCCGATTCCTTGATTTATTAGCGGTCGAAATAGAGTGAAGTGCTAGGTAGATAAACTCCCCCAAGGCTTTGGGGTGACGTGAATCCTATGCACTGGGGCTTAATTCAGACTATGGTTCTTCCACCTGGACCAAAGGGTTAGAACTACTACACATAGGAACAGGTTTTATCACTAGGAATCCCTAGAGCTTAAAGCAATTCCACGTAGTGTTAGGCTTAGGTAGATATACTCCCCTGGGGCTTAGTTGAGCAATCAACAGAGTGAAGGGTTGACGTGAATCCTAATGACGGGACATAGTGTTGGGGTTAGTCACGGTTGACCTTAGGTTTGGGACCATGTGTTTAAGGATATCCTCGACTCAATAGGCATCAATTGTAGAGCATAATACAAGTTTTGCACTAGAAGCATTAGTCCTAGGGGGAGCTTTGTCCGGGTACCCCATCGTTATATCGATTACCTCTCCTACCCTCATTATTCTTCTTGCACTCTTTTATTTTCTTTTATATCTATACATACATACTTTTCTCATCATCGATTCCCCTCATAGCTAAATAGCGATAACACTTGTTTCTGAACACTATTCCCTGTGGATACGACTACCCACTCACTAGGGTATTTTATTACTTTGACAACCCGTGCACTTGCGGGATATACGCAAGGGGTCGTGTCAGTGGCGCATGTACTCGGCTAGAATGTGCCCCAGGTGGAGTGGCTCGCTCTGTGCTATGGAGTGCAAGTATAGCAGCTCCTGTCTGCTCAGTACCCCTGTACTATCCCCTCGGCCACTGATAGACCTGCTTAGGATAGCATGAAGGTACCTGTACGCTGGCCGGGAAAGAAATGTCGCCTTCGAAACCCCCGGCTCGTACTGCCCATCCTCGCACAATGCCGTATAAATCCTCTGGGGTGTCAGGATCCCTGGATAATCGGTGGGCAATAGTGCATACTCCTCTGTCTCTGTATATGCCTGATCGTACAGGCCCATCACGATCGAGAACTGGGTAACGCTCAAGCTGTAATGTCGACCAAGGGCACGGAACTGGATCGTTTCGCCATTTATGAATCTATCATACCCTCGGTTGAACTCGAACATCGATAAAACCTCGAGGGTGATTGCTCGAGTTCCGGCTCTCGAATAGATAGCAATCGATCCCAACTGCCTACCGCCAGCAACTCCTCCACCACTGTGGCTATGACATCGCCCCCCTGTATGTCTCTCAATACGCTCAAGTCTGGGTAGCGCGACTGTCCAAATTGAAGTGCCGAAAGTTTCTTGAACCGTTCCCTGTGCTCGGGTAAATCAAACTCCATCTCCTCGGGGGGTGGAGTAGCTGCTCGTTGGCGCTTCCCTGCCGATTTCTTAGACTTAGAAGTCATATCTGCAAAGTTGCAAAAGAAAATTTTCAAAAATCAGTTCAAAAACTCATTATGCACAAATCCACACGGCCGTGTGTTAATTCCACACGCCCATGTGGATCATCGGGCGGACAGAGCCTCACGGCCGTGGGGGATAAAATCTTCGTTTTACATTCTAATTCGTTCTAGATTTCTTCTAAGCATGTTCGTCTATGGTTTAATCATTCAATACAAGCGAAATAATCAATAAGAACGAATCAAATCAAGGATTGAAGAAGATTTAGGGTTTGAAGTTCTTACCGACGGTGTGGATGAAGAAAAACTTTAAATCGGCCAGAAAACTCCAAATAAATCCCTTGAAAAACTCAGAGAAGGTTTGGAAATCACAGGGGAATGTCGGAGAGTCGTTTAGAGTGTTAGAACTAAAGGGTACGAGTGAATCCTAACTGAAAACGCGCGGCTTTTGAAGTTCTGGGGATTCACACGGCCGTGTGGAAATGTCACACAGCCGTGTACCTATACAATTAGGGTTCACAGGGGCCTGCACACGCCCCTGTGGGCACTCTGGTTCCTCTCTGGGCTACCTCACACGGGCGTGTGTTAATTACACACTCCAGTGTGCCTTCTCTAAAAGACTCCACAGGGGCTGGTACACGCCCCTGTGGATTCTCGGGAAAACTCAGAAGGTCTCTGAAACTTTTCACACGGCTGTGTGGAAATTCAACATGGCCGTGTGCCCAACCTGGCCAAGAACACAAGGTCAGCCACAGGGGCACCTCACACGCCCCTGTGGCTTCACTGGTTCATCCCGAGAATTGCTAAGTGTTCCACACGGCCGTGTGAAGACTCCACACGGCCATGTTCCTTTTACAAGTCCTCTCATAGGGGCAGCCACATTCCCCTGTGAATTCTCGGGAGAAAGAGGGGTTCTGCAGAGTATTCACACGGCCGTGTGTTAATTCCACACGGCCGTGTGTCATAGCACAAGGTTTCTCACAGGGGCACCCACACGCCCCTGTGGACTCTCTGGGATGAGAGCTTAAGTTCTGCAAAAATCCACACGGCCGTGTGTTAATTCCATACGGCCGTGTGCTCCTTCTGAAGTTTTTCACAGGGGCAAGGTCACGCCCCTGTGTCTCCTCTGGTTGAGCCCTAATTGGTACCACACGGCCGTGTGTTAATTCCACACGGATGTGTGTTTTCTCTGGTTTACTTAGAAAAATTAACAGACTTTACAGAAAAATTCAGAAACAAAACTATGATGCTTAGAGCCTGTGAAAACCATTAAAACATGACCAGATACCATGGAAAACATGCTCAACCGACTCAAACTTTATCAATTATCATTTAGGCACACGAAAACATCAAAAATCCACAAAAATTTTCAGCTCAAGCATTAAAAATTCAGGACACCAATACTAAGACTTTTATTCATGCAAAAACTAAACTAAACTAGAATAGATCCTAGAAAAGCATATAAAACCTTGGGTTGCCTCCCAAGAAGTGCTTGTTTAACGTCACTTAGCTTGACGTACCTGGCTTACCTTACGGAGGTTGAAGAAAAAATATTTCTTTGTCGTCGTTACAAACATTTCTGCCAAAGTATGGTTTCAACCGGTGTCCGTTTACTTTGAACGTGCCATTTTCCGGACGAGTAATCTCAATTGAACCATGGGGTGATACTTGAGTGACTGTATATGGGCCAAACCATCTAGTCTTTAACTTTCCGGAGAAGAGTCGTAATCGGGAGTTGAATAGTAGAACTTGGTCACCAACTTTGAACTCTTTAGGTAATTTGATATGCTTGTCATGCCACTTTCGAATCTTCTCCTTGTAAATTCTGGCATTCTCATATGCTTTCAATCTCCATTCATCGAGCTCATTAAGATGAAGCAGCCTTTGTTCACCAGCTCTTCTCAAATCAAAGTTCATTGCCTTGATTGCCCAATATGCTTTATGTTCAAGTTCCACGGGTAGATGGCATGACTTCCCGTAAACTAGATTATACGGAGTGGTGCCTATGGGTGTCTTGTATGCTGTGCGATGGGCCCAGAGCCTGTCATCCAACCATTCAGACCAGTCCCGCTTTCCTTGTTCCACAGATTTTGTCAAGATTCGCTTGAGTTCTCTATTGGTGACTTCCACTTGACCACTAGTTTGGGGATGATATGGAGTGGCAAGGCGGTGGCGTACCCCGTATCTTTTCAACACTTTTTCTAATTGAGCATTACAAAAATGGGTCCCCCGATCACTAATGATAACTCGCGGAGTTCCAAACCGAGTAAACAATCTCTTTAAGAATTTCACCACACTTCTTGCATCATTACTTGGAAATGCTTGTGCTTCAACCCATTTGGAGACATAGTCAACTGCTACTAGTATGTACTGGTTCCCGTTAGACTTTGGAAACGTCCCCATGAAGTCAATGCCCCATACATCGAATACCTCACAAAATTGCATAGGATTCTGAGGCATCTCATCCAGCCGAGACAAGTTCCCTGCCCTCTGACAATTGTCACATCGAAGAACGAACTGCTGTGCATTGTGAAAGAGAGTTGGCCAATAAAATCTTGCCGCCAAGACTTTTTCTGCGGTCCTACTTGATGCATAATGGCCTCCAACTGGCCCTGAATGACAATGAGCAAGGATATCCCATCCTTCCTCCTCGATACACATCTCCGAACTACATGATCTGCACAGATACGGAAGAGGAACGGATCATCCTAGAAGTAATTCTTCAAATCACTGAAGAACTTCTTCTTTTGCTGGAATGTGAGCCCTTGCTTGAGGACCTTCCCTGACAAGTAGTTGGCAAAATCCACAAACCATGGAGTGTCACCTGATGAGGTTGATTTCTGAATCAAATACAAGTGCTCCTCCGGGAAGAAGTCATTAATTTTCTTGCTTGATGGCTCTTGTCCAATGCTACCCTCTAGCCGTGACAAGTGATCCGCCACTACGTTTTCGGTTCCCTTCTTATCCTTTATCTCCATATCAAACTCCTGTAAGAGTAATATCTAGCGGATCAATCTTGGTTTCGCATCAACTTTGTTCATGAGGTAACGGAGAGCTGAATGGTCTGTAAATACGATAACTCTTGATAAAATGAAATATGATCTGAACTTATCGAGTGCAAACACCACTACTAACAATTCCTTCTCTGTAGTAGTGTAATTTTCCTGCGCATCTGTGAGAGTCTTGCTCGCGTAATAGATGGGTTAGAATTGCTTACCTCTCATTTGCCCCAAAACTGCTCTGACCGCATAGTCACTAGCATCGCACATAAGCTCAAATGGTTCATCCCAGTCCGGGGTGATCAGAATCGGAGCTTGAACCAGTTTTTCTTTTAACACTTTGAAAGCTACTTCACAATCTTCCCCAAAAGTCAAATGGAGCATCTTTTTAGAGAAGCTTGGTCAACGGCTGAGTGATCTTTGAAAAATCCTTGATGAATCGCCTGTAGAAGCCTGCATGCCCCAGAAAACTCCGGATTCCCTTAATGTTTGTCGGTGGAGGGAGTTTATCTATGACTTTGATTTTTGCCTTATCCACCTCCATACCCATACTGGAAATATTGTGCCCGAGAACGATACCTTCTTGAACCATGAAGTGACACTTCTCCCAATTTAGCATGAGATTTGTCTCCTCACATCTTATCAGCACTCGTTCTAAGTTTCTTAAGCATACATCAAAGGAGTCACCAAACACAGAGAATTCATCCATGAATACTTCCATTATGTCTTCGATAAGGTCATCGAAAATAGCAGTCATACAGCGTTGAAATGTAGCAGGTGCATTACATAACCCGAACGACATTCGTCAGTATGCAAATGTTCCATAGGGACAAGTAAAAGTTGTCTTCTCTTGATCTTCCAGGGCAATAGGAATCTGAAAATATCCTGACATCCCATCTAGAAAATAGTAAAACTGATGCCCTGCTAATCGCTCCAACATTTGATCAATAAAAGGCAACGGAAAGTGATCCTTTCGGGTTGCGTCATTCAACCTTCTGTAATCAATGCAAACTCTCCATCCTGTGACTGTTCTAGTTGGGATGACTTCATTCTTCTCATTCTTAATTACTGTCATCCCACCTTTCTTCGGAACCACCTGAGTTGGGTAAATAATTCCTGCATCCAATAGTTTCACCACCTCTGCCTTCACAACCTCTTTCATGTTTGGGTTTAGTCTTCTTTGAGGTTGTATCACCGATTTGAAATTGTCCTCCATTAAAATCTTATGTGTGCAGAATGAGGGGTTTATTCCTTTTAGGTCTGCAATTTTCCATGCCAGCGCAGACTTGTGTTTCTTCAACACGCTCACCAATTTATCTTTTTGTTCTCGAGAGAGATTTGATGCTATAATCACGGGCAACTTCATCTCTTCTGCCAAAAATGCATATTCCAAGTGCTCTGGAAGTGTTTTCAACTCTAAATCAGGTGGCTCATCGATGGATGGTCGAAGTCGGTCCCCCTTTAATCTATCAATTTCTTCAAATTTAGTATCTTGTTGTTCATTAATGCATCCTGAAACCTTCTCTAGATCACACTCCTTGAGTTGGTCCTGGGGCCCCAATCTAACCCTCAACTCACAAGCTTCCTCTATTAGGTCTGCAATCCCCATTGAAAAGACTTCTTGCTTATGTTCCCAATAACCTGATTCAAACTGTGCAAGAACCTTCTCAAGGGTTTCTTCTGTGTCACCATTTGAAGAAGCTAGAGCTGATTTATCAAATTCGTCCAACACACTGCCCAATTCATAATTCATGTTCTGCTCCTTGTAAAACTGATCGATAATTTGGAAATGGTTGAGCGATAAACAATTGCATTTTCTGCTCCACTTCCTCAACTAGTCCCACGAGTGTATCAAAAGCTTCACTTGCGTTAAACATTCCCTCGGTAAACTGAAATTAAAGAGAAAAGAATTGGTGAGAATAGTGGTAGATAAAGAAAGTGTGAAATAGACAACGAAGTGAATAACTAAAGTAGCAAAAACAAGTATAAAAAATACGCCTATTACCCGGCAACGGCGCCAAAAACATGACATGACCCCTTGCGTGTGTCCCGCAAGTGCACGGGCTTGTCGAAGTAATAATATTACCCTGGTGAGTGGGTAGTCGAATCCACAGGGAATAGGATTTACAATACGAGAATTTGCTATTTAGTCGTGCGATGTGTGAAAAATAATAACCGGAGTGATGTGTGAATTTATGGCAATTAGAATAAAAGCAAAGAAAGTGAATAGAAAGATGAAAGAAAGGAAAGTGCAAGTAAAAAGTAAAAGGAGAGGAACTAGCAATGAATGAGAATAGGGTATCCGGACAAGTTACCTCTAGGACTTATGCTTCTAGTGCAGGACTATGCTGTTATAATTTCCTATTGATGTTAATTGAGTCGAGGAAAATCCTTAAACACATGGTCCCAAACCTAAGCTCAACCGTGACTAACCCTAACACTATGTCCCGGCAATAAGATTCACGTCAACCCTTCACTCTGTTGATTGCTCAACTAAGCCCCAGGGGAGTATATCTACCTAAGCCTAACACTACGTGGAATTGCTTTAAGCTCTAGGGACTCCTAGTGATAAAACCTGTTCCTATGTGTAGTAGTTCTAACCCTTTGGTCCAGGTGGAAGAACCATAGTCTGAATTAAGCCCCAGTGCATAGGATTCATGTCACCCCAAAGCCTTGGGGGAGTTTATCTACCTAGCACTTCACTCTATTTCGACCGCTAATAAATCAAGGAATCGGAGGTAGGGAGAAATCACACCGGAAGGGAAAGGGGTACGTTGCTACCTCACAACTCTCCCTCTCAACCCTCTTCAATTTTAAGTAGTCTAATCCTATAGGAGTTGTCACACCTCCAAAAGATAACCTAGATTGTTCTCAATCCTTAGTGTCACGGCTAAGAGAAAACAATAGCAAGAGATAATTAAAATTGAAACTCGAATTTATTCATCATTAATGGAAAAGCATAATAACAATGTCATAGAAACATAATGATCCTAGGGTTTTACAAGTCCGAATACCCACGAGAGGTTTAGCTCCTAATGGAGCTATACATGATCATCAAATTATGAAAGAAAGCACAAACTAAAAACATCAATGAAAACCCCCTTCGCGTATGGTGTGGCTGTGGTCTTGTGCGGCCGTCGAACGTCGGTGACGATGCCGATGGCGCACTCCAATCCTCCACAAAGTCCTCTCCGAAACCCTAGCCGCACTCTCCAGAAGTTGGGGAGAAAGATAGGTCAAAAGATTCTCAAAAAGTCTCCAAATCGGGCATTAAATAGGCTGAGTGCGGCTTTAAATTTGAACTTATCGGGGATTCACACGGCCGTGTGGAATTTCCATACGCCCGTGTGAAGTTTCTGTCTTCCTGAAAAATTACTTCACACGGCCGTGTGGAATTTCCACACGCCCGTGTGAAGTCTCTGGCTTGCTGGAAAATAATTTACACGGCCGTGTGTTAATTCCACACGCCCGTGTGAACTCTCTGGAAACCCGATTTTCGGCAGAAATGCACAGTATCTTGCTACAGTAAATTGCGACAGTAACAAGCTACTGTGCTGCTACAGTACTCGCCGAAACGCTCCCGAATACATTGTTTTTCATCGAGGCCATTGAATTGGGCACACAATCAATGGTAGATCGTGCCGATTGCTTCAAGTCTCCTTCTTGGTGAAGTTCTCCTAAGCTACACGAGTTAGACTTGTTATGAATGTGACTGCTTTTGTGCCCCTCCGAAGGAGGTTGGCACACACTCACAAGTCTAAGCTCGTGCCTTGTTCCTTGCTTGGTCCGAAAACCTCCCAACAACGGCGAACATGATCTAACTTCGTTCTTCTTTTCCAACTTGGCCCCACAAACCTACAATGCACAAGAATACACAAATGCACAAATAGTGATAAAATCTGATAAAAGATATGCTCATTATAAGAAAATAACGCTTCGCGTTACTATAACACAAGCATTTATCAATCCCTCTAATTGCCGCCCGAAGGCCCATCCCCTTTATAAGTCTTGTAACGTATGGCCCTGAAAAGATAGCTCCAATCCTGGGATACTGGCCCTGATGACGTATGTACTCTGTGAGAATATAACCAAGATGGAGCGACTCGCTCTGTATCATCGAATGTAGGTAGAGGAGCTCCTGCCGGCTAAGGACCCCTGTACTGTCACCCTGGCCGCTTATTGACCTACTCAAAATAGCGTCAATGTATCTATAGGATGGCCGCGATAGACAAGTAGCCTTTGATATCCCTGGTTCATATTGCCCCTGTCCACACAACACTCAGTAAGCTCCTTGAGGGCTCAAATTGCCAGGGTAGTCAATCGGAAGGCTCTCGTACTCCTCTGACTCAGTGAAGGCTTCGTCGTACAAACCCATGTGAATGGAAAACTGCGTCACTGACATACTGTACTTGTGCCCAAAGGCCTGAAACTGTATAGCATTGGTACTCATCAACTCTCTACTTGATTTGTCAAACTCAAATGACGAAAGCACCTCCAAAGTAAGCAAACGGTTAGCTGGGTCTCGAATAGACAGCAAGCTCTTCCAACTCCCTACCACGACAAGCTCTTCAATCTCGTCTGCCATATCATCACCCCACTCAGCTGTTCGTAAATAGTTCACGTCCAAGTATCGAGATTGCCCGATCTTGAGTTTCACCAATCTTTTATACTTGTCTCGGTGCTCAGACGTGACGAAGTTTATCGGCTCTGGCGAGTGTTCACGTGTCCTCCTTTTGGTTTCTTGGTTCGACCTGGGTGCCATTACTGAAAAGAATTTAAAGGGGAATCAGTCAATCCATCATAAAAATTCATTCTGCTGGGATCCACACGGCTGTGTGGAAATTCCACATGCCCGTGTGGATTGTCGGGCGGACATGGCTGGAAGGTCGTGGAATCAAAGCTCTATATTCACACAAAAAATTCGTTCTAAAACCTTTGTAAGTGCATTCGCAAATAGTTTAATCATTCAATACAAGAGAAATAACTAAGAAGAACGAATTAAATCAAGAATTGACGAGGAAAAAGGGAACGAATTATCTCGACCCTCTCCAATCTCGAGTAGTCTAATCCTATAGGAGTTGTCACACCTCCTAAGGACAACCTAGATGATTCTCAACCCTAGTGTCATGGCTAAGGGAAAATCAATACAACGAGCAATCAAGATTGGAACTTAATTAAATGCATCAATTAAGAAAGCATAATAACATGTCATAGAAACAATATCATCCTAGGGTTTACAAGTCTGAATACCCACAAGCGGTTTAGCTCTTCATAGAGCTATACAAATCTATCAATGTGTATGAATAAACAATAATAGAAAACATAGATGAAAACCCCCTTGTGATCCTTGGCTGTGGTCTTTTGCGGCCGCTCCGTCTCTTCACCGAACCCTTTAAGCCTACGGCACACTTCGCCGGATCAGTGCCGATGAAAGCTCCCGCAATAGCCATCTTCCAACGGGCTTCGATGTTGATGCCGTAGACGAGCTCCAATCCTCCACAAAGTCCTCTCCAAACCCTAGCTGCAACTCTCTAGAAAATAGGCAAAAAAATCCCTCAAAAAGCCCCGAAAAGGCCATCAAATAGTGCTGAGTTGCGGCTGAGCATCGGCTGAAATCGGGCATCCACACGGCCATGTGAATTTTCACATGCCCGTGTGGATTTTCTGGAGTCGGTTTTCTGGTGCGTAGTGAACAGTAAACTACTACAGGGAATTGCTAAAGTAACTCCTACAGTACTAGCGCGTAATATATTCCCGATTTCATCGTTTTTCATCGAGGCCGTTGAGTTGGGCACACAATCAATGGTAGATAATGTCGATTGCTTCATTCTTCCTCATTGGCGAAGTTCTCCAATGGTACATGGGTTAGACTTTTGTGAATGTGACTGTCTTTGTGCCCCTGCAAAGGAGGTTGGCACACATCCATAAGTCTAAACTCCTGCCTTGTTCCTTGTTTGGTCCAAGAACTTCCCAACAATGACGAACATGATCTAAATTTGCTTTTTTTTCTCTAAACTTATTCCACAACCCTATAATGCACAAAAGAACACAAATACACACCAATTAATGATAAAATCTGAGAAAAGTAATGCTCAATGAAAGACAATAACACTTCGTATTACTATAACACGAGCACTTATCATATATGGCTGTGTAACTCTATGTTTTTATCCTGATTGCATAGATTTTTCAAAGCACACAGGCATGGAGAAAGATACAAGGCCGTGTATATCTCTGGATGAGCATCACATTCACTTGTTTTACAAAAGAATAAATACATAGGTAGGTGAAGAGACATGGCAATATACACAACCATGTAACTCTCAGGTTGAGTGGATGCTTTGGCACTTTATCTTGAGAGGAAGTACACGGGCACGGGGTGACATACACCCATGTATTACCAGTGTACTTTGAGAAGAGAAAGTGATAAGTGCTTGTGTTATAGTAATGCAAAGCGCTATTATCTTACAACGAGCATACATTTTATCAGATTTTATCACTAAATAGTGTGCATTTGTGTATTCTTGTGCATTGTAGGTTTGTGAAGCTAATTTGGAAAAGAAGAATGAAGTTAGATCGTGTTCGCCGTTGTTGGGGAGGTTTTCGGACCAAGCAAGGAACAAGGCACGAACTTAGACTTGTGAGTGTGTGCCAACCTCCTTTGGAGGGGCACAAAGGCAGTCACATTCACAATAAGTCTAACTCGTGTTGCTTAGGAGAACTTCACCAAGAAGGAGACTTGAAGCAATCGGCACGATCTACCATTGATTGTGTGCCCAATTCATCGGCAAGTACTCTAGCAGCCCTGTAGCTTGTTACTGTAGTAAACACTGCAGCAAGCTACTGTTCACTTTCGGCCGAAATTCAGAATTCCAGAGAATTCACACGGGCGTGTGGAAATTCCACACGGCCGTGTGAATTAATTTTTCAGCAAACAGAAAATTCACACGCCCGTGTGTTAATTCCACACGGCCGTGTGAAGTCCCGATAAGTCCAAATTTAAAGCCGCACTCATCCTATTTAAAGCCCGATTTGGAGACTTTTAAAGAATCTTTTGACCTATCTTTCTCCCCAACTTTGGGAGAGTGCGGCTAGGGTTTCAGAGAGAACTTTGTAGAGGATTGGAGCGCGCCATCGGCATCGACATCGATGTTCGACGGCCGCACAAGACCACGGCCACACCATACGCAAGGGGGTTTTCATCGATGTTCTTATTTTGCACTTTATTTGACACTTTGATGAACATGTATAGCTCCATGAGGAGCTAAACCCCTCGTGGGTATTCGGACTTGTAAAACCCTAGGATCATTATGTTTCTATGACATTGTTGTTATGCTTTTCCATTATTGATGAATAAATTTGAGTTTCAGTTTTAATTATCTTTTGCTATTGTTCTTCCTTAGCCGTGATACTAGGGTTGAGAATAATCTAGGTTATCATTTGGAGGTGTGACAACTCCTATAGGATTAGACTACTTAAGATTGAAGAGGGTTGAGAGGGAGAGTTGTGAGGTAGCAATGTACCCCTTTCCCTTCCGGTGTGATTTCTCCCTACCTCCGTTTCCTTGGTTAATTAGCGGTCAAGATAGAGTTTTAGGGCTCAATCTTGACTAGGGTTCTTCCGCCTGGACCAAAGGGTTAGAACTACATAGAGGAACAGGTTTTATCACTAGGAATCCCTAGAGCCTAAAGCAATCCCACATAGTGTTAGGGTTAGGAAGATAGACTCCCCTGGGGCTTAGTTGACAGGTCAACGAGAGTCAAGGGTCGTAGTGAATCCTAATACCGGGACATAATGTTGGGGTTAGTCACGGTTGACCTTAAGTTTTGGGACCGTGAGTTTAAGGATATCCTTGACTCAATTAACATCAATAGGAAAGTATAATAGCATAGTCTTACACTAGAAGCATAAGTCCTAGAGGTAACTTGTCCGGATACCCTATTTCGTAATCACTGCTAGTCCTTCTCCATTACTCCTACCTGCACTCTCTCACCTATTATCTTTCTATTTTAATTCTTGTTTCTTTATATTTGCTTTCATACTCACTCATCAATCCAATTATCACTTTTCGTACACCGCCTAGCTAAATAGTGAAATCTCGTGTCTTAAATCCCTATTCCCTGTGGATTCGACTACCCACTCACCAGGGTAATTTTATTACTTCGACAAGCCCGTGCACTTGCGGTACACATGCAAAGGGTCGTGACTTCCCTCTTCACCTTGTTCTCTACTCTCTCGTGTTTCTTTTACAAGCTCACCTTGTGATTGCTCTCCATCTCTCCCCATTCCCTTTCACAATTTTCTCCATCTTTTAGCAAATCTTCTTTGTAAGTGATAAGTGCTTGTGTTATAGTAATGTGAAGCGTTATTATCTTACAATGAGCATCTCTTTTATCAGATTTTATCACAAAATTGTGTGTAATTGTGTACTTTTATGCATTGTAGGTTTGTGGAGCTATTTTGAAGAAGAAGAACAAAGTTAGGTCATGTTTGCCGTTGATTGGGGAGTTTTCGGACCAAGCAAGGAACAAGGCATGAGCCTAGAATTGTGAGTGTGTGCTAACCTCCTTTGGAGGGGCACAAGGGCAGTCACATTCACAATAAGTCTAACTCGTGCAGCTTAGGAGAACTTCACTAATAAGGATATTTGAAGCAATCGGTACGATCTACCATTGATTGTGTGTCCAATTCAATAGCCTCTATGAAGAACGATGAATTCGGGAGCATTTCGGCAAGAGTACTGTAGCAGCAATGCAGGGAAAACACAGTTGCAAGTTACTGTTCACTGTCTGCCGAAAATCAACATTCTAACAATTTCACACGGGCATGTGGAAATTCCACACTGCCGTGTGAAATCCCAATTAAGCCGATTTTTAAACCGCGACTCAATGTTATAAAAGCCCGTTTTGGAGATTTTTTACACATTTTTTTGCCAATCTTTTCTCCCAACCTCTGGAGAACGCGGCTAGGGTTTCGGAGAGGACTTTATGGAGGTTCGGAGCGCGTCATCGGCATCGTCATCGACGTCCGGCGGCCGCACAAGACCACGGACACATTATACGCAAGGGGGTTTTCATCTATACTTTCAATTTGTTTTCACTTTTATATTTTGATGGATTTGTATAGCTCCATGAGGAGCTAAACCCCTTGTGGGCATTCGGACTTGTAAACTCTAGGATTATTATGTTTCTATGACATTGTTATTATGCTTTTCTTTAATTGATGAATAAAATTGAGTTTCAATCTTAATTGCATCTTGTATCGATTTTCCGTTAGAGATGACACTATGGTTGAGAATTGTCTAGGTTATCCTTTGGAGGTGTGACAACTCCTATACGGTTAGACTACTTAAGATTGAAGAGGGTTGAGAGGGTGAGTCGTGAGGTAGAGAAACATCCCCTTTCCCTTCCGGTGTGATTCTCCCTACCTTCGTGTTCCAAGAGTCATTAGCGGTCGAGATAGAGCGAAGTGCTAGGAAACGAACTCCCCTGGGGCTTAATTGCGTGAGCAACAGAGTGAAGGGTTGAAGTGAATCCTAGTGCTGGGGCTTAATGTAGACTAGGGTTCTTCCACCTGGACCAAAGGGTTAGAACTATACATAAGAACAGGGTTTAGCACTAGGAATCTCCTAGAACTTAAAGCAATCCCACGTAGTGTGAGGCGTAGGAAGAAGGACTCCCTTAGGGCTTAGTTGATAGGTCAACGAGAGTCAAGGGTCATAGTGAAAACCTAATGCCGGGGTATAGTGTTGGGATTAGTCACGGTTGACCTTAGGTTTGGGACCGTGTGTTTAAAGATATCCTCGACTCATTTAACATTAATAAAGAAGTATAATAGCATAGTCTTGCACTAGAAGCATAAGTCTTAGGGGTAGCTTGTCCGGGTACCCTATTTCATTCATTGATTGTTCTTATCTCATTACTCCTAAATGCACTCTCCCACCTTCAATATTTCTATTCTATTTTTTGCTCTTTACAATTGCTTTTACACCACACACTGATTCTATTCTCACTTTCCATATTCGCACTAGTTAAATAGCAATTACTTGTGTCTTTGATCCTTATTCACTGTGGATTCGACTACCCACTCACCAGGGTAAAATTATTACTTCGACAAGCCCGTGCACTTGCGGGATACACGCAAGGGGTCGTGTCAGTAAGGTTGGGTGGTTGTCCATTGTAATCGTCCACATCTCTTCCTCTCGAACCCTAGCTCACCTCTTTTCTATCGGTGAGTTTTACAAATTTATCTCACATTCTCTATGGTTTTTGCTTCATTCTTTCAGTAGAACTGATGAGTGCATTTCATATCATATTTTATCTACCTCTAAATTATATTTTTACTTATCTCTTAGCATTCTTTATTTATATTCAATGTTATTCTGGGTATATTTTGTTTATTGTGCAGAATCTAGGGCTTAAAGAAAAAGGAGTGAAATCGGAAGAAAAATCGGTAAAAGACCCATCATTTTCTAATTATTTAAGCCAAGCACAGTCGTGCTTCTTCACCGTGCTTATTGCTGATTTTAGCAGAGTTGAACAACAAGGCAAGCACGGGTGTGCTCTAGGGTAATTACGAGCCAAGCACGGGCATGCTTCCTACCCGTGCATTTCTCTGGTTTTCTGAAGTTCTTTCCATTTAGCCAAAGCACAAGTTCTCTGTCCCTTTCATGGGCGTGCTTTGGTTGAGCATAGGTAGAACACGACCGTTTTCTCCTAATGCATTCCTATACCTGGACACCGAGCCGATTTTCTCCGAAGACCCAAGAAGAGCATGACTTAAGCATGCCCATGATTAGGCCGTGTTGAGCTTGACGAGGACACTTGCTGAGGGACTCTCGGGTTCCCTTCCTAGCAAGACGGAAGTAAATCCTAGGGTATCCCTGATGTCTATCACCCTAAGAAGCATAAAAGAACTCTCATCGCCTACATTGAAAGAATCCATGCTTGAAATTGTTGATCCTTAACCAAGAATAGAACACAAAATATCAAGCAGTCTAATTATATAGGTTGAATAACCCATATATCAACTAAAGCTTCCTTACTCTTCTAAGGTCAAAAAGGATCAACATGAGGAGTAATACAGAAAATTCCTTGATATGTTCAAGACTTCTTAGATAATTGTCCCATTTGTTGAAGATCTTTCTCAGATGCCAAGGTATGAAAAATTCTTAAAGAAACTACTTGATAATAAGAGAAGGTTAGAAGAAGTGTCCATGGTGACACTTAGTGAAGAGTGCTCGACGATCATCACTATTAAGCTTCTGAAGAAGGAAAAGGATCACGGGGGATTTATCATCTCTTGTACAATTGGAAATCTTGTGGATGAAAAAGCACTTGCTGATCTTGGGGCAAGCATAAACCTCATGCCCTATAAAATCTTCCAAAAGCTCAAACTAGGAGAGTGATAGAGATGCAAGTGTATGTGCCGATTGCATAATAGAGTGTGCATAAAATACAGAGTGTCGGTTCACAAGGAAGGAGATGAGTACTAGTAATAACTATAAATCTAAAAATTAGCCTAAAATATTACATAATGTTTGTGAGAACAAAAGCAAATGAAAACAAGAAAATACGGTAGGTAATAGGAGAGAAATCAAGGAAGAAAATGATGTCCGTGCATAACATCCCTCTAGGATTATAAGTCACAGGACAATGGTTGTCTAAGCATGCAATCCTATTTGAACCGAAAAGTTTATAGAAATATATAAAACCCTAATTTCTCAAGTGAAGTGTAACTGAAAAGATGCAAAGCTAATACAAACATCCACAAAATCACATTAACATTGTATGAAACCTTATTGTGGACTAATGATGATCTCTTATATAGAAGCATAAAATCAGTGCTCAGGATGACAATCATCCAACCAACCCAAGAAAATTCACGACAAACCGAAAAATTTATTGCAAACTCAAACAAAACTATAAAAATATAACACAAAGACTTAAACTAAGCAAAATATGAGACATCTTACTTGGGTTGCCTCCTAAGAAGTGCTTGTTTAACGTCATGAGCTTGATGTACCTGAAACACACATGTCATGGAGGTTCAAATTAAGTAAAAGCATTCCTCTTGACCAAAATCAATATCTCCAAAATAAATAGGGAACTTACCGATGTAGTTGACTAACTCAGGGGTTACCTCCTTGGGTGAAGGTTTTCTCTAGCCTTTCTTGGAGGAAGTGACCTCTTGCCAATGGTTGTTTCGAGTGCTTTCCTCAATAAATATTGGTGCAAGCAAAGGGATGGTCTCTTCATTGTGAGGGTCATCCAATGACTGATTGAAAGGCTCTTTGTGCAACATTTCCTGCGCACATTCATCAACAAGTGAGTCAGTTTTATCAAGAAAATAACAAGTATCATCAAGAATAAAAGGTTGTTCCATTGCTTTAGATAAAGAAAACATGACTTCCACATTCCCAACCCTAAGTGTTATATTACCATTACTAATATCAATGAGGGTTTGGGAGGTAGCTAAGAATGACCTACCAAGAATGAGGGGTACTTCAACATCTTCATCTACATCTAAAATCACAAAGTCTATCGGGAAAATAAATTTGTCAATCTTAACTAAAACATCTTCTATAATTCATGTAGGATGCCTAATGGAGGGGTCTGCTAGTTGCAAAATCATCCTAGTTCGCTTAAGGTCATTAAGTGCAAGTCTTTTAAACATGGTGTACGGCATTACATTAATACTAGCACCTAGATCTACTAGGGCTTTTTCATTAACCAATTCACCAATGTTACAAGGGATAGTAATACTCCCTGGACCTTTTTGTTTCCTCAGTAGTCGGTTCTGAAGCAACACCGAGCTCCCTTCTCTCAATGTGACCTTTGATACCTCTTCAAACTTCAGCTTGTTTGTTAGTAGGTCCTTGAGAAACTTTGCGTACTTTGGCATTTGAGACAAGGTGATAAGTGCTTGTGTTGTAGTAACGCGAAGCGTTATTATCTTACAATGAACATACTTTTTATCAGATTTTATCATTAAATAGTGTGCATTTGTGCATTCTTGTGCATTGTAGGTTCATGGAGCTAAGTTGGAAAAGAAGAACGAAGTTAGGTTGTGTTCGCCATTGTTGGGAGGTTTTCGGACCAAGCAAGGAACAAAGCACGAGGTTAAACTTGTGAGTGTGTGCCAACCTCCTTTGAAGGGGCACAAAGGCAGTCACATTCACAACAAGTCCAACTCGTGTAGCTTAGGAAAACTTCGCCAAGAAGAGGACTTGAAGCAATAGGCACGATCTACCATTGATTGTGTGCCCAATTCAATGGCCTCGATGAAGAAACAACGTATTTGGGAGCAGTTCGGAGAGTACTGCAGCAGCACTGTAGCTTGTTACTGTAGCAAATCACTGTATCAAGTTACTGTGCACTTCTGCCGAAAAATCAAGATTCCAGAGAATTCACACGGGCGTGTGTAATTAACACACGGCCGTGTGAAATAATTTTCCAGCAAGCCAGAGACTTCACATGGGCGTGTGGAATTAACACACGGCCGTGTGATTTGATTTCCCAGCAAGCCAGAGACTTCACACGGGCGTGTGGAATTAACACACGGCCGTGTGAAGTAATTTTTCAGGAAAGACAGAAACTTCACACGGGCGTGTGGAAATTCCACACGGCCGTGTGAAGTCCCGATAACTTCAATTTTAAAGCCTCACTCAGCCTATTTAAAACCCGATTTGGAGGCGTTTTGAACATCTTTCGACCTATCTTTCTCTCCAACTTCTGGAGAGTGCGGCTAGGGTTTCGGAGAGGACTTTGTGGGGGATTGGAGCGCGTCATCGGCATCGTCACCAACGTTCGACGGCCGCACAAGACCACGGCCACACTATACGCGAGGGGGTTTTCATTGATGTCTTTAGTTTGTGTTTTATTTCATACATTGATGAACATGTATAGCTCCATGAGGAGCTAAACCCCTCGTGGGTATTCGGACTTGTAAAACTTTAGGATAATTATGTTTCTATGACATTGTTATTATGCTTTTCCATTAATTGATGAATAAATTCGAGTTTCAATTTTAGATTTCTTGTGCTATTGTTTTCTCTTAGCCGTGACACTAAAGATTGAGAACAATCTAGGTTATCCTTTGGAGGTGTGACAACTCCTATAGGATTAGACTACTTAAAATTGAAGAGGGTTGAGAGGGAGAGTTGTGAGGTAGCACCATACCCCTTTCCCTTCCGAAGTGATTTCTCCTTACCTCCTATTCTTTGATTATTAGTGGTCGAAATAGAGTGAAGTGCTAGGTAGACAAACTCCCCCAAGGCTTTGGGGTGACGTGAATCCTACGCACTGGGGCTTAATTGAGACAACGGTTCTTCCTCCTGGACCAAAGGGTTAGAACTACCACACATAGGAACAGGTTTTATCACTAGGAGTCCCTAGAACTTAAAGCAATCCCACGTAGTGTTAGGCTTAGGTAGAAATACTCCCCTGGGGCTTAGTTGAGCAATCAACAGAGTGAAGGGTTGACGTGAATCCTATTGCCGGGACATAGTGTTGGGGTTACTCACGGTTGACCTTAGATTTGGGACCGTGTGTTTAAGGATTTTCCTCGACTCAATTAACATCAATAGGAAAGTATAATAGCATAGTCTTGCACTAGAAACATAAGTCCTAGAGGTAACTTGTCCGGATACCCTATTCTCGTTTATTGCTAGTCTCTCTCTTTTTGCTCTTTGCTTGCACTTTTCTCTCTTTCATCTTTCTATTTACTTGCCTTGCTTCTACTCTAATTTTCATAAATTCACTCATCACTCCAATCATTGTTTCTTTTCGTATATCACACGACTGAATAGCAATTTCTCTTATTTTAAATCTCTATTCCCTGTGGATTCGACTACCCACTCACCGGGGTAATTTTATTACTTCGACAAGGCCGTGCACTTGCGGTACACACGCAAAAGGTCGTGTCACAAGGCTTCAACAACTGGTACATTGATGTGCAATTTCTTCAACAAGTCCAGAAATCTCTTGAATTGTTCGTCAGTAGGATCATTCTTCAATCTTGATTGGTAAGGGAGGCAGGGAATGAACTCCTTCACCGGTGGAGGTGTTCATTTCTCAACATTTGGAGACGACTCACTCTTCCTTGTCGGACTCTCAATAACCTTAATTTTTGGCTTATTTTCCTTCTCCATCATCTTTTCACCACCTGTCCCTGCTTCTTTACCACTTCAAAGAGTAATTGCCTTGAGATGCTCACGGGGATTGGCTTTAGTGTTACTCGGTAAGCTTCCTTGAGGCTATTCGGACAATAGTTTGGCGATCTACCCCACCTGGTTCTTTAAATTTTGAAGAAAAGCTGATGTGTTCTCTGCAAGTGTATGGATCGCACACAAGTAATAAAGTGGTACCCCATAAGGGATAGGGTTGTCGAACCATAGGGATTGGACTTAAAGTATTAATCTTTCTTCTGATCTTTAGTTAAGCACGATTTGAGGTTGGTTAAGAACAGGTAATTCAATAAAGTTTAATTTGGAATAACTAATTTTAAAGAGAAAGGAGAAAACCAAATCAAAGGTTTCCTTGATCAAATTTGTTTCAAATTGTTGATATATGGAGCATTCCTTTTCAAAAATACAACTGCAGTGGTACTTCCAAACATGTTCTTGGAGAAGTAAACTTCCAACAGATAGCTATATCTCACAAACAATTCATCAATTATTTCTTCTCCAAAATGACTCACTAGTATGGATTCAGTGACTGCCCTTATCATGTTAGCCATCTGCTGAGCGTTGATACTTAGTTTCAGTGCCGCGGTTGCAGTGTCTTCTACCTTGGTTCCATTGAATATTATTTCAAAGCTCTCAATGCTTTTAATGGAGAAGGATCCTTCTGTCACTATGGCATGCTTCATTTCCTCTAAAGATGGTACATAGAATGGTGCATTACATGAATCTATCTTCTCCTCATCGACAACACCCTGCAATATAAACTTCGATTTTTATCAGTGGATTTTAGCTAAAAGCCCCAGAAAAAAAAAACACTTGTTTTATTTAACCTTAATTAATTAAGCTAATTTAATAGAAGTTGACACAACAACAGGAATTAAAATTTTTAACTTTCCGTTATTTTCTATAGAAAACAATAAATAAATAAATAAATATTAAAAATAGATATGAAAAGAAAAAAGAAAAAAAAAAACCTCAGAGGCCATGTCTACGAGGGCTTGTGCCAAGATCTCCCATTGGAGGCCGATCCCCAGACTGGAGGGATCTGAATTCCCACTAGTACTCCTGCTCAGCAGTGTTAAGACCATACAACCACCAGGAACTTGTTCTTCACCACGGCACTTGAGAAACAATGAGAAATCTCGCTGGAACTGCTTACTATATGCTTCTAAAACACAAGGAGGACTTGTTTTTGAAATGCATATCTTTCCTCTGTTTATCTTCGCATTCTCTTCATTTTGAAGATCCAGAGGAACCTGTATAATTAATCTGAAGAAATTCAAAAATATTGCAAGCATATATATATATCACAATTAATTAATTAACCAAATGGATGTGACCTGAGAAAGCCAGTTAAGACTTGATGAAGAGTGAATGAAGTGCAAGCTGTGGCTGGGAAACAAGCGGCCATAGAATGAACCAGGAACCACTGATATGAAACAACGGTGACTCTTCTGGAAGCATTCCAGTGAGTTGATGAGGCCATTGAAGTCATTCCTTGGTAGGTCATTCAATTGTATATGAATCTCTGGTAATGGTTGGTTGAGCTCTTTGTGCACTATCTCCACTGCATCAATGGCATCAGAGGCCACAAGCAAAGTGTTAGGTCCTAAAGAACAGCCCAAGTCTCCAATACTCATGGTCTTAGGGAAGGATGCGCTTTTGTAGGCTTCCATGATTGCACTTTGCCTCACTGACCGTGTCACTGACAATCTCACATTCTGCGATGTATATTAGTGAATTACATTTCAATTTTAACCCAAAAAAAAAAAAAAAAACATAATTAGTGAAGAGAGAGGGAGATAAGGGAGTGGAGGGGAAGCGAGAGAGAGAGAGAGAGAGCACTTGGATGGTGGAGTTCTGGGCATAGCTCTTATCATCGTCGCCAGCATTCATGTGAAGAACTTGCTCAGCTTTCATATTGGTCTTTGATATTGTGCACAATTAGGGGGTATTGTTTTGGCACCTATTGTGTGATCTACTGGGCTTATATTAACATCATCTGAGATTCTAAACTGATCAATGAATTTCAAATAACTAATTATTATTATGTTTAAAAATATTAAAAATATGACCATGGATGGATGGAGTAAGAGGGACCATTAATTCAGATTTATCCCAAGTCAAACATGAGTTGGTTAAATCTTAAACTCATAATTAATCGAACAAAAAATTAACAAAAATCCTAGTCCAATGTGTTCTTTATCGGAGCATAACTATAGATGATATATTCTTGGAGTTAAAAAAATGTGATTAGTTTGTTATATGCATTTCTATATATATATATATGCATAACTATAGATGATATATATATATTGAAATTAAACTATATATATATTAAAAATTAGGCCAACGGCCCGTGGGTCAATTGACACTGGGTCCCTTGCATAGGGTCTTCGTCTTGGAAGTCATGCGTGGCTCCCCGTTTCGAATCCCGCCTCATGCAAGGTGAGTGCACGCCCCTGATTAAAGCGCTTGTCGCTCTTTTAAAAAAATATATATTAAAGTTAGTAAGGTTTAATAATTTTATTTATTTAAATTAATTTTGTCAAAAAAAAAAAAAACCGTTCCTACTTCTCAATCAATGTCATTAAGCCCAATTCAACCTCCATTATAACTAATTTAATCAACATGGTGAGCAATTTGATTATAGACAATCTAAGTTAGCAATATAAATACATATTGTATTAAATTAGCAAAGGATTCATTGCATAGTGATATTTAGCTCCATTTAAGAAAAAAATATGAGACATTAAAAAATCTTGAGTTCAAAATTTGTCGGAAACAATTAATTGTCATAATAATGGAGTGTCTATTGTGAGTGCAGACTTGCTACTCAAACTCCTAGCCCTTAGCTTTAGGAGCACAAATTGGATAATTAATTCTCAGCCTCTCGACATGCATTTGATGTATATAGAATAAAACATCTCCGAAGTGGCATTGAAGAAGAATGAGTTCAAAATTTAAAAACCTACGAGTATGAACAATAGAGTAAACAAAAGAGTCAATAGTTGACTTTGATAGATGCTCTTGATGTCGGGGTGGCATTGAAGAAGAATGAGTAAAAAATATAAACACCTAGGAGAATGAACAATAGATTAACCAAAAGAGTCATAAATATAAACACCTAGGAGAATGGACAATAGAGTAAACAAAAGAGTCATAGTCGCCTCGATGCTCTTAAAGAATGAGTAAAAAATATAAACACCTAGGAGAATGAACAATAGAGTAGACAAAAAAGTAATAGTTACCTCGATGCTCTTGATGTCAGGAGTCTCTGGCACAAGCGTGCATCATTTTATATTTTTTTCACCAACTTGCATGCATGAATAAAATGCAAGCCAAAAAAATAAAAAAATATTTTTGCCAACTTGCATGAATAAATTCAAACTAAAAATATAGAATGTAAAATTAAGAATATTTTTGGAGCTTCCATAAATAAAAATACAAGGCAAAAATTAAAAAAAAAATCATAAAATATAAAAATGTCTGAAAATCATGTTAATAATGCCGGATGGTCATTTAAGCTTATCGAAAGAGTAGTGTGCAAACATGTGTTGTGTTGTTGGGCAACAAGAACTTCTGATCACTTATTCCTTCATTGCCCTTTTCTAGTGTAAATCTAAGAGTATTTTTTCTAGAGTCTCGGTTCGACTCATCGCTCATAGTCCCTCATTGAAATGTGGGGCCCATGGATAACACATTTCAAAGAACCGCTAAAAGATACCCTGAATACTTTGACCAGAGCTATTTTTTGGAGTGTTTGGCTAGAAAAGATTAAGTGTATCTTTGATGAATGTTTCTGTTCTTCTCCTTTGTGATTTTAAAGTGACTAATTTGTTTACCTTTTTGGTGTTTGTAGCCCTGGACTTTAAGTGACGGAAGATAGAAGTGGCCTTTAACACGGTCAAGAGAAGCCTAGCATTTGTAGATCCCAGGAATGGTGAGCGTAGTAGCCTTGATGGATCCAAAATTTTCATTCAGTGGGGTAAATTAATACTAAATATAAAAAATATAAATAATAAAACATAAGTACAAAATGTTTTTCATATGAAACTAACATATTATAATTGCACTCTACGTGTTTTCATAGTTTGAAAGTGGCTCAAGATTTTTTCATTATCAATAGTACAAAATATATCTTTTTCTATGTATGTAATCAAACAATCATTCATCTAAGAATCATCAATGAAGGAAGATCGTCTAAATTTAATTCAACACGATTTTTTTGCACAAGGTTGAGAGTCACTAGTGTTGACACCATATGATTCCTCCAAAATTCTTTTCTTTTTTGATAAGATATTTGTCCATATCTAATTCTAATAAATAGTTTAATTTAATTTAAATAATTTCTAAATAATAAGAAAATATATCCAAACATGGTTATAAAATTATTTATTTTAGGTTCTAAGTAATATTTATTTGTTACATTCAAATTCAAGAAATTTCAATTAGAATATAAGAAGATGGATTCATCCTCTCGGGTGTTTCGACGGCCGGCGATTTCCAAGGTGAAGGCAGGTGATCATGCTGCTAGAACGAGGATAAGCCCATTACCCGCGGTGGAGTGTAACTCCCGCGATGGTGATGGATGACATCTGGTAACGGGGGCGCGGCCGCGTCACGGTGGGGACGAGGGTCGCGCAACCTGGAATCTCCTTCGGACCGATGGTCCAAGGAAGGAGGGGGGTCGAACCGCTGGACGGAGAGACGATCGTGACGTCAACGGCTGACACGCGAAACCCCTGCATGGTTTTCGGGGTAGCGGATGTGTCGATATCCCGTCGGGCAATCTTTAGCGACGTGTCGACCATCCCGTGGCTTCGTCTGATCGACGTGTTGATCATGCAGTGAGCGAGGTGGCGCCACGGACTGGTGCTTGTTCTAATTTGGTGGACTCTAATTTAGGCCCTACTGTGAAGCCCGATCTGATTCAGCCCATTGCTGTGGTGGACTCCGTTGAAGCTGCTGGGGTATTGGAGATGCAGGCTCATCTTTTGGGCATGATAAATACTTGTATTATAGTGACGCGAAGCGTTATTATCTTACAATGAGCATCTCTTTTATCAGATTTTATCACTAAATGGTGTGCATTTGTGTACTCTTATGCATTGTAGGTTTGTGGAGCTAATTTGGAAAAGAAGAACGAAGTTAGATCGTCTTTTTCGTTGTGGGATGTTTTCAGACCAAGCAAGGAGCAAGGCACGAGCCTAGACTTGTGAGTGTGTGCCAACCTCCTTTGGAGGGGCACAAGGGCAGTCATATTCACAACAAGTCTAACTCGTGTAGCTTAGGAGAACTTCACCAAGAAAGAGATTTGGAGCAATCGGCACGATCTACCATTGATTGTGTGCCCAATTCAATGGCCTCGATGAAAAACAACGAATTCGGAAGCGTTTCGGCGAGTTACTGTAGCAACAGTGTACCAAGTCAATGTAGTAAGCTATTGTTCACTTCTGCAGAAAAATCAGCAATCCAGAGAGTTCACACGGGCGTGTGAAAATTCCACACGGCCGTGTGCCGGAAATCCAGTGATAAGTGCTCGTGTTATAGTAAGGCGAAGCATTATTATCTTGCAATGAGCATTAATTTAATCAGATTTTATCACTAAAAAGTGTGCATTTGTGTATTCTTGAGCATTGTAGGTTTCGTGGAGCTATGTTGGAAAAGAAGAACGAAGTTAGGTCGTGTTCGCCGTTGTTGGGAGGTTTTCAGACCAAGCAAGGAACAAGGCACGAGGTTAGACTTGTGAGTGTGTGCCAACCTCCTTTGGAGGGGCACAAAGGCAGTCACATTCACAACAAGTCTAACTCGTGTAGCTTAGGAAAACTTCACCAAGAAGGAGACTCGAAGCAATAGGCACGATCTACCATTGATTGTGTGCCCAATTCAATGGCCTCGATGAAAAAACAATATATTCGGGAGCATTTCGGAGAGTTACTGTAGCTTGTTACTGTAGCGAATCACTGTAGCAAGTTACTGTGCACTTCTGCCGAAGAGTCAAGGTTCCAGAGAATTCACACGGGCGTGTGGAATTAACACACGGCCGTGTGAACTGATTTTCCAGCAAGCCAGAAACTTCACACGGGCGTGTGGAATTAACACACGGCCGTGTGAAGTAATTTTCAGGAAAGACAGAAACTTCACACGGGCGTGTGGAAATTCCACACGGCCGTGTGAATTCCCGATAACTTCAAATTTAAAGCCTCACTCAGCCTATTTAAAACCCGATTTGGAGACTTTTTAAAGAATCTTTGGACCTATCTTTCTCCCGAACTTCTGGAGAGGGCGGCTAGGGTTTCGGAGAGGACTTTGTGGAGGATTGGAGCGCGTCATCGGCATCGTCACTGACGTTCGACGGCCGCACAAGACCACGGCCACACCATACGCGAGGGGGTTTTCATTGATGTCTTTAGTTTGTTCTTTCTTTCATAAATTGATGAACATGTATAGCTCCATGAGGAGCTAAACCCCTCGTGGGTATTCGGACTTGTAAAACTCTAGGATAATTATGTTTCTTTGACATTGTTATTATGCTTTTCCATTAATTGATGAATAAATTCGAGTTTCAATTTTAGATTTCTTGTGCTATTGTTTTCTCTTACCCGTGACACTAAGGATTGAGAACAATCTAGGTTATCCTTTGGAGGTGTGACAACTCCTATAGGATTAGACTACTTAAAATTGAAAAGGGTTGAGAGGGAGAGTTGTGAGGTAGCACCGTACCCCTTTCCCTTCCGTTGTGATTTCTCCCTACCTCCGTGACACGACCCCTTGCGTGTATCCCGCAAGTGCACGGGTTTGTCGAAGTAATAAATTTACCTTGGTGAGAAGGTAGTCGAATCCACAGGGAATAGTGTTTAGAAACAAGTGTTAATCGCTATTTAGCTATGATGGGAATCGATGATGAGAAAAGTATTTATATATAGATGTAAAAGAAAATAAAAGAGTACAAGAAGAATAATGAGGGTAGGAGAGGTAATCGATATAAAGATGGGGTATCCGGACAAAGTTCCCCCTATGACTAATGCTTCTAGTGCAAAACTTGTATTATGCTCCACAATTGATACCTATTGAGTCGAGAATATCCTTAAACACACGGTCCCAAACTTAAGGTCAACCGTGACTAACCCCAACACTATGTCCCGGCATTAGGATTCACGTCAACCCTTCACTCTGTTGATTGCTCAACTAAGCCCCAGGGGAGTATTTCTACCTAAGCCTAACACTACGTGGAATTGCTTTAAGCTCTAGGGATTCCTAGTGATAAAACCTGTTCCTATGTGTAGTAGTTCCAACCCTTTGGTCCAGGTGGAAGAACCCTAGTCTAAATTAAGCCCCAGTGCATAGGATTCACGTCACCCCAAAGCTTTGGGGGAGTTTATCTACCTAGCACTTCACTCTATTTCGACCGCTAATAAATCAAGGAATCGGAGGTAGGGAGAAATCACACCGGAAGGGAAAGGGGTACATCGCTACCTCACAACTCTCCGTCTCAACCCTCTTCAATCTTAAGGAGTCTAACCCTATAGGAGTTGTCACACCTCCAAAGGATAACCTAGATTGCTCTCAACCTTAGTGTCACGGCTAAGGGAAAACAATAGCACAAGATAATTAAAATTGAAACTCAATTAAATTCATCAATAAAGAAAGCATAATAAGAGTCATAGAAACAATATCATCCTAGGGTTTACAAGTCCGAATACCCACTAGGGTTTAGCTCTCCATGGAGCAATACAAAATCAATAAAGAATTTAAGAAAATATGCATGAAAACCATAAAGAAAACCCCCTTGTAGATCGTATCGATGGTCTTGTGTAGTCGCGTGTCTTCTCCAACGAATCCCTTGTCAAGCCTAGGGCACACCTCGCCAAATCAATGCCGATGAGAGCTTCCCCAATAGCTTTCTTCCAAAGGATGTCGATGTCGATGCCGTTTAATCGCCTCCAAAGACCTCCAAGAACCTCTCCAAACCCTAGCCGAAAGCCCCCCAAAAGATATCCAAGTGATAGAAGAGAAGGGTTCCCCAAATAGATATGAAAACGGGCTATTTATAGGCTGAAATCGGGCTAAAATCGGACTTCTGTGAAAATCTTGAAATTCCACACGCCCGTGTGTTAATTCCACACGGCCGTGTGGAAATTCTGGAATCGCTTGCTGGAAAATTAATTCACACGGCCGTGTGGAATTTCCACACGCCCGTGTGAACTCTCTGGAATTCTGAATTTCGGCAGAATGTGAACAGTAGCTGCTACAATATTTATCTACAGTATTTTGCTACAGTGCCTGCTACGGTACTTCTCCAAAATACTCCCGAATCCATCGTTCTTCATTGAGGCCGTTGAATTGGGCACACAATCAACGGTAGATTATGTCGATTACTTCATTTCTCTTCATTGGCGAAGTTCTCCAATGCTACACGAGTTATAGACTTTTGTGAGTGTGACTGCCCTTGTGCCCCTCCAATGGAGGTTGGCACACACCCACAAGTCTAGACTCGTGCCTTGTTCCTTGCTTGGTCCAAGAACTCGTCAACAATGGCGAACATAACCTATTCTTGCTTCATTCTTCTCCAAATTGGCTCCACAACCCTACAATGCACAAAAGTAAACAAATGCACACTTTTTAGTGATAAAATCTGATTAAATCAATGCTCATTGCAAGATAATAACACTTCGCATTACTATAACACGAGCACTTATCACTCCGATTCCTTGAGTCATTAGAGGTCGAAATAGAGTGAAGTGCTAGGTAGACAAACTCCCCCAAGGTTTTGGGGTGACGTGAATCCTACGCACTGGGGCTTAATTTAGACAATGGTTCTTCCTCCTGGACCAAAGGGTTAGAACTATCACACATAGGAACAGGTTTTATCACTAGGAGTCCCTAGAGCTTAAAGCAATCCCACGTAGTGTTAGGCTTAGGTAGAAATATTCCCCTGGGGCTTAGTTGAGCAATCAACAGAGTGAAGGGTTGACGTGAATCCTATTGGCGGGACATAGTGTTGGGGTTAGCCACGGTTGACCTTAGATTTGGGACCGTGTGTTTCAGGATTTTCCTCGACTCAATTAACATCAATAGGAAGGTATAATAGCATAGTCTTGCACTAGAAGCATAAGTCCTAGAGGTAACTTGTCCGGATACCCTATTTTCACTTATTACTAGTCTCTCTCTTTTTACTCGTTGCTTGCACTTTTCTCTCTTTCATCTTTCGATTTATTTGCTTTGCATCTACTCTAGTTCCCATAAATTCACTCATCACTCCGATCATTGTTTCTTTTCGTACATCACACGACTCAATAGCAACTTCTCGTATTTTAAATCCCTATTCCCTGTGGATTCGACTACCCACTCACCGGGGTAACTTTTATTACTTCGACAAGGCCGTGCACTTGCGGTACGCACGCAAAAGGTCGTGTCATCCAGCAACCCAGAAACTTCACACGGGCGTTTGGAAATTCCACACGTCTGTGTGAAGCCCCGATTCAGCCGATTTATAGCTGCGACTCAACATTATAAAAGCCCATTTTGGAGACTTTTCACATATCTTTTAACCTATCTTTCTCCCAAACTTTTGGAGAGCGCGGCCAAACTTTCGGAGAGGACTTTGTGGAGGTTCGGAGCGCTTCATCGGCATCATCACCGACGTATGGCGGCCGCACAAGACCACGGCCACATCATATGCAAGGGGGTTTTCATCTATATGTTCAATTTATTTTCATCTTTATATTTTGATGGATTTGTATAGCTCCATGAGGAGCTAAACCCCTTGTGGGTATTCGGACTTGTAAACCTTAGGATTATTATGTTTTTATGACATTGTTATTATGCTTTTCCATTATTGATGAATAATTCGAGTTTCAATCTCAATTATCTCTTGTAATTGTTTTCCCTTAGCCGTGACACTAGGGTTGAGAACAATGTAGGTTATCCTTTGGAGGTGTGACAACTCCTATAGGGTTAGACTACTTAAGATTGAAGAGGGTTGAGAGGGTGAGTCGTGAGGTAGCGGAACATCCCCTTTCCCCTCCGGTGTGATTCTTCCTACCTCCATGTTCCATGATTTCTTAGCGGTCGAGATAGAGTGAAGTGGTAGGAGAGGAACTCCCCTGGGGCTTAGTTGCGCGAGCAACAGAGTGAAGGGTTGAAGTGAATCCTAGTGCTGGGGCTTAATTTAGACTAGGGTTCTTCCACCTGGACCAAAGTGTTAGAACTATACATAGGAACAGGTTTTATCACTAGGAATCCCTAGAACTTAAAGCAATCCCACGTAGTATGAGGCTTAGGAAGACGTACTTCCTAGGGCTTAGTTGATAGGTCAACGAGAGGCAAGGGTCGTAGTGAAAACCTAATGCCGGGGCATAGTGTTGGGGTTAGTCACGGTTGACCTTAGGTTTGGGACCGTATGTTTAAGGATATCCTCGACTCAATTAACATCAATAGGAAAGTATAATAGCATAGTCTTGCACTAGAAGCATAAGTCGTAGGGGTAGCTTGTCCGGATATCCTATTTCATCCATTGCTAGTCCTTCTCTATTTACTCCTACTTGCACTTTCTTGCCTTCCATCTTTCTATTTAATTTCTCGTCTCTTTGAAGTTACTTTCATATTCACTCATTAATTCTACTCTCACTTTCCGTACACCGCATAGCTAAATAGTAAAATCTCGTGTCTTAAGTCCCTATTACCTGTGGATTCGACTACCCACTCACCAGGGTAAATTTATTACTTCGACAAGTCCGTGCACTTGCGGGATACACGCAAGGGGTAGTGTCAAGTTTTTGGCGCCGTTGCCGGGGAATAGGCGTATTTTTTATACTTGTTTTTTCTATTTTAGCTATTCACTTCGTTTTCTATTTCACACTTCTTTATCTATCATTGTTCTTATTTTTCCTTTTCTTTGTTTTGGCTTCAGGTTATGACCCGCGGGAACCCTTCGATTCTCGTTGAAAGAGACCCTGATATTGGTAGAAGAACGCACCGTAAAGAGAAAGAACCCGTGGAAGAACAGTCCAATCAAGCCAACATTGATTCAGAAGGGTTAGAAGCAATGGCAGAAAAGAATGAACAGTAGAGGACATTGTCCGATTTTGCTAGACCCGCGGTAATCGGGACCCAATCAAGCATTGTGAGGACCCAATTACCACAAACAACTTTGAGTTGAAGCCGTCGTTCATTCAAATGTTGCAACAGCCCGCACAATTTAATGGATTGGCCGATGAAGATCTTAACAACCATATAGAGAACTTCCTTGAAGTGTGCGACATGTTAAAGATCAATGGAGTGGCGGACGACGCGATTCGTTTGAGAGCCTTCCCATTTTCATTGAAGGGAAAAGCAAGGCATTGGCTACATTCATTACCGAGAGCATCTATTTCTACTTGGGAGGAGATGGCCGAGGCATTCTTGGCTAGATATTTCCCTCCGGGAAAATCAGCGAGGCTCCGGAATGAGATTTCATCCTTCTTGCAAATGGAATTGAAGTCTCTATTCGAGACATGGGATAGGTTCAAGGATCTCCTTCGCAAATGCCCACAACATGGATTCCCCAAGTGGATGACCATTCATACCTTCTTGACACGACCCCTTGCGTGTATCCCGCAAGTGCACGGTTTTTCAAAGTAATAAAATACCCTGGTGAGTGAGTAGTCGTATCCACAGGGAATAGTGTTCAGAAACAAGTGTTATCGCTATTTAGCTATGATGGGAATCGATGATGAGAAAAGTATGTATGTATAGATATAAAAGAAAATAAAAGAGTGCAAGAAGAATAATGAGGGTATGAGAGGTAATCGATATAACGATGGGGTATCCGGACAAAGCTCCCCCTAGGACTAATGCTTCTAGTGCAAAACTTGTATTATGCTCTATAATTGATGCCTATTGAGTCGAGGATATCCTTAAACACACGGTCCCAAACCTATGGTCAACCGTGACTAACCCCAACACTATGTCCAGGCATTAGGATTCACGTCAACGCTTCACTCTGTCACTCATGCAACTAAGCCCCAGGGGAGTATATCTACCTAAGCCTAATACTACGTGAAATTGCTTTAAGCTCAAGGGATTTCTAGTGATAAAACCTGTTCCTATGTGTAGTAGTTCTAACCCTTTGGTCCAGGTGGAAGAACCCTAGTCTAAATTAAGCCCCACTGCATAGGATTCACGTCACCCCAAAGCCTTGGGGGAGTTTATCTACCTAGTACTTCACTCTATTTCGACCGCTAATAAATCAAGGAAACGGAGGTAGGGAGAAATCACACCTGAAGGGAAAGGGGTGCGTCGCTACCTCACAACTCTCCTTCTCAACCCTCTTCTATCATAAGGAGTCTAACCCTATAGGAGTTATCACACCTCCAAAGGATAACCTAGATTGCTCTCAACCTTTGTGTCACGGCTAAGGGAAAACAATAGCACAAGAATAAATCAAGATTGAAACTCAATTAATTTCATCGATAAAGAAAGCATAATAAAAGTCATAGAAACAATATCATCCTAGGGTTTACAAGTCCGAATACCCACTAGGGTTTAGTTCTCCATGAAGCAATACAAAATCAATAAAGAGATTAAGAACATATGCATAAAAACCATAAAGAGAACCCCCTTGTAGATTGTATCGATGGTCTTGTGGAGCCGCCTAATCTTCTCCACGAATCCCTTGTCAAGCCTAGGGCACACCTCGCCGAATCGATGCAGACGAAAGCTCCCCCAATAGCTTTCTTCCAAGGGATGTCGATGTCGATGCCATATAATCGCCTCCAAAGATCTCCAAGAACCTCTCCAAACCCTAGCTGAAAGCCCCCCAAAAGATAAGCAAGAGATAGAAGGGGGGGGGAGGGGGGAGGGGGGTCCCCAAATAGATATGAAAACGGGTTATTTATAGGCTGAAATCGGGGTTCCACATGCCCCTGTGTTAATTCCACACGGCCTTGTGAAAAATCAGAATTTCCACACGCCCGTGTCAAAATTCCACACGCCCGTGTGGAAATTCAGTTTCTTCTGATTTTCGGTAGTCTGTGAACAGTAACTTGCTACAGTATTTTGCTATACTATTCTTGCTACAGTACACGGCAGTGTGAACTTTCTGAAATCCTGATTTTCGGCCGAAAATGAGCAGCTGCTTGCTACAGTATTTTTTGCTACAGACCCAAAGCTACATTGGAGCTACAGTACTTGCCGAAATGCTCCCGAATTCATCGTTCTTCATCGAGGCCGTTGAATTGGACACACAATCAACAGTAGATTATGTCGATTACTTCATTTCTCTTCATTGGCGAAGTTCTCCAATACTACACGAGTTATAGACTTTTATGAATGTGACTGCCCTTGTGCCCCTCCAATGGATGTTGGCACACACCCACAAGTTTAGACTCGTGCCTTGTTCCTTGCTTGGTTCAAGAACTCCTCAACAATGGCGAATATAACCTATTCTTGCTCCTTCTTCTTTAAATCTTCTCCACAACCCTATAATGCACGAAAGAACACAAATACACACTAATTAGTGATTAAATCTGATAAAAGGTATGTTCATTGTAAGATAATAACGCTTCGCATTACTATAACACAAGCACTTATCACTTGTACAACGGGTTGAATCCAAGTACCAAGCAACTCTTAGATACGGCGGCAGGAGGAACTCTAGGAAGCAAGACTCCCGGTGAAGCCCGGCACCTTATTGAAGAGATGGCTATGAATAGCTATCAATGGAACACACGAGACCGAAAGAAGGTGGCCGGAATTCATAAGTTTGACGCAGTTACATCATTCGCGGCACAAGTGGAATCACTGAGTAAGAAGTTAGATGTTCTAACTTCACCAAGAGTTGTGGCCATCACTACTTGTAACGGTTGTGGGGGAGGTTATGCTTCGAATGATTACCCTATTGCTATTAGGGGCACTAGTACGGTGGAACAGGTCGATTTTGTGGGTAATGCTTATAGAGGACAAGGCCAAGGCAACCCGTACAGTGGAACATACAACCCGGGGTGGAAAAACCACCCGAATTTCTCATGGAGCAATTAAGGGCAGTCACAACAAAAGAACAATGCACCACCGGGATTTCAAGGTCAACAAGCACCGAACTTAGAAAGCCGAGTGACCCGGCTAGAGCGGAAGATGACCGATCTTGAGAGAACTCTCAGGAGGTTTGTTGCTTCGTCTGATTCTAGATTCCAATCGATGGAAGCTACACTTCGCAATCACACCACTTCCCTACACAATTTGGAGAATCAAGTGGGGAAAATTGCGAAGACTTTGGTAGAAAGACCTCAATGTATGCCTAGTAATACGTAGACCAATCCGATGGAGCAATTGAAGGCAATCACCTTGAGAAGTGGAAAAGAGGTCTAGAGAAATCTTCTTCTAGAGAAGACAAAAGAAACACCTGAGGTCGTGGAGGTAGAGAAGTAGCGACAAAGGAAAAAGAGGTGGCACCCCCACCCTACAAGCCGAGGATCCCCTATCCTTCACGATTGAAGAATGACCAAGACAATGAACAATACAAGAAATTTCTGGGTATGTTCAAGCAGTTGCACATCAACATCCCATTTGCGGAGGCATTGGCTCAAATGCCCAAGTACGCAAAGTTCTTGAAGGACCTCTTGACCAACAAGAGGAAATTGGAGGAGAGTGCATCTGTGATCCTTGATACCAATTGCTCGGCCGTATTGCAGAAGAACATGCCGAGTAAGAGAAAAGATCCCTTGAGTTTCATTATACCGTGTAACATTGGCAACTTGGGTGAAGAAATGGCGTTAGCCGATTCGGGGGCAAGCATCAATGTCATGCCCTACAAGTTTTTCCAGAAGCTAGGCTTGGGCGAGCCTAGACCCACTCGGATGACACTTCAATTTGCGGATCGATCGGTGAGGCATCCGAGAGGGATTGTGGAAGATATGCTGGTAAAAGTCGACAAATACATATTTTCTATTGACTTCGTGGTGTTAGACGTCGATGAGGATGTCGAGGTTCCATTGATCCTTGGAAGGCCCTTCTTGCACACTTCCAAGGCTCTTATTGACATGAACGGTGGAGAGCTCACATTGCGAGTTGGAGATGATAAGCTTACATACCGCCTCGCCAAAGCCATGAGACAGTCTCTTGACTTTGATGATACTTTATATTTTCTTGACACCACCGATGAACTAATTGATGAATATGTGCAGGAAATGTTTAACCCGGATCCATATGAAGGGTGGCCGGACCAAGACATGGAGACCGAAGAAGAAGTACTTTCACTTGGTCTAGTCAAGAAAGAAATCAAGCCAGAAACGGAGCTCATAAAGAAGATGATTCGGAGGATGAAGAGGTCGAAAAGACACCACAAGAATAACCCCAACACAAAGGGGGATGAGCATTCAAGGAGTAAGGGTGTTTCACCCTTTTGTGATAACAAATTCGATAACTCTCCCTCTACTCTACAAAAACTATGTTCTACATGTTTTCAGGTTGTAGGGAAGAGGGCAACCTTCATTCATGAACCCCCGTAAGGTAAGGCAGGTACGTCAAGCTAAGTGACGTTAAACAAGCGCTTCTTGGGAGGCAACCCAAGGTTTTACAGTTTTTCTAGGATTTAGTTTAGTCTTAGCATGAATAAGATTCTTAGTTTTGGTGTCCTAAATTTTTAATACATGTGCTGCGATATTTTTGTGGATTGTTGATGTTTTCGTGTGCCTAAATGGTAATTGATGAAGTTTGAGTCGGTTGAGCATGTTTTAAATGGTATCTGGTCGTGTTTTGATGGTTTTCACAGGTTCTAAGCATCGTATTTTTGTTTCTTAATTTTTCTGTTAGTCTGTGAATTTTTTCTAAGTAAACAAGAGAACACACACTGGCGTGTGGAATTAACCCACGGGTGTGTGTTACCACTTAGGGCTCAACCAGAGAGGGCACAGGGGCGTGACCTTGCCCCTGTGAAAAACCTTAGAAGGGGTACACGGCCGTGTGGAATTTCCACAGGCCGTGTGAGATCTTGCAGAACTTAAACTCTCGTTCCAGAGAGTCCACAAGGGCGTGTGGGTGCTCCTGTGAGTGTCCATATCTTAAGGGATACGGCTGTGTGGCAGCTTCCCACGGCCGTGTGAAATTCTGCAAAGAGTCCCCTTCCATCCCGAGAATACACAGGGGCGTGTGGCTGCACTTGTGAGAGAACTTGTGAAAGGCACACGGCCTTGTAGATACTTCACACAGCCGTGTGGAACACTTAGAGTTTCTCGGGACGAACCAGAGAAGCCACAGGGGCGTGTGGGTGCCCCTGTAGCCGGCCTTGTGTTCTTGGCCAGGTTGGGCACACGGGTGTGTGGAATTTCCACACCGCCGTGTGATATTTTCTAGAGACCTCAGCGTTTTCTCGAGAGTCCACATGGGTGTGTTACTGCCCCTGTGAGCTCCCCTGTGAAGGAACACGGGCGTGTGGGGTAGTCCAGAGAGCAACCCGAGTGCACACAGGGGCGTGTACCGGCCCCTGTGAACCCTAATTGTAGAGGTACACGGCCGTGTGAATCCCCAGAACTTCAAAAGCCGCAGTTTTCTTTTGTATTTCACTCGTGCCTCTTGATTTCTTCACTCCAAACAACTATTTGGAGTTTACTTTGCACACACTTTTACTTGTGCGTTCAATTGCTTATGCTCACGTAGCCTATGGCGGTTCACCTTAGTTGCAACGTTTGTATTCTTAGAGTTTAGAAGAATTTTTAACATTGTATCCTATCATGCTCTAGATTTTACTTGAATTTTTGGGGAATTTTTGCTCGATTATCTCACATTGCACAACTCACTCTTGGAATCTTTTGGAAACTCAAGCTTGAAGTTTTTAAGAACAAGTTTATCAACGTACTTAGTGATCTTTTTAGTTTTACTTTGGAAAATGCATATATAAAAAAATTAAAAATGAAAAAAAAATGAAAAAATATGGAAAAAGGAAAAAATGAGTTTGTGAATATTTGCTTTGTTTTATTTATGCATTTGGGGTGGAAAGAGCTACCACCTGTGAAGTATGTAGCTACTCTCATAAGTTGGATACAAGTTATGCCCTAATGAGAGAAAGAGCTATCTCATGGGATGCGTGAAAAGCTACTACCCCGGTAGAAAAAGCTACCTCCTCGAAAGCGTGAAAGCCACCTTTGGCAGCCGCCTAGGAAAGGGTAACCTTAGAGGTTGTGTGAAGCTACTACTTCCTTTATTTTTTTATTGTATATAAATAAGTCCTTTTTAACAAGAGTTTGAGAAGTACTTTTTGGGTTGTCTTGAGTGAGTTCACACACACTTGCACATTTTCGAGTTGATTGACCTTTTTGATTCATGTTTTTAGCTAGAACAATGATATCCTTATGCGATGTTTTGATTTTACCTTACTTGTATAATGCTTCCTTTGCATATTTTTGGTGAACCTAAGGCCGAGCACTTTCAATTGTTCTTCCCAAGTACTTTCACATTTTAGTTTTTCTTGAGGACTAGCAAAAGCTTAAGTGTGGGGGAGTTTGATAAGTGCTTGTGTTATAGTGACGCGAAGCGTTATTATCTTACAATGAGCATTTCTTTTATCAAATTTTATCACTAAATGCTGTGCATTTGTGTACTCTTATGCATTGTAGGTTTGTGGAGCTAATTTGGAAAAAAAGAACGAAGTTAGATTGTGTTTGCCGTTGTTGGGAAGTTTTCGGACCAAGCAAGGAGAAAGGCAGAGCCTAGACTTGTGAGTGTGTGCCAACCTCCGTTGGAGGGGCACAAGGGCAGTCATATTCACAGCAAGTCTAACTCGTGTAGCTTAGGAGAACTTCACCAAGAAAGAGATTTGGAGCAATCGGCATGATCTACCATTGATTGTGTGCCCAATTCAATGGCCTCGATGTAGCAGTAATGTAGTAAGTTACGGTAGCAAGCAACTGTTCACTTCTGCCAAAATGCTCCCAAATTCGTTATTCTTCATCGAGGCCATTGAATTGGGCACACAATAAATGGTAGATTATGCCGATTGCTCCAAATCTTCTTTTTGGTGAAGTTCTCCTAAGCTACACGAGGTAGACTTGTTGTGAATGTGACTGCCCTTATGTCCCTCGAAAGGAGGTTGGCACACACTCACAAGTCTAGGCTCGAGCCTTGTTTCTTGCTTGGTTTGAAAACTTGCCAACAATGGCAAACACGATCTAACTTCATTCTTCTTTTCTAAATTAGCTCCACAAACCTACAATGCATAAGAGTACACAAATGCACACCATTTAGTGATAAAATATGACAAAAGAGATACTCATTGTAAGATAATAACGCTTCGGTTTACTATAACACAAGCACTTATCAGGGCCCTGCTGATGTTGGTTTGGAACCGGTTAGGCCCAGACTTATTGATGCCCCACAAAAGTCTGGGTCCGGGGATCTTGGCTTGACCAAGCCATATGTGGGGAAACAAATGGACTTGGTTGTTGGGCTAAATATTGTGAACACTAGCGATCGACCCACGTCACAAGTTGGGAAGCAATTAGATTTGCCTGCTAGGGCCCAGCATTGTGGGTCATGTGGACCAAAACTTGTTTTTGGGAGTTCCAGGTGCTGAGTTGGGCATGGCCTCGAAGCTTCCTTCGGCTATCCCACCAAGTGGGTTTTCTTACCAGTTCATCACCGGACTGTGGTCCTTGATTCTGACAGTTGGTTTGGTGACTTCGACATTGCCAGAACCGATTCTTTCGGCCCCTGAGGGGGGTTCTTCTTTTCTGCCACCTCTTCCTGTCACTGATGGGGAACCTGCTAAGGGGCTCTCTTCCACTTTATCGAACTCCGGTGAGTACTCCCGGAAGTGGATTTTGGTACTGACGAGTCCGAATCAGATTTTGAGAAGAATATCAGGAAACTTCTACTTGGGCTTTCAGTTCAGACCGAGGACCAGCATCCCAACCCCTTGCTACTAGAAGGAGTGAACGTCAGTATAAGCCATCTTCTCGTTGGACGAAAGACGCTGGTTTTGTCTCTGAACCTCCTAGGTCAACCAAGAAGAAGAGAATTCTTGACGATCCCTGTGAAGGTTGTTCTTCCACCCCTCTTCTCATTAATGATTGGACTAATGCCCAAATTGATAGTTATTGCTCTGCTTGTGGTGTTGAATTTTCTATTTCTGACAATCATAAGGACACTTGCATCGACCTTATTCCCATGTTAGAATTGAAGAGATCTGCCCCTTCCAGGGGGTCGGCAGAGAACTCTTAGGTCCGCTGGGTTTTCTTTTGTTTTATTATGAATATTATCTCCTGGAATGTTAGGGGTCTGAGTAGACGGGCCAAATATTTTTTAGTTAGAGATTTTCTTTTGTTGCACTGTGCGGAGGTTTGTTGCCTCCAAGAATCGAAACTTGTTGAGGTTCCCGAAGCCATTTGGTATGAGGTTGGGGGGCCTAAGCTGGACAATTTTGCTTTCTTGCCATCTAGAGGGTCAGCAGGGGCATTATTATTGGCTGGAACGGTTCGCTTCTGTTTGGTAATGTGCTCTTCACTGGTTCTTTCTGCTTAATGATTGAGTTCTGCTGTAAGAGAGATAACTTCCGTTGGCGATGCATTTCGATCTATGGACCCAATGCCCGTTCTCTGAAACTTGCCTTATGGGAGGAAATTAGGAGAAGTGGTGGGGGTGTAGATCTTCCTTGGGTTATCTGCAGTGATTTCAATGCTATATTCGCGGCTAATGATAAAATGTCGGGGTCTCTGATAAGTGCTTGTGTTGTAGTAACGCGAAGCATTATTATCTTACAATGAACATACTTTTTATCAGATTTTATCATTAAATAGTGTGCATTTGTGCATTCTTGTGCATTGTAGGTTCATGGAGCTAAGTTGGAAAAGAAGAACGAAGTTAGGTCATGTTCACCGTTGTTGGGAGGTTTTCGGACCAAGCAAGGAACAAGGCACGAGGTTAGACTTGTGAGTGTGTGCAACCTCCCTTGGAGGGGCACAAAGGCAGTCACATTCACAACAAGTCCAACTCGTGTAGCTTAGGAAAACTTCGCCAAGAAGGGGACTTGAAGCAATAGACACGATCTACCATTGATTGTGTGCCTAATTCAATGGCCTCGATGAAGAAACAACGTATTCGGGAGCAGTTCGGAGAGTTACTACAGCAGCACTGTAGCTTTGTTACTGTGCACTTCTGCCGAAAAATCAAGATTCCAGAGAATTCACACGGGCGTGTGGAATTAACACACGGCCGTGTGAAATAATTTTCCAGCAAGCCAGAGACTTCACACGGGCGTGTGGAATTAACACACGGCCGTGTGAATTGATTTCCCAGCAAGCCAAAAACTTCACACGGGCGTGTGGAATTAACATACGGCCGTGTGAAGTAATTTTTCAAGAAAGTCAGAAACTTCACACGGGCGTGTGGAAATTCCACACGGCCGTGTGAAGTCCCGATAACTTCAAATTTAAAGCCGTAGTCAGCCTATTTAAAGCCCGATTTGGAGACTTTTTGAGCATCTTTCCACCTATCTTTGTCCCCAACTTCTGGAGAGTGCGTCTAGGGTTTCGGAGAGGACTTTGTGGTGGATTGGAGCGCGCCATCGGCATCGTCACCGACGTTCGACGGCCGCACAAGGTTTTGGGGTGACGTGAATCCTACGCACTGGGGCTTAATTTAGACTATGGTTCTTCCTCCTGGACCAAAGGGGTAGGACTACTACACATAGGAACAGGTTTTATCACTAGGAGTCCCTAGAGCTTAAAGCAATCCCACGTAGTGTTAGGCTTAGGTAGAAATACTCCCCTGGGGCTTAGTTGAGCAATCAACAGAGTGAAGGGTTGATGTGAATCCTATTGCCGGGACATAGTGTTGGGGTTAGTCACGGTTGACCTTAGATTTGGGACCGTGTGTCTAAGGATTTTCCTCGACTCAATTGACATCAATAGGAAAGTATAATAGCATAGTCTTGCAGTAGAAGCATAAGTCCTAGAGGTAACTTGTCCGGATACCCTATTCTTACTTGTTGCTAGTCTCTCTTTTTTTACTCATTGCTTGCACTTTTCTCTCTTTCATCTTTTTATTTACTTGCCTTGCTTCTACTCTAATTCAATAAATTCACTCATCACTCCGATCATTGTTTCTTTTCGTATATCGCACGACTCAATAGCAATTTCTCGTATCTTAAATCCCTATTCCCTATGGATTCGACTACCCACTCACCGGGGTAACTTTATTACTTCGACAAGACCGTGCACTTGCGGTACACACGCAAAAGGTCGTGTCAAGTTTTTGGTCCCGTTGCCGGGGATTAGGCGTATTTTTGATACTTGTTTTTGCTATTTTAGTCATTCACTTCGTTGTCTATTTCACACTTTCTTTAACTATCATCGTTCTTATTTTTCTTTTCTTTGTGTTGGCTTCAGGTTATGACCCGCGAGAACCCTTCGATTCTTGTTGAAGGAGACCCGAACATTGGTAGGAGAACGCACCGTAAAGGGAAAGAGCCTGTGGAAGAACAATCCGAGCAAGCCAGCATAGATTCAGAAGGGTCGGAAGCTATGGCAGAACAGAACGAACAACAAAGGACATTGGCCGATTTTGCTAGACCCGCGGTAATGGGGACCCAATCAAGCATTGTGAGGCCCCCAATTACCGCAAATAACTTTGAGTTGAAGCCGTCGTTCATTCAAATGTTGCAACAGTCAGCACAGTTTAATGGGTTGGCCGATGAAGATCCCAACAACCATCTAGAGAACTTTCTTGAAGTGTGCGACATGTTGAAGATCAATGGGGTAACGGACGACGCAATCAGGTTGAGAGCCTTCCCATTTTCATTGAAGGGAAAAGCAAGACATTGGTTACATTCATTACCGAGAGCATCTATCACTACATGGGAGGAGATGGCCGAGGCATTCTTTGCTAGGTATTTCCCTCCGGGAAAATCAGCGAGGCTCCGGAATGATATCTCATCCTTCATGCAAGTGGAATTGGAGTCTCTATTCGAGACATGGGATAGGTTCAAGGAGCTCCTCCGGAAGTGCCCGCAACATGGATTCCCCGAGTGGATGATCATTCATACTTTCTACAATGGGTTGAATCCAAGCACGAAGCAACTTTTAGATGCTGCGGCAGGAGGGACTCTGGGAGGCAAGACCCCCGATGAAGCCCGGCAAATTATTGAAGATATGGCGATGAATAGCTATCAATGGAACACAAGGGACAGAAGGAAGGTAGCCGAAATTCATGATGTTGATGCAGTTACATCTTTGGTGGCACAAGTAGAGTCATTGAGTAAGAAGTTGGACGCTCTAACTTCACCAAGAGTTGGGCGCTCTAGCTTCAAGTGATTGTCCGATTGTTATTGGAGGCGCTAGTACGGTGGAGCAGGCTAATTTTGTGGGAAATAACTACAGAGGACAAGGCCAAGGCAACCCGTATAGTGGCACTTACAATCCGGGGTGGAGGAATCACCCAAATTTCTCATGGAGCAACCAAGGACAATCACAACAAAAGAACAACACACCACCAGGATTTCAGGGCCAACAAGCACCGAATTTAGAAAGCCGAGTGACAGGGATAGAAGGAAAGATGACTGATCTAGAAAGAGCTCTCACACGGTTTGTTTCTTCATCGGATGCTAGATTTCAGTTGGTGGAAGCTACACTTTGCAATCATACCGCCTCCTTACATAATTTGGAGAATCAAATGGGGCAAATTGCGAAGACATTAGCGGAAAGGCCTCAAGGAAGTTTGCCTAGTAATACGGAGACTAATCCGAGGGAACAATTGAAGGCAATCACATTGAGGAGTGGAAAAGAGGTCGAGAGAAATCTCCCTCTAGAGAAGGCCCTAGAGACACCCGAGGTAGTGGAGATAGAGGAAGGAGTAACAAAGGAAAAAGAGGTGGCATCCCCACCCTACAAGCCAAGGATCCCCTATCCTTCACGATTGAAGAATGACCAAGAGAACGAACAATACAAGAAATTTCAGGGAATTTTCAAACAGTTGCACATCAACATACCATTCGCGGAAGCATTAGCCCAAATGCCTAAGTACGCGAAGTTCTTGAAGGACCTCTTGACCAACAAGAGGAAATTGGAGGAGAGTGCGTCTGTGATACTAGATGCCAATTGCTCGGCCGTATTGCAAAAGAACATGCCGAGCAAAAGAAAAGATCCCGGGAGTTTCATAATACCATGTAACATTGGCAACATGGGTGAAGAGATGGCATTGGCCGACTCGGGGGCAAGCATCAATGTCATGCCCTACACGTTCTTCCAAAAGCTAGGCTTGGGCGAGCCAAGACCCACTCGGATGACACTTCAACTCGCGGACCGATCAGTGAGACATCCGAGAGGAATCGTGGAAGATGTGTTGGTGAAAGTCGACAAATACATATTTCCTGTTGACTTCGTAGTGTTGGATGTCGATGAGGATGTCGAGGTTCCATTGATCCTTGGAAGGCCATTCTTGCGCACCTCCAAGGCGTTGATTGACATGGACGGCGGGGAGCTCACATTGCGAGTGGGAGAAGACAAACTTACATACCGACTCGCCGAAGCCATGAGACACTCTCTCGATTTTGATAACACTTTATATTTCCTTGACACCACCGATGAACTAATAGATGATTATGTACAGGAACTGATGAACCCAAATCCATATGAAGGGTGGCCGGACCAAGACTTGGAGACTGAAGAAGAAGTGCTCTCCATTGGTCTAATCAAGGATGACTTCAAGCAAGAAACGGAGCGTATGAAGAAAATGCTTCGGAGGATGAAAAGGTCGAAAAGACGCCACAAGAAGAACCCCAACAACAAGGGGAATGAACATTCAAGGAGTAAGGGTGATTCACCCTTTGGTGGTAACAAATTCGACAACTCCCCCTCTACTCTACAAAGGTTATGTAATGCATGCTTTCAGGTTGTAGGGAAGAGGGCAACCTCCATTCATGAGCCCCCGTAAGGTAAGCCAGGTACGTCAAGCTTAGTGACGTTAAACAAGCGCTTCTTGGGAGGCAACCCAAGGTTTTACAGTTTTTCTTGGACCTAGTTAGCTTTAGATTGAATAAAAGTCTTGGTTTTGGTGTCCTGAATTTTTCATGTGCTTACACTGCAATTTTCTTGTGGGTTTTTGATGAATTACGTGTGCCTTAATGATAATTGATGAAGTTTAAGTCGGTTGAGTGTGTTTTCTGTGGTCTCTAGTCGTGTTTTCATGATTTTTACAGGCTCTAAGTGTTATACAAGAGTTTCTGAATTTTTCTGCGAAGTCTGTAAAATTTTCTAAGTGATCCAGAGAAAACACACAGCCGTGTGGAATTAACACACGGCCGTGTGTTACTAAATAAAGCTCAGCCAGAGAAGACACAGGGGCGTGACTTTGCCCCTGTGAAAAAAAAACTTCAGAAGGGGCACACGGCCGTGTGGAATTAACACTGGGGCTTAATTTAGACTATGGTTCTTCCTCCTGGACCAAAGGGGTAGGACTACTACACATAGGAACAGGTTTTATCACTAGGAGTCCCTAGAGCTTAAAGCAATCCCACGTAGTGTTAGGCTTAGGTAGAAATACTCCCCTGGGGCTTAGTTGAGCAATCAACAGAGTGAAGGGTTGATGTGAATCCTATTGCCGGGACATAGTGTTGGGGTTAGTCACGGTTGACCTTAGATTTGGGACCGTGTGTCTAAGGATTTTCCTCGACTCAATTGACATCAATAGGAAAGTATAATAGCATAGTCTTGCACTAGAAGCATAAGTCCTAGAGGTAACTTGTCCGGATACCCTATTCTTACTTGTTGCTAGTCTCTCTTTTTTTACTCATTGCTTGCACTTTTCTCTCTTTCATCTTTTTATTTACTTGCCTTGCTTCTACTCTAATTCCATAAATTCACTCATCACTCCGATCATTGTTTCTTTTCGTATATCGCACGACTCAATAGCAATTTCTCGTATCTTAAATCGCTATTCCCTGTGGATTCGACTACCCACTCAGCGGGGTAACTTTATTACTTCGACAAGACCGTGCACTTGCGGTACACATGCAAAAGGTCGTATCAGTCTCCTTGCTGGGATGACATCCTACAAGCTAATTGCCTGATGAGCGACCTCGCTCTTATTGAGCCATCTGTGGTTGGCCGTAGGTTCACTTGGACTAATGGGCAATCTGACCCGGTTTGGGTCAAAGTTGGATCATTTTCTAGTCAATTTTGATTGGGGACTGCGCTTCCCCAGAGTCATTCAATCTTATCTCCCTAGGATCGGTTTGGATCATGTGCCGATTCTGCTAGAGGTGGGAGAGCATGTTTCCAAACCACGTCATTTCAATTTTGAAATGGCATGGTGTACTGCGGTGGGCTTCTCGGAGGTTATCCAGCTCTGGTGGGCTGAGAACACCCCCTCAGGCTGTGGGGCTTTTGTCATCTCCAAAAAAGTGGCGTGGTTGAAGAACAGGCTTAGGCATTGGGCCCGGACTTGCTTTGGCTCAATTAAATTAAAAAAGCTAAACTTGTTATCTGAGCTGGACGCCATTGATGTGACTAAGGAACTTGGGCCGCTATGTCTTGCTGAGTGCTCTAGAGAGCTTTCTCTCATGCAGGAACTCGATGATATTAGAATACAGGAGGAAATTTATTGGAGACAACGTTCGAGAGTAAGATGGCTTAAAGAGGGCGACATGAACACTAGGTTTTTTCACGCGGTTGCTAATGGTAGAAAAAACAGGAATTTTATTCCTAGGATTACCTCCGAGGGGAATCAATATTTTGAATCCGCGGACATTGGTCGGATCTTCACTTCGGGCTTTAGAGCACAGTTTGGCCATAAGAGAGAGCACAGATTCTTGGTTAACTGGCGGCTTCTTCTCTCGCTGAAGACTCCAGTAGACCTTTCTGATCTAGAGGCTCCTTTCTCTTTGGAGGAAATCAAAAGTGCTGTCTTTGCTTTGGGTGCGGAAAAGGCCCTGGGACCGGACGGGTTTCCGATTCACTTCTTCCAGCTTTTTTGGAATGTGATTCAAACGGAGTTAGTAGTCCTATGTGAGGACTTCTATTTTGGTAGGGCCAATCTTGAGCGTATCAACTGGGCCTATATCACGATCATCCCTAAAGTGGAGATACCCGAGGGTCCCTCTGACTACAGACCGATCAATCTTATCAAATCTACTTTGAAGATCATTTCCAACATTCTTGCCACAAGATTGAGTAAGGTCCTTTGCTCTCTTGTGGATAGCTCTCAGTCGGCGTTCATTAAAGGAAGATGCATTGTGGACAATATAGTTACAGTTGAGGAGCTAATTTTCAACTTACACAAGCGCGGAATTCCTGGCCATATCCTCAAAGTTGACTTCACGAAGGCTTTTGATCTGGTTGACTAGGATTTCCTTTTTGACTTGTTGGAAGCGAGAGGTTTTGGCAGGCGTTGGGTGGGCTGGATTCGATCCTTATTCTTCTCCTCCAAAGCTTCTATCATTGCTAATGGGACTCAAAGCGGGTATGTGCGCTACTGTCGCGGCTTAAGGCAGGGGGATCCCCTTTCTCTGATGTTGTTCGTCCTAGTCACTGATGTGTTGGGGACCATGTTTTAGCATGGGTTGAATTCCGGGGTGCTGGTTGGGGTCTCACTGGGGGACCAAGGTCGGATGTGCAATTTGCACTATGCTGATGACCTGCTCATTTTGACCACTGGAGGTTTAGAAGACTTGCTTATTGTCAAGTTGTTACTTTATATCTCGAAAGAATGGTAGGATTAGAGACCAACATTTCTAAGACGTGCTTATTCTCTTCTCGGATGGATCAGTTTCCGACCTCAGCTGAGGCACGGACGATCAGTTGTGCGGCCGGCCGTCTTCCGGTTACTTACTTGGGAATTCCTATTTCCGGTAAGAGGCCGAGGAAGCAAGACTGGATGGCTCTTATTGTTAAGATTCATGGACGGCTCACCTCCTGGAAAGCTCGTCATTTGTCCATGGGAGGTAGGTTAACCCTGATGAATTCGGTGTTGTCTGCTATCCCAACTTATTGGATGTCTATTTTTCGACTCCCAAACTAGGTCATTAAAGAGATCGATAGGATCAGACGTGACTTCTTGTGGTCGGGGCCAGATATTGACAACCCCAAATGTCGGTTAGTCTGTTAGAAGAATATCTGTCGACCACGGGAATTTGGTGGTTGGGGCATTCTTGATCTCAATGAGTTCAATCTGACCCACCTCGGCAAATGGTGGTGGAAATTGATGACTGATGTAAATTGGTGCGGCTGGCCGATTGTACACCACAACTTTGGTGTCTCCAACTGGAACTTACACATCCAACGCCAGAGTCGAGTTTCTTTCTTCTGGAATGGTATTTTCAGTTATCTTCCGGCGCTAAAGGGGTACACCAACCAGATTGTTTGGGATGGTTCTAATTCGTTGTTTTGGTACGAGAAATGGTTGAACGGACGTGCTCCTATGTATATTTGGCCAGATTTTTTCTCCGCCTCGGCCTTTTAGGACGGTTCGGTCCGGGAGCTGGTCCATTGGTTAGCTCTTTCGCCACTTAGGAATTACCCTGATGTGGAAAGCTTTGTAGAGAACTTTCAGCTTCATGGCGAGACCCGGGAGGGGGATTTTAAATGGTGGACTCTTACACCCAATGGGCTCTTTTCGGTCAAGTCCTTCTATACCTTCCTGGTTGACGGTGGGCTCAGATGTTCGTTCTCTAAAGCCATCTGGAACCCGTTGTGCCCCCAGAAAGTAAACATTTTCAACTGGCTCGTTTGGAAGGACAGGATACTTACCCTCGAGAATTTAGCTCTCCGCCGTTCCAACAAATTCCCCACTACCACATGCGTTTTATGTGCTGCTGACTGTGAATCTACTGACCACCTCTTTCGTCACTGCCGTTTACCTGAGCTCCCGTACTCGATGGCGGATGTGTGGCATACTTGGTGGTTCAAACTCTGGCCACACCAGTGTGGCCTGGGCGGGGTTCTTGTTAAAGCGATTGTGTGGCATATTTGGCTTGCTAGGAATGATTGCATGTTTAAAGATGATTTTTGTTCTGCTCAATCTGTTATCTCGAATATTGCCAATGTGCTAACTGCGTGGTTTTCCGCAGCCCCCACTTCTCAGCAGACAAGATTTGCAGAGTATTCTATTACTATTCATCGTAGTCTGGCATTCTCGGGACAGGATGCTTATATCGGGGATGCTGACCCCGGTGAGGGAGACACTGATCAGGGTTTGGTATAGATTTTGTATTGGTGATTCGGGGTTCTGGCCAACTGTTGTGGCCTTGGTTCTATTCTTTTGTACCCACTGCTAGTGGGCCTCTTTTGTTGTCCTGTTTGCTCACTTTGGCAACTCTGTTATCTTTTTTTTCTGAATGAATGTGGTTTATCCACCTTTAAAAAAAAAAAAAAAAGAATATAGGAAGGTTAGATTCTATTGTTTCATTCACTTTAAGAATCCAAGCTCCAAAGTGATCATTCATAGAAACATTAGACTAAATAAATAAACTAAATTGAAACATGGAAGAATTTGAAAGAAATATTTCAATAAATCAGAAGAATCCAATTGATAAGTGCTTGTGTTGTAGTAACGCGAAGCGTTATTATCTTACAATGAACATACTTTTTATCAGATTTTATCATTAAATAGTGTGCATTTGTGCATTCTTGTGCATTGTAGGTTTGTGGAGCTAAGTTGGAAAAGAAGAACGAAGTTAGGTCGTGTTCGCCGTTGTTGGGAGGTTTTCGGACCAAGCAAGGAACAAGGCACGAGGTTAGACTTGAAGCAATAGGCACGATCTACCATTCACAACAAGTCCAACTCGTGTAGCTTAGTAAAATTTCACCAAGAAGGAGACTTGAAGCAATAGGCACGATCTACCATTGATTGTGTGCCCAATTCAATGGCCTCGATGAAGAAACAACGTATTCGGGAGCAGTTCGGGAGAGTTACTGTTGCAGCACTGTAGATTGTTACTTAGCAAAGCACTGTAGTAAGTTACTGTGCACTTCTGCCGAAAAATCAAGATTCCAGAGAATTCACACGGGCGTGTGGAATTAACACACGGCCGTGTGAATTAATTTCCCAGCAAGCCAGAGACTTCACACGGGCGTGTGGAATTAACACACGGCCGTGTGAAGTAATTTTTCAGGAAAGACAGAAACTTCACACGGGCGTGTGGAAATTCCACACGGCTGTGTGAAGTCCCGATAACTTCAAATTTAAAGCCGCGCTCAGCCTATTTAAAGCCCGATTTGGAGGCTTTTTGAGTATCTTTTGACCTATCTTTCTCTCCCACTTCTGGAGAGTGCGGCTAGGGTTTCGGAGAGGACTTTGTGGAGGATTTGAGCGTGCCATCGGCATCGTCACCGACGTTCGACGGCCGCACAAGACCACGGCCACACCATACGCGAGGGGGTTTTCATTGATGTCTTTAGTTTGTGCTTTCTTTCATAAATTGATGAACATGTATAGCTCCATGAGGAGCTAAACCCCTCATGGGTATTCGGACTTGTAAAACTCTAGGATAATTATGTTTCTTTGACATTGTTATTATGCTTTTCCATTAATTGATGAATAAATTCGAGTTTCAATTTTAATTATGTTTCGCTATTGTTTTCTCTTAGCTGTGACACTAAGGATTGAGAACAATCTAGGTTATTCTTTGGAGGTGTGACAACTCCTATAGAATTAGACTACCTAAAATTGAAGAGGGTTGAGAGGGAGAGTTGTGAGGTAGCACCGTACCCCTTTCCCTTTCGAAGTGATTTCTCCTTACCTCCGATTCCTTGATTTTTAGCGGTCGAAATAGAGTGAAGTGCTAGGTAGACAAACTCCCCCAAGGCTTTGGGGTGACGTGAATCCTACGCACTGGGGCTTAATTTAGACAACGGTTCTTCCTCTTGGACCAAAAGGTTAGAACTACCACACATAGAAACAGGTTTTATCACTAGGAGTCCCTAGAGCTTAAAGCAATTCCACGTAGTGTTAGGCTTAGGTAGAAATACTCCCCTGGGGCTTAGTTGAGCAATCAACAGAGTGAAGGGTTGACGTGAATCCTATTGCCGGGACATAGTGTTGGGGTTAGTCACGGTTGACCTTAGATTTGGGACCGTGTGTTTAAGGATTTTCCTCGACTCAATTAACATCAATAGGAAAGTATAATAGCATAGTCTTGCACTAGAAGCATAAATCCTAGAGGTAACTTGTCCGGATACCCTATTCTCACTTATTGCCAGTCTCTCTCTTTTTACTCATTGCTTGCACTTTTCTCTCTTTCATCTTTCTATTTACTTGCCTTGCTTCTATTCTAATTTTCATAAATTCACTCATCACTCCAATCATTGTTTCTTTTCGTATATCACACGACGGAATAGCAATTTCTCGTATTTTAAATCCCTATTCCCTGTGGATTCGAGTACCCACTCACCGGGGTAATTTTATTACTTCGACAAGGCCGTGCACTTGCGGTACACACGCAAAAGGTCGTGTCACCAATGCACAAAACATTCATTCTAGTGCAACAGTCAACATTCAACATAAAAAACAACAACAATTGAACACAATCAACCTTTAATTTAAAGTAACAAAATCGACTCAAAAAATAAAAAATAAAATAATTGAAACTTGAAAAAACTCAACTCTAGCCTTACAAAAGAATGAGATTCTAAGAACAAGAACTCGCTTGTGTCGCATCATCATCAACCTGCTCATAGCTCACTAGTGGAGGAGTGTCGAAGACTTGAAGACTTGAAGAAGACCAGATGGTCCTTTGTTCGTATCTACTGACAACTCGCCAAGATGAATGAATATAGGGACTGTTAGAAGAAAACCGAGAAAGGAGAGGCTATGAAAAGAGAGACGGAGAGACACGCTCGAATGGAGAAAGGAGAAACTCTTAGAGTCTCAGACCGCGGAGAAGAATCAAAAGATAGGGTTCGGATTTTGGTACTTGGGATTCTTAGTTGGGAATGGGAAAATCAAATTAAAAATTAAAGTTTATTAAACAAAAATTTCATATAAGTATTCATAAAAATTTATAATTATTTTCATATATGTTCATTTCTGGGTTTTAGAGGGGGTAAATTGCAAAAATAAACGAAAATTACATAACTATCCTTGAATTTTCTGAAATTCAGTGGGGGCATTCGCCCCCACTGCATATCTAACCCTTGCTTATGGACTAGCTCAACTCCCATATGTAGTAGGTTTTTCGGATTCATATTCAAATTTTTTTTATTATTGTTATTTTGATTATTTAATTTGATGAATAAATGTGAGTGACTCACTTTTATAAATAAATAAATAAGTAAACAAGAGGGAGAGGTTCCTTGGTCTCATATTCTTCAGTAAATTTAGTTTATTGTTTTATTTTAAATAAAACAGACAAACCATAATTTTATTGAAGATGAAGACGACATTGAGTACAAGGGTAACTAAAGATTAAGGAGAAGAAAATATATAGATGTATTAATGCCAAGCAGTACATTTCTATGACTCTGACACGACCCCTTGCATGTATCCCGCAAGTGCACGGGCTTGTCGAAGTAATAAATTTACCCTGGTGAGTGGGTAGTCGAATCCACAGGGAATAGGGATTTAAAACACGAGATTTCACTATTTAGCTATGCGGTGTATGAAAAGTGATAATAGAATCGATGAGTGAATATGGAAGCAAATATAATAAAAGGCAAGAAATTAAATAGAGAGATGGAAGGCAATAAAGTGCAAGTAGAAGTGAATAGAAAAGGACTAGCAATGGATGAAATAGGGTATCCGGGCAAACTACCTCTAGGACTTATGCTTCTAGTGCAAGACTATGCTATTATAGTTTCCTATTGATGTTAATTGAGTCGAGGATATCCTTAAACACACGTCACACACTTCAACGAAGTTCTCCAAATGGTTGTTGGGATCTTCATCGGCCAACCCATTAAATTGTGTGGACTGTTGCAATATTTGAATGAACGACGGCTTCAACTCAAAGTTGTTCGCGGTAATTGGGGACCTCACAATGCTTGATTAGGTCCCCATCACCGCGGGTCTAGCAAAATCGGACAACATCCTCTGTTGTTCATTATGTTCTACCATTGCTTCTGTCCCTTCTGAATCTATACTGGCTTGCTTAGACTATTCTTCCACAGGTTCTTTCCCTTTACGATGCGTTCGTCTACCAATGTCCGGGTCTCCTTCAACAAGAATTGAAGGGTTCCCACGGGTCATAACCTGAAGCCAAAACAAGGAAAAAGAAAAATAAGAACAATGATAGATAAAGAAAATGTGAAATAAAAAACGAAGTGAATAACTAAAATAGCAAAAACAAGTATAAAAAATATGCCTATTCCGCGGCAACGGCACCAAAAACTTGACAAGACCTCTTGCCTGTATCCTGCAAGTGCACGGGCTTGTCGAAGTAATAAATTTACCCTGGTGAGTGGGTAGTCAAATCCACAGGAAATAAGGATTTAAAACACGAGATTACACTATTTACCTATGCGGTGTATGAAAAGTGATAATAGAATCGATGAGTGAATATGGAAGCAAATATAATAAAAGGCAAGAAATTAAATAGAGAGATGGAAGGCAAGAAAGTGCAAGTAGAAGTGAATAGAGAAGGACTAGCAATGGATGAAATAGGGTATCCGGACAAGCTACCTCTAGGACTTATGCTTCTAGTGCAAGACTATGCTATTATAGTTTCCTATTGATGTTAATTGAGTCGAGGATATCCTTAAACACACAGTCCCAAACTTAAGGTCAACCATGACTAACCCCGACACTATGCCCTGACATTAGGATTCACGTCAATCCTTCACTCTGTTGCTTACGCAATTAAGCCCAGGGGAGTCTATCTACCTAAGCCTCACACTATGTGGGATTGCTTTAAGCTTTAGGGATTCCTAGTGATAAAACCTGTTCCTATGTATAGTTCTGACCCTTTGGTCCAGGTGGAAGAACCCTAGTCTAAATTAAGCCCAGTGCTTAGGATTCACGTCAACCCTTCACTCTTTTGCTCGCGCAACTAAGCCCAGTGGAGTTCCTCTCCTAGCACTTCACTCTATCTCGACCGCTAAGAAATCATGGAATACGGAGGTAGGGAGAAATCACACCGGAGGGGAAAGGGGACGCTTCGCTACCTCATGACTCACCCTCTCAACCCTCTTCAATCTTAAGTAGTCTAATCCTATAGGAGTTGTCACACCTCCAAAGGACAACCTAGATTATTCTCAACCCTAGTGTCATGGCTAAGGGAAAACAATTGCAAGAGATAATTAAAATTGATACTCGAATTTATTCATCAACAATGGAAAAGCATAATAGCAATTTCATAGAAACATAATAATCCTAGGGTTTACAACTCCGAATACCCACGAGGGGTTTAGCTCATCATGGATCTATGCATGTTCATCAAAATATAAAAGAAAGCACAAATTAAAGGCATTGATCAAAACCCCCTTGCGTATGGTGTGATCGTGGACTTGTGTGGCCGCCGGACGTCAATGAATAATGTTGAGTCGCGGCTTTAAATCGTCTGAATCGAGGCTTCACATGGCCGTGTGGAATTTCCACACGCCCGTGTGAAATTTCTGGGTTGCTGGAATTTTTGTTCACACGGCCGTGTGTTAATTCCACACGCCCGTGTGAACTCTCTGCATGACTAATTTTCGGCAGAAAGTGAACAGTTACTTGCTACAGTGTTTTCTACAGTAACAAACTACATTGCTGCTACAGTACTCGCCGAAATGCTCCCGAATTCGTTGTTCTTCATCGAGGCCATTGAATTGGGCACACAATCAATGGTAGATCGTGTCGATTGCTTCCAGTCTCCTTCTTGGTGAAGTTCTCGTAAGCTACACGAGTTAGACTTGTTGTGAATGTGACTGCCCTTGTACCCCTCCAAAAGAGGTTCGCACACACTCACAAGTCTACCCTCGTGCCTTGTTCCTTGCTTGGTCCGAAAACTCCCCAACAATGGCAAACACGATCTAACTTCGTTATTCTTCTCCAAATTAGCTCCACAAACCTACAATGCATAAAAATACACAAATGCACACCATTTAGTGATAAAATCTGATAAAAGAGATGCTCATTGTAAGATAATAACGTTTCGCGTTACTATAACAAAAGTACTTATCAAACTCCCCCACACTTAAGCGTTTGCTTGTCCTCAAGCAAAAATAAAACATGAAAGTACTTGGGAAGAACAGTTGAAAGTGCTCGGCCTTAGGTTCACCAAAAGTATGCAAAGGAAGCATTCTACAAGTAAGGGAAAATCAAAACATCGCATAAGGATATCATTGCTCTAGCTAAAAACATGAATCAAAAAGGTCAATCAACTCGAAAATGTGTAAGTGTGTGTGAACTCACTCAAGACAACCCAAAAAGTACTCCTCAAACTCTTGTTAAAAAGGACTTATTTATATACGAAAAGCAAGAAAGGAAGTAATAGCTTCACACAACCTCTAAGGTAGCCCTTTCCTAGGCGGCCGCCAAAGGTGGCTTTCACTCTTTCGAGGAGGTAGCTATTTCTACCGGGGTAATAGCTTTCACCCATCCCATGAGATAGTTCTTTCTCTCATTAGGGCATAACTTGTATCTGACTTATGAGAGTAGCTGCATACTTCATAGGTGGTACCTCTTTCCACCCCAAATGCATAAATAAAACAAAGCAAATATTAACAAACTCATATTTTTTCCTTTTTATCTTTTCCACATTTTTTTTATATATGCATTTTCCAAAGTAAAACTAAAACCGATGATAAACTTGTCCTTAAAAACTAGAGCATGATAGGATACAATGTTAAAAATTCTCCTAAACTCTAAGAATACAAACGTTGCAACTAAGGTGAACCGCCATAGGCTACATGAGCATGAGCAATTGAATGCACAAGTAAAGGTGTGTGCAATGTGAATCCCCCCCACACTTAAGATGTACATTGTCCCCAATGTGCGCATGCAAGCACAACGAAAAGTAAAACAATTCACACAATTTATGTAGGGATAGGCAATTGAAACATTACTCCCCTGAACTCCAAATTTTGCGTTTGATGGAGCTAGGTACATTGAGAGTTGAGTCTCAATGGTTTTGTGGAGCACACACCGTCCCATGACCGTGCATATGACTATTCCTCACATTCCTTATATCCAAGACCATCTGCACACATACGCAAGGGTTCAGTATAGCTCAAGAAGAATCAAAATAAAACTCGTGTATATAAAGATAGAGAATTACAATACAACTCGAGAAAATAAAAGAAAAGAAAAATAAAAGATAAACTCAGAAGGAGAATCCTTTCTGAGTACTACAAGTCCAAAATAAGAAAATAAAAGTGCAAAAGAAAGAAAAACTAAAATAAACTACGACGCCTCAGCGTCGGTGTCCTGTGTTGATGACTCAGGTGCTGCTGCTATTGTGGGCTCTGATGGTGATGGAGATGGTGATGGGATCCGTCAGGGCCGCACCACAGATCGCTCAAAAAACAGAATGACGGTGGCGAGCTGTGCCGATGTATGTGCGAACTGTGCTGCCTGTGTGGCCCTCATCTCGGCCAACTCTATATGTATAATACCCACAGCACTCTCGAGGCGCTGAAATCTGTCCTGGCCTCGAGAGAGAGAGAGAGAGAGAAAATGCGCACTGGAGGTGGCTCCGATGCTGTGGGTGGTGCCTCGGCCTGTGTCAGTGCAGGAGGTGGCTCCAATGCCGCCTGGGACCCCTCGGTCTGATCTGACTCTGATGGAGGCCTGTTCAGTATATAACGCTGGTAATATTTCCAGGCCATACCCATCTGTCTCAACATCTCCAAGCTGATTAGGGAAGGTATGACTGTCCTTTCTATCCCTCTAATTGTCGCCCGAAGGCCCATCCCCTTCATAAGTCTTGTAACGTATGACCCTCAAAAGATAGCTCCAAGCCTAGGGTACTGACCCTGATGACGTATGTATTCTGCGAGAATATAACCATGATGGAGCGGCTCGCGTTGTACCATAGAATATAGGTAAAGGAGCTCCTGCCGGCTAATGACCCCTGTACTATCACCCCGGCCGCTTACTGACCTACTCAAAATGGCATGAATGTATCTATAGGTCGGTCGTGATAGACAAGTAGCCTTCGATATCCCTGGCTCATATTGCCCCTGTCCACACAACATTCTGTAAGCTCCTTGAGGGGTCAAACTGTCGGGGTAGTCAGTCGGAAGGCTCTTGTACTCCTCTGTCGGGGTATTCAAAGTATCGAGATTGCCGGGTGTGACGGAGTTTATCGGCTCTGGAGAGTGTTCACGTGTCCTCTTTTTGGTTATTTGTTTTGACCAGGGGGCCATTCCTGAAAAGAATTTAATAGAAAATCAGTCAATCCATCATTGAAATTCATTCTGCAGGGATCCACACGGCCGTGTGAAAATTCCACACGCCCGTGTGGATTGTCGGGCGGACACAGCCGCACGGTCGTGGAAACAAAACTCCTTATTCATAGAACAATTCGTTCTCAAACCTTTGTAAGCACATTCGCATGCATTTTAATCATGCAAACTAAGCGAAATAATCAACAAGAACGAATCACATCAATAATTGACGAAGAAATAAAGCTTGAAGTTCTCACCGACGGTGTAGATGAAGAAAGCTTTGAAATCGGCAAGAAAACTCCAAATAAAATCTCACAAAATGCTCAAAGATGGTCGGAATATCGATAGAGAGGATCAGAGAGTTGTCTGGAGTGGAGAAAACTAGAGGCACGAATGAAAATCAAAGAAACATCGCTGTTTTGTAAAGATCTGCGAATTCACACGGCCGTGTGCCTCTAAAATTAGGGTCCACAGGGGCCGGTACACGCCCCTGTGCTCACTTGGGTTACTCTCTGGACTACACCACACGGCCGTGTGGAAATTCCACACGTCCGTGTGCCTTCACATGGGATCTCACAGGGGCAGTAAGACGCCCCTGTGAACTCTCGGGAAAACTTTTGAGTTCTCTGGCAATTATCACATGGCCGTGTGGAAATTCCACACGCCCGTGTGCCCAACCTGGCCAAGAACACAAGGCCGGCCACAGGGGCTCTCACACGCCGCTGTGGCTTCTCTGGTTCGTCCCGAGAACTCTGAGTTTTTTACACCGCTGTGTAATGTATCCACACGGTCATGTGCCTTTCACAAGTTCTCTCACAGGGGCAGCCACACGCCCCTGTGTATTCTTGGGATGGAAGGGAACTCTCTGCAGACTTTCACACGGCCGTGGGAAGATGCCACACGGCCGTGTGCCTTAAGACCTGGGCACTCACAGGGGCAGTGACAAGTGCTTGTGTTATAGTAACGCGAAGCGTTATTATCTTACAATGAGCATACCTTTTATCAGATTTTATCACTAAATAGTGTGCATTTGTGTATTCTTATACATTATAGGTTTGTGGAGCCAAGTTGGAAAAGAAGAACGAAGTTAGATTGTGTTCGTCGTTGTTGGGAGGTTTTCGGACCAAGCAAGGAACAAGGCACGGCTTAGACTTGTGAGTGTGTGCCAACCTCCTTTGGAGGGGCACAAAGGCAGTCACATTCACAATAAGTCTAACTCGTGTTGCTTAAGAGAACTTCACCAAGAAGGAGACTTGAAGCAATCGGCACGATCTACCATTGATTGTGTGCCCAATTCAATGGCCTTAGTGAAGAACGACGGATTCGGGAGCGTTTCGGCGAGTTACTGTGGCAGGCCACTGTAGCAAAACACTGTAGCAAGCTACTGTTAACTTTCTGCCGAAATTCAGAGAGTTCACACGGGCGTGTGGAAATTTCACATGCCCGTGTGAAGTCCCGATAAGTCCAAATTTAAAGCCGCACTCAGCATTATAAAAGCCCGATTTGGAAACGTTTTACACATCTTTTGACCTATCTTTCTCCCCAACTTTGGGAGAGTGCGGCTTGGGCTTTGGAGAGGACTTTGTGGAGGATCGAAGCGCGTCATCGGTATCGTCATCGACGTTCGACGACCGCGCAAGACCACGGCCACACCATACGCAAGGGGGTTTTCATCGATGTTTTTACTTTGTGATTTATTTTACACTTTGATGAACATGTATAGCTCCATTAGGAGATAAACCCCTAGTGGGTATTCGGACTTGTAAACCTAGGATTATTATGTTTCTATGACATTGTTATTATGCTTTTCCATTATTGATGAATAAATTCAAGTTTCAGTTTTAATTATATTTTACTATTGTTCTTCCTTAGCCGTGACACTAGGGTTGAGAACAATCTAGGTTATCCCTTGGAGGTGTGACAACTCCTATAGGATTAGACTACTTAAAACTGAAGATGGTTGAGAGGGAGAGTTGTGAGGTAGCGACGTACCCCTTTCCCTTCCGGTGTGATTTCTCCCTACCTCCGATTCCTTGATTTATTAGCGGTCGAAATAGAGTGAAGTGCTAGGTAGATAAACTCCACCAAATTTATTCTAATTGCTTCCATAAATTCACTCATCACTCTGATTATTACTTTTCGTACATCGTGCGACTAAATAGCAAACTCTCGTATTCTAAATCCCTATTCCCTGTTTATTTGACTACCCACTCACCAGGGTAATTTTATTACTTCGACAAGCCCGTGTACTTGTGGTACACACGCAAAGGGTCATGTCAGACAGTCGCACGCCCCTGTGGACTATCTGGAACGAGAGTTTATGTTCTGCAGGAACTCACACGACCGTGTGGAAATTCCACATGGCCGTGTGCCCCTTCTGAGGGTTTTCACAAGGGCAAGGTCACTCCCCTGTGCCCTCTTTGGTTGAGTCCTAAATGGTAACACACGGCCTTGTGTTAAATCCACACGGCCGTGTGTGTTCTTTGGTTTACTTAGAAAATTTCACAGACTCACAGAAAAATTAAGAAACACAAATACGATGCTTACAGCCTGCGAAGACCATCAAAACATGACCAGATACCACAGAAAACATGCTCAACTGACTTAAACTTCATCAATTATTGTTTAGGCACACGAAAACATCAACAATCCACAATAAAATCGCAGCACATGCATTAAAAATTTACGACACCAAAACTAATGCTTTTATTCATGCTAAAACTAAACTAGATCCTAGAAAAACTATAAAACCTTGGGTAGCCTCCCAAGAAGCGCTTGTTTAACGTCACTTAGCTTGACATACCTGCCTTACCTTACAGAGGTTCATGAATGAAGGTTGCCCTCTTCCCTACAACCTGAAAGCATGCAGTACATAGTTTTTGTAGAGTAGAGGGAGAGTTGTCAAATTTGTTACCACAAAAGGGTGAAACACCCTTACTCCTTGAATGCTCATCCCCCTTTTTGTTGGGGTTCTTCTTGTGGCGTCTTTTCGACCTCTTCATCCTCTGAAGCATCTTCTTCATGCGCTCCGTTTCTAGCTTGATGTCTTTCTCGACTGGACCAAGCGAAAGTACTTCTTCTTCGATCTCCACGTCTTAGTCCGGTCACCCTTCATATGGATCCGGGTTCAACAATTCCTGCACATAATCATTAATTAGTTCATCGGTGGTGTCAAGAAAATATAAAGTATCATCAAAGTCAAGAGAGTGTCTCATGGCTTCGGCGAGGCGGTGTGTAAGCTTGTCTTCTCCCACTCGCAATGTGAGCTCCCCGTCGTCCATGTCAATCAAATTCTTAGAAGTGCGCAAGAACGGCCTTCCAAGGATCAAAGGCACCTCAACATCCTCATCGACGTCTAACACCATGAAGTCAACAGGAAATATATATTTGTCGACTTTCACCAACACGTCTTCCACAATCCCCCTCGGATGCCTCACAGATCGATCCGCAAGTTGAAGTATCATCCGAGTTGGTCTAGGCTCGCCCGAGCCTAGCTTTTGGAAGAAGGTATAGGGCATGACATTGATGCTTGCTCCCGAGTCGGCTAACACCATCTCTTCACCCAAGTTGCCAATGTTGCATGGTATGATGAAACTCCCGGGATCTTTTCTCTTGCTCGGCATGTTCTTTTGCAATACGGCCGAGCAATTGGCATCAAGGATCACAGATGCACTCTCCTCCAATTTCCTCTTGTTGGTCAAGAGGTCCTTGAAGAACTTCGCGTACTTGGGCATTTGGGCCAATGCTTCCGCGAACGGTATGTTGATGTACAACTGCTTGAAAATTCCCAGAAATTTCTTGTATTGTTCGTTCTCTTGGTCATTCTTCAATCATGAAGGATAGGGGATCCTCGGCTTGTAGGGTGGGGATACCACATCTTTTTCCTTTGTCGTTCCTTCCTCTATCTCCACGATCTCGGGTGTCTCTTTTGTCTTCTTTAGAGGAAGATTTCTCTCAACCTCTTTTCCACTTCTCAAGGTAATTGCCTTCAATTGCTCTCTCGAATTAGTCTCCGTGTTACTAGGCAAACAACCTTGAGGTCTTTCCGCCAATGTCTTCGCAATTTGACCCACTTGATTTTCCAAATTGTGTAGGGAAGCGCTGTGATTGCGAAGTGTAGCTTCCACTGATTGGAATCTAGCATCTGACGAAGCAATAAATCTCGTGAGGGCTCTCTCAAGATCGGTCATCTTCCCCTATAGCCCGGTCACTCGGCCTTTTAAGTTTGGTGCTTGTTAACTTTGAAATCCCGGTGGTGCGTTGTTCTTTTGTTGTTGGGATCTTCATCGGCCAACCCATTAAATTGTGCGAACTGTTGCAACATTTGAATGAACGACGGCTTCAACTCAAAGTTGTTCGCGGTAATTGGGGGCCTCCCAATGCTTGATTGGGTCCCCATCACCGCGGGTCTAGCAAAATCGGACAACGTCCTCTGTTGTTCATTATGTTCTGCCATTGCTTCTGACCCTTCTGAATCTATACTGGCTTGCTTGGACTGTTCTTCCACAGGTTCTTTCCCTTTACGATACATTCGTCTACCAATGTCCGGGTCTCCTTCAACAAGAATCGAAGGATTCCCGCGGGTCATAACCTGAAGCCAAAACAAGGAAAAAGAAAAATAAGAACAATGATTGATAAAGAAAGTGTGAAATAGAAAACGAAGTGAATAACTAAAATAACAAAAACAAGTATAAAAAATACGCCTATTCTCCGGCAACGGTGCCAAAAACTTGACACGACCCCTTGCGTGTATCCCGCAAGTGCACGGGCTTGTCGAAGTAATAAATTTACCTAGGTGAGTGGATAGTCGAATCCACAAGGAATAGGGATTTAAAACACGAGATTTCACTATTTAGCTATGCGGTGTCTGAAAAGTGATAATAGAATCGATGAGTGAATATGGAAGCAAATATAATAAAAGGCAAGAAATTAAATAGAGAGATGGAAGGCAAGAAAGTGCAAGTAGAAGTGAATAGAGAAGGACTAGCAATGGAGGAAATAGGGTATCCTGACAAGCTACCTCTAGGACTTATGCTTTTAGTGCAAGACTATGCTATTATACTTTCCTATTGATGTTAATTGAGTCGAGGATATCCTTAAACACGCGGTCCCAAACCTAAGGTCAACCGTGACTAACCCCAACACTATGCCCCGGCATTAGGATTCACGTCAACCCTTCACTCTGTTGCTTACGCAACTAAGCCCTAGGGGAGTCTATCTACCTAAGCCTCACACTACGTGCGATTGCTTTAAGCTCTAGGGATTCCTAGTGATAAAACCTGTTCCTATGTATAGTTCTCACCCTTTGTTCCAGGCGGAAGAACCCTAACCTAAATTAAGCCCCAGTGCTTAGGATTCACGTCAACCCTTCACTCTGTTGCTCGCGCAACTAAGCCCCAGGGGAGTTCCTCTCCTAGCACTTCACTCTATCTCGACCGCTAAGAAATCATGGAATACGGAAGTAGGAAGAAATCATACCGGAGGGGAAAAGGAACGCTTCGCTACCTCACGACTCACCCTCTCAACCCTCTTCAATCTTAAGTAGTCTAATCCTATAGCAGTTGTCACACCCCCAAAGGACAACCTAGATTGTTCTCAACCCTAGTGTCACGGCTAAGGGAAAACAATTGCAAGAGATAATTAAAAGTGAAACTCGAATTTATTCATCAACAATGGAAAAGCATAATAGCAATTTCATAGAAACATAATAATCCTAGGGTTTACAAGTCCGAATACCCACGAGGGGTTTTGCTCCTCATGGATCTATACATGTTCATCAAAATATAAAAGAAAGCACAAATTAAAGGCATTGATGAAAACCCCCTTGTGTATGGTGTGGCCGTGGTCTTGTGCGGCCGTCGGACGTCGATGACGATGCCGATGATGCGCTCCGAACCTCTACGAAGTCCTCTCCGAAACCCTAGCCGCGCTCTCCAGAAGTTGGGGAGAAAGTTAGGTCAATAGGTATTCAAAAAGTCACCAAAACAGGCTTTTATAATGTTGAGTTGCGGCTTTAAATCGGCTGAATCAGGGCTTCACATGGCCGTGTGGAATTTCCACACCCCAGTGTGGAATTTCCATACGCCCGTGTGAAGTTTCTGAGTTGCTGGAATTTTTGTTCACACGGCCGTGTATTAATTCCACACACCCGTGTGAACTCTCTAGATGACTGATTTTTGGCAGAAAGTGAACAGTAGCTTGCTGCAGTGTTTTGCTACAACACAAACTACAGTGATGCTACAGTACTCGCCGAAATGCTCCCGAATTCGTTGTTCTTCATTGAGGCCATTGAGTTGGGCACACAATCAATGGTAGATCGTGCCGATTGCTTCAAGTCTCCTTCTTGGTGAAGTTTTCCTAAGCTACACGAGTTAGACTTGTTGTGAATGTGACTGCCCCTCCAAAAGAGGTTGGTACACACTCACAAGTCTATGCTCATGCCTTGTTCCTTGCTTGGTCCGAAAACTCTCCAACAATGGCAAACACGATCTAACTTCGTTCTTCTCCAAATTAGCTCTACAAACCTACAATGCATAAGAATACACAAATGCACACCATTTAGTGATAAAATCTGATAAAAGAGATGCTCATTGTAAGATAATAACGCTTCACGTTACTATAACACAAGCACTTATCAGTCTCCTTCTAAACAGGTGCTCTAATTAATGTTGGTATAAACAAGCCATCAGGATACCTAGACAGATACCCTTCCACCAAGTTATTGCACCTCTTAAATAGTTCATCCATTTGTTTTGCTCCAAAGTGACTCACAAACACGGATAAGCTTTTGAGCATGCCCTCATGCTTTTGGTCATTCCTTGAGTAGTGGTTGCATTCTTTTCAACCTTATAATGCTCACAAGCATGATCTCTGATGGGGATGCAAGTGTATGTGCCAATCGCGTAATAAAGTGCTAAAAAGTGGGATGTCAGTCCACAAAGAAGATAGTGAATACTAGTACTAATTTGAATCCTAAAAACTAGCCTAACTAAAATGTTGCCTGATGACAAAAAACTAAAAGTAAAGAAAAGAAATATGAAAGTAATGGATTTAAAAAATCGAGGGAAGAAGTGATGTCCTAGCATAGCATCCATCTAGGATTTCTTAAATACTAGACAAGGTTATTTTGACATGCAATTCTATTTGAACTGAGAGATTTCCTAAATTATACTAAACCTTCTTACTAAGGTGAAAATTAACTGAATCGCCACAACGCTGATACAGTCACCCTACAATCACATTAACACTCTATGAAATCTCATTGCAAACTAACAAGAATCTCTTAAATAAATAAACCTTTCTTTCAAAGGTGATTATCGCTAATTCGCATGCAGAGCAGAGATGCAATCACTCACTAATCCACTCCACATTATTGCAAAGAGCATGGAGATTACAAGTTAGTTGCTCGGGAGGACTGAGGAAGGAGACACTCTACTCCAAATTATTTAAAATCCCCTCAAATTGCGGCATGCCTATGTTAGGTGGGAATTTCTTCTCATCATCAAGCACATCAAACGTATGAAAACTAAGGGCTCTTAACACAATAGTAATCATTCAATAAAAACACACAATTAGATATGAAAAAAATGAATTTCTATTAATGAAATAAAAGAGCACAAGAATTCACAACCATTGTCAAATTATAAACCCTAGATTTCAAATATGTTCAAACATCTAACAAATTAGCTCTCCATAGATGGAAAGTTATTAGTCCACATACAAGACACTATGAATAAGATAGAAAGCATTAAACACCCTTCTCAATCGTGTCTGAGTGGGATCACCAGAGAACGCTTCAAGAACCTTCCACCGATGCCGCCAAGGTGGCCTTGACGGCTACTATCTTCTTCTCCAAGGTTACTGGGTTGAATCTCATCCTTAAATAGTCTCTAAAACCCTATATATCCACCCCCTTCTTCCTTTTGTCTCATCTCCTTAAAATGGTGAAAGATTTGGTTTTATATTAGACCAAAGATGCCCTAAAAATCTCATAAAGTCTTTATATACTTGTATGCTTACAGGTTGCTTACCGGCATAAGGACATGGCCGTAAGGAGCTAGGGAAGGTAGATCTCATCCGTAAGATCTTCTGTTTGTGTTACAGTCTAGCTTATGGCTGTAAGTGCTGGACCGTAAGCTTGTATGTACTGTCCTTGCGACAGCCCTTATGGGTGTAAGTACTAGTCGTAAGTTTCTCTGGATGGTCTTTACAGGCACCCTTTCAGGTGTAAGCTCTACTAGTAAGGTCCTTTAATTTGGCCATAAACTCTCCTTTGTGGGCATAAGCATGCATGCAAGATTCTCTGGAAATGGCTTAAGGCCATAAACAGCCCATAAGCCATCATGTGTTGCCTTGTCCTTAGTGAATTGATGCTGAGAGAGTTCCTTTTCCTTGTTTTCACTCCAAAATACTTCCTTTGTGTTCTCTCTCTTCTTTTAGCACTTCTCGGAGCCTAAGAATGCAAAACATACTATGTTTAGCCTTGAATTCAAAAATATGATTGTAATACATGCCAAATGAGTGTACAAAATGATCTGAAATATTAAAGTATTGTACACTCATCAAACTCTTGCTTCACCCCTTCTTACATCAATTAAACATCCAATAGAATGATCTTATTGGAAAATGACTCTTCTCTTTTGATAGCATTCTTAACTTCCTATAAAATCGTTGAGTAGCATGGCATATTAAACCAATGGTGAGTGTGCATGCATGATGCTTGACACATGCATCCATGAAGATGTATATATGTATATATATAGACAGATATACCTGAGATGCCATGTCAATGAGTGCTTGTGCCAAGAGCTCCCACTCGAGGTAGATACCTTCGACAGAGTTTCTTCACCTTTCGTTGCTAACAGCCTAATAGTGTAAATACCATGCAACCACCCTAAATGACTTCTTTAACTTAGCACTAGAGAAAAAATCTCTCTCAAACGGCTTGTTGTATGCCTCTACTATGAAAGGAGGACTTGTTTTGGAGATGTATATATTTCCTTTGTTTTGCCCCACCTAGGTCCCATTTTGACCCTCCACAAGAACCTATAAAATCAAATGGTAGGCCTGCTTAATTGTCCTCGTACCAATAATTAAAGGTTAGAAGTACTTTTAAAAGAACTATTGTTAGCTAGTCTATGTACAAGCACATATAGGTACAACCATACGAGGGTGACAAAAATAATTGGAAATAATATGTGATTATTATGCAATTAGATGATAAATATCAATATATAAAAGAAAAAAGAAAATAGAAAATAAGATCCGAATGATGTAGTGTTGGAGGCAGATTTAATCCCTTTGGAGATCAAGGATTTTGATGCCATTCTTGGCATGGATTGGTTGGATAGGCATCGTGCTTCCATTGACTGTTTCAAGAAGGAAGTAACTTTTCCTGGATCCTTGGGATCCCCAGTTGTGCTGAAGGGTGTGAGAAGGACTCTACCTTCGTGTTTGATTTCAGCCTTGGAAGCTAGAAGATTGGTGAGCAAGGGTTGTCCTGTGTTCTTGGCGCATGTGATGGATACCAGAGTTCAGGAGCCAGCCTTAGAGGAGATGCCCGTAGTGAGGGAGTTTCCAGATGTTTTTCCTGAAGAGCTACCAGGTTTGCCGCCAGACAGGGAGATGGAGTTTACTATAGACCTGTTACCTGGTACGGCTCCTATTTCTATACCACCCTACAGGATGGCACCAGCAGAGCTGAGAGAGTTGAAGACTCAACTACAAGATCTTGTGGATAAGGGTTTCATTCGTCCAAGTGTTTCACCTTGGGGTGCGCCAGTCCTCTTTGTGAAGAAGAAAGATGGATCTTGGAGATTGTGCATCGACTACAGGCAATTAAATCGGGTGACAATCAAGAATAAGTACCCTCTGCCAAGGATAGATGATTTGTTTGATCAGTTAAAGGGAGCAAGAGTGTTCTCTAAGATTGACTTGCGGTCTGGGTATCATCAGTTGAAGATTAAGCCTGAGGATGTTCCAAAGACGGCGTTTCGGACCCGTTACGGCCATTATGAGTTTTTGGTGATGCCGTTTGGTTTGACTAATGCCCCTGCAGCATTTATGGACTTGATGAACAGAGTATTCAGGCCTTATTTGGACAAATTTGTTATTGTGTTCATCGATGACATTTTGGTCTTTTCGCCTTCGGATGAGGATCATGTTGAACATTTGAGAATTTTTTTGCAAACTCTTCGAGAGAAGCAATTATTCGCCAAGTTTTCCAAGTGTGAGTTTTGGCTTTATGAAGTTGGTTTCCTTGGACATGTGGTGTCAGAAGAAGGTATCTTTGTGGATCCAAAGAAAGTGGAAGCTATTGTTGATTGGGAAAGGCCGAAGAATGTGACTGAAGTTCGAAGTTTTCTTGGACTTGCGGGTTATTATAGGAGATTTGTGGAAGGATTTTCGTCGATTGCCTTGCCATTGTCAAAGTTGACTCGCAAAGATGTAAAGTTCACCTGGAATGATGAGTGTGATAAGAGCTTTCAGATGCTGAAAGATCGTTTGATATCAGCTCCAGTGCTTACCTTACCAGAAAGTGGGAAAGAGTTTGTAGTTTTCAGTGATGCTTCTCGTCAGGGCTTGGGTTGTGTGTTGATGCAAGAAAGCAAAGTGGTGGCCTATGCATCTAGGCAATTAAAGCAGCATGAGTTGAACTATCCTACCCATGACTTGGAGTTGGCAGCGGTGGTCTTTGCTTTGAAGATTTGGAGGCATTAACTTTTTGGAGAAAAGTGTCGGATTTTCACAGACCATAAAAGCTTGAAGTATCTCTTCACTCAGAAGGAGTTAAATTTGAGGCAGCGACGATGGTTGGAGTTAATCAAGGATTATGACTTGATCATAGACTATCATCCTGGGAAAGCCAATGTGGTAGCGGATGCTTTGAGCAGGAAATCTACTTCAGTATCCTCGTTGAGAGTGTCCTATCTGCAACTACTTTCCTCGATGCAGAGTATGAGATTGGAACTTGAGACTGAAGATAGTGGAGCACTAGTGGCCAGTTTTGTAGTGAGACCTTCACTAACGGAGCGTATTAAGGAACTCCAGGGTAGTGATGGAAAGTTGATGCAAGAAGTACAGAAGTTGCAAGCAGGTGAGACTAGTGAGTTCAGAATAAGAGAAGATGGAATCCTAGAGTTCCGGGGACGTGTTTGTGTTCCAGCAGACTCAGAGCTTAGGAAGGCAATCTTGGAAGAAGCTCATTCTTCAGCTTATGCAGTTCATCCGGGAAGTACCAAGATGTACAGAACTATCAAGGGAAATTATTGGTGGTCAGGGATGAAGAGAGAGATAGCAGAGTTTGTGGCTAAGTGTTTGGTATGTCAACAAGTCAAGGCAGAGCATCAGAAGCCGTCAGGATTACTACAACCCCTTCCAATTCCAGAGTGGAAGTGGGAAAATGTCACCATGGATTTTGTGGTGGGTTTGCCCCGAACCCCTCGTGGTTTTGATGCAGTGTGGGTGATAGTGGACAGACTAACCAAGTCAGGACATTTCCTAGCAGTGCATACCAAGTATCCTTTGGAGAAATTGGCAAAGTTGTACATTGATGAGATAGTGAAGTTGCATGGAGTGCCAGTCTCTATAGTTTCAGATCGAGACCCTAGATTCACTTCTCGTTTTTGGCCAAGATTTCAAGAAGCTTTGGGGACAACACTGAAGTTCAGTACCGCTTATCATCCTCAGACAGATGGTCAGTCCGAGAGGACCATTCAGACTCTTGAAGACATGTTGAGGACTTGTGTTATAGATTTCCAAGGGAGTTGGGATCAACACCTAGCCTTGGTGGAGTTCGCCTACAACAATAGTTTCCAAGCAAGCATCGGCATGGCTCCATATGAAGCTTTGTATGGAAGGAAGTGTAGAACTCCTCTTTGTTGGGGTGAAGTGGGAGAAAGAAAGCTTGAGAGTGTAGAATTGATTGATCAAACCATTGAGAAAGTTAAAGTGATTAGAGACAGATTGAAAGCAGCCCAAGATCGTCAAAAGAGTTATGCCGACAACCGCAGAAGATTCTTGGAGTTTGAGGTTGGGGATAGAGTGTTCTTGAAGATCTCTCCATGGAAAGGGGTAATTCGATTTCGAGGAAGGGGAAAGTTGAATCCCCGGTTTATAGGTCCATTTTTGATCCTGGAGAGGATTGGACCGGTAGCTTATCGATTAGAATTACCGCCTTGAGTTGGAGAAGATTCACAACGTGTTCCATGTGTCCATGTTGAAGAAGTATATCCCCGACCCATCTCATTGTCTTGAAGCGCCACCAGTTGAGTTGAGAGAAGACTTAAAGTTTGAAGTGCAACCCGTGATGATTCTTGATCGCCAAGAGAAGATGCTTCGCCGAAAGGTCATTCCTTTGGTCAAGGTGCTTTGGAGGAATGACGTAGTAGAAGAGGTTACTTGGGAACCTGAAGAGCTGATGTTGAGATTGTATCCTCATTTGTTTGGGGATAGAGGTATGTGAAATTTCGAGGCCGAAATTTCTGTAAGGGGGGTAGAGTGTGGTGTTTCGGTCCGTTTTTACCCTTGTTTGTTGTTCCGATTGTCTTAAGTGTCGAGGTTGTTTCCTCATTGAGTTTCTTTTAAATTTTTTATTTTTTTATTTTATCAAGCTCTTGGAGTTTTGCCGGGCTTTTGAGAGTGTTTGGAGAGTTTTTTTTAGGGTTAGTGGGCTGTGCACAGGCCGCACAGTGCTGTGCGGGCTGTGCACAGGCCGCACAGCCTCTCCTGGGGGCTGTGCGGCCCCTGTGCGGGCCGCACAGGGGCCGCACACCCCAGGCAGAGGGGTGTGCGGCTGGTGTGCGGGCCGCACACCACCCGCACACCCTTCTGGCTGGGGTGTGCGGGCACTGCACAGCCCGCACAAGCCCCGCACACCGTCGGGTTTTTCTTTATAAAACCCATGTTTTGAGCCCTTTTTCCTCATTCTTCTTCTTCTCAAACACCTCTATTTCCTCCTCCTCTCTTCCCCCACCATTCCATGAGGTTTTAGAGCCGATTTAGGAGGAGATTTCAGGCTTGAGTCTTTGATCATCAAGTTGATCACTCTTGAGATCAAGGTATGCTTCCATCCATTGCTTCATCCTTCTTGTTCTTTGATGATGATAGTTAGGGTTAAGCATGAGCCCTTATTGATGCTTAATTGTTGTCATTTCTTTTCCTCTTTGATGGCAAATCTTGTGATGATTTATTTCATTGAGTGTATGGCCTTAAATCCATGAAATCCATGAACCTTGAAAACCCTAATCCCGGAATTACTGTAGCACCGGCCATGTTTGGTCATTCTTGTCTTCTTTGTTGGTCTTATGAGTTGTGAGAAGTCTTCTCCTTGCCTTAACATCTTACCTTGGTGTTTAGCAAACCCTAGACGCAACCATTTCTCATTTTTGAGCATTTTCCTTCTTTCTCTTTAATCAATGGCATGTTGATGTTTGGTTGCTTGTTTTGGGTGTTTAATGGCTTCTAGGAGGTGAGGCTTCAAGTAAGGGCAAGGGACCGGTGGAGAAGTGATTTTGAGGCGTTTGCTCGCCAAGTTTGTGAGTGGGAAAAATCACTAACATTGGACTATGACTCATGCATGATATTTGTTGTTTGAATTGCTTATTTGGATGATGGTTTCCTTATTGCTAAATACCTTGAAAGCTTTGACTAAAGAGTTGAATTGTGATGATTTATGAAATTGGCTTATCTTTGAATTCTTGCGAAAATATATGTATGTTACTCATGATTTGAAACTCTATGTTCAAAGTATATGTTTCAAGCTATGTATTTTTCAAGAGATGGATGATTTCCTTATGACGACCAAAAAGCATGTGAAACCAAGTTGATTTCATTGTGTTAAGACAATGTTAATGTGTATTTTCAAAAGACACTTTCTTATGATGTTTTTGATGAAAAATGGTTTCATTGTTAGTATTGTGATCAAATTGATCACCCTTGGGGTGAGAATTGCCATTGTGCACCTTTATTGTCTCTTATTGAGAATTATGCCATCATGATGTACATATTGAGCCTACGGGCTAAATTATTGTTTAAATTGTTTGTTGGTGACATGGGAGCCGAGCTCCAGAACTTGCTGCAGTAAGAAGTGGATGGTTTCCACGGGCCGACCTATATAGAGGTGGCGTGGAATACTGTCGAAAATGGTTATGCCATGTCAGGTGGGAGCGTAGAGTCCTGACATGGATATAGTTGGGTTGTTCGGAGTCACCACACGAACCTCCCAGCGGCCAATGCCAAGATACGCGAATCTTGGTAGCTCCAGACCTAACCAAGGCCATGGTTAGCGACGGAGGGTTTTGAGGCCATTCTGGACACTATTGTTTATTTGTGAATGTTAAACTACTTGTTTCTAGGTATCTTGATATTTGAAACTATCAATGAGTATTATGCTTATGCTAGGTCCAGGATGGCATGTGATTTCTCGATGTTTTCAAAGAACCTTTATTTGCTTTTCAATGAGAAAAGCTTTGTTCTTGTGAAGAGTTTACTATTCAAAGTGTTTTTCATTCTTGTTATTCCTTGAAGTATTTTTGTGAAGTTTATCCTTATTTGTTCATGCTTGAGCTCTAGTCTTGTGGCTAACCCCTCACTGAGTAACCGAGTTACTCATCCCCTCTTTCTTCCTCCCAGGTGTTAGCACAGCGCAGTGGTGAGGACGTGAAGTGCTTGGCTAAGATCTTCATAGTCTTCTCATTTTGGGGTTATGTATGTTACCTATGTCTTGGCATGTATTTCAGGGATCCACTATGTATTTGTGAACCCCCTCATGTTTTGCTATACTCGTAATACCTTGTATGCCAGTCTAGTCCTTATTTTGTTTGAGGTGTGTATCCTCTATTTGGAGTGGTTGTTATCATCTTTCTCATGTACCCCTGTTATGAGTATCAATGTGTGATACCTTGTTGAGTAATAAGTGTGTGTTATTGAGTTTGTATTGTGATTATAGATGCATTGTACAGGAAACAGGTTAGCCTTACGGCCGCCTAGGGTTGAGGCAGTGTTGGACCTCCCTTGGGTTGTCGTGGCGGTATGTCGTGTTTAGGACCTGCGGGTCGGGGCGTGACATACTTTAGTGGTATCAGAGCCCTGGTTTAGATTTAGGCCTGGGTTTGACAGTTTAATCCAGCTCCAGAGTCAGTTACTTGATTTTGGTCAGGAGTGTAATTCCTTGTCCTCGTTTCTAGTGGATCCCAGTAGAGTTGCATATAGCATTGTTGCATGTAGGAAATTGTTTCTAAAGGTTGTCTTGTGCTTTCTTTTCAGTAGAATGCCAGCACAGCGTTCACGCACTCGCCGTGGGAGAGCCACTCCCCCTGCTGTTGCTACACCGAGAGAGCAGAGGGGTGGGAGGCGAGGAGATCCATCCCCGCCTTCCTCTCCGTCGCCACCTAGGCAGGATGCCAGTTCAGGGCATGAGCCTGCAGTGGCAGCTTCAGTGCATGCCCCTGAGGTTCAGGGAGCTGCTCCAGCGCCTGGTTCTGTTCCATCTCCAGAGGCATTGGAAGCCTTCAGGGCTCATTGGGCAAGCAAGTGAAGGCAACCTACCTACCAGGAGTATCAGGACTTCCTAGATTACTGGAGGAATTTTGGTGGACAGGCTCCACCTACCCCAGCACCAGCACCAACACCACCGCAGGCCCCAGCAGCTCAGCATGCACCAGCAAAGGCCAGTGGATCCAGTCAGTCTCTAGCTTTGTCCAAGCTTTTGAAGGAAGCCCGACAGCTTGGATGTGGTTCTTTTGATGGCACTAGTGATGCCATGATTGCTAAGGAGTGGATCAAGAGGGTGACTGCTACATTTGATGATATGGGTCTAGGAGGTGAGATGAGACTCAGGGTTGCTACCAGGCTACTTGAGGGTCGAGCTCGGATTTGGTGGGAAAGTTTGAAGAGCAGATCCTTTGGGAAAGTCACTTGGATAGATTTATTGCATGAGTTTGATGAAGAGTACTACACCCGATTTCATCGTGATCAGAAGAGGCATGAGTTCATGAGATTGGTTCAAGGGAACAGAACAGTGACAGAGTATGAGACAGAGTTGAAGGATTTGGCTACTTTTGTTCCTGAGTTGGCACCTACAGAAGAGGTCCTATGTTCCAAATTTGAAGTTGGTCTGAACTTGGGCATCAGGGAAAGAATGACAGTCACAAGCAAGCAGAGCTTCAAGGAGATGGTGCAGTCAGCTTTGAGAGCAGAGCAACTTGTTAGAGAAGGCAAGAGAGTTCGAGAGAATATTGCTAAGAGGAGAAGCTTGGAGATGGGACAGCCATCCAAGAAGAGTAAGAGTGAGGGTTCTTCCAAGGGCACCTCTGTTTCAGGTTCTCCTAGACCTCCACCACCTCACAGCGGTGATCAGCAGAGATTCTCCCGTGCTGATAGTGCTCCTAGTGTCAGAGGCCCAGAGGCTAGCAACAAGTGCAGGAATTGTGGGAAGCCACACAAGGGTCAGTGCTTAGCTCCTCGCAAGTGTTTCCAGTGTGGTCAGACTGGACATTTGAGATCAGCTTGTCCAGAGCTAGGACGGAGTGGATCTGCAACACCATCTCAGGGTCATCCTAGTCGGTCCAGAGGTCCACAGGCAGTAGCATCTACACCAGTCACTACCAAGTCAGGAGCTGCTAGCAACACTTCACAGCCTAGTTCTCAGCGACCCCAGACCAGAGTTCAAACCCGAGTCTTTGCCATGACAGAGGAAGAGGCTGAGTGTAGGCCTAATGTGATCACAGGTACACTATCTATCTTTCAGCATGATGCTTATGCGTTGATTGATTCTGGGTCAGAGCGCTCTTTTGTTAGTACTGCATTTGCATGTCATGCCGATAGCCCTCCTTCTCCCTTAGAGTGTGAGTTGGTGATTCAGACTCCTCTTGGTGAGGAGGTAGTCAGGAGTTTGGTGTTTAGAGAGTGTTCCGTTTTAGTTGGTGGAGTAGTGTTGGAGGCAGATTTAATCCCTTTGGAGATCAAGGATTTTGATGCCATTCTTGGCATGGATTGGTTGGATAGGCATCGTGCTTCCATTGACTGTTTCAAGAAGGAAGTAACTTTTCCTGGATCCTTGGGATCCCCAGTTGTGCTGAAGGGTGTGAGAAGGACTCTACCTTCGTGTTTGATTTCAGCCTTGGAAGCTAGAAGATTGGTGAGCAAGGGTTGTCCTGTGTTCTTGGCGCATGTGATGGATACCAGAGTTCAGGAGCCAGCCTTAGAGGAGATGCCCGTAGTGAGGGAGTTTCCAGATGTTTTTCCTGAAGAGCTACCAGGTTTGCCGCCAGACAGGGAGATGGAGTTTACTATAGACCTGTTACCTGGTACGGCTCCTATTTCTATACCACCCTACAGGATGGCACCAGCAGAGCTGAGAGAGTTGAAGACTCAACTACAAGATCTTGTGGATAAGGGTTTCATTCGTCCAAGTGTTTCACCTTGGGGTGCGCCAGTCCTCTTTGTGAAGAAGAAAGATGGATCTTGGAGATTGTGCATCGACTACAGGCAATTAAATCGGGTGACAATCAAGAATAAGTACCCTCTGCCAAGGATAGATGATTTGTTTGATCAGTTAAAGGGAGCAAGAGTGTTCTCTAAGATTGACTTGCGGTCTGGGTATCATCAGTTGAAGATTAAGCCTGAGGATATTCCAAAGACGGCGTTTCGGACCCGTTACGGCCATTATGAGTTTTTGGTGATGCCGTTTGGTTTGACTAATGCCCCTGCAGCATTTATGGACTTGATGAACAGAGTATTCAGGCCTTATTTGGACAAATTTGTTATTGTGTTCATCGATGACATTTTGGTCTTTTCGCCTTCGGATGAGGATCATGTTGAACATTTGAGAATTTTTTTGCAAACTCTTCGAGAGAAGCAATTATTCGCCAAGTTTTCCAAGTGTGAGTTTTGGCTTTATGAAGTTGGTTTCCTTGGACATGTGGTGTCAGAAGAAGGTATCTTTGTGGATCCAAAGAAAGTGGAAGCTATTGTTGATTGGGAAAGGCCGAAGAATGTGACTGAAGTTCGAAGTTTTCTTGGACTTGCGGGTTATTATAGGAGATTTGTGGAAGGATTTTCGTCGATTGCCTTGCCATTGTCAAAGTTGACTCGCAAAGATGTAAAGTTCACCTGGAATGATGAGTGTGATAAGAGCTTTCAGATGCTGAAAGATCGTTTGATATCAGCTCCAGTGCTTACCTTACCAGAAAGTGGGAAAGAGTTTGTAGTTTTCAGTGATGCTTCTCGTCAGGGCTTGGGTTGTGTGTTGATGCAAGAAAGCAAAGTGGTGGCCTATGCATCTAGGCAATTAAAGCAGCATGAGTTGAACTATCCTACCCATGACTTGGAGTTGGCAGCGGTGGTCTTTGCTTTGAAGATTTGGAGGCATTAACTTTTTGGAGAAAAGTGTCGGATTTTCACAGACCATAAAAGCTTGAAGTATCTCTTCACTCAGAAGGAGTTAAATTTGAGGCAGCGACGATGGTTGGAGTTAATCAAGGATTATGACTTGATCATAGACTATCATCCTGGGAAAGCCAATGTGGTAGCGGATGCTTTGAGCAGGAAATCTACTTCAGTATCCTCGTTGAGAGTGTCCTATCTGCAACTACTTTCCTCGATGCAGAGTATGAGATTGGAACTTGAGACTGAAGATAGTGGAGCACTAGTGGCCAGTTTTGTAGTGAGACCTTCACTAACGGAGCGTATTAAGGAACTCCAGGGTAGTGATGGAAAGTTGATGCAAGAAGTACAGAAGTTGCAAGCAGGTGAGACTAGTGAGTTCAGAATAAGAGAAGATGGAATCCTAGAGTTCCGGGGACGTGTTTGTGTTCCAGCAGACTCAGAGCTTAGGAAGGCAATCTTGGAAGAAGCTCATTCTTCAGCTTATGCAGTTCATCCGGGAAGTACCAAGATGTACAGAACTATCAAGGGAAATTATTGGTGGTCAGGGATGAAGAGAGAGATAGCAGAGTTTGTGGCTAAGTGTTTGGTATGTCAACAAGTCAAGGCAGAGCATCAGAAGCCGTCAGGATTACTACAACCCCTTCCAATTCCAGAGTGGAAGTGGGAAAATGTCACCATGGATTTTGTGGTGGGTTTGCCCCGAACCCCTCGTGGTTTTGATGCAGTGTGGGTGATAGTGGACAGACTAACCAAGTCAGGACATTTCCTAGCAGTGCATACCAAGTATCCTTTGGAGAAATTGGCAAAGTTGTACATTGATGAGATAGTGAAGTTGCATGGAGTGCCAGTCTCTATAGTTTCAGATCGAGACCCTAGATTCACTTCTCGTTTTTGGCCAAGATTTCAAGAAGCTTTGGGGACAACACTGAAGTTCAGTACCGCTTATCATCCTCAGGCAGATGGTCAGTCCGAGAGGACCATTCAGACTCTTGAAGACATGTTGAGGACTTGTGTTATAGATTTCCAAGGGAGTTGGGATCAACACCTAGCCTTGGTGGAGTTCGCCTACAACAATAGTTTCCAAGCAAGCATCGGCATGGCTCCATATGAAGCTTTGTATGGAAGGAAGTGTAGAACTCCTCTTTGTTGGGGTGAAGTGGGAGAAAGAAAGCTTGAGAGTGTAGAATTGATTGATCAAACCATTGAGAAAGTTAAAGTGATTAGAGACAGATTGAAAGCAGCCCAAGATCGTCAAAAGAGTTATGCCGACAACCGCAGAAGATTCTTGGAGTTTGAGGTTGGGGATAGAGTGTTCTTGAAGATCTCTCCATGGAAAGGGGTAATTCGATTTCGAGGAAGGGGAAAGTTGAATCCCCGGTTTATAGGTCCATTTTTGATCCTGGAGAGGATTGGACCGGTAGCTTATCGATTAGAATTACCGCTTGAGTTGGAGAAGATTCACAACGTGTTCCATGTGTCCATGTTGAAGAAGTATATCCCCGACCCATCTCATTGTCTTGAAGCGCCACCAGTTGAGTTGAGAGAAGACTTAAAGTTTGAAGTACAACCCGTGATGATTCTTGATCGCCAAGAGAAGATGCTTCGCCGAAAGGTCATTCCTTTGGTCAAGGTGCTTTGGAGGAATGACGTAGTAGAAGAGGTTACTTGGGAACCTGAAGAGCTGATGTTGAGATTGTATCCTCATTTGTTTGGGGATAGAGGTATGTGAAATTTCGAGGCCGAAATTTCTGTAAGGGGGGTAGAGTGTGGTGTTTCGGTCCGTTTTTACCCTTGTTTGTTGTTCCGATTGTCTTAAGTGTCGAGGTTGTTTCCTCATTGAGTTTCTTTTAAATTTTTTTATTTTTTTATTTTATCAAGCTCTTGGAGTTTTGCCGGGCTTTTGAGAGTGTTTGGAGAGTTTTTTTTAGGGTTAGTGGGCTGTGCACAGGCCGCACAGTGCTGTGCGGGCTGTGCACAGGCCGCACAGCCTCTCCTGGGGGCTGTGCGGCCCCTGTGCGGGCCGCACAGGGGCCGCACACCCCAGGCAGAGGGGTGTGCGGCTGGTGTGCGGGCCGCACACCACCCGCACACCCTTCTGGCTGGGGTGTGCGGGCACTGCGCAGCCCGCACAAGCCCCGCACACCGTCGGGTTTTTCTTTATAAAACCCATGTTTTGAGCCCTTTTTCTTCATTCTTCTTCTTCTCAAACACCTCTATTTCCTCCTCCTCTCTTCCCCCACCATTCCATGAGGTTTTAGAGCCGATTTAGGAGGAGATTTCAGGCTTGAGTCTTTGATCATCAAGTTGATCACTCTTGAGATCAAGGTATGCTTCCATCCATTGCTTCATCCTTCTTGTTCTTTGATGATGATAGTTAGGGTTAAGCATGAGCCCTTATTGATGCTTAATTGTTGTCATTTCTTTTCCTCTTTGATGGCAAATCTTGTGATGATTTATTTCATTGAGTGTATGGCCTTAAATCCATGAAATCCATGAACCTTGAAAACCCTAATCCCGGAATTACTGTAGCACCGGCCATGTTTGGTCATTCTTGTCTTCTTTGTTGGTCTTATGAGTTGTGAGAAGTCTTCTCCTTGCCTTAACATCTTACCTTGGTGTTTAGCAAACCCTAGACGCAACCATTTCTCATTTTTGAGCATTTTCCTTCTTTCTCTTTAATCAATGGCATGTTGATGTTTGGTTGCTTGTTTTGGGTGTTTAATGGCTTCTAGGAGGTGAGGCTTCAAGTAAGGGCAAGGGACCGGTGGAGAAGTGATTTTGAGGCGTTTGCTCGCCAAGTTTGTGAGTGGGAAAAATCACTAACATTGGACTATGACTCATGCATGATATTTGTTGTTTGAATTGCTTATTTGGATGATGGTTTCCTTATTGCTAAATACCTTGAAAGCTTTGACTAAAGAGTTGAATTGTGATGATTTATGAAATTGGCTTATCTTTGAATTCTTGCGAAAATATATGTATGTTACTCATGATTTGAAACTCTATGTTCAAAGTATATGTTTCAAGCTATGTATTTTTCAAGAGATGGATGATTTCCTTATGACGACCAAAAAGCATGTGAAACCAAGTTGATTTCATTGTGTTAAGACAATGTTAATGTGTATTTTCAAAAGACACTTTCTTATGATGTTTTTGATGAAAAATGGTTTCATTGTTAGTATTGTGATCAAATTGATCACCCTTGGGGTGAGAATTGCCATTGTGCACCTTTATTGTCTCTTATTGAGAATTATGCCATCATGATGTACATATTGAGCCTACGGGCTAAATTATTGTTTAAATTGTTTGTTGGTGACATGGGAGCCGAGCTCCAGAACTTGCTGCAGTAAGAAGTGGATGGTTTCCACGGGCCGACCTATATAGAGGTGGCGTGGAATACTGTCGAAAATGGTTATGCCATGTCAGGTGGGAGCGTAGAGTCCTGACATGGATATAGTTGGGTTGTTCGGAGTCACCACACGAACCTCCCAGCGGCCAATGCCAAGATACGCGAATCTTGGTAGCTCCAGACCTAACCAAGGCCATGGTTAGCGACGGAGGGTTTTGAGGCCATTCTGGACACTATTGTTTATTTGTGAATGTTAAACTACTTGTTTCTAGGTATCTTGATATTTGAAACTATCAATGAGTATTATGCTTATGCTAGGTCCAGGATGGCATGTGATTTCTCGATGTTTTCAAAGAACCTTTATTTGCTTTTCAATGAGAAAAGCTTTGTTCTTGTGAAGAGTTTACTATTCAAAGTGTTTTTCATTCTTGTTATTCCTTGAAGTATTTTTGTGAAGTTTATCCTTTTTTGTTCATGCTTGAGCTCTAGTCTTGTGGCTAACCCCTCACTGAGTAACCGAGTTACTCATCCCCTCTTTCTTCCTCCCAGGTGTTAGCACAGCGCAGTGGTGAGGACGTGAAGTGCTTGGCTAAGATCTTCATAGTCTTCTCATTTTGGGGTTATGTATGTTACCTATGTCTTGGCATGTATTTCAGGGATCCACTATGTATTTGTGAACCCCCTCATGTTTTGCTATACTCGTAATACCTTGTTTGCCAGTCTAGTCCTTATTTTGTTTGAGGTGTGTACCCTCTATTTGGAGTGGTTGTTATCATCTTTCTCATGTACCCCTGTTATGAGTATCAATGTGTGATACCTTGTTGAGTAATAAGTGTGTGTTATTGAGTTTTGTATTGTGATTATAGATGCATTGTACAGGAAACAGGTTAGCCTTACGGCCGCCTAGGGTTGAGGCAGTGTTGGACCTCCCTTGGGTTGTCGTGGCGGTATGTCGTGTTTAGGACCTGCGGGTCGGGGCGTGACATGATAAGTGTCTAAATGTATGTATTTTGTTATATGTATTTTTTACGCTTAGCATGTACTTTTGTTAAGAATTGATGCTCATTTTATGCTTAATCGAGTGTTATTTGCTTTGTAGGGCACAGAGAAGCCACGGAGAACACGATAACATGATTAGGGTGGAAAAAAAGAAGTAAACCAAGTTTCACAGTACTGTAGCATATTTACTGTAATAAATCAGTACAGATGAAGTACTGTACGAGATACTGTAGATGGAGCACTGTAATACCTACTATAGCACATGGAGATTTTTCGGGGTGGAGAATTTTGCCTAGCTCATGCGGCCTCCATACGGGCCGCATGAAGCCCGTATGGACCCCGGTATACATCGATTTGTGGCATTATAAAAGGGCTTCTTCTAGGGAAAAAGAGATACTCTTCCTTGGCATTTTGGGCCGCCTCCATCACACCTTATTGAGGCTTTCCTGCCATCTTTCGGTGATGATCATTGGGGGAAACGAGCATACATCATCACTAAGAGAGAAAGGAGCAAAGGAGAAGGAGTTGGAGTGAAGATCTAAGCCACCATTGCAAACCATTCCAAGCTTTACCCATCAAGGAGATCGAGATCATAGAGGGAGTTTTCTTGCTTCTTTATTGTATTTTCTTTTCTTGTATGTTGTGCAAGTATCTCTCATCATGAGGGATTAACTTATTGTGGTGCTTGGTGATGTGCTAACCGCAAGTGAACGGGTCACAAGCAAGTAGTATAGTGATACCCCGTGAGGGGTAGGGTTGTCAAACCATAGGAAATTGTACTTAAAGTACTAATTTCTCATATGATGTCTAGTAAATACAAATTTGAGAAAGAGTTGAATTGCAAAATAGTAAGGAAAAGATAGAGTTGTGGATATGGTAGGAAGACTAGGATCGAGTGTTTCAGCAATATGAGAGTAATGCCCCAGGGGTGATCCTATAAACTATTGCATGCATCTTATCCCAAGTGCCTACCAGGCTTATTCCAATAATCCAAATGTGTGCTCACAAGCAATGTTGCAGCTATGAGTTCTAAAAGACACCGAGTTTTGCCAAGGTAACTGTGCATTTCTTGCTAAACAAGCCACGCACCGAGTTTTACGCTAGCAACTATGCTAATCAAACACATCGAGTTATGCAACACAAGATTAAACACAAAAATCAATAAGAACTCCGTAGAACAAATAGACCAAGTGTTTAAGCAATACAAATCGTCTAAGTTCTCTAACCCCAGAGCTCTATGGCCAGTTAGCCCTTCATGGGCGGGTACAACAAGATACAATGCTAGAACAATAAGAGGAAGACATGACTCCCTTCTTTACGCTGAATGATCTCCTTTGCCGAGCTCCGTGTGCTAACCCCACCTCTCTTGGTGGCTCCAACTCGTCCTTGATCCCCTTAGGCGGTGTGGTGAAGCTCGATCTTCACTCTCATCAAAGTCCTTCCTATGAAGAAGAGAATCCCCAAACAAAAGATGAGATGAAACCCTAACATTTGGAATTAGAAAGACACTTTTCGAGCCCGACACGGTCTGGACACGGTCATGTTCAAGCCGTGTTCTTTTTTGAGATTCCATGAGTGAAAAACCTGAGATAATCAGCTGATGTCGTACAGCCGTGTGCCCCTCGTGTCCGGCTGAAACACGCTCGTGTGAATGACAGTGAGGCCGTGTCTCCCGTGAAGAGTGAATTGAGTCTTTTTCCAGTGATTTGCAGTGGGAAGGACACGGATGTGTAGTGACCGTGCTTTGCTTGAGACACCCTCGTGTCGTAGTTTTTGCTTCTTTACTCACCAGGCTGGAAAAATCAGTGGATAGAGCACGGTCGTGCTCTACCCGTGTTCAGCTTGCTCTTCTCCCTTGGCCAACAAACACGCACATTCCATTCTAGGTTTCACTCCAAATTTGAGCCAAGCTTGAAATTCCTATACAATGAACATTATACCTCAAATAACACCGCACATATATGAAAGTGCACTCAAGGTTAAATAAAAGAGTGTGAAAATGGGCATGAAAATATGATATAAAATGCGCTCATCAAATACCCCCACACTTGATTTGTTACTTGTCCTCAAGCAATTTAAATAAGCCCAATAAAAATACAGATGAGTGCAAAACTTCTTGCCTCAAATGATTGGTAAAGCTTAAAGCGAAGAAAGAACAATAAGGGTTAGAACAACACGATTGATTCATATAAGGCTCCCTACTTCAAAGGCCTTGTGAGTGTGCAAGACCCCTAGAATGTGTGCCCCAAAGTCATGGCTCAACTAACTAAATCACTCTATTTATAGTACAAACAATGGGTAGTAGCTTCATACACCCTAAAGGTAGCCTTTTCCCCGGTAGGTCAACAGATGTACACTTGTAACACCCAAAATTTGACTACTCAAGAGTGGTTTTCACTCATCTAGGGCGATAGCTCTTTCTACCATCTTTTTACACCAAATTTTAATATTTTAATTGGTAGGGCATCCCAAGACAGCAATTCAACTTTCCAGGATTTTTTTTTAATCACAAGACAGGCGGCTCCACAATCCGAGTGAAGTGAAAATAGTTTTTGGTCTTAAAAGTAAAGGAGAATCTACAATTAAGCTCAAATGGTTCCTAACACATCCATGTCATCCTAAGTTCAAGCAATACCAAACAAACAATCATGGATCATCATTAGTAAAGCACTCACCTATAACAAGCATGTAACCCTCCCCCACACTTAAAATCTACATTGTCCTCAATGTATGAATGAATAACATGCAAATAGATAATTGTGGAGATAAAAAAAAAGAGGATACAATTGGCTTCCTTGAACATAGAGAACCGCTCTCAACCCTCTTTCCACATGCACGGAGAGTGATGTTGCCGCTCTCAACGTATTACCAATTCAACTCCAAGCACCCACACACACCTGAAATATAGGAGGGCACACAAGTGAAGAACATATATATATAAACAGGGATGAAAATAGAATACTGAAAATAAATAAACCAAAATGCCAGTGAAGCAGGGAACTCCCCTTGTTAACTGGGCTATAGAGTACGGAATGAAGTATATCAAAGAAAATGAAATAACATGCTGAAAACAACTAAGTAGAAAACTGTGATCAAACGGTCAAGGCATCGCGCTATCATCCTGAGAGTCTTTGCCATCTAGGTGTCACTGCTATCAGTCTGATGATCTTCGTCAGACTCGGAATCGCCGTCAGTAGGGGCAGTGGGGACTTCTGCAGGTGGAGCAGTAAGATTGAAGGTTTCCACCCCTACATGTCGCGGCGCGCACTCTAGAGAAATAGGCTCGGGTGATAGACGGATACCCAAATGCTCAACAATACGAGTCACACTCCTTTGTAGCCAGCGAAAAGCTGTAGATGAACATGTAATCCGATCTGACTAGGGAAGAGGAGTGTGATGTGTTGACGATGAGCGCTGGAGAGCAAAAGTGCCCAGCTGTGAAGATGAGGGGATAGCTGTCTCGGGGGCTGGTGGATCAGAACTGCGATGGACCCGAAACTCTATCCCTCCGTTTGTCTGAATCTGGCATAGCATCCCCATGGATCGTAGTGTCTCGGTATTAATCGATGCTATACCACCAACCACCCACATCTTCCTAGTGCCCTGGAGAGTACCCATATGTCGCACTAAGCGGGTGATGTATGGGCCAACAAACAATGTGCCAATGTGGGGGTTCATCCCCTGTCACAAAATCGATACAGTGACATTATAGCCTAAGTGTAAGTGGAAATCGTCCACCATGCTCAGTAAGAAATTGAAATCACAAAGACTGACAACCCTGTGCTTTCACCGTGTCCCGCCAGCGTGTGACTGAGCAAGAAGTGCAAATATCTTGAAGTAAAGTTCTTTATGGATGCTTTATACTTGAAAGTGTCATGGTTAAAAGGAAGGTTTTCATGATAACTTTGGTGTTATGAATTGTGGATTGAATTGTTTTATGAAACTTTTGTTATGTTTGTGCGTTCTTCATTTCCTTTGTGTGGAAATGGCAATTTTTATACTATTGATTATTGTCCTGCCTATGGACTCCTTGATGTTATACTTGTGTTGCTTGAATTTTATGGTGGTATTCTACTGCAATAGGTGGCCTCCGTGGCCAGCCTTTTGAGGTGGCGTGGTAGACCAGTTGATCATTATGGGACCAATTTATATGAGAGTGTAGACCCTGAGTGGATATTCATTGGAAAGCCAGAGTCACCATACGGTGAACCGATAGGTCAATGTCAAGGGCATGAGTACCTTGACGGCTACATTGCATTTCTTTGGAAGTGTCATCTTGAATTTGTGATGAACGGGTGAAGCCTAGTTGTCGCTCTTAGGAGGATAGTCTCCCACAAACTTGATTTGGCATGAATATTGTGTTTACTATTTGGAAACTCATATTATATAGTTACATGCTTATGGAACTGTTCTAACTGATTTTATAATTTGAACCCCTAACACACCTCTTGCATGTGTGTACCGCAAGTGCACGGGTGTCAAAGTAATAAAGTACCCAATGGGTCAGGTATTCGAATCCACAGGGAACGGAAGTATTAGTAATGACTACTTCTGAGTAATCTAGTCAGAATTAAGAATATGATGAAATGAACTTAATCATGAGAAATATGAATGTCACAAGCAAACATGAAAGAGTAAAACTGAGGGAAGTCTCAGTTAATGAAGATGAGGTACCCTACCTCTAGATCACCGATACTAGTCACCTACGAGATCCCGGTGAAGAAATCGCTCAATCTCAACACCTCATACCACATATGATCGCAGTAGACTTTAGGGATTTCTAAGAGTACATCTGATTTCTAAGGATAGACCTAACCCTACTTCTAGGTGAAAGATCTCTAACCTCCTACAAGGTCCCCATTGAGAAATCTCTCAATCTCACACCTCACACCAAATATGGTTACATAAATCCTAGGGAATACGGAGATAGAATGTACTAAACGGAGGAGAAAGGGGACACCGCACTATCTCATGACTCACCTTCTCAACCCTCTTCAATCTTGAGGTTCTAGCCCTAATAGATACCTCTCTCTCACCAAGGCAAACAACTCATGCAAACCAATCAACCACAAGATCAATACGGCAAGCAAGAAATAAGAAAAAAAGATTGAAACTCAATTAACCTTGGATTTAATAGAAAACACAAAATAAATCAATACAAGAATAAGATCCTAGGGTTCACATACCCAAACACCTACTAGGGTTTAGCCCTCCATGGAGCAAATTACAAAACAAATAATGCAATGTAAATAAATGAAAACCATGGAATAAAACCTCCTTGAATTTGTGATAATGGCTTTGATGGGACGCTTAACTTCTTGAAGGATCTCTCTTTGAAGCTAGGTCACCGATGGCTTCCTTAATGCTATGACGAAGAAAGATCTATCAAAGTTGGTGAAAAACACCCCCCAAATTCGCCAAAGACCTCCTCTCTAAACTCTAACTGCTTTACCTCTCAAGCACTTTGAAAAAGTCCCCAAAGCATTGGGCAAAATTGCTATTTATAATAACGAACATGTGCCTGTCACGTGCCTTGACCCACCCAGGTGGGTTGTAGATTTCTCCACCCGCCCGGGTGGAATTTTGACCCGGTTGGGGGTGAACAGTGTTTTTACTACAATGATCCTCAAAAACAAGGCGCCGACACTCTTCTCTTGAGCCCACATCGATGGGCACAGGTCCACGTGGTAGGTTATAAGGCTTCTTGTTGTCTAATTATTATTGAGAAGGCTCTTAAAGTCTTTACACAAGTAAAGACATGGAAATGTAGCTGTCTTTGTACCTTTCCAACTCAAAATTTAACTTGAATTCTCTTCGAAGTTGGCACACATCCCCGTGTGTATGAGCTCCACTTGTGTCATGATCTTTATGTTGCACAAAATCTCCCAAAAGGTGCCTTCACATCCTATCTTTGCTTCCTTTTCTTCTCTAATGGCCTTTACAACCCTATTTGCACAAAGAAACACAAAATAAAATTTATGAAACATAAAACATGATAAAATTGATGCTCAATGCATGTAAAACACACGAAGAAATATATTCACTCTAGCACTTATCAACCCTGTGTTTGGTATTTCGTGGATTTGATATTGTAAAACCCTAGTTAGGGTAAAAAGGCTTTCTTAACACTATCTTTTGTTATATTATTTTAAGGATTGCTATTTTATGTATTTATGTTCCAAACTAGTTATACTTTGGTAAGCATTACTTTGTATTCAATGTTTATTATTTTGGTATATTCTTGTACAGTGGTGCTAACCCACTCACCAAGTGACTTAGATTACTTACCCCTCTTTCTTCTTCTCAGGCTCTTGTAGGTAAAAGTGCGGTTGTGTGGCAGCGTGCTGAACATTTGCTACCTCCCTATCTTCTTTGTTTATCTTTTAGCTCATGTATGTTATTTTGGTCATGAACAGATTATATGAGTCTTAGATCCACTAGTATGTTGAAAACTCTATTGCATGGTTGTGCATTTGAAACACTTGTTAAACTTTTGTGTATGAGTACTTGCTATTATTGTTGTTGCTTCCTTGCATGCTTATAAATTTCTCTATATTTTTTGTGCTAGTTGTTGTGATTGTTTGACACACCCTTTGCGTGTGTGTATCGCAAGTGCACGAGTTGTCGAAGTAATAATAATACCCCGGTGAGTGGGTAGTCGATTCTACAAGGATTAGTGATTCAAGACAAGAGAAATTGCTACTTAGCTAGTATGGAAATAATGGTGGTGAGAGAAAATAATGTGTGTGCAATAAAAGAAAGAGAAATATGAAAGAGAGAATAGTGCAAGCAAAGAGTAAAGAGGAAACGATCAATGCAAATATGGGGTACCCGGACAATGCTCCTCTTAGGACTAATGCTTCTAGTGCAAGACTAGTATTATACTCCCTCATTGATGTTTAATGAGTAGTGGAAATCCTTAAGCACACGGTCTCAAACCTAATGTCAACCGTGACTAGTTCCAACACTATACCCAGGCACTAGGTTTCACTATAACCCTTCACTCTGTTGATCTCTCAACTAAGCCCCAGGGGAGTCCATCTCCTAAGCATCACACTATGTGGAACTACTTGAGGTTCTAGGGATTCCAAGTGATAGACCATGTTCCTAAGTGTAGTTCTAATCCTTTGGTCCAGGCGAAAAAAACCCTAGTCTCAGCTAAGCCCCAGCACTCACTACAACCCTTTACTCTGTTACTCATGCAACTAAGCCCCAGGGGAGTTCATCTCCTAGCACTTCACTCTACTTTGACCGCAAAGAGCTCTTGGAACACAGAGGTAGGAAAAATCACGCCGAAGTGGAAAGGGGACGTTTCGCTACCTCACGACTCACTCTCTCGGCTCTCTCCAATCTTGTGTAGTCTAATCCTATAGAAGTTGTCACACCTTCCAAGGATAATCTAGATGACTCTCAACCCTAGTGTCACGGCTAAGAGAAAATCAATGTAATTATCATTCAAGATTGGAATTCAGTTAAAGGCATCAATTAAGAAAGCATAATAAAAGTCATAGAAACAATGTCATCCTAGGGTTTACAAGTCCGAATACCCACTAGGGATTTAGCTCTCCATGGAGCTATACAAAATCATCAAAGTGTATGTATGAATAAGCATATAAAACATGAATAAAACCCCCTCGTGATGTGTGGCGATGGTCTTGTGAAGCTGCTTTGTCTTCTCCACCAAGTCCCTTGTCAAGCCTAGGGCACACCTCACCGAATCGATGTCGACGAAAGCTCCCCCAATAGCTATCTTCCAAAGGACATCGATGTTGATGTCGTAGGCTTGCTCCAAACCTCCACAAAATCCTCTCTGAACCCTAGCTGCGAACTCTCCAGAAGTTGGGCAAAAGATAGATCAAAAAGTCCCCAAAATAAATCTGAGTCGCGGTATTTAAAGGTTGAAATCGGGCATCCACACGGCCGTGTGGATTTTCTGGAAGTGAATTTCTGGTGCGTAATAAACAGTACTTGCTACAGTATTTTCCTATAGTGCTTTGCTATAGTAAACTTCTATAGTACTTGCGCCCAAGTTGTTCCCGACTTCATTTTTTTCATCGAGGCCGTTAAGTTGGGTACACAACCAATGGTAGATCATGTCGTTTCTTCATTTCTCCTTATTGACGAAGTTTTTCAATGTTACACGGGTTAAACTTTATGAGTGTGACTGCCTTTGTGCCTCTCTAAATTATACAACAATCTGAGCACAATGGAGGTTGGCACACGCTCATAAGTCTAGAACCCGTGCCTTGATCCTTGTTTGATCCAAGAGCTCCTCAACAAAGGCGAACATAACCTAATTTTGCTCCTTTTCCTCTAACTTTTCTCCACAACCCTACATGCACAAAAAAACACAAATGTACGCTAATTAATGATAAAATCTGAGAAAAGTAATACTCAATATAAGAAAATAATACTTCGTATTACTTAAACATTAGCACTTATCATTGTTGTTGTTGTTGTTGTTGTTGTTGTTGTTGTTGTTACTTCAGCTGTGTATCATGGTATTTCAATACCTTGTATTTGTGTTAGATATTGTTGATTCCAGGTTTGTTGGTTAGTCTTGCAGTGTCCCGAGGATTGAGTTGGGGGTATCTAATAAGTGCTTGTTTTATAGTAATGCGAAGCGTTATTATCTTACAATGCGCATATCTTTTATCAGATTTTATCACTAAATTCTATGTATTTGTGCACCCTAGACTTGTTGGTCAGTCTTGCAGTGTCCCGAGGATTGAGTTGCCGTTGTTGGGAAGTTTTCGGACCAAGCAAGGAGCAACGCACGAGCCTAGACTTGTGAGTGTGTGCCAACCTCTTTTGGAGGGGCACAAGGGCAGTCACATTCACAACAAGTCTAACTCGTGTAGCTTAGGAGAACTTCACCAAGAAGGAGATTTGGAGCAATCGGCATGATCTACCATTGATTGTGTGCCCAATTCAATGGCCTCGATGAAGAACAATGAATTCAAGAGCGTTTCGGTGAGTTACTGTAGCAGCATTATAGCAAGTTAATGTAGCTAAACACTGTAGCAAGCTACTGTTCATTTCTGCCGAAAATCAGCCATCCAGAGAGTTCACACGGGCGTGTAGAAATTCCACACGGCCGTGTGACAGAAATCCAGCAACCAAGAAACTTCACACGAGCGTGTGGAAATTCCACACGGCCGTGTGAAGCCCCGATTCAGCCGATGTAAAGCCGCGACTCAACATTATAAAAGCCCGTACACTTGCTATATACACGCAAGGGGTCGTGTCATATTTTTAGCGAAATTTCCGGGGAGTAGGCGTATTTTTTATACTTGTTTTTGCTATTTTAGCTATTCACTTCGTTTTCTATTTCACACTTTCTTTTTCTATCGTTGTTCTTATTTTTCCTTTTATTTGTTTTGGCTTCAGGTTATGACCTGTGGGAATCCTTCGATTCTTGTTGAAGGAGACCCGGATATTGGTAGAAGAACGCACCGTAAAAGGGAAAGAACCTGTGGAAGAACAGTCCAATCAAGCCAACATTGAGTCAAAAGGGTCAAGAAGCAATGGCAGAACAGAATGAACAACAGAGGACATTGTCCGATTTTGCTAGACCCGCGGTGATGGGGACCCAATCAAGCATTGTGAGGCCCCCAATTACCGCAAACAACTTTGAGTTGAAGCCGTCGTTCATTCAAATGTTGCAATAGTCCGCACAGTTTAATGGGTTGGTCGATGAAGATTCCAACAACCATATAGAGAACTTCCTTGAAGTGTGTGACATGTTGAAGATCAATGGAGTAACGGACGACGCAATTCATTTGAGAGCCTTCCCATTTTTATTGAAGGGAAAAGCAAAGCATTGTCTACATTCATTACCGAGAGTATCTATCACTACGTGGGAGGAGATAGTCGAGGCATTCTTGGCTAGATATTTCCTCCAGGAAAATCAGCAAGGCTCCGAAATGAGATTTCATCCTTCTTGCAAATGGAATTGGAGTCTCTATTCGAGACATGGGATAGGCTCAAGGAGCTCCTTCGCAAATGACCACAACATGGATTCTCCGAGTGGATGATTATTCATACCTTCTACAACGGGTTGAATCCGAGTACCAAGCAATTCTTAGATGCAGCGGCAGGAGGAACTCTAGGAAGCAAGACTCCCGATGAAGCCTGGCACCTTATTGAAGAGATGGCTATGAATAGCTATCAATGGAACACAAGAGAATGAAAGAAGGTAGCCGGAATTCATGAGGTTGACGCAGTTACATCTTTGACGGCACAAGTGGAATCACTGAGTAAGAAGTTAGATGTTCTAACTTCACCAAGAGTTGCGGCCATCACTACTTGTAATGGTTGTGGTGGAGGTCATGCTTCGAGTGATTGTCCGATTGCTATTGGAGGCACTAGTGCGGTGGAACAGGTCGATTTTGTTGGTAACGCTTACAGAGGACAAGGCCAAGGCAACCCGTACAGTGGAACATACAACCCGGGATGGAAGAACCACCCGAATTTCTCATGGAGCAATCAAGTGCAGTCACAACAAAAGAACAACGCACCACCAGGATTTCAAGGTCAACAAGCACCGAACATAGAAAGCCGAGTGACCGGGCTAGAAGGAAAGATGACCGATCTTGAGAGAGCCCTCACGAGGTTTGTTGCTTCGTCGGATGCTAGATTCCAATTGGTGGAAGCTACACTTCGCAATCACACCGCCTTCTGATGCGCTCTCCGCAAGTATACAGGTCGCAAGAAGTAATAGAGTGGTACTCGATTAAGAGTAGGGTTGTCGAATCCTTAGGTTTGTTGCTTCGTCGGATGCTAGATTCCAATTGGTGGAAGCTACACTTCGCAATCACACCGCCTTCTATTGCATCTATGTGTTCGTAGATACACCGCAGTTTTGCTAGGATAACCTAACAACTATGCACTCCAAACACACTACAGTTATGCAATACAAGATTAAACACAAGCATCAATTAGAACTCCATAGCCAAATACAATGAGCTGATAAGTAATACAGTCTGACAATTGTCCACAACCAAGGCACTATGGCCAGTTAGCCCCTGAGGGAAGGTACACAAGGTAAGGCAAAAGATAGAACAAAGAAAGAGAGAAAGAACCCCCTTCAATACTCAAGATGTCCTCCCTTGTAGTGTCCTTGCGCTAACTCCACCTCTTGCAATGCCTCCTACTAGTCCTTGATCTCCTTAGGCGGTTTGGTGAAGCTTGATCTTCGATCTCATCAACGTCCTCCCGGTGGAGAAATGAATCCCCGAACAAAAGATGAGAAAGAACCCTAATTCCTGGAGTTAAAAAGGCTGATTCGGGGCCCGACACGGTCAAGACACGGGCGTGTCCCGACCGTGAACTCTACACGAGAATCCAGGGGTGAAACTCCTGAGATTTGCAACAGCTGGAGTACAGGCGTGTGTCCCCCATGTCATCTGGCACACGACTGTATACTAGGCACCATGCCCGTGTTGTTCATGAGGAAAAGTCTCCTGAGATTTGCAGCACTTGGGGCACGGGCGTGTGGTAACCGTGTCCTGCTTGGGACACTCCCGTGTCAGGATTTCAACTCTTCTACACTCCAGGCCGAGACTTGCAGTACTTGGGGCACGAGCGTGTCATGCCCGTGTCAGCCATTTCTGAACCATTGGTCACTGCACACGTGGGAAACACCCTCGGTTTCACACCAAATCTGACTCGGGACCCAGATTCCTACACAAGGAATAAAATACCTTAAATAGCACCAATTCCAGTCAGTAAATATGCTTAAATACAAAGACAAGTCTATAATAGGGGGTAAGAAATATGATATGAAATGCACTCGTCAAATAGCCCCACACTTGAACATTTGCTTGTCCTCAAGCACAATACAAACACATACAGAGATGTACAGATGAGTGCCAAACTTCCAACCTCACATGAAAGACAGAGCTTAACACAAAAGGGGAACAGTGAGAGTTAGAAGACCCCGTAATTCATATAAGACTCTCCTCTACTTACAAGACCATGTGTGTGTGCAAGACCCAAGAGTATGAGCCCCACAAACTCAAAAGGACTTAAACTACCCCACTATAATGACACTCAACGAAATGGGTAGTAGCTTCATACACCCTAGAGTTAGCCTTTTCTCCCGGTTGGTCATCAAATGCACAAGTGTAATGCCCAAAATTCGACTACTCAAGAGCAGCTTTCACTCCACATAGGGTGATAGCTCTTTCTACCATCTTTTCTCAATAATTTACACAAAAGTGCGACTGGTAGGCCATCCTGGGGTCGGGATTCGACTTTCCAGTTTTTTTTTTAATAAGTCCTAATCAAAATGAGTGGCACACAACTCCGGGTAAAGTGAACTGATATTTATCTTGCAAGTAGAGAAGGGTCTACATTGTAGTTCAAAGGGCGCCTAACATGCTCATGTCCTCCTAGGTTTAAACCGAGTCAAACAATCAATTCATAGGTTGTTATTAGCAAGGTACTCATCTATACAAGCATACAACACTCATGCAAACATGCAACCCTTCCCCACACTTAAAATCTACATTGTCCCCAATGTAGAAACAGATAATACATAGAGTGATCATTGGACACAAAAAGGAAAGGGTGAGGGTGCGAAAATCTTCCCTGAGCATGGAGAGTGAAGATGCCGCTCACGCATGGGTGTTAAACAAACAATTTGCTGAGAGTGATGTAGCTACTCTCGACGCATTGCCAACTTAACTCCAAGCAAACAAAACACACCTGAGATATGAGGAGGCAAAAGTGAAATAGTGCAACAAAATATGGCAATGGCAAAAGAAAAGTAAACAAACCCAAAATGCCAGTTAAGTAGGGGGGTCCCCTTGCTACTAGACTTCCAAAGTACAAAGTTCACTAAAGAAAAATAGTAAATAACAAAACATAAAAAAAAAATAGGAAATGAAAAACATATGCTGCAAGAGTTAATCACGGGGTGGCACTGTCGTCCTCAGAAGCCTCGCCCTCGTTAGAAGCGTCATCCTCCGAGGCACTGTCCGAACCAGAACCAGAGAGCACAGGGGCAGGAGAAACATCAGTAGGCAGGGCCGAAGGGCCAGCTGTATCGGTGCACGACCACGGAGGTGAACGAGCGGGTGAACGTGGCGGGGTCAGCAGATGGGCTCCCAAATGATCGGCGATACGCTGCAGACTCCTCTGCATCCACCGGAATTCCGCAAATGAACATGTGAGCGGGCCCGAGTGGCGAGCAGAGGGGCCGGGGTCAAAGGATGGCATTGCCGCTGGAGCGGTCGCGGTGGATCAGAACTGCGCCGAACTCGGTACTCGATCCCCCGAGTAGTCTGAGTCTGGTGAAGCATCCCCATGGACCTCAGTGTCTCAACGGAAATGGGAAGCACCTCACCAACCACTCGCATCGCGCATGTGACAGTGCTAGAAAGAAGGCCCATGTGCCGGGCTAGTCGCGTGATGTACGGGCCGACGAAAATAGTGTACGGGCCGACGAAAATAGCGCCGATACGGGGGTTCGTCCCCTGACGCGAAATAGAAACGGCGACCTCGTACCCCAAATGAAGGTGAAAACCATCCACCATACTCAACAAAAAATCCAACTCCCGTAGACTCACGACTCCCGTGCTGCCCCCCACGCCCCGCTATGGTGTGACTCAGCAAATAGTGAATATAACGGAACGCGGGGGAGCGCAGCGCAGTCGCCTTAGTGCGGCGAGGGTCATATGGTAGTGTTGTGCCAATGCGCTGCCAGGCCTGCTCAATAAATTCACCCGGTGGTCAAGATGTCAGTAAAGCATCGTACTCGGGAGTCTGAGTGAAAGCAGCATCATAAAGCCCCAAATGGATGAAGAACTCAGTAAGACTCATCCGGTAGAAGGCTCTGAAAGCCTGGAACTGAATATAATCGGCCTGATGAAAGGCAATGGTGCCCCGGAACATCTCAAATGTGGAGAGAATCTCGAGAGTCAACTGCTCATACGTGGTATCAGTGATTGAGAATAACTGTGTCCAAGCCCCAATGTCCACTAATGGCCGGACGTCCGCCTCAAGACCCACTTCGCGCAAAGCGTCCCAATCAATTTTGCGTGACTCGCCAAAACGACGGCGAACAAGGCGATCATAACGTGCTTGGTGGAGTTGAGTGTGGAATCACGGTGTCGTGTCAATGCGGCTAGCAGGAGGATCAATCCGCGGTGCCTTTGGCCCCCTAGACGCTACAGATTTCCGAGGCATGATCTGCAAGGGAAGAGGACAACACGAAATTAGCCATAGCCTGAAAACAGGTTATCAACACGGTCATGTCATGGGGATGATGACCGTGTCGAGACATCAAAGAAAATTTAGACAAGGGGCTGACACGGTTGTGTTGAAACGACACGCCCGTGTCACTCATGGTCATCGTCCCCAACAGACGTCGCGAAGACCTCAAGCAACAAATCAGTCAAAAATCAAACCTAAGGGAATGAGAATGCATGCAAAATGAACGTTAGGAGCAAGGATCACAGGCAACAACTACCGATCTACGCAAAATCGGAGAGAATCGGACATGAAAATATTCTACATACCTTAACTCAGCGAACCCACGAACGAAGAAGGGTCAACAATAGAAAAGTGAGAAGCACAAGACCTGGTTTGTGAGGATTTAAGGAGGAGATCGGGAGCGAAATGGCGGCGCGATGGACGGACGTGTGGAGGGTGAAAAGGCACCTCGAAGGTAACAGCCGGTCATTGAAGAGGGGCGACCTAACACGCCCCCGACACGTGTGTCCCTAGGCCAGCGTCGTTCCCAAGGTGGCACGCCCGTGTCGCGCTAGTGTCTCAAGTGCTACAAATTGCAGGGAAAACTATTTAGACTTACCGAAATGGGACACGAACGTGAACAGAGTGCGCTCGTCGTGTTAGGGCCCACACACGCCCGTGTCATGCCCGTGTCATCCTGGAGAATACAAAATCTGCATAACCTGTAAAGATCAGCGTTTCAAACACAGTGGTGTCGCGCCTGTGTCAAGCATAAACACTCTTTAGAATGACAACTTCATTCCTAAAACAACAATCTCAACAATAACGGTCAATCCTCAGCTATTATTTAAAATTGAAAGACAACAAAAACGAGCGTTTCCCACGAATTCTCCGCAACAAAGTTTCAAAACAAAATCATTCAACAAAATACTAACAAAATACTTAAAATGAAAAGAGTTTATACACCGAACGCTTGTGTTGCCTCCCAAGAAGCGCTCTTTTTCCGTCACTAGCTTGACGTCTACGTCTCGTCTCAAGCGGGCTCGAACAGTCCGGGCCTCAACAATTTTCCTGGAATCAAACCACAAAGATATGGATGCAAAGAATCTATTAATTCACATTCACTGAAAGGTCGGGGCTAGATCGTCTTTGGCGTGCTAGGACCTAGAGGGGGTGATGTGGCTTTACGTTCTTTTATGGCTAAAAAACGCCACCAGGATTTCCCGCGAGAAAGCTTCCTCAAAGGAGGAGCGGAATGCGAGAGAGGGTTGCGCACTGAGACTCCTCTATCACACTATCCTCAGATGGGGACTCTTCCGCCAACAATTCTCCTAAGTCATCTCTTACGAATGTGCCCCGCACAAAATCAGAAACAAGATCATCAATAACATCAATAAAGTAGCATGTATCATCGAAATCCATGGAATGTCACATTGACTCCTTAAGCTTGAAAAAAACTTCCTCATTCCCCACACGAAGTATCATCTGGCCATCATTTACGTCGATCAGGGCCTTCGATGTTGCAAGAAACAGCCGACCCAAGATCAATGGCACTTCAACTCGGTCGTCTATATGAAGAATCATGAAATCCACCGGAAAAATGAACTTGTCAACTTTGACTAGCACATCTTCAATAATCCCCTTCGGTTGCCGGATGGACCTATCGGCAAGCTGTAGTGTCAAGTTGGTGGCTCTTGGCTCCCCGAGGCCCAATTTCTGAAAAATTTTGTAGGGCATAAGATTGATACTTGCCCCCAAATCCACAAGAGCTTTTTCATCTACAAGCCCCCCGATATTGCACGGGATAATGAATCCACCTGGGTCATTTTCTTTCTTAGGGAGCTTGTTACAAATAAGGGTCGAGCATTCTTGACTAAGCGTCAATGATGACACTTCTTCCAATTTCCTCTTGTTCGTGAGTAGCTCTTTGAGGAACTTAGCATATTTTGGCATTTGTGCAAGAGCCTCAACAAAGGGAACATTTATGTGTAAGGTCTTGAACACATCCAAGAATATTTTGAATTGGTCTTCTTGCTTCTCCTTTCGTAGCTTCACCGGATATGGAAGCTTTGGTTGATACTCCACAACTGGCTCCTTTTCCTTACCCGGCTCCTCAATTGGGGCTTCCAAGTCTACAACCCCAGTGGGATTGACATGTTCTTCTGTAGGGGGCTGCTCAACAAGGTTTTGCACTTGTTTCCCACTTCTCAACTGTACACCCTTCAGGGATTCCCTAGGATTTACCACTATGTTGCTTGGAAGAGATCCCGGCAACCTTTCCTCCACCAATTTGGACAATTAGGCCATCTGGTGCTCCAAGTTTCGCATTGTTGCATTAGTGTTCCTAATCATCTCCTCATGGCTAGAAAACAAGATTCAGTACTTGATAAGTGCTTGAATATACATGTTTTACCGACTTGTTTTACATACATTGAGCATCATTTTACCATTGATTATGTCTCATAAAGTGTATTTTGGTGTTCTTTTATGCAATTAGGTTGTGGAAGTGTTAAAGGAGGAAAAGGAAGCAAAGATGGGTTATAAAGACCTATTGTTGGGAGTTTTTGTACAACACAAGTGTCAAGGCACAAGAGGGGATCACGCACATGAGGGTGTGTGCCAACTTCCTGAAGAATTCAAGATGATTTATGTGATGGAAGGGCACAAAGGCAGTCACACCTTCATGTCCCAACTTGTGTGAGGATAGTTAAAGCTCTCAAATGATGATTCGAAGAAGGAGAAGTCTTATAACTCACCACATGGACGTGTGCCCGACCATGTGGCCTCAATATGAGAGAGTTTGGAGCATAATTATGAAGAGTACTGTAGCGAAAACACTGTTCATTTCACTGCAGCAGTACTGTAGCAGAATTACTGTTCACGCGACCGCGTCAAAAATCCCACGCGACCGCGTGGAAATTCTGCAGCCCACGCGATCGCGTGGGATCTCACGCGGTCGCGTGCAGACACGCGGCTGACGCGGTTCAGGCTTATAAATACCCCTTTTTGCCGATTCTTTTGATATCTTTTGTGTGGCTTTTGAGAAGAGCGGCTAGGGTTTCTAGGAGGAGGTCTTTGGCGATATTGGGAGTTGTTCTTCACCAACTTCGATAGATCTTTCGACGAGATAGCATCGGGGAGCCATTGGCGACCTAGCTTCGGAGAAGGTTCCTTCGAGACGTTGAACAATTCATCAAGGCCATCATCACGAATTTGAGGAGGTTTATTTTCATGGATTACATTGCTTTTTACTTCATTATCTTTTGCTTTGTAATAAGTCCCATGGAGGGCTAAACCCTAGTAGATACTTGGGCATGTGAACCTTAGGTTTCGATTCATGTATTGACTTTCTTTATGCTTTCTTTTAATTCCAAGTTTATTTGAGTTTTAATCTTGTTTAATCATTGTTTGCATGCCTTATTAATTCGTATGGTTGTTTGGTATGCTTGATTTGTTTCCTTGGTGAGAGAGAGATCTCCATTAGGGATTAGAACATACAAGATTAAAGAGGGTTGAGAGGGTGAGTCTTGAGATAGAGGAGTGTCCCCTTTCCCTTCTGATTGAGTGTTTCCTATCTCCGTATTCCCTAAGTTTTATGCAACCATATAGGGTGTGAGGCGTGAGATTGATAGATTTCTCCGCCGGGACTTTTGTAAGGGGTTAGGGATCTTTCGCCTAGAAGTAGGGTTAGATCTAATTTTAGGAATCGGTTTCACTCTTAGGTATCCCTAAAACTCATTGCGGTCATATAGGGTGTGAGGTGTTGAGATTGAGTAAATTCTCCGCTGGGACCTTGTAGGGGACTAGTATCGGTGGCCTGGAAGCAGGGATCGATTGTTCTTGGATTACCTCGACTCATAGAACTTGGTTTAGAAGCATTTAGTTAGTTTTGCACTTCATGATAGAACCTAGGGGGATCATTGCCCGAGTATCTCATCTTCATTGATTGAGATCTCCTTTACCTTTTCCTTTTATTTGTTTTCTTTCTTGCGATTTTCTTACTTTACATATTACATTCAATTGCTCCATATTATTGTTTCGACTAGATAACTAAGAATCAGTCATTACTAGTACTTCCGTTCCCTGCGGATTCGACTACCCACTCACCGGGGTAATTATTACTTCGACAACCCGTGCACTTGCGGTACACACACGCAAAAGGGTGTGTCAAGTTTTTGGGTGAGTCTTGAGATAGAGGAGTGTCCCCTTTCCCTTCCGATTGAGTGTTTCCTATCTCCGTATTCCCTAAGTTTTATGCAACCATATGGGGTGTGAGGCGTGAGATTGATAGATTTCTCCGCCGGGACTTTTGTAAGGGGTTAGGGATCTTTCGCCTAGAAGTAGGGTTAGATCTAATTTTAGGAATCGGTTTCACTCTTAGGTATCCCTAAAACTCATTGCGGTCATATAGGGTGTGAGGTGTTGAGATTGAGTAAATTCTCCGCTGGGACCTTGTAGGGGACTAGTATCGGTGGCCTGGAAGCAGGGATCGATTGTTCTTGGATTACCTCGACTCATAGAACTTGGTTTAGAAGCATTTAGTTAGTTTTGCACTTCATGATAGAACCTAGGGGGATCATTGCCCGAGTATCTCATCTTCATTGATTGAGATCTCCTTTACCTTTTCCTTTTATTTGTTTTCTTTCTTGCGATTTTCTTACTTTACATATTACATTCAATTGCTCCATATTATTGTTTCGACTAGATAACTAAGAATCAGTCATTACTAGTACTTCCGTTCCCTGCGGATTCGACTACCCACTCACCGGGGTAATTATTACTTCGACAACCCGTGCACTTGCGGTACACACACGCAAAAGGGTGTGTCAAGTTTTTGGCGCCGTTGCCGGGGAATGGGATATTAGGAACGCTAGGACTTGGTTACTTTAGTCATTCATCATTTTATTTCTTTTCTATTCCATATTTCGTTCTTTCTTCGTTCTCATTATTTCTTTTCTTCATTCTTTCTACAGGTTATGACCCGAGGAAATCCTTCGACATTCGTTGAAGAAGATCCTGAAATTGAGCGTAGATTGCGGAGAAAAGGAAAGGAATCTGCAGTAGCACAGAATTTTCCTGCAGAAATAGAAATCGAAGAATCTGAAAACATGGCAGAACAAGCAGGGCAGCAGAGAACACTTTCAGATTTTGCTCGTCCTACAATTCGTGGTTCGCAATCAAGTATTGTTAGGCTACCAGTCGCAGCCCAGAATTTTGAGTTGAAGCCGGGTTTCATTCAAATGCTTCAACAGTCCGCACAGTTCAATGGATTAACAGATGATGATCCGAATAGTCATATTGAGAGTTTCCTTGAAGTGTGCGACATGCTGAAAATTAATGGGGTTTCGGACGATGCAATTCGTTTGAGGGCTTTTCCATTCTCATTAAAAGGAAAAGCCAAACAGTGGCTCCATTCTTTGCCAAGAGCTTCCATCACAACATGGAATGAGATGGTCAAAGCTTTCCTTGCAAGATACTTTCCACGGGGAAATCGGCAAAGCTTCGAAACGAGATATCCCCTTATGTTCAGATTGAGTTAGAGTCATTATTTGAGACATGGGAGCGATTTAAGGACCTCTTGCGGAAGTGTCCTCAACACGGGTTCCCCGAATGGATGATTGTTCACACATTTTACAATGGGTTGAACCCGGGCACCAAACAATTACTTGATGCCGCTGCGGGAGGAACATTGGGAAACAAGACTCCGGATGAGGCAAGACAACTAATCGAAGAGATGGCACTCAATAGTTATCAATGGAATGCAAGAGAGAAGAAGAAAGTGGCCGGGATTCACGAAATTGACGCCGTTATGTCATTGGCAGCCCAAGTTGAGGCTATGAGCAAGAAATTGGACACTTTAACTTCTTCAAGAGTTGCCGCGGTGACTAGTTGCGATGGTTGTGGGGGTTCACATATGCCAAATGACTGTCCTATCTCAATTAATATTTCAACCCCAATGGAACAAGTTGATTTTGTGGGGAATTCGAGAAGAGGACAAGGTAATCATTTTAGCAACACCTACAACCAAGGTTGGAGAAACCACCCCAATCTCTCATGGAGTAATCAAGGGCAGCAAAGGCCTGCTGCCCCACCAGGATTTCAGCAACCACCTCCGATTCCGGAGAGAGTTTCAGAATTAGAGAAGGTTTTGTCAAAGTTCATTCAATCAACCGACACAAGATTTCAGAATATTGAGGCAACACTCCGAAATCACACCGCTTCGTTACATAATTTGGAGAATCAAGTAGGACAAATAGCGAAGTCATTAGCGGAAAGACCTCAAGGAAGCTTGCCAAGTAACACCGAGACAAATCCAAGAGAGCATGTAAAGGCAATCACTTTGAGGAGTGGTCGGGAGCTCCAAGGAAAGCTCACTGCTGAGAAGAATTCTGAAATTCCTCACGAGTCAACCCCCACTGGGAAGACAGCTGAAAATCCTCAAGAAAAGCCGATGAGTAAGGTACTTGGCAAGGAGAAGGAGGCAGCTAGACCAGCCTCATCATTTGCTCCAAGAATTCCTTATCCGGCACGTTTAAAGAAAGATCAAACTGATGAGCAAAACAGAAAATTTCTGGATCTATTCAAGCAACTACACATCAATATACCTTTTGTTGAGGCGTTGTCGCAAATGCCTAGGTATGCAAAATTCTTTAAGGATCTCTTGACCAACAAGAGAAAAATGGAAGAAAGTGTGGCTGTGGTCTTAGAAGGAAATTGCTCGGCATTGCTTCAAAAGAATTTGCCGAACAAGATGAAGGATCCGGGAAGTTTCATCATACCATGTGTGATCGGAGGTTTGGGGGAAGAAAAAGCATTGGCCGATTCGGGGGCTAGTATTAACGTCATGCCATACACATTGTTTCAGAAATTGGGGTTGGGAGAGCCAAGGCCAACCCGCATGACATTACAATTAGCCGATCGTTCTATTCGTCATCCTAGAGGTATAATTAAAGATGTTTTAGTAAAGGTTGACAAATATATTTTTCCTGCAGATTTCGTGGTGCTCGATGTGGATGAAGACGTGGAGGTTCCATTAATTTTGGGAAGACCATTTCTACGTACTTCCAAGGCACTCATCGACATGGATGGAGGCGAGATGACACTTCGAGTTGGAGAAGAAAAGATCACATACCGCCTCGCCGAAGCAATGAAGCATTCTCTAGACTTTGATGATTCATGTTATTTTTTAGATGTTAATGATGAGATTGCTGATGAGTATTTGCAGGAAATAGCACACCTGGACCCATATAAAGAATGGCCGGTTGTTGAGGAAGAGAAACTTCATGTTCAAGCACCATGCTTTTTCAAGGACCAATCGGAGGGAGTGGTGCTTAAACAGATTTTTCGTCGTGTCAAGAAAGCGAGGCGTCGGCGTAAGAAACATTCATGTGCAGCTGGAGACAAGCACACCGAAGAAAAGAATCCTACTTTCTCAATTGGTAACATATTTGAGCAATTTTACTTAAAAATGAAACAATTCTGGCCCTCATGCAGGCAGGTTGCGAAAAAAGAAATTCTCCATTTACATGAGCCACCATGAGGTAAGAACAGGTACGTCAAGCTTAGTGACGTTAAACAAGCGCTACTTGGGAGGCAACCCAAGTTTTTACTTGTTTTCTAGTTAGTTTTTAAATTCTGCAGTAATAAATTCATGAGTGTGCGTTTTGATGAAATTTTTCGTGGTGTTGAGTTTTCATGAACAATTTTTGGTGATTATAAGTGTTTTTCACATATTGGGCATGATTCGGGTTTTAATTCATGATAATTGTTGAAGAATTGGGCGAATTTTGAAGTTTGGAGAGCCGCGTGGACTATCTGCAGAAATTCTGCAGTTCACGTGGTCGCGTGAAGTTCTCACGCGACCGTGTACAGTACCCACGCGGGGGTGTGGGATTTCCACACCCCCATGTGGCTTATATAAGGACTTGAAGAGCCACTATTCATCATCCTTGCCATTGAGCCATTCATTTCCTCACACTTCCCCTCTCCAAATTTCTCATCCATAAAGGTTGCAAATCATTTTTTCTTCAACTCTTTGGGGATTCAAAAAGGTTTTTCCGGCATTTGCATCAAGTTTCATACATTGATTCGCATCGGTAAGGTTTCTTCCCTTCCTTTCATGCCCTAGCTTCAAATTTTCATTTCCATGGTGTTCTTTACATTCCTAGACTTGATTTTGCATGGTTAATTGGTGAGAAAACACTTAGAGAACTTAGATTTAGTGGTAGAGGGTTAATTGGTGACCAAAGGACCAAGGGTGACCGCCCACGCGTGCGTGTGGCCGAGCCACACGGCCGTGTGGGCCGCCCAACAGCCCACGCGGTCGCGTGGATCAGCCCACGCGGTCGCGTGGGTCGGTGCTGGACACGGGCAGCCAGCCACGCGACCACGTGGCTGGGGCCACTCGACCGCGTGGCCTGTGGCCGAGAGCCTAGCTCTCGGCCTGCGACCACGCGACCGCGTGGCTGAGGGTCTTCTGCCGTGCAAACACGCGCCCACGCGGGCGCGTGAGCATTCCACGCGCCCACGTGGGCTGGGAACACATTTTTTTTGTTATTTCCACACTTTTGCACGCAGGTTTCCTCCTGCACTCATTGAAATTATGTCGAATTGATTTATTTTGTGTTTTCTTGCAGGAATGGCACCTAGGACAAAGAAAGTGGCCCATAAACGCCTTCGTCACGACAGGGAGTCGACACCACCACCTGAGGTTGAGTTTGTTGATACTACACATAGGCATAGGTACAAGCGTCTGCAGGGACTTAAGATCGGACAGTCGCGTTACATTTGCTTCGAGACGCTCGATGCTATTGGCCTTTCAGAGAAGGTTCGAGGATTGATCCAGGTTGGGGGTGGGGACCGACTCCTATCTATTCATGAGCCTGTCCGACGAGATATCACTCTGGAGGTTCTGTCGACATTCTCTTTTGACCGTGAGCGACCAGATGCTAGTTTTGATGCGGAGAATGTCATTCGATTTAGGGCTTTCGGTCAGTTTCACGGGATGTCACTGACGCAGTTCGCGACATCGCTCGGATTATATGATCAGGATTATGTGGACACATTGGAGTATCGGGAGCTTTTGACTGACTTTCCTTCGGACGTTACTCCGGGTCAAGTTTTCCACGATTTATGCGGGGGCGCTCGATATGTTCCGGGTCAGTCGAAGGGCTCTTCTCTCGTACGTCACGCACATAGGTATGTACATGCTGTGCTCAGCAGGTCGATCACTGGACGGGGAAATGGTACAGGTGCACTTAGCCGAGCAGATCTACTCTACCTGTACTCCATGACCCAGAGAGTTCCCATACATCTTGGATACGTCGTCGCAGACTTCTTTCGACATCAGAGTCAGTATCTGCGCATTGGCGCACTATTTGTGGGACCGTATATCACTCGACTCATGTTTCGGATGCATCTCCTGCGTTCAGTTATAGGCGAGGAGAGAGTCAGTAGTCCGTCACCTTTGGGGCTAGTCACTCTCCGACTGATGGGAGTAGTGCGACGTACAGCATCAGGTGGATATGCATTGGTAGAGGTGTCATCCGACGATGACGAGTCGGCTGAGACTCCAGACGCACCACCTCCCACAGAGCCCACAGCCACTCCAGCAGCACCGATTTCATCAGTGGACCCTAGTACATCCTCAGATCGAGTACATGAGCGACTGGCTCGACTCGAGGCTGCAGTCGCCACCATCCTCGAGAACCAGGCGCGGATCATGCAGCGCCTTGACCAGATTCAGCAGACTCTGGACGCTGAGACTGAGTCGGATTCCCCAGCGACACCAGCAGCACCACCAGACGCTGATGCTTGAAGCGTTTTCACTCATGGGATTTTCTCTTAGTTTTTGTTTTTCTTTATTTTACTTGCATTATCTTATTTTGTGTGGACTTGTATACTCAGAAAGGTTATGCCTTCTGAGAGTTATCTTCATATTTTAGCTTTCGTTGCGAGTTTATGTTTCAGTGCTATATCATTATGAACTCGTATATTTTTATATTTTATTGAGCTTCACTGAACCCCTTAAATCCGTGCAGATGGCCTTGAGAGTGACGATGATGAACCTTTGTCATACACACAACCATGTGACTTGGTTGTGTAAGCTTCACAACCCGTGGACCAACAACACACCTTCAAGTTAGCTTCACAAATCAATCAATAAGGAATTCAGGGGAGTGTTGTTTTAATTGCATCTTTACCCACATCATGTTTTTATTGCTTATATTTTTATTGTGCTTACACGTGTACATTGAGGGCAATGTACATCTTAAGTGTGGGGGAGGGTTCACCTTATACATGGCCTTTACTTGTGTTTTCATGATCATGCTCATGTTGCCCATGAAGGTTCACCTTAGGGTTGAGAGTTTAATTCTTAATTTTTGGAGGTTGTAAACATTAGGTTTTATCATGCTCTAGTTTTTATCCAATTTTCTTGAAATTTTTGTCCGATTGCTCTTTAATACACTTCTCTCACTCATTAAACCTATGGAAACTTACTCTAGTTCATGATTGTGGAATTATCTAGTGTTAGTTTGATTTGAAAAAAAAAAAAAAAAATTCAGAAAATCCAAAATTTTAGTTTGCTTGTATATAGGGGGTGGAAAGAGCTACCACCCATGATGTATGAAGCTACTCTCATAAGTCGGATACTTGTTATGCCCTAATGAGAGAAAGAGCTATCTCATAGGATGTGTGAAAGCTACCACCTTCGGTAGAAAGAGCTACCACCTCAAAAGTGTGAAAGCCACTCGGGAGGCATCTCGTGAAAGGGCTACCTTAGAGGATGTGTGAAGCTACTATCTTTTCTTTTTGTGCATAAATAAGTTCCATTATTAATAAGAACTTTGAGTAGTGGATATAGTGTTGACATGAGTTGAGTTTTCACACACACACGCTTTCGGACTTTAGTACTTTCATTTTTTTTTTTTTTTATTGGATTATTTGCTAGAGTATTGATTGTTTCATCTAATGTTTGGTTTTCTCCATGGTTTTAGAATTTTATTCTCGTACCCTCTTGGTGAACCTAAGGCCAAGCACTTCTCTTTGCTTTTCATGAGTTTATGGTTAAGTTTGCTTGAGGACAAGCAAAGGCTTAAGTGTGGGGGAGTTTGATAAGTGCTTGAATATACATGTTTTACCGACTTGTTTTACATACATTGAGCATCATTTTACCATTGATTATGTCTCATAAAGTGTATTTTGGTGTTCTTTTATGCAATTAGGTTGTGGAAGTGTTAAAGGAGGAAAAGGAAGCAAAGATGGGTTATAAAGACCTATTGTTGGGAGTTTTTGTACAACACAAGTGTCAAGGCACAAGAGGGGATCACGCACATGAGGGTGTGTGCCAACTTCCTGAAAAATTCAAGATGATTTATGTGATGGAAGGGCACAAAGGCAGTCACACCTTCATGTCCCAACTTGTGTGAGGATAGTTAAAGCTCTCAAATGATGATTCGAAGAAGGAGAAGTCTTATAACTCACCACATGGATGTGTGCCCGACCATGTGGCCTCAATATGAGAGAGTTTGGAGCATAATTATGAAGAGTACTGTAGCGAAAACACTGTTCATTTCACTGCAGCAGTACTGTAGCAGAATTACTGTTCACGCGACCGCGTCAAAAATCCCACGCGACCGCGTGGAAATTCTGCAGCCCACGCGATCGCGTGGGATCTCACGCGGTCGCGTGCAGACACACGGCTGACGCGGTTCAGGCTTATAAATACCCCTTTTTGCCGATTCTTTTGATATCTTTTGTATGGCTTTTGAGAAGAGCGGTTAGGGTTTCTAGGAGGAGGTCTTTGGCGATATTGGGAGTTGTTCTTCACCAACTTCGATAGATCTTTCGACGAGATAGCATCGGGGAGCCATTGGCGACCTAGCTTCGGAGAAGGTTCCTTCGAGACGTTGAACAATTCATCAAGGCCATCATCACGAATTTGAGGGGGTTTATTTTCATGGATTACATTGCTTTTTACTTCATTATCTTTTGCTTTGTAATAAGTCCCATGGAGGGCTAAACCCTAGTAGATACTTGGGCATGTGAACCTTAGGTTTCGATTCATGTATTGACTTTCTTTATGCTTTCTTTTAATTCCAAGTTTATTTGAGTTTTAATCTTGTTTAATCATTGTTTGCATGCCTTATTAATTCGTATGGTTGTTTGGTATGCTTGATTTGTTTCCTTGGTGAGAGAGAGATCTCCATTAGGGATTAGAACATACAAGATTAAAGAGGGTTGAGAGAGTGAGTCTTGAGATAGAGGAGTGTCCCCTTTCCCTTCTGATTGAGTGTTTCCTATCTCCGTATTCCCTAAGTTTTATGCAACCATATAGGGTGTGAGGCGTGAGATTGATAGATTTCTCCGCCGGGACTTTTGTAAGGGGTTAGGGATCTTTCGCCTAGAAGTAGGGTTAGATCTAATTTTAGGAATCGGTTTCACTCTTAGGTATCCCTAAAACTCATTGCGGTCATATAGGGTGTGAGGTGTTGAGATTGAGTAAATTCTCCGCTGGGACCTTGTAGGGGACTAGTATCGGTGGCCTGGAAGCAGGGATCGATTGTTCTTGGATTACCTCGACTCATAGAACTTGGTTTAGAAGCATTTAGTTAGTTTTGCACTTCATGATAGAACCTAGGGGGATCATTGCCCGAGTATCTCATCTTCATTGATTGAGATCTCCTTTACCTTTTCCTTTTATTTGTTTTCTTTCTTGCGATTTTCTTACTTTACATATTACATTCAATTGCTCCATATTATTGTTTCGACTAGATAACTAAGAATCAGTCATTACTAGTACTTCCGTTCCCTGCGGATTCGACTACCCACTCACCGGGGTAATTATTACTTCGACAACCCGTGCACTTGCGGTACACACACGCAAAAGGGTGTGTCAAGTTTTTGGGTGAGTCTTGAGATAGAGGAGTGTCCCCTTTCCCTTCCGATTGAGTGTTTCCTATCTCCGTATTCCCTAAGTTTTATGCAACCATATGGGGTGTGAGGCGTGAGATTGATAGATTTCTCCGCCGGGACTTTTGTAAGGGGTTAGGGATCTTTCGCCTAGAAGTAGGGTTAGATCTAATTTTAGGAATCGGTTTCACTCTTAGGTATCCCTAAAACTCATTGCGGTCATATAGGGTGTGAGGTGTTGAGATTGAGTAAATTCTCCGCTGGGACCTTGTAGGGGACTAGTATCGGTGGCCTGGAAGCAGGGATCGATTGTTCTTGGATTACCTCGACTCATAGAACTTGGTTTAGAAGCATTTAGTTAGTTTTGCACTTCATGATAGAACCTAGGGGGATCATTGCCCGAGTATCTCATCTTCATTGATTGAGATCTCCTTTACCTTTTCCTTTTATTTGTTTTCTTTCTTGCGATTTTCTTACTTTACATATTACATTCAATTGCTCCATATTATTGTTTCGACTAGATAACTAAGAATCAGTCATTACTAGTACTTCCGTTCCCTGCGGATTCGACTACCCACTCACCGGGGTAATTATTACTTCGACAACCCGTGCACTTACGGTACACACACGCAAAAGGGTGTGTCAGTGCTCTTGATGAACTTAGCCATCATACTAGTGAGGTCGGGGGTTTGTTCAGATGATGAAGAGGAAGGTGATGATTGTGCATGCGGCGGGGAAAGAGCGTGTTGCTGTTGTGGTACCCCCTGCCCTTGCCCAGACTGATTTGACCAAGAAAAATTTGGGTGATTCCTCCATTCGGGGTTGTAGGTACTGTTACTGTATGGGTTGTTCTGTAATCTGAGAGCTTGCCCCACATAGTCGACTTGCTCAACTGGCCCTGACCCTGAGTCAGATGATGGAGGGTAAAGGATCACATCAGAAGGACCACCTGAATTGCAAGAAGGTCGGGTGCTCGAGGAAGGTATGTGCATGGCATCAAGCCGCTTAGCAATAGCCCCAACCTGAGCTGCAAGTGTCATAACGGCATCCACTTGATTGATACCGGCTGATTTTTCCGGTTTGCTCCGTTTAGCACTCCATTGGTATCCTTTGTTGGCTATCTCCTCAATCAAAGTAAAGGCGGCACTTGGTTGTTTACTGCACAAAGATCCTTTCGCTGCGGCGTCGAGCATTTGCTTAGTGGCGTTGCTCAACCCATTGTAGAAAATTTGAATTTGCATCCACTCAACAATTCCATGTGGAGGGCACTTCCTCAACAACTCCTTGTACCTTTCCCAAGCATCATACAAGGATTCCGACTCAAATTGGCGAAAAGAGGAGATGTCACTTCTCAACTTTGTGATTTTTTCCGGAGGGAAGTATCGTGCCAGAAAACTATCCTTGACCTGCTTCCAATCCTTGAGGGAACCTACGGGTAATGAGTTAACCCATTGCCTAGCTCTTCCTCTTAAAGAGAATGAGAACAACCTCAGACGAATGGCATCCTCGGTGACATTGTTCATCTTGCATGTGTCACAAATCTCTAAAAATTTTCGAAGATACTCATAAGGGTTTTCATCCTGGAACCCATCAAACTGGCATTCCTGTTAAAACCACTGAATAAAATTCGGCTTCAGTTCAAAATTGTTGGCCGCAACAGGTGGTCTGACAATGCTTGATCCCGTTCCGTCAAGTTCGGCCGGGCAGACTCTGAAATGCTCTGTTGTTGGTTTTCTGCATTTCTTGTTCTTGATTGACTTCCACACTGACCTCAACTGAGCCCGAATCACTCAAATGTACTTGTCGAAGTCTTCTTCTGAAATTCCTCTCAATTTCTGGATCAGAGTTCAGTAGTGGAGATGATGTACTCCCACGGGTCATAAAACGGTACCCGCGCATAAAGTGAGTGTTATGAGTTCGCAGGGCAATCAAAAACCAAAACAAAAGCAAAATAAGAAATAATAATGAAAAATTGAAAAGAAATATTCGCACAATAGATCACCAAATTCCTAATTTTCCTAAAAGTGACCAGTTCCCCGGCAACGGCGCCAAAAACTTGATGCACTCTCCGCAAGTGTACGGGTCGCAAGAAGTAATAGAGTGGTACTCGATTAAGAGTAGGGTTGTCGAATCCTCAGGGAACTGTACTTAAAGTACTCGTTGATCCTTTGATGTCTAGTAAACAAAGAGAAAAGATATAGTATCATAGCAACAATGAATAAAAGGTAGTGGTGATGGAAATGGAGGAGATTAGGACTAAGTACTCGTCAAACACAAGAGTAAATCCCTTCGGAAGTCTCCAATGACTCGTGCACACTATCTCATCCTAGTTGACTACCTCGGTACATTCCAATGACATTCGTGTGTTCTCACAAGCAATATTGCATCTATGTGTTCGTAGATACACCGCAGTTTTGCTAGGATAACCTAACAACTATGCACTCCAAACACACTACAGTTATGCAATACAATATTAAACACAAGCATCAATTAGAACTCCATAGCCAAATACAATGAGTTGATAAGTAATGCAGTCTGACAATTGTCCACAACCAAGGCACTATGGCCAATTAGCCACCGAGGGAAGGTACACAAGGTAAGGCAAAAGATAGAACAAAGAAAGAGAGAAAGAACCCCCTTCAATACTCAAGATGTCCTCCCTTGTAGTGTCCTTGCGCTAACTCCACCTCTTGTAATGCCTCCTACTAGTCCTTGATCTCCTTAGGCGGCTTGGTGAAGCTTGATCTTCGATCTCATCAACATCTTCCCGGTGGAGAGATGAATCCCCGAACAAAAGAAGAGAAAGAACCCTAATTCCTGGAGTTAAAAAGGCTGATTCGGGGCCCGACACGGTCCGGACATGGGTGTGTCCTGACCGTGAACTCTACACGAGAATCCAGGGGTGAAACTCCTGAGATTTGCAGCAGCTGGAGTACAGGCGTGTGTCCCCCGTGTCACCTGGCACACGACCGTGTACTAGGCACCGTGCCCGTGTTGTTCATGAGGGAACGTCTCTTGAGATTTGCAGCACTTGGGACACGGGCGTGTGGTGACCGTGTCCTACCTGGGACACTCACGTGTCAGGATTTCAACTATTCTACACTCCAGGCCGGGACTTGCAATACTTGGGGCACGAGTGTGTCATGCCCGTGTCAGCCATTTCTGAACCATTGGTCACTGCACACGTGGGAAACACCCTCGGTTTCACGCCAAATCTGACTCGAGACCCAGATTCCTACACAAGGAATAAAATACCTTAAATAGCACCAATTCCAGTCAGTAAATATGCTTAAAGACAAAGACAAGACTATAATAGGGTAAGAAATATGATAGAAAATGCACTCATCAGCTCCCTACATAATTTGGAGAATCAAGTGTGGTAGATTGCGAAGACTTTGGCGGAAAGACCTCAAGGTAGTTTGCCTAGTAATACGGAGACCAATCCGAGGGAGCAATTGAAGGCAATTACCTTGATAAGTGGAAAAGAGGTCGAGAGAAACCTCCCTCTAGAGAAGACAAAAGAAACACCAGAGGTCGTGGAGGTAGAAGAACGAGCGACAAAGGAAAAAGATGTGGCATCCCCACCCTACAAGCCGAGGATCCCCTATCCTTCACGATTGAAGAATGACCAAGACAATGAACAATACAAGAAATTTCTGGGTATTTTCACATAGTTGCACATCAACATCCCATTTGCGGAGGCATTGGCTCAAATGCCCAAGTACGCGAAGTTCTTGAAGGACCTCTTGACCAACAAGAGGAAATTGAAGGAGAGTGCATCTGTGATCCTTGATGCAAATTGCTCGGCCGTATTGCAAAAGAACATGCCGAGTAAAAGAAAAGATCCTGGGAGTTTCATTATACCATTCAACATTGGCAACTTGGTTGAAGAAATGGTATTGGCCGACTCGGGGGCAAGCATCAATGTCATGCCCTACAATTTTTTCCAAAAGCTATGCTTGGGCGAGCCCTAGACCAACTCGGATGACACTTCAACTTGCTGATTGATCGGTGAGGCATCCGAGGGGGATTGTGGAAGATGTGTTGGTGAAGGTGAACAAATACATATTTCCTGTGGATTTCATGGTGTTAGACATCAATGAGGATGTCGAGGTTCCATTGATCCTTGGAAGGCCCTTCTTGCGCACTTCCAAGGCTCTTATTGACATGGACGGCGGAGAGCTCACATTGCGAGTTGGAGATGGCAAGCTTACATACAGCCTCGCCGAAGCCATGACACCCTCTCTTGACTTTGATGATACTTTATATTTTCTTGACACCACCAATGAACTAATTGATGAATATGTGCCAGAAATGTTGAATCCGGATCCATATGAAGGGTGGCCGGACCAAGACGTTGAGATTGGAGAAAAAGTACTTTCTCATGGTCTAGTCGAGAAGGAAATCAAGCGGGAACCAGGGCTCATGAAGAAGATAAGAAGAAAGATAAAGAGTGCGAAGAGGCACCACACGAAAAGACCCAAGATCAATGGGAATGAGCATTCACGGAGTAAGGGTGTTTCACCCTTGTGTGGTAACAAATTCGACAACTCTCCCTCTACTCTACAAAGGTTATGTACTGCATTCAGGTTGTAGGGACGAGGGCAACCTTCATTCATGAACCTCCATAAGGTAAGGCAGGTACGTCAAGCTAAATGACGTTAAACAAGCGCTTCTTGGGAGGCAACCCAAGGTTTTACAGTTTTTTTTTAGGATCTAGTTTAGTCTTAGCATGAATAAGAGTCCTAGTTTTGGTGTCCTAAATTTTTAATGCATGTGCTACGATATTTTTGTGGATTGTTGATATTTTCATGTGCCTAAACAATAATTGATGAAGTTTGAGTCAGTTGAGCATGTTTTCCATGGTATCTGGTTGTGTTTTGATTGTTTTCACAGGCTTTAAGTATCGTATTTGTGTTTCTGAATTTTTCTGTGAGTCTGTGAATTTTTCTAAGTTAACAAGAGAACACACAAGGCCGTGTGGAATTAACCCACGGGCGTGTGTTACCATTTAGGGCTCAACCAGAGAGGGCACAGGGGCGTGACCTTGCCCCTGTGAAAAACCTCAGAAGGGGCACACAGCCGTGTGGAATTTCCACACGACCATGTGAGATCTTACAAAACTTAGAGAGTCCACAGGGACGTGTGGGTGCCCCTGTGAGTGTCCATGTCTTAAGGCACACGGTCGTGTGGCAGCTTCCCACGGCTGTGTGAAATTCTGCAGAGAGTCCCCTTCCATCCCGAGAATACACAGGGGCGTGTGGCTGCCCCTGTGAGAGAGCTTGTGACATGGACAAGTCCGTGTGGTTTGTTACACGGCCGTGTGAAACACTTAGAGTTCTCGGGATGAACCAGAGAAGCCCCAGGGGCATGTGGTCACCCCTGTGGGCGGCCTTGTGTTCCATGCCAAGTTGGGCACACGGGCGTGTGGGATTTCCACACGGCCGTGTCGAATTTTCCAGAAACCTCAGTGTTTTTCCGAGAGTCCACAGGGGCGTGTTACTGCCCCTATGAGCTCCCCTATGAAGGCACACGGGCGTGTGGAATTTCCACACGGCCGTGTGGGGTAGCCTAGAGAGCAACCCGAGTGCACACAGGGGCTTGTACCAGCCCCTGTGAACCCTAATTGTAGAGGTACACAGCCGTGTGGCATTTCCACACGGCCGTGTAAATTCCCAGAACTTCAAAAGCCGCGATTTTCTTTTGGTTTTCACTCGTGCCTCTACTCTTTTATACTCTTTTTCCCGATCTTCTCAGAGAGTTTTTGAGGTTTTAATTAGAGTTTTCCCTGCCGATTTTGAGTATTTCTTCATTCCACATCGTCGGTAAGAAACTTCAACCCTTTTCTTTATCAAATCTTAATTTAATTCGTTCTTTTTTAATATTACACTTGATTTGAATGATTAAGTATGTGCGAATGTGTTTCGAAAGAATCTAGAATGAATTTAGTTGTAAAAACGAGATTTTATCCTCCACAGCCTTGGGGCTCTATCCGCCCGATGATCCAAACGAGCGCGCGGAATTTTCACACGGCCGTGTGGATTTCTGCAGATTGAGCATTTCAACTATTTTTGATCGTTTCTCTTCTCAATTTTGCTGATATGTCTTCTAGGGCTAAGAAAGCAGCTGGGAAATGACCTCGTGAGCCCTCACCTCCTCTAGAGCAGATCGATCTTGCTTTACCCCAGCATCAGGAATGGTTCAAGAGGTTATCCCCACTCAGGTTTGGACAGACCCGGTTTCCCGACTTGAGTGTATTGCGAGACATTCAGGGGGGAATAGAGTTAGCCGAGGAGGTGGAGGAGCTTCTCTCGGTAGGGATTTGGAACAGGTTATTGTCCATACGAGAGCCAGCTACTAGATCGCTCACGTTCGAGGTGTTTTCCTCGTATGAGTTTGACCGGGGGTACGACAGTTTCACCGTTCTTGATACTATTCAGTTCCAGGCCCTCGACATTTTGCCTTGAGCATGACCCAGTTCTCAGTGCAGATGGGATTATACGACGAGGCATTCACTGAGACGGAGGAGTACGTGCTGCTTCCCACAGATTATCCGAGTACCCTGACCTCCCCAACGCACGTACAGTAGACTATGCGGACAGGGACAGTACGAGCCAGGGGTGTCCAAGGCCACATGCTTGATCAGGGCTTCGTACAGGTACCTCCACTCCATTCTGAGCCGATTAGTGAGCGGCCGAGGAGACAGTACCGAGGTCTTGAGCCGCCAGGAGCTCCTGTACCTATATTCGATGGTGAAGAGCGAGCCACTTCACTTGGGGCACATCATCACCGAGTACATCCGCCATTAGGGCCAGTACCCCAGGATCGGAGTCATCTTCGCAGGCCTGTACATTACCCGTTTGATCATCGGCCTAGGACTCAGAGACAGGGTGCGCGGGGCCGAGAAGATTGCTGTACCGGCTCCGCTTAGCAGAGAGATACTGAGGTTGATGGGGATGGTCCGCAGATCAGGACCAGGAGTATACACCGTGATCATCCCCTACATAGAGTCTACAAAGGGGGAGCAGGCCGAGGGATCACATCCGGCATTAGAGCCATCCCCAGGGCAGGCAGAGGCTGAGGAACCGCCCACAGCACCGGAGCCACCTCCAATGCGGATCTTTTCTCCTTCTCGAGGCCAAGACAGGTTTGAGTGCCTCGAGAGTGTTGTGGGTATTCTGCGGACAGAGTTGGCGGAGGTTAGGGCCACACAGGCAGCACAGTTCACAAATACATCGGCACAGCTCGCCACCATCCTTCAGTTTTTTGAGCGATCTGTGGTGCAGCCTCGAGCCTCGACTCCGCCACCATCTCCATCCCCATCAGCTAATCCACTAGTGACATCAGAGCCCGCAGCAACATCACCTGAGTCAGCGACACAGGACACCAACGCTGAGGCGTCGTAGTTTATTTTAGTTTTCTTTCTTTTGCACTTTTATTTTCTTATTTTGGACTTGTAGCACTCAGAAATGACTCTTCTTCTGAGTTTATCTTTTATTTTTCTTTTCTTTTATTTTTCTCGAGTTGTATTGCAATTCTCTATCTTTATATACTCGAGTTTTTATTTCGATTCTTCTTGAGCTATACTAAATCCTTGCGTATGTGTGCAGATGGTCTTGGATGTAAGGAATTTGAGGAATAGTCATAGGCACAGTTATAGGGACCGTGTGTGCTCCATAAAACCATTGAGACTCAACTCTCAATGAACCTAGCTCCATCAAACGCAACACTTGGAGTTCAGGGGAGTAATGTTTCAATTGCCTACCCCTACATTAATTGTGTGAATTGTTTAACTTTTCGTTGTGATTGCATGCGTACATTGTGGACAATATACATCTTAAGTGTGGGGGGGAGTCACTTTTCACACACCTTTACTTGTCCATTCAATTGCTTATTCTCACGTAGCCAATGACGGTTCACCTTAGTTGCAACATTTATATTCTTAGAGTTTAGGAGAATTTTTAACATTGTATCCTATCATTCTCTAGTTTTTACTTGAATTTTTAGGGAATTTTTGCTCGATTATCTCACATTGCACAACTCACTCTTGGAATCTTTTGGAAACTCAAGTTTGAAGTTTTTAAGGACAAGTTTATCATCGTTCTTAGTGAGCTTTTTAGTTTTACTTTGGAAAATGCATTTATAAAAAATTTTAAAAAAAATATGAAAAAATGAAAAAAAAATATGGAAAAGAGAAAAAAAAAATTAGTTTGTGAATATTTGTTTTGTTTTATTTATGCATTTGGGATGAAAAGAGCTACCACTTATGAAGTATGTAGCTACTCTCATAAGTCGGATACAAGTTATGCCCTAATGAGAGAAATAGCTATCTCATGGGATGCGTGAAAGCTACTACCCCGGTAGAAAGAGCTACCTCCTCGAAAGCGTTAAAGCCACCTTTGGCGGCCGCCTAGGAAAGGGCTACCTTAGAGGTTGTGTGAAGCTACTACTTCCTTTCTTTCTTTTTGTATATAAATAAGTTCTTTTTAACAAGAGTTTGAGGAGTAATTTTTGGGTTGTCTTGAGAGAGTTCACACACACTTACACATTTTCGAGTTGATTGACCTTTTTGATTCATGTTTTTAGCTAGTGCAATGATATCCTTATGCGATGTTTTGATTTCCCCTTACTTGTAGAATACTTCCTTTGCATACTTTTGGTGAACCTAAGGCTGGGCACTTTCAATTGTTCTTCCCAAGTACTTTCACATTTTATTTTTGCTTGAGGACAAGCAAAAGCTTAAGTGTGGGGGAGTTTGATAAGTGCTTGTGTTATAGTAATGCGAAGCGTTATTATCTTACAATGCGCATATCTTTTATCAGATTTTATCACTAAATTGTGTGCATTTGTGTGTTCTTATACATTGTAGGTTTGTGGAGCTAATTTGGAAAAGAAGAACGAAGTTAGATCGTGTTTACCGTTGTTGGGAAGTTTTCGGACCAAGCAAGGAGCAAGGCATGAGCCTAGACTTGTGAGTGTGTGTCAACCTCCTTTGGAGGGGCACAAGGGCAGTCTCATTCACAACAAGTCTAACTCGTGTAGCTTACGAGAACTTCACCAAGAAGGAGATTTGGAGCAATCGGCATGATCTACCATTGATTGTGTGCCCAATTCAATGGCCTCGATGAAGAACAACGAATTCAGGAGCGTTTCGGCGAATACTGTAGCAGCAGTGTAGCAAGTTACTGTAGCAAAACACTATAGCAAGCTTTCACTTCTGCCGAAAATCAGCAACCTAGAAACTTCACATGGGCGTGTGGAAATTCCTGATTCAGCTAATTTAAAACCGCGACTCAACATTATAAAAGCTCTTGCACTTGCGAGATACACGCAAGGGGTCGTGTTAGTATCCCTCCTCGGGATTGTCGCGGCTGTTGTCACGTATCGTGGGCCAACGGGTCGGGGTGTGACAACCCTCAAGAAGCTTATAGAAGTCATTTCAAGCCATTTTAAGAGCAAATCAATCCAAAATTTTAGGGACTCAAGTTGTGGTGACCTCTATAGGACACTATGGTAAGTCATTTTACTAGTAAAATTTTCCCAATCACCACTGCCGTTAGGGTATAATAAGTAGCTGTGTTAAGCACTATAAGGGGTCATGGTGATGTTTTAAATTGGTCTTTTGAGATATTTTTTTGCGGAGGACAAGGGCAATAACCATGGTTGTGGTTAAAGCCATGTCAGGTATGAAACTAAAGTCTATAAATGCCTAATGACTCAATCTTTGAGAGGGTCTTGGAGATACTTATAGAGTACTTTTACTGAGTTTTGAAGTATTCGTAGAGGGGGACTTTATCCCTAATTCTAGATTGAAGGTCAGAGAAGATTTAGGACAAAATTGAAGTAAGGGCTAATATTTGCCATTTCATCATCCAATTAGTGAATATTTGATGGAGTTTTTTTTATGAATTCCTTCTTTTCTTGTAGTTTTATTGAATCTTCTATAAACTTTATGATCCTTGTGGCCATAGTGGTTGAACACCTTTTTCGTGCTTAGATTTGATTAACTTTGGGTTAATATCTGATTCTTGCTTTCATTTTCATTGATTTTATCTTTGTTGATTGATAGATTCCCCGCAAGTGTACGGGATCGCCAAGTAATACCCTGTGAGTGACACAGGGGTCGTATTCCACTGGGGCCAAGGAAGTACTATTACTCACCCTTCATCTATTATCTAGCCTACGATTCTTAGTGAAAAGAACAAAGTAAAGTAAACTAACTAACCTAATGGCCGGGTCACTAGCACACAAATGTAAATAAACAAGGGAGTATCAAACACGAGAAGGGAGTGTTTGGATAAGGAATCCACCTAGGGTTGTCGTTAAGGTCCAAACTAGCATGGTTTAGAGTGTGTTGATGGCATTTAAGACCTAGAGATCTCATAAATAGGTTAACCCCAATTTCTCGGTGGCTAACCCCTAATCCCATACGAGTGTTAATCGGAATCTCTCCGTATTAACCCACCTATGATCGCAATGAGTTCAAGGAAATCTCTAATAGGAGTAAACCTACTATCATTTGGCTTAAACCTAGCAATGGAGGGCTACCGGCACCCAATTTCTCGGCGTGTCGGCACAAGAATCCCCTTTCAATCTCTCCTAGATCTAGTGCACATGAGTAGGTCACGTCTACGTGTACAACTCATAAAAGAATCACGGATTTCTCCACAAATGTAATTCTAGACATGAAAGCATGAAAGATTGAATCTCAAACAACCATCAAACTAGATTAATAACAACATCCAAAGTTCATACACAAGAGGAACCCTAGGGTTCATCCAAATCCAAACACCAAATAAGTTAATCCCTCATTACAAGGGACACTTAAACAACATACAAGGAAGACAAAAACATAAAAGAAGCAATGAAAACCCCCTCTAGGTTATGATCTCCTTGAATGGATGAAGCTTCACAAGATTGTCGATGATGGCTTAGATCTTCACTCCAACTCCTTCTCCTTTGCTCCTCTCCCTCTTGGTAATGATGTGTGCTTGTTTCCCTCAAGGATCATCGCCGGAAGATGGCCAGAGGGCCCCAAGGAGGTGCGGTGGCGGCGGCCTCAAAGGCTAAGAGAAAAATCCTTTGAAAAGCCCTCGAAGTCCCCATATATACCCCTTAAGCATATGGGCCATATGGAGGGAGGGTCGTATGGATGTAGATTAGGTCAAGAAAGCCCCAAATACCGAGCCTCACGGGGTAGTTAACTGGGTAGTTAACTGGATGGTTAACTGGGTAGTGAATGGTAGGCAAAAATTTCTGGAAAGTCTTCACTGGGTCCCAGACTGGACCGTGAGAACTTGGCCAAGGCTTCTGGAAATTCCTCACCGGGTAGCAGACGGGGCCGTGAGGGTTAGGCAAAATTCTCGGGATTTTCTTGCCCGAAGATCCCCATGTGCTACAGTAACTGCTACATTTTATTTTGCTGCAGTAGATCTGCTACAATACCGTGCCCTGGTTTTTCTTCTCTTTTCTGGCTAGAATATGTGATCGTGATCTCTACGGCTTCTACCTGCCCTACAAAGAAAATAAAACTCAATTAATCATAAAAACGGGCATCAATTCATACAAAAATACATGCTAAGGGTATAAAATATGTATAATAAAGTATATACATTTAGACACTTATCAAACATCCCCACACCTAAGCATTTGCTTGTCCCCAAGCAAAAAAATCATGATAAACAAGGAGACAGATAAGTGGCTAAATGTACTATCTCCGGCTCGAATAAATATGAGATTCTACATGCAATGAATGATGATATACAGATGTTGAGTTACAATCAATAAGTACAACAAAAAAATCCTGTCTCACCTCTCATATGTCTATGCAGTGTAAGTGAATTTCCTGTCTCATATGCCCTTACTTGGTCTAGCCAATTGACTTCAATCAGTATTGCTCTAGATGCTGATCACTCCACATGCAAAGAGTACTAGGTCTTAAAATGCTAAGTGCTACTTCAATGAGCAAGTAAGATCCTTCTAACTCCTGAATTTGAAACAAAATACCTTTTCTTCTCAAAACATCAAGTAGGCAGTCTAAGTGATCACTAGGGTTTTATTTAAATGTATGAACTTTTTTTTTTCCCGAGTCAGCCTAACTGATAAGTGCTTGTGTTGTAGTAACGCGAAGCGTTATTATCTTACAATGAACATACTTTTTATCAGATTTTATCACTAAATAGTGTGCATTTGTGTATTCTTGTGCATTGTAGGTTTGTGGAGCCAAGTTGGAAAAGAAGAACGAAGTTAGGTCATGTTCGCCGTTGTTGGGAGGTTTTCGGACCAAGCAAGGAACAAGGCACGAGCTTAGACTTGTGAGTGTGTGCCAACCTCCTTTGGAGGGGCACAAAGATAGTCACAGTCACAACAAGTCTAACTCGTGTAGCTTAGAAAAATTTCACCAAGAAGGAGACTTGAAGCAATTGGCACGACCTACCATTGATTGTGTGCCCAATTCAATGGCCTCGAGGAAGAACAACGTATTCGGGAGCATTTCGGAGAGTTACTGTAGCAGAACTGCAGAGTTTGTTACTGTAGCAATTCACTGTAGCAAGTTACTGTGCATTTCTGCCGAAAATCAAGTTTCCAGAGAATTCACACGGGCGTGTGGAATTAACACACGGCCGTGTGAATTAATTTTCCAGCAAGACAGAGACTTCACACGGGCGTGTGGAAATTCCACACTGCCGTGTGAAGCCCCGATAAGTTCAAAATTTAAAACCGTACTCAGCCTATTTAAAGCCCGATTTGGAGACTTTTTTAGCATCTTTTGACCTATCTTTCTCCCCAACTTCTGGAGAGTACGGCTTGGGTTTCGGAGAGGACTTTGTGGAGGATTGGAGCGCGTCATCGGCATCGTCACCGACGTTTGACGGCCGCACAAGACCACGACCACACCATACGCGAGGGGGTTTTTCATTGATGTCTTTAGTTTGTGCTTTCTTTCATAAATTGATGAACATGTATAGCTCCATGAGGAGCTAAACCCCTCGTGGGTATTTGGACTTGTAAAACTCTAGGATAATTATGTTTCTATGACATTGTTATTATGCTTTTTTTCCATTATTGATGAATAAATTTGAGTTTCAATTTTAATTATTTTTTGCTATTGTTTTCTCTTAGCCGTGACACTAAGGATTGAGAACAAATTAGGTTATTCTTTGGAGGTGTGACAACTCCTATAGAATTAGACTACCTAAAATTGAAGAGGGTTGAGAGGGAGAGTTGTGAGGTAGCACCGTACCCCTTTCCCTTCCGATGTGATTTCTCCCTACCTCCGATTCCTTAATTTATTAGCGGTCGAAATAGAGTGAAGTGCTAGGTAGACAAACTCCCCCAAGGCTTTGGGGTGACGTGAATCCTATGCACTGGGCTTAATTTAGACGACGGTTCTTCCTCCTGGACCAAAGGGTTAGAACTACCACACATAGGAACAGGTTTTATCACTAGGAGTCCCTAGAGCTTAAAGCAACTCCACGTAGTGTTAGGCTTAGGTAGAAATACTCCCCTGGGGCTTAGTTGAGCAATCAACAAAGTGAAGGGTTGACGTGAATCCTATTGCCGGGACATAGTGTTGGGGTTAGTCACGGTTGACCTTAGGTTTGGGACCGTGTGTTTAAGGATTTTCCTCGACTTAATTAACATCAATAGGAAAGTATAATAACATAGTTGTCACATTTTAGAGATCTTTTATGTTCCTTTTTACTTGTCACATTAGAAATTTATGCAACATTAATTTTTTTCTTCCAATTTTACCTTTTAATTTAATGTATTGATACAATTTTCAATAATCACAATCTACTATTTAATAATAAATGTTGTCCATTTTTCAATTGTAAAAACATATTTCCAATATTATTTAAAAATATGCTTTGTATTCCCAACAAATAAATCATTTAAGAGTTGTTTGGTTCCAAGGAATGGAATTAAGGAGGAATGAGATAGGAGAATAAGAGGGGATGGATTAGGAAAGAAAAGAAAACTGTGTTTGGTTGGAGGGTATGAGAGAGTAATTCATTGAGAATTGGAAAAGTAAATAGAAGAAATATATGGAAAATGTCTTTTACGCCCTTATAGAGTAAATATTAAATAAATAAATATATTACCAAATTATATTATTTTATTTGTAATATGTTGTCATTATTGTTATAATTATTTTTTATAATTAAGTTTACAAATTCTTTATTATTAATATTGTTGTTTTCTTAAAATGTTATCATATTATTTTTATTATTTTAGAATTAATTTAAGTTGTTATTATTATTATTATTATTATTGTTGTTGTTGTTTTATAGTATTATTTTATATGTAATATGTTATCATTATTATTATTTTACAATGTTCTCAACATTTTTTATAATTAATTTATAATTAATTTTATTATTATTATTATTATTATTATTATTATTATTATTATTATTGTTGTTGTTGTTGTTTTTTATAGTATTATTTTATTTGTAATATGTTATCATTATTATTTTTTTACAATGTATTATTTTATTGTTTTGTTAAAAGTATATATATTGGATGGAAATAAAATTAAAGTGTAGGGTAAGATGGTAATTTCCTGTTCCGGATTGGCCATTTTTTATGAAAATGGGGGACATCCCAATCACCCTTCTCCCCTCATCCCATTCTCCATATAATCCTTTATAATTCCTATGTCTGGCAACCAAACAACGGATTTGGCACATTCCCAATCCATTCCCACTCCATTCCCAATCCAATGTACATACGAGTAAAAGAGGTTAGATTGGGTGAAATACCTAAAAGCTATTATGGACATACGAGTAGCGGCAACTATATTGCCTCAAGTAGACAATCAGTTGAACTCATTGAGTGATTTCCTCAAATGAAACAAACTCGAGTAGAGCATATTTATAAGTTAGAACGTGCTCAGGTCAATGCTATTTTGAGTTTTTTTTTTTTTTTGTAGAATCAGTTTCCTGGAGCTAATATCCTGAAACTTAACATGTGTAGTTCAACTTCATAATTTCATGTATTCAGAAATTATAAATATTATCATTTTTATTTCTATCTTCATATAATTTAATACTAATTATATTTTTTAATATTTTTTATTTTTTAGTAGGTCCATGTTACAAGCTTTCCACGTATTCCAATTCCAACTCATGCGAATCATAAGTTACGTACTTTTTGACTATACTTTTTGTATTATGGTTAGAACCTGTATCTAACAAAAATGTTTTGGAATTCATAATAGTTTTATATTATTAATCATTATTAGATATTTTTTATTAGTTGGAATATATATATTTCATAAATTTCTATTATTTATATATTTCATATGCTTCGTGTGTGTATATATCTATGCAAATATTACCATGTATTATTTATTTGAATCGTTGGTTATTTGGTTCGCAATAATAATATATCACCACATAATAATATTAATGTGGTAATAATATCGGGAATGCTATATGCTCAAGAATGTTATAGTAATTTATGATAATCATATTTTATTGGGAACTCATATTACATAGTATTCAACTTAGAAATATTCAAATTTTCCAAAATACCTTTATATCTACAATTTTGAGCAAGTTTAAATTGAAAATAAAATAAAATTTGGGATCAAAATAATTAAATTATAATATAAAAAATTAATTTTTGCATATTTTTCTCAAAATAAATTTATAATTAAAATTTTGAGCAAATAAAAAGTTAAGATAAATTAAAATTTGTATATAAAAAAATTAATAATATAAAAAATTAAATTTTTGAAGTTGAAGATATATATTTCATATGCTTTATGTGGCGTTTTAAAACTCAATGAATTCCTCGTTAGCTATAATATGTCAACGGTTCAAATTATGCCAAGTGTCAAAATCTACCCCCGTTAGGATTAGGAGATAAAAGCCCAAAAAAAACTATTGGAGGAGTATATCAAGGTCACTTCGGTTGGATATGAAAATTAGTTAGCTTAGTCGAAAGGTTATTAATTGCTTCATAAGCCTATTAGACACAAACTCAATGGCATATTGATCCATTAGACAATGAAAGACATGATATATCATTGTCGTTTCAATTGTTAACCTTACATGAGTGTACTAAAAAAGAAAATTATGATAATAATTATTAATTAAACTTTAACAAATAATAATAATAATAATAATAATAATAATAATAATAATAATCTAGGAAGTGTAGCACATTTCAATTCGATCATCACTAGTCTGAAATTTTCAATTTGTTTATTTGAATTATGTGCCTTTGGCTTGAAATTAACATTCTAAATGAATAGAGATTTTTTGTATTTTGTTATTATACATGTATAAATTTTAAAACTAATAATTTAATTGGAAATAATTTTTTTTTTTTTCAGAATGTACTTTGAAGGTGTTCAGGGTTATTTGCCATCCATACTTGTAAGTTATCACCATTATAAAAAATAAATAAAAATAAAAAATTGAAGGTGTTTTTAGCGATCCTTGTATTAACGAATTCAATATTATTAATATTAATAGATATTTTGCTATTACTATTGTTAGTGCAAATGCACTCTTAATTGGCATAATTTGACACCTAATCAAGGTGACGTGGCATGGATAATGACGTGGAAAGAAGGATGACATGGCAAGGTGACTTGGCTAGGAGGAAAATATCATGAGAGATCTTGGAGAAGTTATTTTTGACAAGAAGTTGCAACTCTCATGAAGATTAAATGAAGATCTTGTTGAAGCTATTTTAGGCAAGAGGATCAAGCAAGCAATATCTTGGAGTCAAGATCTCATCAAGACCATATTTACGAGATATAATTGAAGACTAAATATGGGCTGAGCTAAATGAAGAAATACCTATCAATGGTATGATTTTGAAGTCTATTGAAGGCAAGATTTGAAAACCCTAATAGAGATGATATGAAGTCTATTAAGGGTATGTTTGAAGATGCGCCTATTGTTGGCAAAATATGGATGATTGAATGAAGATCTTTATAGAAGATTTGAAGACCAAACTTGAGTGATGTGAAGACTAAGTTTGGCAAGTTTGATGAAGACGCACATAGGAGGTGTGCCCCTTGCTAGGGGACTGCGTGGTGATGAGCTGAAGAGGGAGGTTAGTTGCTAGTAGTTCGAATCAGGTGATCGGGCTGCATCAACTCGGACGGAGGGTCTTGAGGTCGCTTAGCAATGGAGCCAGAATTCAGTTAAGCCAGCAGTCAGGGTCATGTTGCAACATATGTTACAACATAAGTTACGACATCTAATTTCGGAAGGTTCTAAAGTTAGAAGACGCGGAGATTCTAAAAGAGGTATGCGCTATATTTGGGATGTTGAGGCGTCTATATATACAGGCTTGGTCTAGGATTGGGTACGACTCTTGAAAGAGGGAGTAGGGAGGTACAGGACAATCTACAGAGGGTAGTATTCATTGTAAGTGAGAGAGAGTGACAAGTGTGTTTATACTTTTCTATCTTTAGCTCTTTTTAGTGGATTGTTGATCTTCGGGCATGACCCCCCAGATGTAGGCAAGTGGATACCGAACTGGATTACCAACGTCTTGTGTTTTCTCTTGTGTGGTTTGTGTGTGCTATTCTTGAGTGCTTAAGTGAGTGAGTGTTTCTATAAGTTCAAAAACCCTAACCGGCGGAACTAACAAGTGGTATCAGAGCTTAGGTCATCGTGTTAACTTTGTTTTCAAAGTCGGCGAGATCCTAGCTAGTTCCTTTGATGGCCGGAAGAGAAGGTGCCTCCGTCACACGTCCTCCATTGCTCAACGGCTCCAACTACACTTATTGGAAGGCTCGAATGAAGGCTTTCATCAAGTCCATTGATGAGAGTGCGTGGATGGCTGTTGAAGATGGATGGTCTCCTCCAACTCAAGTTGATGAAGACAAGAACGAGACTGTAAAGAAGAAGATCAATTGGAGTGATGAAGATATGAAGAGAGCTAATGCAAATGGTAAAGCTCTAAATGCAATTTTTGGAGGTGTGGACGAAAATCATTTCAAGTATGTAGCTACGTGTGAGAGTGCCAAAGAAGCTTGGGAGATTCTTCAAACGATTCATGAAGGCACAAACTTGGTAAGAACCTCTAAACTTCAAATGTTAACTACCATGTTTGAAAATCTCAGGAAGAGAGAGGAAGAGACAATAGCCATGTCCAATTCAAAGCTAATGGATATTGCGAATCAAGCCTATCAACTTGGAAAGAAGTACTCCGATAAAAAGTTAGTTCAAAAGACTCTTAATTAGGTCTCTTCCAAGAAGATTTGATGCAAAAGTGTCCGCAATAGAAGATGCAAGAGACATCACAACCATGAGGCTTGACGAGTTGATGGGATCATTACAAGCATATGAGATGAACTTGAACCCTGAGAGAAAAGTTGAAGACTTGGCTCTGAAGACAGAAGCAATCGGACAGAAGAAGTTACAACAGACTGTTGTAACAGATGATGAGGATGAAGAAGATGGCGAGTTTGTTTTCCTGTCAAAGAAGATGCACAACATGTTCAGAAAGTACAAGAAAAATGGTAGCAGATTTCAAAAGAGAGAGGCTCCCAAAGAAGAAAAGGAAGAAACAGATGATAATCAACAGAAGATCAAGTGTTGGGAGTGTGGTAGTGTTGGACATAATCAATTGGAGTGTGCGAACACTCTTAAAAAGAAGGGGAAGTCACTCAATGCCAAATGGAGTGATGACTCAGACTACAGCATAGAGGAAGAAGAAGATGAAGACAACTGCAATCACCATATCTCTTTTCCAGCAGTCATAAGTGAGGCAGCATGCAAATCGAAACATGTCGCAAAAAGTGTTACAACATCTGTCACAACATCAGACAGTACTGATAGCGAATTTGATGAGGTAACTGAAAAAGATCTTCTTTTGAGTTGCAAACTTATGCTTACTAAATTTGATAAGATGATGATACAAAACAAACACCTGGAAGAAGAACTTAAAGCTTGTCAAGGGAAGTTGAGCCATGCCGAAAAGGTTCTAAATTCCATGAACAAAAGCACAACCAAGCTTGATGAAATACTTTCGGTTGGAAGGTCGAGCAAAAAACAAGAAAGGCATTAGCTATGTTGGAGAAACTTCAAGTGCCAAGACGGAAGGAGCAGGAGTTATTTTCATTAAAGCATCTACTCAACAGAAAGTGAAGCAAGTCAAAGTTGAAAAGAATCACATGAGAGAAGTGCCTACATGTTTTCATTGTGGAGAAACCGGGCATATAAGACTGAAGTGCTATAAATTAAAAGAAGACTTGAAGAACGAAAGAGTGGTCGGTCATGTGCAAGCAACTATCAAAAGAAAGGTCAGAGGAAAAACTATTGTCATCAAAAGGATGTGGATTCAAAAAATTGAAGTGAACAGAGAAAAGGCATAATATTCTACTTCAAATCATGTGATGATAGAGAAGCTGAATCAGAAGATTACAACATCGGATGGTAACATGTAGAGCATTGACCAAGGACCTAGAGGTCAAAATATCTTGATGAGTAAAAATAATTTTAAAAAATAAAAAAAAAATAAAAAAAAGGAAAATGAAAATAAAAAAAAGGGAAAAATAAAGAAAAAGAAGGGAGTCATTTTTTTTTTTAAATCATGAAGAGGCGGCTTGGTAGTTATCCTATATTTATAAGGTCTCTTGTTTCAAAAACAAACCTTAAAAATCCCAAGTTTTTCCCCAAATTTTCTGAAAGGAGATTGACTCTTCTCTGACGAAGAAGAAGAAGGAAGTGCAAATCAAACATCAAGATGAGGACTAAGAGAATAGCTCGTCGTGCTCGTGTTACAGCACAAGAGATTGCAGACCGAGTAGAAGAAGAAAAGCAAAAATCTGATGGAAGCCCACTGAGAAGAGAAGAAGCAGAAGTTCTCACAAAGGCTATTGTTACTTGTGCGGCCAAGACCTCTGAACATGCTGAATCATCTTTCACTGATGCTCCTACAGGTCAGAAAGACCGAGATGATCTCCTTAGTTGGGTTCGTGAGTCCTTTCCAGATGCACACATCCAGAGACCTACAGAAGATGACAGTTCGTCTACAGAATCAGAGGAGGTTATTCCAGAAGGACAACAGGTAAAAGAATCATCTCCTGAAATTGCTAAAGAAATTGTTGGAGAGAAGAGTGCAGCTCCTCCAACTAGTGCTGAAGAAGAGGCTGCCGAAGTTCTGGAAAGCATCCACCGTTATCCTGAAGAAGCAGAACATGTCACAGAAAATGTTGTAACTCCTAGCACAACATCTGAAAGTTCTCACAGTTCAGATGATGTACCATTGAAGGAGAAAGTGTCTAAAGTGTCTGATAAGAAGAATTCTGAGTCCTCCAAACATCAAAAGAAGAAAGGCAAAAAGGGGCAGAAGAGAAAGTCCTTTGCTGATCCTGACGTAAGTCCCAGGATAAAAAGAAAGTGCACTGTTGCAGCGAAACAGGGGGAGAAGAAGTCTACCTTTGAAAAGGGAAAGAAAGCGAAGGGAACTCAAGGTACTGAACCCACATCCCAAGGGAAGAAGAAATCCACTAAAGCAGAAAAAGGCAGAAAGAAGAAGGCAAGCCAAGTGCCTGTTAACAATGATGAAGAAAGGTTCTGAGACAAGGAATCAAAGTTGAAGTTCAAGAGGGGTGAGAAAAGAGGAGTTGTAGTTGAACGATCGATTGATGATGCTGCATTTCTAAAGTATGGACTGACTGATCTGTTAAAAGAAAGAGGCCTGTACAAGTCAGCCACATTCGCGGAAGGGTATAGTTTGTCACTAGTTCAAGAGTTCTATAGTAACCTGCTTCCATCCAGCAAGGAAACCTCCAGAGTATATATTTGAGGAAAATGAATCATGTTTACACCAGCCACTCTCAACAGATTTCTGGATTTCAAAGGAGAAGTGAAAGGAAATTTTGAAGAAGGACTTGAATCGAATGAAGAAGTTCTGAAGGAGATTACAGGAGATAGAACTGAAGCTTGGGGAGAAGAGACTCGACTGCCAGCATCATTGCTTACAGCTAAGTATAATGTTCTTTTTAGACTTGGTGTTCTTAACTGGCTACTAGCTCCACACAATTCAGGATTAGTGAAAGATTTGGCAGTACTGCTGTACTCCATCGGGACTGGAAGAAAGATCAATCTGGGGAGATTAATATTTCAAAACATTGTGAAAGAGGCGAACAACATGAGCACAACAGGTTCTTTGGGCTATCCTGCACTATTGTCACACTATTTGTTGCATCATGGAGTAAAACTCAAGAAGGGAGAAGTATTTACTACTGTGAAGAAGCTGAAGATTTCACAGAGGCTGTTCACTCCTGGGAAGAAGATTGATTTACCAGTTGGTCGAATGTCTCCAACTTCGCCAAATGAAGTAGCAGAAAGGTCAAGTCTGAACGTTGAAGAAGAATATACAAAGCTCTTGAAAGAACAGCTTGAAGACTTGGAGAGAAGACAAAGAACGATTTCTGCTGAATTATTCATCATTGCTCAACAGAAGCAGAAGCTTACAGCCCATCTTGAAGCATTTCAACAGAGATCAAAGGAAGCTAATGACCAAGAGTCGTGAAGACAGGGGGAGTCACAGAAAATGTTGCAACATATTTCTACAACAACTTTGAAGACTTTGGCATCAATTATGGTACAAAGGGGGAGATGTTTTTTCTGCTACTGCTGCACCACCAGACTGACCAAAATTCTTTTCTTTTAGTTTGTTTGTTTGTGTTTCTGATCATTTGTTATGTCTTTGTTTCGAGCATTGTTAAGTTGGTTATGTCTAATAGTAGCATGGTTGCTTACATAGATGTTTTCACTCTATGTAAGCAAATAGCAGATTATCTTGTCAGGTCTGGCATTTGGTTTATGGTAAATGTTATAACTGGATGTTGTAACAAGTGTCAGTCCAGTCCGTGTCCCAGTTAAATGTTGTAACAGGGTGTTGTAACAATGGTCAGCCTGGGAGCAGAAGAAGTTGTGTCAAATTATGCCAAAGGGGGAGATTGTTAATGCAAATGCACTCTTAATTGGCATAATTTGACACCTAGTCAAGGTGACATGGCAAGAATGATGACGTGCCATGGATAATGACGTGGAAAGAAGGATGACATGGCAAGGTGACTTGGCTAGGAGGAAAATATCATGAGAGATCTTAGAGAAGTTATTTTTGGCAAGAAGTTGCAACTCTCATGAAGATTAAATGAAGATCATGTTGAAGCTATTTTAGGCAAGAGGATCAAGCAAGCAATATTTTGGAGTCAAGATCTCATCAAGACCATATTTAGGAGATATAATTGAAGACTAAATATGGGTGGAGCTAAATGAAGAAATATCTATCAATGGTATGATTTTGAAGTCTATTGAAGGCAAGTTTTGAAGAACCCTAATAGAGATGATATGAAGTTTATTAAGGGTATGTTTGAAGATGCGCCTATCCTATTGTTAGCAAGATATGGATGATTGAATGAAGATCTTTGTAGAAGATTTGAAGACCAAACTTGGGTGATGTGAAGACTAAGTTTGGCAAGTTTGATGAAGACGCACATAGGAGGTGTGCCCCTTGCGAGGGGACTGCGTGGTGAGGAGCTGAAGAGGGAGGTTAGTTGCTGGTAGTTCGGATCAGGTGATCTGGCTGCATCGACTTGGACGGAGGGTCTTGAGGTCGTTTAGCAATGGAGCCAGAATTCAGTTAAGCTAGCAGTCAGGGTCATATTGCAACATATGTTACAACATAAGTTGCGACATCTAATTTCGGAAGGTTCTAAAGTTAGAAGACGCGGAGATTCTAAAAGAGGTATGCGCTATATTTGGGACGTTGAGACGTTTATATATACAGCCTTGGTATAGGATTGGGTACGACTCTTAAAAGAGGGAGTAGGGAGGTACCGGACAATCTACAGAGGGTAGTATTCATTGTAAGTGAGAGAGAGTGACAAGTGTGTTTGTACTCTTCTATCTTTACCTCTTTTTAGTGGATTGTTGATCTCCGAGCATGGCCCCCCAGATATAGGCAAGTGGATGCCGAACTGGGTTACCACGTCTTGTGTTTTCTCTTGTGTGGTTTGTGTGTGCTATTCTTGAGTGCTTAAGTGAGTGAGTGTTTCTCTAAAATCACAAACCCTAACCGGCGGAACTAACAACTATTATTATTATTTTAAAGTTAAAATATTTCATTTAAATTAGTATTACTTAAATCAAAACTTAATCAACTCACATAAACAATTTCCTCTAATTAACTTTATACTGTTATCTCTTAATCAACACCTTTTAAACAACTTCGATTGGTGAGACATTACTGAAGGAATCGTGCCCCATTTTCCAAAAATGAAACGACAATTTAATTTTAATCAACCGAGAAAATGTACTCAAAGGGTCACGTGACATACGTACTTCTAACGTTGCCCAACAATAACACCAATAACTTACACATTAAAATGAAAACCGACAATTAACCGACACCCACCACCCTCGTCTCCCCAAGAACGAAAAGTTGGACACACAACTTTACAAATAAATAAATAAATAAAAAGCCAAGAAGAAGTACTTCAATATTGAACGGTAGAGGAATCCAAAGAGAGCTCAACAAACAGTCCCAACTCTTCGTCTCTGGACTCACGTGACCCCATGAAACAAAAGAAACGCTGTAACTTACATAAGATGCTCCGCGAGACAAGGTACCGACCGACCCATGCATCGTCGTTGAGCGTTACGATAAGTTACACGTGGCACTGGCACCGACCTTTCCAGATCAGTCCATTTAAATAGACCACCACTCCATCCTTCGCGAACGTAATTCTTACACGTGTCATGACCCCACTGGCTGTCGGCAACACAATACATAACCCCCATCACAAGGTCACCATCCCCATTTAAATTCTTTCCTTTAATAATAGCTCTTTGTTTTACCTTCTACACCCTGAAAAATAAAATATTTATTTGTGAATGATGCTATTGGATGTATTAATTTCAAAGCTTGCTTTTTTTTTAATATCTTTTGAAAATTTTCCTAATTAAGTGTATCGCAGGACTTAATATTTATAATTAAAAAATAATTTATGAAAAATAAGAAAATAATCTATTTTGATAAAAGAGCAGGGTTTCAGAAATAAATTAAATATTTTATTTTCTTACATAAAATATTTTACATTATTATTGATAAAAAAAAATACATTATTTGAAACTCCACGCAAAGTGGTTTGTTTTTTATCTTTCTAAAAATTAAAAACGTATTAGTTATGAGGAGGTGGCATATAATTTATGCATTGTTTAGGAGGTGGCATGTAAAAAAATTAATTAATAATAAAAATCTCTGGATTCCAGAGTCATCCGTTGAAGACCCCACACTATATTTAATTTATTGCCTTTATTTTGTTCTTTTCTTTATTATCAATGCACATACTTTCCTTGGTTGCGTTGGTAACGCGTACTGCACGTCGTTATAGCACTGCACCACCATCTCCACCACCACCACCTTCATATCAAACTTCACTTTCTCCTTCTATATAAACATACACCCTCTTCACTCTCTCATTCCATCATCACTCACTACCAAACATATTTCTCTAAAACACTACACAGTTGAATTTGATTATTATTTCTTGAACAGTATGGCAGAAGAACAGAAGCAACAAATTGAAGGAGGAGTTGAGGAAGTTCAAGTTCAGGACAGGGGCTTGTTTGATCACTTCACTAAGAAGGATGAAGAAGTTCAGGAACAGCAAGTCTTAGTCAGTGAGATGGAGAAGGTGCATGTGGTGGATGAAGAGCCAAAGAAATCAGAGGATGAAGAAAAGAAACCTGGCCTTCTTGAGAAACTACACAGATCTCACAGCTCCAGCTCTAGCTCAGTAAGCTTTATATATATATGTAGCCATGTTTGAAATTAATTTTTCTATGACTAGATATTTACTTTATATGGTTTTTTTTTTTTGGATTGAATTAAAACAGTCTAGTGACGAAGAAGAAGTAGGGGAGGACGGAGAGAAGAAGAAGAAAAAGAAGGGGCTGAAGGAGAAGATCAAAGATAAACTGACAGGAGACAAAGAGGACAAGAAGGAAGGTGAACAGGTGGAGGTTGTAACTGCTGTTGTTGAGGAGGATACAACTGTCAAAGTGGAGAAGGTGGAAGGGGAGAAGGGATTCTTGGAGAAGATCAAGGAGAAGCTCCCCATGCAAAGCAAGAAACCAGCTGAGGAGGCTGCAGTATTGCCAGAGACTAAAGAACAGCATCATCCTGAAGAAGGACATGAGAACAAGGAAAAGAAGGGGTTCTTGGAGAAGATCAAGGAGAAGCTGCCTGGTTATCATAAGAACAGTGGAGAGGACAGCCCTCCTACTCACTAAGTTTAATTCCTTACTTTGTTTTCCTGTTTGGTGTTTTGGAATGTACCCCAGTGGTTTATATGAATGCTGGGGGCTTGGTTGTTTTGTTTTACGTTTTTGCTTTTGATTATGTGGAGTTGTTGTTGGTATTGTTGTTGTTGTTGTTGATGATGATGTTTATGTCCCTTAATGAGAGTGTGTTTATGAAGGGTTTGTTGTTTTTGTAAAGAAAAAAGTGAAAGTAAATAGTATTGTGCTTATCTGTTACCATCAAGTATTTGCTGTTAGGGATGTACCCTACAGCTTTGCTTATTTTTTTCTTTATTGTGGTTGTGGATGCATCATGCATGGGACCTGCTTGGGGCCTTGGTTGCCTGATTTTGTTATGGTTGATTATGATGTTCTTGTATTTGAGATATCACGCGTGTTTGGTATATATCTTGTATAATAAAAAAAAAATTTGAAGTAAAAATTCTTGTGCCATCTGTTTATATGATGCATTGGTTATGTTTATATGTTTGTCAAGTGTCTGTATTATAATGTATTTGCTTTTTTTTCTTTGTAAAAATAAAGTGATAAATAGTCTGGATTGATGCAATATTGATGTAGATGTTTTGAAAAAAGAAATGCAAGTTTGAAATTACTTGCTTTATCTTTTTTCTTTCTGAAAAAAAGTTGTTCTCGCATCGGATATACTTAACCAAAGTCTAAAAACTCAAAACATCATCAAGGTTGATTCTTTAATGGAAATGGGCAGCAGAATGATTAAACAAGTTGCTAGCTTTAGAATATAAGTGCAACAATTAATTACGGTGAAGTATAATGGTTAATTTGATGAATTCAAGTTCAAAGTACTTCAAACTCGATTTAAAAAAAAAAAACAAATTAATGTCTCTTACCCCCACATAGATACCAAGAAAAGAACCTCTCGCTTGAATTTGATAAACAATTGCAGGACCACTCTTTTATTTCTCTAATATGCTTTTTCAAAATTCTTTAAATGCCATAACTATCTTTATTTCTTTACATATTAATTCATTTAATTTAAGTTCTCATTATAAGGAACTAGAATAATTAAACAAAGAGTTTTTTTGAAGACAACTAGTCGCTATAAAACCCAATTGTCGGAAATAAATGTGAAAAGGAAAGATTTCTTCCTAAGATTCTATTTCATATTCATTCCAATTCCCATATTTGAAAAAACAAAATGGTTTTTACAAAAAAACCGGTTTTAGTTATTCAAAGTATTCAATCAATTTCCTCCAATCTCAATTCCTCCTCTCCTCTCCTATCTGATTGGAATTAGAACAAAATGAATAATAATTTAGAAATATTTTCGAATAAGAAGAATAAAATAAAATGATGTTTATTGCTTTCATGGAATACATATGATTTACTTGTGCTTGATTATAAATTTCTTGAATACTAAGGAAAGTCTATAAAGACTAAAAATATCATCCCAAGGTGTTATAATCCTCTTTGATTTTTTGCTGAAATATGTTTTTTTGACATGTTAATTCGTTGACTGCTTGACTTTCTTCGAGTGTAGTAACTCTCGCAAACTACCCCCAAAAGGAAACGGAATATACTTATTTTGTACTTCTTTTGAATTGTTGATTTGTTTTTCTCCAAATCTTTAGATTTTTCGCATATGTATTCCTTGGAGCACAAGTTATAATTTCTTTGTGAGAGGTGATAGGTGCAAGAGTTGCGGTCCTTACACTCGGTCATGACCCAAGTGATTGAAACTTGACAAATGACTTGGGCACAAGTGGTTGCTAAGCTCAGGTGGGGCAGCCTAATCGAGTGAGGGAGGCAGTTTGGCAAGTAGCGCACATTCACACAGCCTCTTGGAATAGGCAACACGCATGGGCTCATGTTGGAGTATAAGCTTTATAAAAGAGGAGAAGAGATAGAGCTAAGCTAGATTAAATTGCCAGCTCAGCACAGACAGTTATAACTGTCTGAATTTTTGTTATAATTGTCTGAATTTCATTTATGTTATATTGAAATAGAAAGAGATATATAAAGCTTTCATCCTTTGTATTTAATTCTCAGATCAATGAATGAAAATCTTCATCTCTTCTCTTCCATTCTCTTTGATCTTCAGGAGTTCTTCTCCTTTTGCTTCTTGGTTTCTTACAGATCTCCATCAGACTGCTTGAATTCTCATCCTTGTTCATGGATTGTTGTCTACTACTCCTTGTGATATGAAGTTTGGAGCTTCTCTGTGAGTAATTCTTGATTGTTTGATCATTTTCAACATAGTATCAGAGATACGATCTGTTCTTCTTTGAGTTTATAAGCTTGTCTTGGTATAGATCTTGTGATTTCAAGGTTTTACTCTTGTAGTATTTCGAGTTTTCTTACTCTGTATGGTTGAATGCTCTTTTGGTGCTGAAAGAGCATCCATGAATCTATCGAATGCCTTGCGTTTGCATCCTTCTGATCATCCTGGATTGATGCTTGTCTCTAAGCCATTCAATGGTGAAGGATATGGTTCTTGGAGAAGACCAATGGAATTGGCTTTGACAGCCAAGAAGAAGCTAGGATTTGTAACTGGTTTTTGCAAGAAACCAGAGGTTGTTTTTGAAGAGCTGGAAAGCTGGGAAGTTTGCAAGCATGGTAATTACTTAAATCTTGAATGGCTTGTCTCTAGAAATTTCAGATAGTGTGGTGTACATGAAGATAGCTAGTGATATATGGCTTGATTTAGAAGAAAGATTTGGGCAGTCAAATGGGCCTCAATTTTTTCAGTTACGAAAGGAGAGGAACTCCTGAAGATCAAAGAGAATGGAAGAGAATAGATGAAGATTTTCATTCAATGATCTAAGAATAAAATACAAAGGATGAGAGCTTTATATATCTCTCTCTGTTTTAATATAACAGAAATGAAATTCAGACAATTACAATTATCTGTGCTGAGCTGGCAACTTAATCCAGCTCAGCTCTATCTCTTCTCCTCTTTTATAAAGCTTATACTCCAATAGCTCGTGATCGTGGCCACATGATTGGGTGAGCAGGCAGGGCGTCCCGTGCAATCAAAGGCCAAGACTCAACGGAAGGGTTGTAAACCAACTAAGCCATTTGTGACCTACTCTAAACTCGATTAAAAAAAAGCTTGTTCATTAAGGGTTGTTTGTCATTATTGCCAATTCCTGCTTTATGTTTTCAATTTTATATTTTAGAAACAAAATTAACAAAAACATATTTGATACTTTGTTTTTGTTTTAAAAAATTTTAACAATAATTCTCATGTTTCCCAAAAAGAGGAAAAAATGGAAACAAAATTTTTATGTTTTCAACTTTTTTAAAACATTTTCAAAACCCTTCCTCTTCTACTCTTTCTCTCTCTCTCTCTCTCTCTCTCTCTCTCTCTCTCTCTCTCTCTCTCTCTCTCCTTTTGGTTTTCAACATTTAGTTTTATATAATATCAATGTTTTTACAAATTAATACCAATAGCCTAAACAAATATTTTTTAAGAAAATATTTATAAAAAATTATTATTTTGACCTAATGATATTTTAGAAATTGGTATATATATATATAATTTTTTTAAGGCAAACCCCCAAAAATTGTTTTTAGTTGTCCGACAAGCCAAACATCTTCTTTCTAGTTTTGTCAGTGACACCAAATAAGCTACAACAAATGGTTTATGTTACAGATTAAATTGCAACTAAGTTATTGAAAGATTATCAACATATATAAATATTTTGGTTTCAAATGGTGCAATTTTTATGAGATATTTTTTAGCTATATAATACCAATCTATATTATTAACTTTATTTAATAATACAATCAAGAAAACTAATATGAAACTAAACTTTTATAAGAAAATATATAAAAATATGAGCTTAAAAAAATTATTAAAAAAGTCAAAATAATTTTGTGCTAACTAAGGTTGTGTTTGATTGGCAACATAGAAAATGGGTGGAAAAGAAAATTTTTCCAAGGAAAAATTTTCCATGAAAAAATTTTCCGTGGAAAATGAAAAAATAGTCGTTTGATTGGCATTATTTTCCAGCTAGAAAATCAAAAATTTCCTATGGAAAATTCAGATTTTGTTGTTTGATTGCATCAATTTTCCATGGAAAAGTCACATTTTTCATGGATTTTTTTTAAAAAATTATTAAAAAATTGTTTAAACATATTTTAAAAAAACATTATATATGGATCAGATATATATATGTATACGTATATTCTGATTAGATATATATGGTATAATTGGATCAAAGCATACCAATTGAGAAGAACCCTAAAATAGTGTTTCTTGAGAAGATCCAAACAGCCTTGTTTATCTCGATGGAGATATAATTTAAGAAATTCACCAAGAATTCACCAAGAATCTCTCTCGGATGAGAAATGCCTCTTTCGCTCGGCGGAGATCCGATGTCACGGTGCTGCGGGGAGGGAGAGTAAGAATTTCGGCGGAGGCTTGGAGGGAGAGGAGAAACTAGGGTTTTTTTTTGTCTTTTTACGAAAACCCCCTTTATTTTTTTTATTACCAAAAAGACCTCTTTATTTTCCCTGGAAAAGTTTTCCTAGGGTGGAGGTAGGAAAAATTTTTCACCGATTTTAGATAAAATAGGGTCACGTGACTAGGTTTGTGGAAAAATTTTCCACGGAAAATTTTGGCAATCAAACACCAAAAAAAACTGGAAAATCACTTGTGGAAAATTTTTCCATGGAAAAAAAAGGCAATCAAACACACCCTAAATGCATTTTTTTAGCTTTTTAAAATTCACAATAGTTAGTGTGTCCAAACATGATTTTGTTTGCAAAAAATTGACAACAAAACAAAAACAAAGCAAATAGAAAAAAGTGAAAAATTAATCTAGCCTAGCTCAAGCCGCATATTGCTCGGCTTCTTAATGCTTATGAGCCTACTCATTTATCATCCCATGAGCAGGCTCACGAGCCTAGAAATGAGCCTACTAAATGAGCTTGGTCATGAGCCTACTAATTGAGCATGCTAAACAAGCCTGATGATGAGCCTACTTGCGAGCTCACTAAATGAGCCTACTAAATGTGCGTTTTTTCTTAATAGGGTTGTAAATGAACTAATGTATTTGTTAAAAGCTTGAAGGCTTGACTCATTAAGGGCTTGGTTCAACTTGCTTATTATGGTAAATAAGTAATTCTTAAGTGCAATTTCTACTCTCATAAAGTAAAAGAGGGGAGCCTGAACAACACTAAGCTTTGCTTATTAAGGCTTGTGAACAACTGATTTATAATATCATTAAAAGCTCATTTATATGAATTGGTAAATGGCTTATTCATATTATCATTAACAAGCTCATTTATAATAATCATTTTTAAAAATCATTAGAAGAAGTGTGTATAGTATCATTAATAAACTTATGTATGCAAAGCATTTATAGAGTAATTTATAGTAATATTAAATAGTTATATACATGATCATTAATAATAATCTATTGCAAAAAAATTGCATGTTATTTTAGTATAACTTTTAGCAAAAGATAAGATTAATTTATAATTTTCATTATAAGAACATTGATTATTTTTAAACAATATATATTTTTAATAATAGTAATGTATTCTTTATGAAAAATGAAAGAGCTTTATCAAACTAATAAGACGAGCCAAAGCCTCATAATTTCATAAAGTTGGTAGTAGGCTTGGGCTTGGATTAGGCTTGGTTCAAGTAAGCTCAAGCTTTGCTTAGGCTTGATTAAAGTAGGCTCGAGCTCGGCTCTGGCTCGATTAACATAGTGGCGAAATAAGCTTGAGCATGGCCAAGCTCTGCTCAACTCAACTCATTTTACAACCTTACTTAGCTGCATGTAAGCGTGGGTGGTGTTACGAAGTGGATGGAGGTTGGTAGGCTAAACTTGGCCCTTTTCACAAGTGTAGGGCAACCCCACGCATAGCAGGTGAGTGCATGGACATGACCGGCAAGCACATGGGCCTGTGGAAATTCCACACGGCCGTGTGGATGCCCGATTTTAACCTATTTAAAGCCACGACTCAAATTTCTTTGAGAACTTTTCGACCCATCTTTTCCCCAACTTCTTGAGAGTTCACGGCTAGGGTTTGGAGAGGATTTTGTGGAGGTTTAGAGCGAGTCTACGACATCAACATCAATGTCCGTTGGAAGATAGCTATTGTGGGAGCTTTCGTAGGCACCGATTTGGCAAGGTGTGCCCTAGGCTTGACGAGGGGCTTGGTGGGAACGACGCAACGGCCTCACAAGACCATTGCCACGCATCACAAGGGGTTTTATCTATGTTTTCTATGCTTTGCTATTCATATACATTGATGATTTTGTATAGCTCCATGAGAGCTAAACCCTCATAGGTATTCGGACTTGTAAACCCTAGGATGACATTGTTTCTATGACTTTTATTATGCTTTCTTAATTGATGATTTTAATTGAGTTCCAATATTGCATATTTATTGTAATTGATTTTCCTTTAGCCGTGACACTAGGGTTGATAATTATCTAGGTTATCCTTTGAAGGTGTGATAACTTCTATAGGATTAGACTACTCGAGATTGGAGAGGGTCGAGAGGGTGAATCGTGAGGTAGCGAAACGTCCCTTTTCCCCTTCGGCGTAATTTTCCCTACCTCCGTGTTCCAAGAGTTCTTTGCAATCGAAGTAGTGATAAGTGTCTAAATGTATGCATTCTAGTACATGTATTTGTTGTACTTTGCATGTATTTGATCACGTTTAGTGCCCGTTTTTATGCTTAATCGAGTCGTATTTGCTTTGTAGGGCGGGTAGAAGCCATGGAGATCGCGAAAACATATTTTGGGCAGAAAAGAGGAGAAAAACCAAGTCATGGCACTACAGCAGATCTACTGTAGCATATGCACTGTACCAGTACTGTAGCACTTGGAGGGTCTTCGGGCAAGAAAATCCGAGATTTTTGCCTAAGCCTCACGGCCCCATCTGCTACCCCGTGAGGACTGTCCAGAAGACTTACCCTAAGTCTCACGGCCCATTTTGCGACCCAGTGAAGAGTTTCCAGAACTTTTTGCCTACCCTTCACTACCCAGTTAACTACCCAATTAACTACCCCGTGAGGCTCAGGATTTGGGGCTTTCTTGACCTAATCTACATCCATACGGCCCTCCATACGGCCCGTATGCTTCGGGGGTATAAGTGGGAAGTTCTAGGGCTTTTGAAGGGGACCTTTTGCCGGCATATTGAAGGAGAGAACGAAGATACCTTTTAGAAGACGACGATTTGGAGCCAAAGAAGGAGGCAAGAGCATCATCAACAAAGGGAGAGCTTCACCATCAAGGGAGCAAGGTGCCAAGCCGAGGGGAAGTGTCATTTGGCAACCTTTTGGGCGAGGGAAAGAGTCATTCGGCCGGACCTCCACCTTCACCTTCATTATTTCATCTAGAGAGTGTCATTTATGAGCTTTTTGAGTGATTTACCTTACTTTGTTGTTGTTGTTTGGATAATGGCACACTAGACCCCCAAGGCCACCGGATGTAGGTGAACCTTGGGGGTTCATCATGTATTTTGGATGATTTGCAATTAATACTATGTTTGGGTTGATTTATGATTTTGTTCATTGTATTTCATGCCTAGAGCTACTTGAAGAAGAAATCCGTAGCTCTTTATTGAGTTATAAACGTAGACGTGACCTACTCGTGTGTATTACATCTTTCATCAATAAAAAGGGGTTTCTTGTATTGGTATTGCCGAGAAATTGGGTATCCATAGCCCTCCAATCTATAAGGGTAAACTAGGGTTTAGGGTACCCTTATATTGGGATCTCCTTGTACTTAATGCAATCGTTGGAATGCCGGTTAGGAAAAAATTCCACTAAGTATTCGTATGGGATTAGGGTTCAATCGCTGAGAAATTGGGGTTGATCTAATCTTGAGATCCTTCGGTCTAAATCACCCGAACTATCTTTTTACTGTTCATCCATGTTTCATGATGACCCCTCGAGGGGATCCGCATCCATAGGCCTTCACATTTCACTGTAGCACTTGCAACCATTGTGTTTGACTTTAGGTTTGTTTTTACATAATGTTCTTGTTTCTTTACTTTAATTAGAGTACTCACAATCATGCTTAAGATGTTAGGTTAGATAATAGGTGATGAAGGAGTAATAGTAGATCCTTAGCCCCGTGGAATACAATCCTTGTGCTTTTGCACTAGGTATTACTTGGCGACCCCGTACACTTATGGGATTCCTTTACCAAGTTTTTTGGTGCCGTTGCCGGGAACTTTAAGGGATTCTAGGAAACTTCTAGCTTATTGCTCTAGCCATTTACTTATTGTTTCTTTTCTTTTCTTCTGTTTTCATTAATTTTGAGCTTAACTTCGTTCTATTTTTCTTGATCTTGCTAGGTACCATACATCATGGCCGATCCAAATTATGTACTAAGAAATGACCTTATCATGACTGATATCTGGCACGAATGGATGCCTCCCATGCAACAGTTATCATACATTCAGGACAATTCCTTTTGCAGATTTAAACCTTGGGAAGGTTCAAGCATGGAAGATAAGGATGTTGCCTGGAAGAAATTTTTCACAGACTTCATGAATTTTGGGAGAGTTCCACCAGAAGAAGAGGTTAATAACCCTACTTTTCTGCACATAAAAAACATGGAGGAACAACATGCACCTTATCTAAACCAGATTATTGAACCAAGTGAACATCGAGGAGAGATAGTAAATTGTGTCATGCAACAGTTGTATAGCATAGATGACAGTGCAGACGGAAGCTCAGGATCAATAGAAGAGGAAGTATCATAACAATGCGAAAAGCTGAAAAACAAAAATTTGAGTTTCTCAATAGATGAAGCACCCGAACTAGAGTTGAAAGAGCTACCTAACCATCTTAAGTATGCCTTTCTGGATGAAGGAATGAAGTTTCCAGTTATCATTGCGGCGAATCTAACAACTGGGCAAAAGCAAGACTTGGTGAGTACCTGAAGAAGCACAAGAAAGCAATTGCTTGGAAGATAGCTGACATCAAGGGGATAAACTCGTCTTTTTGCACTCACAAAATTCTGATGGAGGATGATCACAAACCTTCAGTCCTACCTCAAAGAAGACTCAATCCGAATATGAAGGAAGTGGTAAGGGCTGAAGTCATAAAGCTCCTCGATGCGGGCATTATCTATCCAATATCCGATAGCGGATGGGTAAGCCCAGTGCAAGTGGTCCCTAAAAAGGGGGGATGACTGTGATCACCAATGAGAGAAATGAATTAATCCCCACCCGTACAGTCACTAGATGGCATGTCTGCATTGATTACAGAAAATTGAACGACGCTACTTGGAAGGATCACTTCCCATTACCATTTATTGACCAAATGTTTGAGCGGCTAGCAGGGCACCCTTATTACTATTTCTTGGAGGGTTTCTCTGGCTACTTCCAAATCCCCATTGCACCGGAAGATCAAGAAAAGACCACATTCACGTGTCCCTATGGAACATTTGCTTATCGCCGCATGCCCTTTAGATTGTGCAATGCTCCCGCCACTTTTCAGAGGTGCATGATGGGAATCTTTGAAGACATGGTGGAAGACTTTATGGAGGTGTTTATGGATGACTTTTCCATCTTTGGTGACTCATTCGAGTCATGCCTCATTAATCTTGAACGTGTTCTCATCTGGTGTGAAGAAACTAATCTTGTGCTAAGTTGGGAGAAATGCCATTTCATGGTACAAGAAGGGATAGTCTTGGGTCACAAAATCTCGAAAAAAGGAATTGAGGTAGACAAAGCAAAGATCTCCGTCATAGAAAAGCTACCCCGCCAACATCAGTGAAGGCCATCAAAAGTTTTCTGGGACATGCAGCTTTCTATAGAAGATTCATTAAGGATTTCTCCAAAATTGCTAGACCCTTGACAAAGCAATTGGAAAAAGATGTTCCGTTTGAGTTTGACAATGATTGCATGAGAGCTTTTCTTACACTCAAGGAAAAGCTAGTTCAAGCACCTATAATGGTAGCCGCAGATTGGGATTCTCCATTTGAATTGATGTGTGACGCAAGTGAATTTGCAGTGGGTGCGGTACTTGGGCAGTGACGAGACAAACACTTCAATCCCATATATTATGCAAGTAAAACTTTGACTAGAGCTCAGGAGAATTACATTACAATTGAGAAGGAACTACTTGCCGTGGTATTCGCTTTTGATAAATTCAGGTCTTACTTAGTCCTCTCCAAAGTGGTGGTGTATACCGATCATTCAGCCTTGCGATACCTACTTAGCCAGTAAGATGCTAAACCGAGGCTAATTAGATGGGTTTTGTTGCTTCAGGAGTTTGATCTTGAGATCAAGGATAAGCGGGGGATAGAGAACCTTGCAGCAGATCATTTATCCCGGCTAGAGAATCCTAAGATGGAAGCTCAAAAAGAGAGAGACATAAATGACTCATTCGCTGGAGAGCATTTGTATAATATTCAAGTAATGGAAGAAAAAGAGCCGCCGTGGTTAGCTGATTTTGCTAACTACCTAGTTGGAGGGATCATCCCAAAATGGTTCACTTACCAACAACGAAAAAAATTCTTTTATGATGTTAATCATTGCATATGGGAAGATCCTTACTTGTTCAGAGTTTGTTCCGATCAAGTTGTTCGAAGATGTGTCTCCAACACAGAGGGCCTAAGTAGCTTAAAACATTGTCATTCAGGGCCCACTGGAGGCCACTACAATGCAAACCGAACAGCAAAGAAAATTCTTGATGCGGGTTTTTATTGGCCATCACTATTTCAGGATACCCAAAAGTTCGTACAGTCATGTGATCAATGTCAGCGGGTAGGTAACATCTCTCGCCGGGACGAGATGCCCCAAAATTGGAACTAGGCATGTGAAGTCTTTGATGTTTGGGGGATTGACTTTATGGGACCATTCTCTAGCTCCCATGGATATAAGTTCATTCTTGTGATAGTTGATTATGTATCCAAATGGGTGGAAGCACAGGCTTTGCAAACAAGTGATGCTGGGGTGGCTGTGAAATTTTTGAAGAGACTGTTTTCCAGATTTGGCACGCCTCGAGCAATCATTAGTGATAGGGGCACTCACTTTTGCAATGCCCAATTCGCAAAAATCTTGAAGCTTTATGGTGTGCATCATAAAATGGCAACACCGTACCACCCGCAAACTAGTGGGCAAGTGGAAGTATCCAACATAGATTTAAAACGAATTCTGGAGAAAATGGTTAATCAAAGTAGAAGAGATTGGGCAGAGCACTTGGATGACGCTCTCTAGGCGTACAGGACTACATATAAGACTCCTATAGGGACCACTCCTTAAAGGCTAGTCTATGGAAAAGCCTGCCACTTACCTGTTGAACTTGAGCACAAAGCTTACTAGGCCATTAAATTTCTAAATATTGACTCTATACTTGCAGGTAACAAGAGGAAGCTACAACTGAATGAGCTGGATGAATGGCGCTCCAATGCATATGAGAGTTCGAAGCTTTACAAAGAAAAAGTAAAGGAGTACCATGACAGGCACATCAAGCATACAAAACAATTCCAAGAAAGAGATCAAGTACTACTATTTAATTCCAGGTTGAAACTATTTCCCGGGAAGCTCAGATCACGTTGGTCGGGTCCATATATTGTCACTCAAGTTTTCCCGCATGTAGCAGTGGAGGTAACCCACCCGCAAAATGGTACCTTCAAAGTCAATGGGCAAAGATTAAAATTTTACTTCAACAACAATGATTCTCCAAAGGTGATAGGGGGTAACTTCAAGCTTTTTGAACCCCTGTAAGGTAAGAAAGAAGGTACGTCAGGCTCGTGACGTTAAACAAAGGCTTCTTGGGAGGCAATCCAAGCATTCGGCGGTTTTTAGTTCACCTTTCGTATTCTAGATGTTCATCTTATTATTTTAGTTGTCATTTCCTTCACTAGTTTTGAAATTGAATAAGTCCATGCTAGCAATTTTCTTATTGTCTTGAGAGTGGTGTAATCATTTTATTTGTTGAACGTTGCTTGTTTTTTTTGTCGTCATTTTGTGCATTAGATCGAATTATTTCATATTTCTTTCAAGTATGAGGTGTTCTATAATGTTTCAATGCCATACTTAGCCATTTGGAGAAGAAAACTTTGAGCTTTGAGTGATTTCCAGGTCCTCACGGCCCCCCTCACCCCGGGAGAGAGGCCGTGAGGCACGGGTTATTAACCCCTCCTCTCATCCTTGTTCACTTCCTCTCTTACCTCTTCATCCCTTCTTCAAAACACAAAATTTTCTCCTTCTTTCTTTCTCATTTCTTGGCTGAATCCTCTCATTTTTCTTCCTAGATCACCTCCTAGATACTTTGAGACTTTGATCTAGTGTTTCTCCAAAGTTTTCAAGCAAGGTTCACCAAGGTTTCATCGGTAAGCTCTTTGATGCCCTAGATTTTTCTTTTTCATTTTTCTTGGTTTCTTTGAGCTTCTTGATGGATAATTTCAAGTATGTTGCTTGAATTTGATGTTGTGATTGGTGTATGATCAATTCCATTGAAATTTTGTACAAATTTTTGGATTTTTGAAAATGAGAGGTTATGCTTCATGTTGAATAGTGTCCATACGATCCTTCTCACGGCTGTATGGATCCTATTCATACTCTTTTCCTCTTCTTTTCCCATTATTTGCATGTTGTTTGGCATTATCTTGGATTACTTGAAGCTTAATAAGGTTTATTGACATTGTAGGGATGCTGAACTTCAAGATGCTTGCCTCGAAACGTCCAAGGATCCCGATGCCAACCCCCGTAGACCCTACTTTGAGCATGATCATCACGGGGCGAAGCATAAAGTTTTGAAGCCAAACCTTTGGGCACATTTCATCACATTGAATGGGGCATCTTGGTTGGGATGGATGAATGAATGAAGGAGTTACTCTCACATGGTTGTTGGGCGAATTTGTTCATGATTGATGATCCTACCCATTGCCAACTAACCTTGGGGTTTTGAGCATTTTCGAGGCACACCATGGTCATCTACAACATCGGGCGACGACTAGTTCCTCACTTGAGCATGGACACTTGTTTTATTGCTTTAGCATGCTTTATTTCCTTTTTAGTTTGTATGTTTGTCTAGTATTAATAAGTTGGGAGGGGTTATGCCCTAAACAACCTTTTGTAGAATTTTATGTATTTTGGTTATTTAGCGTGAGTGTTTGACTATTCCCTAGTGTTTCATCTTTGCATTTAATTTCTTTATGTGAAATGATGATGTGCCCTTGTGCCTTGAAGGGCATTGAGGGTAGTTTGGTGAGCCTCCCCACATTTTGTGGAAGCCGGACCCGACATGTAGAGCTCGCCATACATTTGTTCGGGTCACCCCTCGCCATTTGTACAAGATGAACCGGGGAAGCTCGTTTTCACCCTCCTCTATTGTATTTATTGAATATATTTCCTTGTTATGCATGATTAGTGTACATTGAGGGCAATGTACAACACTAGGTGTGGGGATGGGTGTATTATATGTATTAGGGCCTTTTTTACATGCTAGTGTTATCAATGATGGCTTTATTCATTCTTGTTAGATTCTTCAAGCATGGACTTATGATTGATGTGAGTTACACACTTTTTGTGCTCTATTGAATCCTGTTTCACCCCTAATATTGTCTTGTACACTGAATTTTTTGTTGATGCCCTGGGAATAGCCAACTTGACTACTCTAACTCTCTTGTATGCTTAACACACAACCTTGAGTACTTGGCCTTAGAAGACTAAGTTCTATCCTTCAATGAACTCTTAAGAACTTCTAAGCCTTTTTGAGCTAGTCCTAGTTTTGTGACTTGTAGTGCAGTCTAAAGACATGATCTAAGGTGAATATAAAAAAAAAATGAGTCTATGTCAGTATTCCTCTGCTAATGAAGCATGAATGCGTTTATGTAGACTGTAATCGAGTAGTTGGGTGGCTCTTGTGCCTAACCAGCATGTGCACCCTCCAAAAAGATTTTGGTGCAGTCTACGTTAGGCGGACTTGAAAAAAAAAGTGTTCATACATGTAAATAAAGCCCTAGTGATCTCTTAGACTGCCTATTTGATGTTTTGAGAGAAATTGGGTTTTAGTTTCAACTACAAGACTTAGAAGGATTTTACTTGTTCATTGAGGTAACACTTAGCATTTTAAGACCCGGTATTCTTATTTGTGGAGTGATTAGTATCTACAACTGTACTGATTGAAGTCAGTAGGCTAGACCAAGCAAGGGAAAATGAGATAAAAGATTCACTTACACTGCACAAACATATAAGAGGTGAGACAGGATCTTTTTGTTGTACTTACTGATTGTAACTCAACATCTGTATTTCGTTTTTCATTGCTTGTAGAATCTCATTTTTATTCGAGCTGGAGATAGTACATTTATCCACTCATCTTTCCCTCTACTTTTCATGATTTGTTTGCTTGGGGACATGCAAACGCTTAGTGTGGGGATGTTTGATAAGTGTTTAAATGTATGCATTCTAGTACACGTATTTGTTGCACTTTGTATGTATTTGATCACGTTTGGTGCCTGTTTTTATGCTTAATCAAGTCGTATTTGCTTTGTAGGGCAGGTAGAAGCCATGGAGATCGCGAAAACATATTTTGGGCAGAAAAGAGGAGAAAAACAGGCCACGGCACTGTAGCAAATACACTGTAGCAGTTACTATAGCACTTGGAGGGTCTTCGGGCAAGAAAATCCGAGATTTTTGCCTAAGCCTCACGGCCCCATCTGCTACCCCGTGAGGACTGTCTAGAAGACTTACCCTAAGTCTTGCGGCCCATTCTGCGACCCAGTGAAGAGTTTCCAGAACTTTTTGCCTACCCTTCACTGCCCAGTTAACTACCCAGTTAACTACACCGTGAGGCTCAGGATTTGGGGTTTTCTTGACCTAATCTACATCCATACGGTCCTCCATACGGCCCGTATACTTCGGGGGTATAAGTGGGGAGTTCTATGGCTTTTGAAGTGGACCTTTTGCCGGCATATTGAAGGAGAGAACGAAGATACCTTTTAGAAGACGACGATTTGGAGCCAAAGAAGGAGGCAAGAGCATCATCAACAAGGGGAGAGCTTCACCATCAAGGGAGCAAGGTGCCAAGCCGAGGGAAAGCGTCATTTGGCAACCTTTTAGGTGAGGGAAAGCGTCATTCGGCCAGACCTCCACCTTCACCTTCATCATTTCATCTAGGGAGGGTCATTTATGAGCTTTTTGAGTGATTTACCTTACTTTGTTGTTGTTGTTGTTGTTGTTGTTTGGATAATGGCACACTAGACCCCCAAGGCCAACCGATGTCGGTGAACCTTGGGGGGTTCATCATGTATTTTGAATGATTTGCACTTAATACTATGTTTGGGTTGATTTATGATTTTGTTCATTGTATTTCATGCCTAGAGCTACTTGAAGAAGAAATCCGTAGCTCTTTATTGAGTTATAAACGTAGACGTGACCTACTTGTGTGTATTACATCTTTCATCAACAAAAAGGGGTTTCTTGTATTGGTATTGCCGAGAAATTGGGTATCCATAGCCCTCCGATCTATAAGGGTAAACTAGGGTTTAGGGTACCCTTATATTGGGATCTCCTTGTACTTAATGCAATCGTTGGAATGCCGGTTAGGAAGAAATTCCACTAGGTATTCGTATGGGATTAGGGTTCAATCGCCGAGAAATTAGGGTTGATCTAATCTTGATATCCTTCGGTCTAAATCACCCGAACTATCTTTTTAAGGTTCATCCATTTTTCATGATGACCCCTCAAGGGGATCTGCATCCATAGGCCTTCACATTTCACTGTAGCACTTGCAACCATTGTGTTTGACTTTGGTTTTGTTTTTACATATTGTTCTTGTTTCTTTACTTTAATTAGAGTACTCACAATCATGCTTAAGATGTTAGGTTAGATAATAGGTGATGAAGGAGTAATAATAGACCCTTAGCCCCGTGGAATACGATCCTTAGGCTTTTGCACTAGGTATTAGTTGGCGACCTTGTACACTTGCGGGATTCCTCTACCAAGTAGAGTGAAGTGATAGGAGATAAACTCCCCTGGGGCATAGTTGCGTGAGTAAAAGAGTGAAGGGTTGCAGTGAATCCTAGTGCTAGGGCTTAAGTGAGATTAGGGTTCTTTCACCTGGACAAAAGGGTTAGAACTATACTTAGGGACAGGGTCTATCACTTAGAATCCCTAGAACATCAAGCAGTTCCACATAGTGTGAGGCTTAGGATGATTGACTCCGCTTGGGCTTAGTTGAGAGATCGACATAGTGAAGGGTTGTAGTGAAACCTAATGCCGGGGCATAGTGTTGGAACTAGTCACGATTGACCTTAAGTTAGGATTGTGTGCTTAAGGATTTCCACGACTCATTAAACATAAATAAGGGAGTATAATACTAGTTTTGCACTAGAACCATTAGTCATAGTGGGAGCTTGTCCGGGCACCCTATATTCACATTGATTGTTTCCTCTCTACTTTTTGCTTGCACTTTCTTGTCTTTCATATTTCTCTTTCATTCTCTTGCACAAACATTGATTTTTCTCACCACCATTACATTGCACTAGCTAAGTAGCAATTCCTCTTGTCTTGAATCACTTCTCCCTGTGGATTTGACTACCCTCTCACTAGGGTACTTTATTACTTTGACAACCTGTGCACTTTCGGACATTGTCAGTTATCTAGCGTACAGAAGAGAATCATGTCTTCCTCTTGTTGTTCTTTCATTGTTGTACCTGTCCATGAGGGGCTAACTAGCCATAGTGCCCTGGGGTTTCAGAACTTAGATGAATTATAATGCCTATACACTTGTCTTTATTTGTTCTACGGAGTTCTAATTGATGCTTGTGTTTAATCTTGTGTTGCATAACTTGATGTGCTTGATGTACACAGTTGTTAGGGTAAAACTCGGTGTGTAGCTTGCTTGCGAGAGACGCACAATTATCTTAGTAAAACTTGGTGTTCCTGAAAACTCATAAATGTAACATTGCTTGTGAGCACACAATCGTATCTTTGGGATGCACCTAGTAGACATTTAGGGCAAGATAGTGTGCACTAGTCTTAGGGATCACCTCAAGGCATTACTCTTGTATTGCCGAAACACTCGATTCTAATCTCCTACCTTCTCCACCAATTTATCTTCTATTAATTATTTTATAATTAAACTCTTTCTCAATTTGCGTTTACTAGACATCAGAAGAGCAATTAGTACTTTGAGTACAGTTCCCTGGTTGATTGTTGTGATTATCCCTTTTGATAGTGTCCTTGACAAAATTTACAACTGAAGATGCCATTGATATTTGAGTTTATGGGGATAAAATTGAGAATGTACAAGTCTATAATGAAGATAATGAATTCTTGAGGTTTTCTTGAAGTGCTTTTCTTTGGGATGTGACTTTTCTTAGAAATTTGATGGCTATAAGGTTGATAGGTTTCAGAAAATTTTCTTATACCATTGCAAAGATATCTATTTAATTTGGGAGATCTAAAGAGATAATTTGGAAGATATTACAATGCGAAAATTGGAGCTATTGATCTTGCTGACTACCAAATTTTAGAATTTGTGCATAAATATCCTGTAAATTATAGGCTTTAAACTAAGGTGACATGGACAACATTTCTATGCAACCCTTGAGAATTATATAAGAAAGTTGTAGAAGATGATTGTATCTTTGGCTTTGCAAAATTTCAGAATTGTTACCCTGTAATTTGTGAGATATGATCAGATTTCTATAGGTAAGCTCAATGGCATTTCTACATAAAGCATGAAGTTTGATTAGAGAATTTGATGATCTTAGAGGTTAAATAAGGAATCATGTTTAATAAGAAAGTTGTTGTTTTTGAGTTAATTATAAGCTCCTAAAGTTTAATCTTATTTAAAGTTATATGTTGTGCGATATTTTTATTAGAAAGGGCATGTTTGAAATTATCGGTTTGCATGTTATTGATTTTTAAAAGTGACTACTTAACTTCTGTAGATCTCAAATCATTGTGAGATTTGGATATGTTCTAGATGTAGATGTCTAGTTTTTTCAAAAGATTGAAATTTCTGATTTGGGTTAGAATTCGCAAAGCTATATTGATTTCAATCTTAAGGGTCGTAGAGGATTTGGTTATTAGTCTCGACTTTAGCAGCTTTGTTAGTGTCTTGAAAATGTTTTTGCATTCATGTGAATTTTAGAATTTGTTTTGTCTATAATTCTAATGGGTTATTCCCAAATATAGGACTTTTTGAGAAAACTCGATTGGTGTAAATTCGAAATTTGGGTTTTAGACAAGTAAGTATCCCACATGTAAATCCTATATTATATGTATATACTCGAAAATTCTAGTTTTCAGAACTTGTAGAATTTTTGAAAAAAATCCTGATTATTTTGATTTATATTTTGAATTACTTATTTATTTATTTTTTGTAATTCATATGTAAGTATTTAGATTTGGAAATAAATTGGAATTCTTTTCTATCTAAAAATGGGATCATCAAATTTTTGTATTCTATTTTGATAAATGTTTGGACATAATGTATTTTGACATAGCAACTTGTAGTCCCAACTAACTTTGCAATAACCCTGTCATTGGGGGTTAAACATTGACCATGTTGACATGTACCTGTGAAATAGAAACTATAGTTTCTCATCTTTCTGTCTGTGAATAATAACGGCCTCTGATAATTTTGGCTCGGGTCATCGAGGGAAAACTTATTGATATTCTAGCTTGGGTCACCGAGGGTAAACATATGACCTCTAACATTTTGTTTTGATAACAGTTATTTGTGGGACATATATGCCTGACTTTTTGATTAGTTATGTTTTGTTTGAAAAACTTGACTTTTGAATTTGATTCTAATTGATAAGTGCTTATGTATAAGTAATATGAAGTATACTTTTCTTACATTGAGCATTACTTTTCTCAGATTTTGTTATTGATTCTTGTGTATTTGTGTTCTTTTGTGCATTCAGGGTTGTGAATACGAAGTGGAAGAAAAGAAGCAAAAATAGGTCATGGATGCACTAGTTGAGAAGATTCTTGGACTAAGCAAGGACCAAGGCACAAGTTGTAGACATGTGAGTGTGTGCCAACCTCGAAAGTGCTCAAGTGATCATACTAATTAGAGGGGGACAAAGGTAGTCACACTCATATAGTCCAACTTGTGTAACATTGAAGAGCTTCATCAATGTGTTGAAAGCAAGAAGCGACATGATCTACGTGTTTATATATAAAATAATAATAATAATAATAATAATAATAATAATAATAATAATAATAATAATAATACATGTCCTAATTTAAATCAAAATCAAAATTATAAAATATTTATACCTCACGATCAGCCGAGAGCACAGATCTCGAGATGATCAAAATATTCAAATCTTAAGATCAGCCGAGAGCACAGATCTCGAGGCGATCAAAATATTCAAATCTCAGGATTAGCCAAGAGCACAGATCTCGAGACGATATAAAATATTCAAAATCTCAGGATCAGCCAATAGCACCTATCTCGAGGCAATCTCAACCTCAATATCAGCCATGAATGCAAATCACGGGGCAAAAATAAATAAATAAATAATAATAATAATAATAATAAATATATAAAAAATACAAATAATAATATATATATATATATATATATATATATATATATATATATAAATAAATTAATATAAAGATAATAAAATAAAATAAAATAATCAGCTAAATATAATAAAAATAAAATAAAGATAAATATAATAATAATAATAATAATAATAAATATAAAGATAATAAAAATAAAATAAATATAAATATAACAATAATAATAATCCAAATCAGATTAAGATAAAAAAAATATCAAATCAAATAAAAAAAATTCAAATGAATATAAATAAATAAACCAATAAAGAAATATAATAATATATATAAATAAATAAAATAAAAAAATAAAATTTGAGGAGCGTGGGTCGTGGTCTCCCCACGATAAAAAAAAATATATAAATAAATAAATAAATATATATATATATATATATAAAATAAATAAAATTAAAAAAAAATAAATAAATAAATTTAAAGGAAAAAAATCTATATAGTGAAACATGTCTGTCGTGGTGTCTAGGATTAATTAAAAAAACTGCTCGCTAATGCCCATGCCCATGATATGCATAACTACCCCCATGATCGGTGCAACCGCAGAACTGCCCCCACGTCGATGTAAAAGCTTTTAAAGAGGAGGCTGGCATAGAGAGGGGAGGAGGACGAACCGACTGAGTAAAAAAAAAGAGATTTGAAGAAGGTGATTCTCTCTACAAAAATATATATATATAGCCGCTGTGCTCGTCAACATGTTGCGGCTCGTCGTCGAGATAACTCGCCGCTGTTGTCAACGCCAGTGAGGGTGGAATATCCCTCACTGGCCGTTCTCTTCCTCTCCCGTTAGCTCTCTCTCCTATTGTCAACGCTAGTGAGGGTGGAATACACCTCACTGGCTGTTGATTAAAAAAATCCCGGCATTCTCTTCTTTCCCCTTTGGCTCTCTCTCCCTACAAAGCCTAAATCACTTGCCACCCTGACTCAAAACTCTCACACCACTCTGCTTGTGTTCATCATTGCTCATTGCCATTATCATCATAGCTGCCCACACTGTCGACAATGCTAACGAGGGTGGAATATATTTCGTTCGCATCTCTTTCACCGGCACTGTCGCTGCATGCTGTTGTCGTTACTATCGCTTTGCATGAGATCAGGAAGCATCAGAAGAACATGAAATTGCTGACAAAGAAATTATCTTGTTAGAGACTCATGAAGGACTAAGGAAGCAGCCAAATCGTTCTTTTGTTGATGGAGAATCTTCTCAACAACGCAAGAAAGTGTTAAAACTGTTGAGAGTATGATTCAAAATTGAATTTAGTTATTATCTTATCTTTTAGTGATTTGATTCTATTGATAGTGTTTGTAATAATCGTATCAATTGGTTTTTGATATGATCCTGTTTTTTGTTTTTGGTAGTTATGCCCATCATGTGTTTGTGATAATGTTTGTTAGACATGGGTCTTGTTTTTAGTTGTAATTTTGCCTATATATTAGGCTAGTTCAATCATAAATAATATAGTGGATTATTAGTATTTTCTTCTCTTCTTTGTTTTTCCTTTTGTTTTGTGTTTGCAAGTCTTCTAAATTCCCAACAAAAGTGGTATCAGAGAGAGATTCACATGGCAGTGAATGGGAATTCTGTGAGCATGTCTCAACCCATGATTCCAGTATTCAAAGGAGAGAATTATGAGTTTTGGAGCATCAAAATGAAGACCTTGTTCAAGTCTCACGATTTGTGGGACTTGGTGGAGGAAGGATTTGTTGATTCTGATGAAGAAGGAAGGTTGAAAGAGAACAAAAAGAAGGACTCCAAGGCATTGTTTTACATTCAACAGGCTGTCCATGAGTCTATTTTTTCTCGAATTACTGCAGCAACTACATCCAGAGAGGCTTGGTTAACTCTACATAAGGAGTTTAAAGGATCATCAAAGGTAATTACAGTCAAGCTTCAAACTCTCCGACGTGAATTTGAGACCTTGTTTATGAATGCTAATGAATCTATTCAAGATTTTCTATCAAGAGTGTCTATAATTGTGAGTCAAATGAGATCATTCGGAGAGAAAATTAGTGATGAAACGATTGTTGCAAAAATTTTAAGGGGTTTACCTCCAAAGTTTGATCATGTTGTGAGTGCCATTGAAGAATCTAAAGACTTGTCTGTTTTCTCCTTTGATGATCTAATGGGTTCTTTACTAGCACATGAAGCAAGGTTGAACAGGTTTCATGACAAAGGTGATGAAAAGGCTTTTCAAGTAAAGGGAGAGTCATCAGGCTATTCAAAGAGAGGTAGTGGAAAAGGTCAAGGTAAATATGGAGTTTCTAACAAAAGTGGTTTCTACACCAAAGATGGCTTCCATGGCAAAAATGACAAGCCGTTAGAGAAGCAAAATCATGTCCAGCATATTGAAGAGCATAAAAACTACAAGAGTGTCCAATGTCATTATTACAAGCGCTTTGGACACATGAAGACCAACTGCTGGAAATTACAAGAGAAGAAAGCAAGCTTTGTGGAAGAGACTAAAGAGGAAAGTTTATTTATGGCCCGATATGATGACACAAGCATTACAACTGATGTTTGGTTTCTTGATAGCGGATGTTCTAATCACATGACAGGGGTGAAATCCTAATTTAGAGAGATTGATGAGACACACAAGTTGACAGTAAGACTTGGTGACAATAAGCCAGTTCAAGTTGAAGGCAAAGGAACAATAGCTTTGGAGGTTGATTATGGTAAAGTAAAATTACTTCATGATGTTTACTTCATTCCTAGCTTGTCACATAACTTATTGAGTGTTGGACAATTAGTGGGCAGTGGTTATTCAGTTATGTTTGATTGTGATGAATGTGTTATTAGAGACAATGAATCGGGTCAAGTTGTTGTGAAGATGTCTATGGCAGAAAATAAAATGTTTCCTCTAGAAGTCTCTAAAGTTAATCATCATGCTCTTGTTGCTAGTAAGACAAGTGAGTCTGTTTTGTGGCACTTGAGGTATGGGCACTTAAATGTGAAAGGCTTGAAGCTGTTGAGTACAAAAGAAATGGTATATGGGCTGCCTAGAATTGAATCACTTGATTTGTGTGAAGGTTGTACATATGGAAAGCAGAATAAGCTACCATTTCCTGTAGGCAAGGCTTGGAAGGCATCGAGAATACTTGAATTGGTGCATGCTGACTTATGTGGCCCTATGAGGACTAAATCATTTGGTGGTAGTCAATATTTCTTGCTTTTTACTGATGATTACAGCCATATGAGTTGGGTTTTCATTCAACAACTCAAGTCAGAAGCTTTTGACAACTTCAAGAAGTTTAAGGCCTTTGTTGAGAAACAAAGTGACATGCCAATAAAGGCACTTCGAACGGACAGGGGAGGTGAATTTATATCTGACCAGTTTTCTTTGTTTTGTAGAGAAAATGGCATTCGCAGGGAATTGACAGCGCCTTATACACCTGAGCAAAATGGTGTGGCGGAAAGGAAAAACCGCACAGTTGTAGAGATGGCAAGGAGCATGTTGAAAGCCAAACGCCTTCCAAATGAGTTTTGGGCAGAAGGAATATCTACTGTGGTTTATCTTCTTAACTTATCACCAACAAAAGCAGTCCTAAATCAGATTCCTTATGAAGCTTGGAGTGGTAGCAAGGCCTCGGTAAGCCATTTTCGTGTTTTTGGTTGTATTGCCTATGCTTTGGATAATTCTAATTCTCGTAGCAAACTTGATGAAAAATCAATAAAATGCATCTTTGTTGGCTATTGTACACAATCCAAAGCATATAGGCTATATAACCCGATGAATGGCAAAGTAGTTGTGAGCAGGAATGTGGTGTTTAATGAAGAAGCAAGTTGGAATTGGAACAATAATGGAGATGCAACAGAAAACTATATGTCACCAGATTTTGAAACACAGTTTGAAACCAATAACGGAGTTGCAGAAGTCACAACAGATTGTTCTGAGCTGTCAACACCAACAAACAATCCAATTACACAATCAAATTCAGAATGTGCTTCAGAAGAATCTTCTCCGATGAGGTTCAGATCTTTAAGAGAAATTTATTCTACCACACAAGCACTGGTTGTTGCTGAACCAGTTAGCTTTGAAGAAGCATCTGAAAAAGAAGAGTGGTTCAATGCAATGAAGGAAGAGTTGAATGCCATTAATAGGAATCAAACATGGGAATTGGTAGACTTACCTAAAGGGAAGAGTCCAATTGGATTAAAATGGATATTTAAGACGAAGTATCATGCTGATGGAACCATTGAAAGATATAAACACGGTTGGTTGCAAAGGGATATGCACAAACTTATGGCGTAGATTATGAAGACACATTTTCTCCAGTTGCAAGGTTCAAAACTGTGAGAACTTTCTTAGCTTTTGCTGCGCACATGAAGCTTTCTGTGTATCAGTTTGATGTCAAATCTGCGTTTTTGAATAGTGAACTCTTGGAGGAAGTGTATATCACTCAACTTGAAGGATTCATCATCAACGGCAAAGAAGACAAAGTTTACAAGTTACACAAGGCTCTCTACGGGTTAAAACAAGCACCCAAAGCCTGGTACAACAAGATAAATGCATTCTTTTGCTCAAATGGATATGTGAGAAGTGATAGTGAACCAACTGTTTATTTGAAGAGGCAAGGTACTGATTTTCTCATGCTTTGTCTGTATGTTGATGATATAATTTACATGGGTTCCTCTAGTGCTTTAATTGATTATTTCAAGTCTGGCATGATGAAGCAATCTGAAATGACAGATTTAGGATTATTGCATTACTTTCTTGCCTTTGAGGTATTGCAAAAGGAAGATGGTATTTTCATTTCTCAAATGAAATATGCTACTGATCTGCTTAAAAGGTTTAATATGTTGAATTGTAACAAAGCAGCCACTCCTATGAACTTGAATGAGAAATTACAGATTGAAGATGATACTGGTATGACTGATGCGAAGGTTTTTAAAAGCTTGGTGGGTGGCCTGATATATTTAACTCATACAAGGCCTGACATAGCATATGCAGTCAGTGTTGTTTCGCGATTTATGCATAATCCTTCAAAGCATCATCTTGGAGTCACAAAGCGAATCTTGCGCTATTTGGCTGTAATAGTTGACTATGGTATTTGGTATGCTACAGATTCAGTTTTCAAGTTGATTGGTTTTTCGGATGGTGATTGGGCAGGGTCTTAGGAGGATAGAAAAAACACTTCAGGAAGTACTTTCCATCTTGGATCTGGAGCTATCACATGGAGTTCTAAAAAACAAGCAACCACTGCATTGTCATCTTCTGAAGTTGAGTATGCTGCTGCAACTTCAGCTGCATGTCAAGCAGTGGGGTTGAGGCGTTTACTTGCTGAGTTTGGACAAGAACAACAAGGTGCAACTGAGATATTCTGTGACAATAAAGCTGCAATTGCTATAAGTGAAAATCCAGCATTCCAAGCAAGAACAAAGCACATCGATATTCGAATTCATTTCATTCGTGGCTTGGTAACTGATTGTCAGATTCAGCTTAAATATTGCAACACAAATGAGCAAGTGGCAGACATCTTTACCAAATCACTTCCTTATAACAAGCATATTTATTTCAGATCTAGGCTTGGAGTATGCAATTTTGAATCAAGGGGAAGTGTTGAGAGTATGATTGAAAATTGAATTTAGTTATTATCTTATCTTTTAGTGATTTGATTCTATTGATAGTGTTTGTAATAATCGTATCAATTAGTTTTTGATATGATCCTGTTTTTTGTTTTTGGTGGTTATGCCCATCATGTGTTTGTGATAATGTTTGTTAGACATGGGTCTTGTTTTTAGTTGTAATTTTGCCTATATATTAGGCTAGTTCAATCATAAATAATATAGTGGATTATTAGTCTTTTCTTCTCTTCTTTGTTTTTCCTTTTGTTTTGTGTTTGCAGGTCTTCTAAATTCCCAACAAAAACAAGGTGATGCTGGTGCTCTTGGAAGGATCATTCTAAAAAAAAAGGCTGTGCTTCATCTCCCAAAGTTGGATGTTAGAGATGGCATCTCCACTGCTATGGAAAACATTAGATCATATAAAGTTTGAAACATGCGTTGCAGCCAACAAGTTCAAGTACTGGCCGAACAACAAAAGCTGAATGTATCTGCTGGAGAATGTAAGAGATTTTGTGAGAATAAATGAGCTTAAAAAAAGAGACTTCATAGTGATTTACTCTAATATGAAACGTGGGAAATATATGACAAAAGGTGTGAAGATGAGGCCATCAGCTTAAGAACTCAAAGGTTTAGGCAACAAGAGTTCTTTTTGCTATGAAACTGAACAAGCTGCTTCAACTTCAACTGCTATTGCTGAAGATGTTGAATATGCTTCATTGTCTCAAATGGATATTAATGCTTGATATATATTATGTATTATATATTGATAGTTATGAAAGCATGAGGAATTATTAGTGGTGACAGATCATGCAAGAATTGAAATTTGAAGCTCATATGTGTATTTGTGTTACTTGATCATCTTTTCGGGATGTTACAACTAAAACAAAATGCTTGCATGGGAAATAAATTCACGTGATGAATGATTTATGCATGGCCCACCATGAAAGAGACATACATGGAAATAAATAAATAATGAGAAGAAAATGAAAAGCATGTGTGCAACCATGCTCACGTGTATTATCATGTACAATCAAAGAATGTTATGGTTTGAATATTAATATATATGGGACCCACTACTATTGGTTTCATGTAAAAAAAAAAAAACTTTGAATTTATGATCTTGCATTGAAGACATCAGGAAAGTCATTAAAACGTCTTCTTGTATTAGAGCACTATAGTGATCCAAAAAAAAAAAAAAAACTTGTGAAAGTGTATAATAAAGAAGATGAAATATGTGTATTGAATGCCCATCTTGTTTAAAGTATTATTCATTATCAAGTTGTGTTCTTCTTTTCATATGGAAGAATTAGCATAAAAAAAAGAGAGTGGCATAAGTTACATGGGATGGATGCAGCATTTAAAACTTCATGGCATGAGTGCTAGAATGTGGATTTGGGAGCTTTATATACGATTTATATATTTCTTCTGGGAAAAGTAACTTGCATGGCATGGATGTAGTGTCCATTCTATCTTTTAATGGAAATAGTAAAATTCAAGACTCATGGCAATTGAAATAAAATTATATATATATATATGACACTGCAAAGAATTTTGGTGTTGTTGAATTAATGAATCCAAAAGATTATTCAGCAAGTACTTGTTGGCCTCATTAATGATGGTCTTGACTACAACTTTGAATACACAGAAAATGTTTCTGTGATTGTTCTAGAATGTTGTTATAAAGAATTGAAAACATCAATCTGGATGGGAGATAAACACGGCGGTCTTTCTAATCCGTCGTAGGCCGTGTTTAAAAGGGAACAGCATTTGGTGGATTTGGTGGTTTCAAGAGCCGCTTGCAAATGTCATAATTGATCAGCAAATATATAAAAAAAGAAATTAGGGTATTTTAGTATATTACTCATGAGCCAACACTGGGATAGATTAACAAGGTGTTCAATCTAATGCATGAAGTCCGAGAAATTCACGATCAACTTACTCAGACTTAAAAAAAAAAAAAAGGGTACTTATCCCAAAGCAACAGCAAAAATACATATCTTGAGACAGTCGCAAATGCGATAATGAGATATATAACCTAGACGACGGCATGACATGCAACACAATGACAAGTCACAGGTAGCGGCAACGATATATATATATATATATATCTGTGTGTGCATATATGTGTAATAAATAAATAATGAAATTTATAATTTTCTTGTCTTTACTTGTACTCGAGCCCTTAATCGGAGGTTCCCAGGATTTTAATCTGGGGTAATTAATAATAGAGGCTTGCCTCTATTAGGAATGGAAGAGTCCACAACAAAATAAAAATAAAATAAATTATATTTGTGATTCGATATATCTCCTGGTGTCTCTTCACCGACACGATGCCAGGGCGCATATTTTCAATCCCACACTACTGCGTAGTTGTGTGCCCAACTTGGCGGCCTCAATGAAGAAAATGAAGTCGTGAGCAACTTTGGCGTGAGCACTGTAGCAGCTACTATAGCAAAACAATATACTAAAAGACTGTAACAAGTTACTGTTCACAGCTTGCCGAAATTCAGAATTCGAGAGAATCCACACGAGCGTGTGTAAATTCCGCATTGCCGTTTGGATGGCCGATTTTAGCCATATAAATACCGCGATTTGATTTATTTTGAGATATCTTTTATCCATCTTTCACCCAACTTCGGTGGAGAGCGCGGCTAGGGTTTGGAGATGTTTTTGCAAGGCTTTTGGAGTGGTTCTACGGCATTGACATTGAGTTCTTTTAGAGGAGAACTATTGGGGGAGCTTTCGTCGCCATCGATTCGGCGAGGTGTGCCCTAGGTTTGACAAGGAAACCTTTGGAGACAACGAGGCGGCTTTATAAGACCATCGACACGGACCCCAAGGGGGTGTTCTTTATGGTTTTCATGCATACACTACAAAAAATTATGTTTTTAGTGATAACCAAAGTCGTTATTAAAAATAGTAATTTTTGTCACTATTGTTAATAGTGACTAATTTTTGTGGTCGTCACCACTTGTCACAAATACCTCCATCACAAATACAATAGTGTCCATTTTCGAAATTTAGCCACAATTATACAAAAAATTTGTGACCAAATTATTGCTACTAAAAACTTTAATATTTGTGATAAAATTATGTCACCACAAACAGTGAAAATTTTGTGGCTAAATTGTTGTCACTAAAACATTGATATTTGTGATAAAATTATATTGTCACAAAAACCTTACTATTTGTGATAATATTGTTGACACAAAAAATATGAAATAGTGATGAACAAAGTCATAACAATAGTTTATTTTATTGTGACACTATTATTTTTATTGGTAACCAATGTTTAGTCACTAATGTTGTTTAAAGATGATATCATGTGTTGTCACTAAATAAAAATTATATAAATAAAATTATTTGTGATAAATATAAAGTTATATCTTATATAATTATGTCAAAAAAAAAAAAAACATTAGTAGTAAAATATTGCCACACAAACAAATAAAAGTATTTATATTATATAACAATAGATAAATATCAATAAAATGTACAAAATTCTTATTCCAAATATATAAAATTGAAAATTTAAATATCCAAAAATACAATTATAATATTTTTCTAAACTATTTTCTAATGCAAATTTGGATATGAAGTATACTACTGTACATTTGACTATTCGTTTTTGCTTTTCAACCTCAGCTTCTGCTAGAATTTAACTTATTTTCTCCTCTTCTTGATGCTTATTCTGCATATTTAGAAAAAAATATAAGAGTATAATGAAATAATTTTAAAATTTTCAAAAAATTCTAATTTAATTACAACTTTCATATCATTATTTCTTTTCAATTGAGAAGAGACAAATTCCGTGTTGCATTTGGCTTGTTGTTGTTTTAAATAGATAAACAATCATTAAGAAAAAAAACTACACAATCAAAATCTAAACAACATATATCTATTATGAACCTAAAATTCAAAGTGTCAAAAATAAAAACAATAACAGATTAACAACCATCATTCAAAAATTCCAATAATCCCAACTTTGATGATGAAGAAGATAAAGCAAAAGAACAATGTATAATCTCTTATTCAATGCATAAACTAAGTAAAGGAATTCAAAAAAAAGGAAAAGAAGCAAATCTTGTGACCATCAATGATATGTATATGTATATGTAAAATCAAACCGTTGCCACTAATCTCATTAGGCACATAAGTATTCAAGGTTTCATCATCTTCGTTCCTTTTATAGGTTAAGCTCGTTGAAAATATATAAATTTTTAAATTTTAATTTTTTTTAAAAAAATTACATTATCCAAATTTTGTTTTATGAGATTTGGTAAATATCTATTTAATTTTGATTTTAATTTTTAAAATTTTCTCTTATACTATAAATCCTAGGTATGATCTATATTAAAGGTTGTTTTCTAAGCCTTATAATATACATTTTGAATATTGGATAAATTATAATTTTAAAATCATTTAAATTTTATCTATAATTACTTAACATACCTAATAAATTTGTAAAAAAACTATACATAATCTTAAGATTGGGTAGAAAAATAATTTTTTTAATATTTTATTAAGAACATAATTTTTACATCCACATATACTAATTTATAAAAGACTATATATGTTAATTAATATTTTTATGAAGACATTCAGTAGACACTACATGTTTAAATTGTTTTGTATCAAAAATTGTCGGCACAAAAGATAAGATGAATAATTGTGATAGGTACTAAATTGTCACAATTGAAATTATAATTGTGACAAAATAATTAGACATCACAATTAATCCAAACTATAGTGACAATTAACATAGTTAAAAATTTAATTTTTGTGTCAATATTTAGTAGACACTAAATGGTTTAATTTTTTGTAACAAAAAATAGATGTTGAGTGACAGAAAATACTTTTTCCACAACAAATGAAAAATTATAGTGATAATAATATGTCTTGTCACAATTACACATTATTTTCATCAAAATATTTTTGACACTAAATCTTATATGCTTTTAGTGACCAACATTGGACACAAAAGAAATTTTGCCACTATTAATATATTAGTAGTGATGATTTAATTATGACATATAGTACATTGTCACAATTATCTTTGTAATAGTGACAAAAATATAAGTTGTCACAATTAATTTAAACAATAGTGTCAGTTATATTTTTTGACACAAAAAACCTAATATTCGTGGCAAAATAATAGATTGTCACAAAAAAGTTGTGACTAAAAGTCATAACTCTTGTAGTGATATTACTTTGATTTCATTGTTGAACTTGTATTGCTCCATGGAGAGCTAAACCCCTAGTGGGTGCTTGAACTTGTAAACCCTAGGATGATTTTGTTTCATTGACTTTTATTATGCTTCTTTAATTAATGATTTTAATTGAGTTTCAATCTTGAATGTTAATTGTATGATTTTCCCTTAGATGTGACACTAGGGTTGAGAATCTATATAGGTAATGCTTTGAAGGTGTGACAACTTCATTAGGGTTAGACTAAGCAAGATTGAAGAGGGTTGAGACGGTGAGTCGAGAGGTAGCTAAACGTCCCCTTTCCCTTCCGGCGTGATTTATCCTATCTCCACGTTCCAAGAATTCTTTGCGTTCTCAATAGAGTGAAGTGCTAAAAGATGAACTCCACAGGGGCTTAGTTGCGCAAGCGACAGAGTGAAGTGTTGTAGTGAATCTTAGTGTTGAGTCTTAATTGAGATTAGGGTTCTTTCACCTGGACCAAAGGGTTAGAACTATATTAGGGAATAGGGTTTATCACTTGGAGTCCCTAGAACCCCATGCAGTCCCACACAGTGTGAAGCGTCGAGAGTATCACTTTCCGTCGGGGCATAGTGTAGAGGTGATAAGTGCTTGTGTTATAATAATGTGAAGTGTTATTATCTTACACTGAGCATTACTTTTATCAGGTTTTATCACTAAATTGTGTGCATTTGTGTGCTTTTGTGCATTGTAGGTTGTGGAGCTATTTTGGAGAAAAAAAACAGAGTTAGATCGTGTTTACCGTTGTTGGGGAGTTTTCGGACCGAACAAGGAACAAGGCATGAGCTTAGACTTGTGAGTGTATGATAATCTCATTTGGAGAGGCACAAAGGCAGTCACATTCACAATAAGTCTAGCTCGTGCTAGCATAGGAGAACTTCTTCAATAAGGAGATTTGAAGCAATCAGCACGGTCTACTGTTGATTGTGTGCCCAATTCAACGGCCTTGATGAAGAACAACGAATTTGGGAGCATTTTAGCAAGAGTACTGTAGCAGCACTGTAGAAAAATGCTGTAGCAAGTTACTGTTCACTATAAATCAGCATTCCAGAAACTTCACACGGTATGTGGAAATTCTACACGGCCGTGTGAAATCCTGATTTCAGCCGATTTTAAGCTGTGACTCAGCATTATAAAAGCCCGTTTTGGACACTTTTTCTACATCTTTTTGCCAATCTTTTCTCCCAACTTCAGCAGGGTTACGGCTAGGGTTTCAGAGAGGACTTTGTGGAGGTTCAGAGCGCGTTATCGACATCGTCATCGACGTCCGGCGGCCGCACAAGACCACGGCCACACCATACGCAAGGGGGTTTCATTTATGCTTTCAATTTGTATTCCTTTTCATATTTTGATGGATTTGTATAGCTAAACCCCCTGTGGGTATTCGGACAGATAAACCCTAGGATTATTATGTTTCTTTGACATTGTTATTATGTTTTTCCAAGATTGATGAAAAAAATTGAGTTTCAATCTTAATTGCATCTTGTAATTGTTTTCCCTTAGCCGTGACACTAGGGTTGAGAACAATCTAGGTTATCCTTTGGAGGTGTGACAACTCCTATAGGGTTAGACTACTTAGGATTGAAAAGGGTCGAGAGGGTGAGTCGTGAGGTAGCGAAACGTCCCCTTTCCCCTCCGGTGTAATTCTCCCTACCTCCGCGTTCCATGATTTTTTAGCGGTCGAGATAGAGTGAAGTGCTAGGAGATAAACTCCCCTGGGCTTAGTTGTGCAAGTAACAGAGTGAAGGGTTGAAGTGAATCTTAGTGCTGGGGCTTAATTTAGACTAGGGTTTTTTCCTCTGAAGGGTTAGAGCTATACATAGGAACAGGGTTTATCACTAGGAATCCCTAGAACGTAAAGCAATTCCACACAATGTGAGGCTTAGGAAGACAAACTCCCCTAGGGCTTAGTTGACAGGTCAACAAGAGTCAAGGGTCGTAGTGAAACCTAATGCCGGGGCATAGTATCGGGGTTAGTCATGGTTGACCTTAAGTTTGGGACCGTGTGTTTAAGGATTTCCTCGACTTAATTAACATCAATAGGAGAGTATAATAGCATTGTCTTTCAGTAGAAGCATAAGTCTTAAGGGTAGCTTGTCCGGGTACCCAATTTTACTCATCGATTGTCCATCTCTATTTACTCCTACTTGCACTCTCTTACCTTCCATACTTCTAAATAGTAAAATCTCATGTTTTAAATCCCTATTCCCTGTGGATACGACTACCCACTCACCAGGGTAAAATTTATTACTTCGACAAGTCCATGCATTTGCGGGATACAACCAAGGGGTCGTGTCAAGAAGGCTAGTCACGGTTGACCTTAGGTTTGGAACTGTGTGTCTTTAGATTTCCACGACTCATTAAAGCATCAGTTAGGAGGTATAATATTAGTCTTGCACTTGAATCAATAGTCCTAGGGTGAGCGTTGTCCGGGTGCCCTATTTTCCCATCGATTACGTTTCTTACTTTTATTGCTCTTCCTGTATTCTTTTACTTTCTTTTGCATTCATACACTGATTTCTCTTACCATCGATTTTCTTCATATATAAATAGTGATAACTCTTGTTTCGTATTTTATTATACTTTGTTTGAGTTTTGAAAATTTGAAACGTTTATGATCATGATATTTTTAATGGGTACTTACTGGGCTGTCAAGCTCATAATGTGTTGTTAATTTTTTTCAGATCATGAGTATAATAGCTTACTAAGGGTGAGCAAGTACCAAGCCTATCCATGGTGTTAGTTAAGCTATAATTTTGTATATATTCTAAACTATAAGTTTGTACTTAGTAAATTTATGTAAATTTTTTATTATTATATTTGAAATTTATAGTTCTGTTAGATGGTATGTTCTGTGTTGTAACAGGTTTTGAGGCCTTGTATATCTATTGTGCTATACACTATGGGTGTGCGGCCGTTTGTCAACCCATTGGGTCCGATGAGCCAGGTTCGGGGCGTGACATGTATTGTGTATGAAATGTTGTATTTTGTATAAATATTGTACCAATATTACTCATACACTGTTCACGGTCCCCTGTGAGAGGATGTTGTTTTCTTCACAGTCCCTTCTGCATGGATGTGCCCAAGGTGGAGTGGCTTTCTCTACACCATCAAATACAAGTAGAAGAGCTCCTGTTTGCTCAAAACATCTGTGCTGTCTCCACGGCCGTTCACTGACCTGCTCAAAACGGCATGTAAATATCTCTAAGCCGAGCGAGAAAGGCACGTTGCCTTGGAAACTCCCAGCTCATACTAACCCTGTCCGTACAACGCCCGATATGCTCTCTGAGGAGTTAAGCTACCTGGGTAATCTGTCGGTAACTGCTCGTACTCCTCAGTGTCAGTATAGTTATCATCATATAGCCCCAGTCGTACTGAGAACTGTGTCACACTCATACTGTAGTGCTGATTGAGCTCACGGAACTGAATAGTACTGATATCCACGAAGCCAATATACTCTCTGTCAAACTCAAGCGAGGTGAGAACCTCGAGTGTAAGTGAACGGATGGCTGGCTCTTTGATCGACAGTAAACTGCGCCAACCACCCACTGAAAGTAGCTCATCTACCTCATCGGCCATCTCGTCACCCAACTGGATCTCCGTCAATGCACTTAAGTCTTGGAACTGTAACTGACCGAACCTGAGCTTCGATAAACGCTCAAACCTTACTTGATGTTCGGGTATCACGAACTTAAGCTGCTCTGGTGACTGCTCTCGTAGACGTTTACCTGCTGCTTTTGATTGGGGGGCCATTCCTACAAAAATTGGAAAAGAGATTGATCAAATCACACAAGTAAACCAATCTGCAGGAATCCACACGGCCGTGTAGATCTTCGGGTCGCGATAAAGACACGACTGTGGCCTTCAATAATCTCTAAATACACCATAAATCCTTATAAAACTTTTCTAAACACATTCACTAGCAATTTAATCAAGTAAACCATGCGAAATCCAATCAAATAAACCAAAATAAGGCAATTAGCAAAGTAAAAAAGGAAAAGAGAAACTCATCGACGAACAAAGAATCAAAACCGTTGAGAAACGCCGGAAAATAACCCTAAAACCTCAACAATCGATGGAGAGAAGGTCGGGAGAGTGAAAGGGAGTGTTCTTTTGGTATAGAAACGTTTACAATTGAAAAGGCAAGAGTGAGATTTAAAGAAAGGTTGCGGCCTTTTGAGTTCTGCACATCCACACACCTGTGTGGAAATTCCACACGCCCGTGTGCCTCTACTGAGAGGGTCCACAGGGGCAGTCACATGCCCCTGTGTCTCTCTATTTGCCTCTAAACACCGCCACACGGGCGTGTGGAATTTCCACACGCTCGTGTGCCTTCACAGGGGTAGTCACGTGCTCCTGTGTGCTCTCGAAATAGCACTTAGACCTCTGAACAAATCTACACGGCCGTGTGCCCAACCTGGCCAAGACACAAGACCAGCCACAGGGGCACCCACAGGCCCCTGTGGCCTCTCTAGAATGCCAAAAATTTCCCTAAGTGTTCCAGATGGCCGTATATCATTCACAAGCTCACTCACAGTGGCAATCACACGCCCATGTGTCTTCTCGGGATGGAGATTTGGCACTCTGCAGAGATCCACACGGCCGTGTGCCCTTCACAAGATCGTTCACAGGGGCATTCACACTCCCCTGTGTCTTCTCGGGATAAGCTCTGAAGGGTGACACACACCCGTGTGGAAATTCTACACGGCCGTGTGTCTTCTCTGGATGGCTTAGAAAAAATTACAAACTCTACAGAAAAATTCAGAACACTTATACTTTGTTTAGAGACTGCAAACATGATAAATTTACACCTAGAAATCCATGAAAACATGCTCAAATGACCTAAAACTTTGTCAATCACAATTAGGCACGAGAAAAACATAAAAGATCCAAATGAAAATCACAGCACACATATAAACATGTCAAAACACCGACACTAAGACTCTTATTCATGCTAAAACTAAACTATGTCCTAGAAAAATAGTAAAAGTGATAAGTGCTGGTGTTATAGTAATACGAAGTATTATTATCTTACATTGAGCATTACTTTTCTCAGATTTTATCATTAATTTGTGTGCAATTGTATGCTTTTGTGCATTCTAGGGTTGTGGAGCCAATTTGGAGAAGAAAGAAGCAAGAATAGGTTATGTTCGTCATTGTTGGGGAGTTCTCGGACCAAGCAAGGAACAAGGCACGGGTCTAGACTTGTGGGTGTATGTCAACCTCCATTGGAGGGGCACAAGGGCAGTCACATTCACAAAAGTCTGACTTGTGTAGCATTGGAGAACTTTGCCAATGAAGAGAAATGAAGTAATCGACATAATCTAACGTTGATTGTGTGCCCAATTCAACGGCCTCGATCCTTCCTGGAAGATAGGAGGGTAGTTCAATGACATCTCAAGGGGAAAGAAAAGAAAAGGGGTTTTCATGTCTTCATTCATTTGTCTTGTCTCTAGTGGATTGTGTTATTGTTCTCCTTTGATAGAGAACTAATTTGTAGGGTTTGGGCATATATGAAAAGAGTTTACAATTTTATTGACTTTGGTTGTGCATCTTGGATACTCTTATATTGATTTGTTAATTGCAATCTTTCATTGTTGAATTCAATTGCGTGTCTTTATTGTCTTGGATTCTATTGTAGCCATAGCCATGAATCCATGTTTGATGTGCTCGTGTAATGAGTCGAGAGACCCACCTAACATAGATAAGCCGCAATTGAAGGGAATTATGAGTTCGCTTTGAGATAAGGTAACTTGAAGTTGAGATTTCTCCTTTCGTAATCATTCCGAGTGAATTAGCAAGGAATTGCATTCATATTGCAATCATAGGGAGTAGTTTCAGGAAGAGATTCAAACTTTACTTTGGATGGGATTAAGGGCAATTACTTCGAAAGGAGAATTGTCTGTACTTGAATGCTTGCTTATTCTAGACAAGGATTCATATGTTGTAGTTATAGGGTTGTCTGTATCAGCACCATATGCGACCAGGTGCTATTCACCTTATGAAAATGGGTAAGATATTTTAGAAAATCTCTTGATTCAATTAGATTGCAAGAATTTATATAAGTATTGTTCAGGACCTAACAAACCCTGGGGAAGTCAATGTCTAGACACCCCCTCTTCATACTTGTTTAGCCGTACTTTTTATTTACTCTTTCGATTCTTGTTTTTAGTTTGCTTTCACACTTCACCATTTTGATTAGGTTAATTGTCGGATTTAGATTAAGTACTAATATTCTCTAGTTCCCTAAAGAGTGATACCCTTGCTTTTTAACACATTTTATATTACTCAAACAACATATACACTTGCTTTCTGTAAGACGGTTTTACCTATCACCATTTACCTTTGTCCACTCACTGCAGATGACTTTTACCACTAGGTTAAGCCGTGGTTGAGCTAGGTACATTTTATTTAATCCTGTGGTAGTGATTATTATTAGAAAAAAAAGAAACCTATATATTCAAAAAGATAAAAATAAGATACCTTCCCCATGGCAGCTATTTGTTGAGTATTTATGTCTAAAATAATTGGGAACAATTTAATTTTTCCTATTTTTTGCATTTCCCTATTATTTTAATGGTTTGATTTTGTCTTAAAAATACATTTCTATTTTATGTAGAAGTCACAGTTTATCATGCTTTTAACTTGCCGCCTCTCGTGAGAATCTGTCACTATGTTACATGCACCTTGGAATGCATTCCAAGGTTCGTATTTTATTCCCTTCATAATGAATTTTTTAACTCCATATCTTGAGAACAATTAAAATAAATATATAGTATAGAAAATCAATAAATGAGCAATAATAAACCCAATAGCATAATAAAAAAACAATAAAATAATATCAAATTTAAATTAAAAAATTTAACTAATTAAATTATCTAAATTTTAGTCAAGCAAGAGATATAGCATCATGTATATACTTACTAGTTATTATTGACACTTAGAAGTGTATTTTAAATAGTCCGATAAACAAAAATAAGGATTTCTTCAATTAAAATAAACTGTATAAAGTTCTCCTAATTAATTATCATTTAACCATTATTTTATTTTGAAATTAGTTAAGAAGTATGTTGCTTTATTACTTAGGGCCTGTTTGGCTGCAAAATAAAAAAATATGGCATAATTTTATTATGTAGGAAGTGCAAGTGATTACTACAGAAATTGTGACATATTTTATTCTTACATAATAAATGTTTGGTTAACAAAATAAAAAAATTAAGGAAATCTGTCGGTCGGCCATCGGACCGTCGGTGGACTGGTGAACTGATGGCCGGAGACCAACCGGACCAGTGGTGGACTGCCGGAGGTCATCCCGTAGCCGACTGGACTGTCGGTGGACTGGTGGCCGGTCATCGGAGGCCGCGTGGACCACCACTGGATCGTCGGCATGTCACCGGAGGCTGGCCGACCGGTGGTCCGACCCCCGGCGGACCGGTGGTCGGTCGCCGAAGGTCGGCCGGATTGCCGATCAGACTAGTGGCCTGTCGCCGGAGGCTGGCCGGACCATCGTTTGGACCGATGGCCGGTCGTTGGAGGCCGGCCGGATCACCGGGGACCAATGATTGGTGACTGGATCAAAAAAGAAAGAGAGATTTTTTACAATAAAAAAATATTCCACTCTTAGTAGAATATTTTTTTATGCCATAATACCTATATTATGCCATAATTTTATATTGTGAAATAAGTACCCCAAACGGCCAATATGGCATAATTCTCAGAAAATGTTAAATTATGGCATAATGTACGGATTATGCCATAATTCTGGGCTATCCAAACAGGCCCTTAATTGTCATTGATGAATGAGCTTTTGGTTCAGCTCGTTGATAACTTCACTAAAAAGATCAAAAAGCCAATGACTACCAACAGATTATGAATGACATTATTACAATAATATTATTCCAAAGCAAATCACATGGTCAATCAAATCAAATCCCCATTAATGTAATGAAAGATGGTACTTAATCAAGAATGCCACTTTCTTGGAAGAAGATGTTAAACGACATGCATATAAGATGCTAATAAAAAAAATCTCCTCCTTGATGTGTTTATCATATTGACAGGACATGTAAGATACTATCTAAGCAAGAACTTTTCCTTGAAGTGTTTATAAAATTAACTCAAACATGCATGGGAATCAAGAAGATCTCTTCCTTGAAGTGTTTAAAAGTTTAACAAAGGACATTTAAGATGCTAATCAAGAAGATCTCTTCCTTGGAGTGTTTAAAAGATTAACAAAGGACATGTAAGATGCTAATCAAGAAGATCTCTTCCTTGAAGTGTTCAAAAAAATAACAAGAGCATGTAAGAAGATAATTAATCAAGAAGATTTCTTCCTTGAAGTGTTTAAAAGATTAACAAAGGACATGTAAGATGCTAATCAAGAAGATCTCTTCCTTGAAGTGTTCAAAAAAATAACAAGAACATGTAAGATGCTAACAAGAAGATCTCTTCCGTGAGGTGTTGATAAAGCCATGAATTCCTTGTTTATTTGCTACCCTTACAAATACAGGGCACCCCCAATCAATGCACACTCAGAATAACTTATCATCCTTGAACCAACATGACAACATCCACAAGAGATTCTCATGAGATGAACATAGAGCCTGATCAACACAATCGATGTGAGAAAAGCAATGGAGAGAGCATGCGGGCATCCTACAGTACTGGGAAAAGAGAGAGATAATGACGAAGAACGAGAAAGAACTACTGATTGAAGAGGCAAAGCAGGAGTTAAACCTTTTTGAAAAGCAAAGGATTAAAACGTCAATATTTCAGTTCCCCCCATGGGCCAAGTCAATAGCACCTAGATATTTTGAAATAGGCCCCTTCCACCGTGGTGAACAAAACCTGATGCCTACAAGGAAGAAAAAAGAGGCAGTCCTAAATTTTCTCTCAGTGATTAAAAAGCCCCTTGAACACGTTATACAGGAGATGAGAGAAGTCGTGGGGGAATTACAAGCACATTATGAGTTTTTAGAAGATAAGTGGAGAAATGATACGAAATTTGTGGAACTTATGATTTTCGATGGTTGCTTCATTTTAGACTTTCTACTAGGAGAATATGGTTCAAGATATGTTGGTTATGATCCTCACTATGGTACCTATAAAGCTAGCCAAAGACCTATTCCTCAATTCGGGGACATGGTTTTGCTGGATAACCAATTGCCCCTTTTGGCTGTTAAGGTGTTATTTCAAATACTGGCTCGTTGCACGAATAGCCCACCACCGGTAAGTAAGTTAATTATATTCTTATACACATGTATATACATGCATACATAAATTCAAACGATGGCACTTATACTGGAACTGATCATGGTAGATAAGGGTGTGTTTTAAAATAGTAATAATAACAACAATAATAATAAAGTAGATTTTATTTTTATTTTTATTTTTATTTTTTGACAAAGATAACAAACATCGAAGTAGAAATTATTTGTTATATTTATTATGCAGAGTGTTTAAACTAATTTTTTTTTTAATTAAATGTATTTACACAAGTTGTTTATTATAATTAAAAAACCAAACAATAAAAACCTTATAAAAACCCTTTTTTGTTATATCTTTCATATTATTTTTAAACCCTATTTTTAAAATAAATTATTTTAGAAGCACTTTTATAAAAACAACGTCAAACATATCATGTAGAAAGTGAGTTTTTTTAACAAATTTTCAAATAATATTATTAAATATATTTATATTGTTCGTAGATATAGATTTTTTTTAGTTTCCCAACTTTTATGTTATTAAGAAAATGACATATATACCAGCTCCGCTAATGTAACAATGGTAATATATGGGTTTTTTTAAAACATAAAGCTTTTCTAATATAATAGTGTTATAAATTTTAATTAAACTATCTCATATTATATTAAAAATATTTTGCAATAAATTAACAATATGTCCCAAGAGTTAAAATCCCCCACACTATCTCTTATATTATTGATGCATTATACATTTGAGTCACCGTAACTTGTGTATATCCGTACATGTTTGTTATTTTAACAATTTCTTAGATAGAGGCGCTTGTCATCTACTTGTCAAAAAAAAAAAAAAAAAACTAACAATATTACTTTAGTTAAAAATATATTGACTTTTTTGCATATATACATGATAAATTGGATAATTGATGAGCATATTTTTATGGTTAATCAACTAGACATAAGTACACAAACAATAAACTACAATGTATTTGATGAAATGTTTTTATTTATTTTATTAATTGGGTTTAATCGAAAGCTAGACAACCCAATTTTTTTTTTTTATAAAATTAGATAAACAACTCAAAATTTTATCTCCCCTTCATTTAAACATTCAAATTTTAAAATTATAGTTAGACCAACGTACATATTTTTTATGGAGCTCACTTAACAAAAATTTTATAGCTGATCCTTCATTTGTTTCCAAGCATTTTGTTTATATATTTATATATTTATAACAGATTTTTTTTCTTTTGTATATAAATTTAAGAAATAATATTTAAGTTGCATTTGGAATACCGGACACACAATGATATTTTTCTTTTGTGTTGGACGGATAAGTGCCAAATTAACATACTCTATCCTATTTTCATCGAATATAATATCATGATTTTTTTATTCCACACCATGGACAAATTTCTCCCACCATGTGAGAATCTCCGTATGCTTTTTTATAATTTTACAATCATTTTGAACACTTTCTATGAAAGTAAGGTTTTAAATATTGAATTTAATATATATATTATAGGATTGAATGTTTGATTAATATATCATAACATTCAAAAACAATAAATTGTTTGTCTTGGGTAGTTTTATCATATAATGTCATGTCTATATTGGCAAAATGCTATCTCAAATTTATCTCACCTGACCGATAACAGTTATTCTATATTTGACTAAAACAGACCGGCGGAGACATCAACGATATAGTGTTCAAGTTTTTGGGAATGGATTATATGATTAACAAAACCCAAACCCTAGGTGTACACATTCTTGATTTATACAGAAAAGGCATCATCGGACCACTTACAGCCCATAATTATAATAATGTGCTTCCCATTCAAAATGTAAGCGATGTAGCAGCATCATCTTCACCAAAAAGATTTTGTGATTTATTCGGACCATATGCTCCAGTTTCACAGCAACCATCCTCACCAAAAATACTTCCTGCAGTGAAGTTGTTCGAGTCCGGAGTGACATTTAAGAAATCACCGACCAACAAGATAACAGACATAAGATTTGACAAAGACAAAGGCATCCTCATGCTCCCACAATTGTTCATCGACGAAGCCACAGAGTCAACCTTCCTCAGCCTCATGATCTTCGAGAAGTTCTACATGCTCCCGCAAGGGTTTCTGCAACTTAGACTCCTAGAGGTAACCAAGAATCTCCAAAGGCTATTCCCCGAGCAAGTCCAAATGAAACTCCCTGAGCAACTCCAAAGGGAAATCGACGAGCAAATCAAAAGGGAATTACTTCCCAAGCTAATGACATCGTTAGAATTTGAGGAAGTAATCCCTGGGAAAATCCCCGAGGAAAGACTCAAGCTGCTTCTTCCGCAACTCCAAAGTCAAATAGTGCAACTGGAGATCTTTGACGATCACGTCATGTCATATATCTTCTTCATAAAAGAGTTAATTGAATCGGACAGTGATGTGCATTTGCTCAAGTCCAAGGGAATCATATTTTTGGATGTTGAAAATGAGCTGGCTGCTGTCCAACTTCTGAACAGGCTTACTAAAGATATCTTGCACTTTCCCACAGATAACATTATAGAACTTCGGAGAGAGATGAATAAATACAGCCAAAAGAAAGTGAATAGATTGGTGAAAACGAGAGTGAATAGATGGTGGGGTATCCTCATGAATTTGTACTTTGACAACCCTTGGTCTACTACTGCCGTCATTGGTGGTGTGATGATCTTGGTGCTCACCTGTCTTCAGACTTATTACTCATTTCTCAGCTACCAGCATCCCAAGGGCGGTTGAAAGGTGATTGAAGAAAGCTGCAAAGAGAAGGAAGCAGAGAAGATTTTAGTGAAATATATGTTCAGATATTTTGATATTAAGTTGTGTGTTGTTCTGTTAAATGTCTGAGTGTGCATGTGTTTGTTTATCTAAGTACGTGTTTGTTTAAGTGCGTGCCAGTGTTTGTGGTGTAATTTTAAAAGTTGAGTATGTTATTTATGTAATTTCAAAAGCAGTTGAAAGGATTGAAAAATAAGTTCGAGGCAAGTCAAGTAAGAAGCGGTTAGTTTATTGGTGTTTTGACATCTGCCCAATGACTCATCTAAACACACAAACAAAGATTGTAAAGCTAATGTAAGAGCAATAGAGAGAATGAATGAAGGCTGAGTTTTCTCTTCCTCATTTGCCCTCTGTTTTTCAAGTGTGTTTAGCTTATGTCTTCCATCTTTGAATTTTCAATATCTCAACAAGGGCAAAAGCTGAGCAGTCTCTGCATTAATTGCTATTTTTTATTATATCAAATGGGTTTATTAGATTGACTTCATAGATTTGATTATGTGGTTATGATTGTGAAGACAATTTGCTGAAATAACCACACATTTCGTGTAAACTGTATCAGCTAGGTGCCTATATATATGCTTGTGAAGATTGTGTGCATATGATGATTTAATTTCAACTCATGTGTGTGTGCAATTTATGTGTTCAATCCATGGTAATATAATAGTTCAAATCTTCGTGCTTCACTGCCTTGGATTTAATTATTAGTGAATTTTCATTCAATATTTTTGTTGTTATGCATCAAGTGTTTGAAGTAACAGTACTATAATAGTTCAAATGTGTGTACATCAATGGTTTACATTATTATAAACTAAAGTGTCCATTCTATACTCAACCATTTTTATAGTGGATGTTTTGAATAATTTTCCCATCATTTCTTGACTAATAAACTATAATGTCACTAAAATTATGCATTTTCACCAACATTACTAGGAGGAGGAAAGATATAGTTGCTTTCATAAAGTATGCAGTGCTTCAACATTTTTATATAAGCTTGATTAATGTATAACATGGTTTTTCCAAACTGAAAATCATAAAAGCAAAACATCTCTAAATAAATTATAAGCCTTTCTGGGTACTTCTTATTTATGAAATATAAGGGATAACAGCCAAGTGAAGCTCTCAAATGATGTAAATATATCCATGAGATACTTCCACAACAAGAAAAATCATAAATCTGTACGAAAAAAAAACCCCCCTTTTCTTTTGTTAAATGGTTGAGGGCCTTTCAAAAGGGTTGCTGGAACTCCGTTGTTCAGTCGAACTATTGACCTTAAAGATGCACACCACCTCAATTGATGGAAAAAAAAATTGTAACAAATTTGTCACAATATTTGACGTGGACCTAACATACTGTGCCAAATATATAATATCTTTAAAAATACTTTCCTAATTCCATGCCAAATATTGTACCAAATATACAAATTTAATAATTTTAGAAGATGATGCCATATGCAATACCAAATATATATTTTTTTTTTAAAATAATTTATTAATGCCGTGACAAATATTGTGCCAAAAACCCAAATATAATAATATATTAATACAATATCAAATACCATGCCAAAAAAACAAATTTAATAATATATTAATACTGTGCCAAATACCATACCAAAACTATAAATATAATAATATATTAATATCGTGTCAAATACAGTGCCAAAAATATAAATATAATAATATATTAATATCATGCCAAATATAGTGCAAAAATTAAAAAAAATATAATAATATATTAATACTATATCAAATACTATAAAAAATACAAATATAATAATTTATTAATACAGTGCAAAAACGGTGCTAAAAATATAAATATAATAATATATATTAATATTGTATTAAATACAGTGCAAAAAAAAATATAAATATAATAATTTATTAATATAATACCAAATGCATTGTAAAAAATATAATTATGGTAATTCAATAATATACTGTGCCAAAACAGTGTAAAAATTAAATATATGAATATATTAACACTGTATCAAATACAGTACTAAAACTTCAAATATATTAATATATTAATTTCGTCCCAAATACAATGTTAAAAATTAAAATATAATAATATATTACTATGCCAGTGCCAAGTATTTAATAAATTAATTTTTATTAGTTATGACAATTCAAGAAAATAAAAATAAAAAACAAAAAAACAAAATTTATTTCATCAAACTGCATCCCTATTGCTCACAAACCCTAATCCCCAACTTCATCTCTCTAAGCATGGATTGGGTTGGGTTGTATTCCTCGTTGTAGGCGTCGTCTCCAAGCATATCACCAGCCCTAATCCCCAACCCCCACCATTGAAGCTCGGATTGGGTTGCTTTCCTCACCGTCAGCATCGTCTCCTTCCTTTCGAATCTCGCGATTCGCTTCTCTCTTCTTTGGAGCCTTGAATCCCTCTCCATTTGGGGCTTGTTTGGGAGAGGGTAAATGGAGGTTTTGTAAAGTAAGGTTCTCAACCTAACCTTGTTTGGATCCAAGGTTTTGCAAGGGGTAGGGTTTGAGGGGGTTAAATGAAGGGTTGAGAAACCTCCATTTACCCCTTTTTCTCAACCCTCCAAATTGGAGGGTTGAGAAGGTTTTTTTTTCTTGACAAAAATACCCCTGACCTTTGAATGAAATTACATCCATTGTTAGGTTTTCAAATATTCAGCAATGTTGGCCGACAGCTCTACGCAAAGATCTTCATCTCAATCCATTGGGGTTTCGGTGGTTGCGGGTTGATCTTCAGCTCTGGGCAGCTATAATCCAGAGAAATCTCGCCAGCTGTCTGGTAAATCGAACATTATCTGAATCTCAGCATTGTTTTGTTTTTGTTTTTAGAATCTTGGATCTAGTTTGATAGGAAACCCAGTGCTTTGCTTATCATCGCTTCATCTCTGTATATACGATTTAACTCTTTATTTCATGTGTCACTATGCTTGCTTGAATGTTCAATGAGATTCTGCCATGATAAAATTTCATTGCCAGTAGTAAGGAATTTTCATCTGAGAAATGTTTGAAACACATGAAATCTGCTGTTTTTTGTGGTTGTTATGCCTATGATGTGGTTTTTGTTATTTCCATGTCTTGAATAAAATGTCATCTATGGAATTAAGTGGACAATGTGATTGTCATATTAATCTGAATGCCTATGTTTGGTTTGTGGATAAAGTAGGAAATTTTGTTGGGGAACTGACTCCTCCATGAGTGTGAGAAGATTTCATATGTGGAAGAGTTTTATCCCTTCATAACTAATCTATGACCAAAGTTCAAATTAAGGTAAAGAACTGATGAACTCTCGGAACTTGTTTTAGTCAAGGATAATCCCAGCATGAAACTATTTGCCCTGAATTTGCCTCATGGATTAAGTTGAAACTAGGTTTCGACTAAAAAAAGCTTTAAGTATAAAATTCCTTCTATCCTACTAGGATTAGGTAGGGATAAGGCAGGCTTAAGTTTATTGGTATGCCATTTTATCCATTAGTCTCACCTCATCTAACCAGGCCTGATCTAAGTAGGTCCAAACATGGTCGTGAAGTATCTTGGTTCATTGGCCCATTAAAAATTTATGCCATTTTCTTTCTCTCTTTAATTCTTTAATCAAGATGATACTTGTTTCACATATTTATGCCATCTCATTGTGACAATAGAAATCCTGGAAGAGATGTTAAGGAAAACTAATCAGAGACAAAATTCGTGTAACAGCCCATAAGAATGTTAAAATTAACAAAAACATGAGTAGTTACACAGCAACCCATAAGAATGTTAAAATTAACAAAAACATGGAGAATGCTTTGAGAAGTTGAGTGTCCAATCTTTTCAATAATGATATAGGCAAAGGTAATTATTGATTTAATATTTTTTTTGCATAGTTAAATTTTTTTTTTTACATGTTAAAATAATGATACTAGTTAATGTTTTCTGGTCATATGAGATTTTTTTTTTTTTGCATGTTATTATATGAGAATGTTTAATATTTTGCCCTTTTTTTTCTCAAATGTGGGAATTAATTTTTTTAGATGGCCGACAAAAAAAAGCTATTGGACAATCCTTTCATAAAATTGAAACGGTTGCACCATTTAGCAGCGGCTCAAGTTATTATTCTAGTGATTAGTTGGTTTGCGATGCGTAAGAAGGAACATAAACATGTTAACATTCAAATTGCCCGTGAATTACGCCTTCATGGAGAACAAGCAAGAGATGAGCTAATGTCACATTTGTTGTTAAGTGACCTATGTCATAACATAATAAGAATGAGTCCTAGTGCTTTCGTAGGATTATGTGAAATATAAGTTAGAGATGGAGGTCTTAGAGCAACTTTACAAGTGTTCATAGAGGAGCAAGTTGCAAGAACTCTATATTTATTAGGTCATAATGTCTCTCATCGTGAACTGTCTTTCTTCTTCCGTCGTTCGCGTGAGACAATCTCCCGTCATTTTCATAATGTATTGCAAGCTATAGTAGAGTTAGAGGAAAAATACTTAGTACAACCGGATGGCTCACAAATCCCTGTAGAAATATTCAGCAGTAGTAGATTTTATCCATATTTTAAGGTAATCGAATCTCCAATAAATTTTCATTTTATTACAATTATGTGTATAGTGTGAATAAAATTTTAAATTTATCCCAGGATTGTGTTGGTGCGATTGATGGAACACATATTTGGGTAAAAGTTTCCAATGTTGATGCTCCTAGGTATCGTGGAAGAAAGGAATAACCTACCCAAAATGTGTTGGATGTATGCACATTCGATTTAAAATTCACTTATGTGTTACCTGGGTGGGAAGGCACAGCATTTGATTCGTTAAGTAGAGCTTGCCCACTAAAAATCCCTCAAGGTAATCATTGATAAGATCCAATATTTTATTAAAGACCATATATACACACTAAGTTCATTTTTTAATTATTTAGGAAAATATTATCTTGTTGATGCTGGATTCATGTTAAGAAGTGGGCTTATTACACCATATAGAGGAGAGCGATATCAGTTGAAGGAATATTCAAGGAATCCACCACGAAATCCACGTGAATTATTTAATCTTCGCCATGCATCTCTACGAAATTCTATTGAGCGAGCATTTGGTGTCCTTAAGAAGTGCTTTCCTATAGTAGGGAGCTCAATAGAGCCACATTATGGGTTGGAAACACAGAAAGAAATTATTCTTGCATGTTGTATTTTGCACAATTATTTAATGGGTGTAGATCCTAATGATACCCTAATTGCTCAAGTTGATAACGAACTTAGTGATGAAGTTTAAGATGAACATGATGGCACTGGGGAAAACAATGAAGAGACAATTGCAGGAGAAATTGTTAGGGGTACTATAGCAGCTGAAATGTGGACTAATTACGTTGAGTGATGTATTGGTGCATTGTTAAATGGATTCATGTTGTTGATGTAATGGATGATGTATGTTTTGCATTGTTGTTAAATGGACAATGTTGTTAAATGGGTGTTGATGTTTTTGCATTGTTATTAAATGGATGATGTATGTTTTGCATTGTTATTAAATGGACGATGTTGTTAAATGGATGTTACTGATAAGTGCTTGTGTTATAGTAACGCAAAGCGTTATTATCTTACAATGAACATCTCTTTTATCAGATTTTATCACTAAATGGTGTGCATTTGTGTACTCTTATGCATTGTAGGTTTGTGGAGCTATTTTGAAGAAGAAGAACGAAGTTAGATCGTGTTTGCCATGGTTGGGGAGTTTTCGGACCAAGCAAAGAACAAGGCACTAGTTTAGACTTGTGAGTGTGTGCCAAACTCATTTGGAGGGGCACAAAGGCAATCACATTCACAACAAGTTTAACTCGTGTAGCTTAGGAGAACTTCACCAAGAAGGAGATTTGAAGCAATCGGCATGATCTACCATTGATTGTGTGCCCAATTCAATGACCTCGATGAAGAACAACAAATCCGGGAGCGTTTCGGCAAGGCACTGTAGCAAAACACTGTAGTAAGCTACTGTTCACTTTCAGCCGAAATTCAAAAAACCAGAGAGTTCACACGGGCGTGTGGAAATTCCACACGGGTGTGTGAAATCCTGATAAGTTCAATTTTAATGCCGTGACTCAACGTTATAAAAGCCCGTTTTGAAAACTTTTTACATATCTTTTGACCTATCTTTTTCTCCAACTTCTGGAGAGCGCGGCTAGTGTTTCGGAGAGGACTTCGTGGAGGTTTGGAGCGCGTCATCGGCATCGTTACTGACATCTGGCGGCCGCACAAGACCACAACTTCATACGCAAGGGGGTTTTCATCGATGCTTTCAATTTGTGCTTTCTTTTATATTTTGATGAATTTGTATAGCTCCATGAGGAGCTAAACTCCTCGTGGGTATTCGGACTTGTAAACCCTAGGATCATTATGTTTCTATGACATTGTTATGATGCTTTTCCATTATTGATGAATAAATTCGAGTTTCAATCTTAATTATCTCTTCGAATTGTTTTCCCTTAGCCGTGACACTAGGATTGAGAACAATCTAGGTTATCCTTTGGATGTATGACAACTCCTATAGGGTTAGACTACTTAAGATTGAAGAGGGTTGAGAGGGTGAGTCGTGAGGTAGCGGAACGTCCCCTTTCCCCTTCGGTGTGATTCTTCCTACCTTCATGTTCCATGATTTCTTAGCGGTTGAGATAGAGTGAAGTGCTAGGAGAGGAACTCCTTTGGGGCTTAGTTGCGCCAGCAACAAAGTGAAAGGTTGAAGTGAATCCTAGTGCTGGGGCTTAATTTAGACTAGGGTTCTTCCACCTGGACTAAATTGTTAGAACTACACATAGGAACTGGTTTTATCACTAGGAATCCCTAGAACTTAAAGAAATCCCATGTAGTGTGAGGCTTAGGAAGACGTACTCCTCTAGGGCTTAGTTGACAGCTCAATGAGAGTCAAGAGTCATAGTGAAAACCTAATGTCGGGGCATAGTGTTGGGGTTAGTCACGGTTGACCTTAGGTTTGGGATCGTGTGTTTAAGTATATATCCTTGACTCAATTAACATCAATAGGAAAGTATAATAGCATAGTCTTGCACTAGAAGCATAAGTCCTAGGGGTAGCTTGTCCGGGTACCCTATTTCATCCATTGCTAGTCCTTCTCTATTTACTCGTTCTTGCATTCTCTTACCTTCCATCTTTCTATTTAATTTCTTGTTTTTTTATATTTCTTTTCTATTCACTCATTAATTCTTTTCACACCCACCGTACATTACTTAGCTAATTAGTGAAACCTCGTGTCTTAAGTTCCTATTCCCTGTGGATTTGACTATTCACTCACCAGGGTAAATTTATTACTTCGACACGGAAGGGGTTTGCATTTTGTGGTGAGTGAATAAATTTATTAGTAAATTTATTCACTAATAAATTTATTAATAATTCACTAATAAATTAGCACCATACTTCGCACTTGCGGGATACACGGAAGGGGTTTGCGTTTATGGTGGTTTGCATTTTGTGTAATAAATTAGCTAATAAATTTATTCACTTACCAGGGCAAATTTATAAAGTGCTATAACATTTTCAAGAATAGAATGAGTGGGTTTGCATGGAATCCAACTACAGAAATGTGGCATGTTGAGCCTGAAGTATGGTAACATTTAATTGAGGTAAGTTCTTTTTTTTTCAATAATGAAGCAATGCTATGTACACTTTGATAACACTGTTTTCTTGCCTTTAGGCCAAACCAGAAGCTATTGAATGGATGAACAAAAGGGTCAGAAATTATGAAAAACTTGTTTAACTTTATGGACAAGACTGGGCAACTGGGGGACAAGCTGAAACTGCATTAGAAATGAGGCAACGAAGGCGAAATGAAAGGAATGCATCGGCGAACACAATAGATGAAATTGATTTGTTAGTTTCACAAAACATTGTCAACTTAGAGAATTTGGGTGAAAATCCAAATACAAGTGTGCATGATGACGAAGGGGAAGATGAAGCGTCACCAATGGCTACAAATCAACAATCTCAAACTCAAGCTCCAAGTTCTTCTAGGCCTAAAAGGAGTAAAGGAATGAATAATGATGATGACAACTGTGAGAAGTTATCTACAGCGATTGATGGCGTAGCTAATGCTATTCTTCAATCAACCAATATACTTGTTCAAGCATCTACCACTGATCCTACCAAGGATTACGACATGTGCGGTATGCTTAAAGATTTAGGGATCTCGCACCCTATTCTGGGCAAAGCTTACAGGTTTCTCATCAAAGATTCTAAGTTATTGGAAGGTTTAATTAGATGTCCAACCGAGGAACACAAATCTTTATTGTTGAGTTGGTTGGGTGAATGTTAAAAAACTCTAGTAGTGGTCATGAACAATATTATCTTGTTTGGATGTTTTTGATGTTATAAGACTCTAGTAGTGGTCATGAACAATTTGAATTTGTTTGGATGTTTTTTATGTTTCCTATGTTATAAGACTCTATAGTAGTGGTCATGAACAATTTGAACTTGTTTGGATGTTTTTGATGTTTTTGATGTTATAAGACTCTAATAGTGGGAATAAATAATGATGAACTTGTTTGGATGTTTTTTATGTTTTTGATGTTATAAGACTCTATAGTAGTGGTCATGAACAATTTAAACTTGTTTGGATGTTTTTGATGTTATAAGATTCTAGTAGTGGGAATGAATAATGATGAACTTCTTTTTGAAGTTTTTGATGTTTTTGATGTTATAAGACTCTAGTAGTAGTCATGAACAATTTGAACTTATTTGGATGTTTTTGATGTTTTGATGTTATAAGACTCTAATAGTGGCTAGACAATTTGAATTTATTTGGATGAACTTCTTTTTGAAGTTTTTGGCTAGACATTAATTAGTTTTTTATATTGAGATCAAAATGAATACTATGATGAGAATAAAACCTTCTAATTTATATTTTAAATATATAATGAAAAACAAAATACTCTTCTTATTTTATACCTTGTTGTGTTGTTTACTCTGTACTCTATTTTATTCCTTATTTAAATAATAAATATGATATATTCATTTTATTTAAAAATATAAATAAATAAATTACTCGTATACCACATCAAATTTATGAAAAACATGGTTTGATTAAATATAATCTACCATTTGTCTTTTATAATTGGAGGTATTATATGTCTTATGTGTCTTTTTTTTTCTTATAAGGGTATTTTAGTAATATTACTATAAAACCTTACCCTCTATAACCTTCGATCCAAACATTACAAGATTTGGTAACCTTCATTTACCTTCTTCCTCCCAAACAAGGGATAATTTAAGACCTCCATTTCCCTTACTTTACCCTACTCTACCTTATGAACCCCTCCTTCACCTCTCCCAAGCAAGCCCTTGGTGAGCGACCGAGAGAGAAGGCACCCGAGCTTCATTTGGTTCTGGTTTCCATAATCGACTAGGGTTGGGCATGAAGATAGCTTGATTTCTGGGCAGCACCGGAGGATTTGATCTTTTCTTGCTTCTCCTTCTTGGAGGCAGTTGCATGGTTGGTGAGGATTTCGTTGCATTTGCTTCGTTTTTCTTTTTTCTTTTTTTCCCCCTTTTTTCTTGTTTTTTCTTACGTGTTTTTGGGTGGTCGTTCAGGACTTGGTGCCGTGTTTGGGGTTTATTGTAAAGTTTAAGGTGAGGTCTTCTAGCATGCGAGGTCTTCTAGCATGCGGTCTCGTTCTTTGTAAAGTTTTCTTGAAGCAGTTTTGAATCGGGCTGAATAGTGAAGTTGATTTCTTTTGATTTCTTTTGTTGTTGTAAGGAGTTTCTTGGAGTTTAGTTGTATTTCTTGTACTTCAATTGAAAAAGCTTTGCGGATCTTTTCTGGCTTGTTTAATTGTGAAGTTAAAGGTGAGGTCTTCTCTTGGATTTGCAATCTCTCGAGGTGATGGAAAGTCTACGATTATATTGTTCTTCCATGTATAAAAGTCTAGGTTTTGGATGAACCATGCGGTTGTTTATGTGTTTGATACCTTATATGGTTCATTTGCCTTGTTCATTGGTGTCAAATGGTCCCTAACATTCTTCATTAAGGGCATGTTCTACTTGTTATCAATTTGAACATCCTCACCAATAACAGTCACTTGGTTTGCTGCTGATGTGTTTTGATCCAGAATTTGATTGCCACATTATTAGTATTTTGTTGTTAATTTCATAAATGCTCAGCACAATTAGTATTTTGTTTCTGTTTATTAGTTTTAAGGTTTGCATATAGTGTTTGCATCACTGGCATAGACAGAGAGTCCTTTATATTTAAGGTTTTCATTTATCTTCAAAGCCTTGTTCCGGTTTGTCTAATATCATAATTCAAGTCAATTGAAGTTATGTTTGGTTTGCATTTTGGTGGGATGAAAAGGAAGAAGATTTTCCATTTTGCTTTGACAGGGTATTCTATCAAGATTCTGCTCAGGCATATGTCTATGTGTTTCTTGCTCTACCTATAGTTCAAGATATTCTGTCAAGCCTTTGATTGTGGTGCTTTTGTATGCATTTTATAATTGATTTCATTATGATTAGTGTTATGTTAGGATGACTGCACTTTCAATTTCATTTGAGTATTGTTTGTCAAAACTGTATACTATCTCCAAATGCAGACACTGTCAAGGCGATAAATGGAACAATCATTACCTATGGACAGGTTAGTTGTGCATCAACAATAAATATTTCACAAGAAAAGTCTTTCAGGCTCCTCCTAGCTACTGCATAATGACTTAACAATATTGCATGGTTTACTGGCCTCTGGATTTTGGTTATTTGGTTAATGATGATAGGAATGCTATTAGTAGAACGAAGATATATATTGCAAAATGCAAAGTATACTTGAATGTTCAAAAACTAAAAAATCTTATAACATATTCATTATTGACAAGCATTTGTCTTATCTAATAGTTGATAGATGGCTGCCAGGCAGCAAAGATATGAGTTAGCCATACATTCCATGGAGTTTGGAAATTTATGATTAGAAAAATTTACTGACAAATTCAAAAATATATCTTCATTTAGCTGCTAAAGTTTATTATTGTCAATGGCCTAGTTTAAGTTCTCTTTCAAAGCAACACCTAGAGTCTGTTCCTGTTTTATATGCCAATTGTTTACACTAACCAAATTAAATGCATTTTGGCCAGACTGGAGCTGGGAAGACATACAGCATGGAGGTTAATTGACTGGCTCATTGTTATATACTTAACTTTGCAGGTTCATAGGATGTAAATTCTCTATTTTCTGTTGAATCAGGGTCTTGGCATATTAGACTGATGAAAATAAAAAAGGACTACTTCCGCGAGTTGTTGATGGACTTTTTTAGTGCATAAATTCTTCTTCAGAAGACGCCAAGTATGCTGTAAAGTTGTCAATGGTACTAGTCTTTGGCTGTAAAGTTAGGAATGTTTTTTCAATCTTCAATTTGCAGCATAGTTTTGTTCTGATGCTCTCATGGCTCTTATAGGTTGAGATATACATGGAAAAAGTGAAGTTTGTATCTTCTCAAACTATTGTTTTTCATTGTTTTCTTGTAATTATGTAGTTCATGATGCCACATGTAAAGCACTTTCTTCTCTTTTCATTTTGAGATGGCATTTGCAGTAATATGTTTTTTTTAAAATATTTTATAGAGATCTTTTTGATTTGTCAGAAGATAACGTCCAAATTAAGGAGAATAAGAACCAAGGCATTATTCTTTCCGGAGCGTCGGAAGTTAATTTTCATTTATAAGCATATTCATGGGTAGTCAGTCAGTTTTTTGTAGCTTCCTCTGCAAAAAATATGGCATTTTCTTATGTGTATTTTTCCTTATAACTTCTCAGATTCCTATCCTGAATATTGAAGAAGCTTTGAAATGTCTTTCCTTAAGCTATTTTTGTTCAGAGTGTTGTCAGTGTTAAGAATCACAGTTACTAAAACATTTGAGAAATGCAGCGTGGTATCTCTAATAGAGCTGTTGGGGAGACACGTATCCCACCATCTTGTTTATATCTTTCTCCATCTCATGGCATGAATTACAAACTTTTAAAGAAATCTTTATAGGTTTGCCATGCAGAACTGTATTTTTCTTATTGACTATCGTGTAACTCTTTAACCATACATAGAAATGAATGTATCCAGCAGTAGAAGCCACTGTGAGGTAAGCCTACCAGATCTCTCTCATTGAATAAATTTGTCCACATTAAGATTTTACGTTTTTTTTATGCCATTGTACATTTTCTTATTTGGATTTGTGTTTATGCCTTGAAAAATTCAGTTCCATGGTACTTAAGGGTGGGAGTCTCCTTAGATTTCTAGTTGAGACGGGCTGGTGTCAGCTACCCATTTTACTTTTTTTGAATGGTCTCTGCGGTCTCTGCGTGGAGAATGGGGCAAAGGAATGATTTTCTGTCTCATATTACTGTTTGGCGGTGGAGTAGGCATGGAAAGCTCAGGAATTTCATCTTCTAGTACCCACGTCAGGTGACTATGTTAGCTATTCATGCACACCAACTCTTGACTTTAACGTGCATGCTTCAACCTGTGATCCATCTTTCTACCCTTTTCTCATACCGAGTAACTTGTGAGTTCTATTCACTGAATTTAGCATGTTGGTATGCACAGAATCAATGAGTCAAACTAGTAGAACCCAAAATAATAGAAGAGAAAGAAACAGACTTATGTTTCTTTTTCACTTGATGCAGAGCTTCTTGAAATGCATTCTCAGTCACATCTATAGGGGATGCTGCCATCATTAGAGGAATTTATTTTAAAGTCATCAGGCTCTTGAGCTAAGATCACAGCAACTGCAAATATAAATGGATTGTTTATTAGCAGGAGGATTTGCAATTAACGGTGCTAATGTTTTTGAAACAGTAGTTGAAACTTTACACGACATTGAGAAGAATATGGATATTTGGAACACAACCCAGGGGAATAAAATTAGTCTTTGGTTCTTTGCGTACTAGGGAACATATTGAGTGGCCCATGCAAAACATTTTAGTCTTCAGAGAGCTGAATTTTGGAGGAAAATTAAATGTTAAACTTCATGTTATAAATTGATTGAAGGACCTAGTTACATGAATCAATATCCTTCAAGATAAGCGAAAGTTTTGACTTGTACTTTTAGTTTAAAGATTTCCCATTGCTTTCAATATGATTGATTAATGGTCAAGAAATGGTTCAAAGTGCCCACCTGCCATAATTATTTGATAAAATCAACAGGGGTGAAAATTGGAAAACTTATTCTTGTGGATTTCGCTGGTTCTGAGAGGTAGAGAAAACTGGTGGTGAAGGTGAAGTTCTTGAGGAGGCCAAGAACATCAATAAGTCCTTGTCGCCTCTTGGAAATGTTATCAATACATTGACAAATGGTAAATAAAGATGCATATCTTTCGGGCTTCAGTTATGTATCCGAATTCTGATCAGAAGATAGAAGATAAAGCACTTGGTTGTCTGCTATCTTTCTATCTGCAGGCAGAGGGAATTACACACCTTACCGTGACTCTAAGCTGAATCGGATTTGACACGACCCCTTGCGTGTATCCCGCAAGTGCACGGGCTTGTCTAAGTAATAAAATTACCCTGGTGAGTGGGTAGTCGAATCCACAGGGAATAGGGATTTAAAATACGAGAATTTGCTATTTAGTCGTGCGATGCACGAAAAATAATGATCGGAGTGATGAATGAATTTATGGAATCAATTAGAATAAAAGACAAAAAAAAGTAAATAAAGAGATGGAAGACGAGCGAAAAGCAAGTAGAAGTTAAAAGAGAAGACTAGCAATGGATGAAATAGGGTATCCGGACAATCTACCTCTAGGACTTATGCTTCTAGTGCAAGACTATGCTATTATACTTTCCTATTGATGTTAATTGAGTCGAGGATATCCTTAAACTCACGGTCCCAAAACTTAAGGTCAACCGTGACTAACCCCAACATTATGTCCCGGTATTAGGATTCACTACGACCCTTGACTCTCATTGACCTGTCAACTAAGCCCCAGGGGAGTCTATCTTCCTAACCCTAACACTACGTAAGATTGCTTTAAGCTCTAGGGATTCCTAGTGATAAAACCTGTTCCTCTATGTAGTTCTAACCCTTTGGTCCAGGTGGAAAAACCCTAGTCTAGATTGAGCCTGACACGACCTTTTGCGTGCGTACCGCAAGTGCACGGCCTTGTCGAAGTAATAAAAGTTACCCCGGTGAGTGGGTAGTTGAATCCACAGGGAATAGGGATTTAAAATACGAGAAGTTGCTATTGAGTCGTGTGATGTACGAAAAGAAACAATGATCGGAGTGATGAGTGAATTTATGGGAACTAGAGTAGATGCAAAGCAAATAAATCGAAAGATGAAAGAGAGAAAAGTGCAAGCAACGAGTAAAAAGAGAGAGACTAGTAATAAGTGAAAATAGGGTATCCGGACAAGTTACCTCTAGGACTTATGCTTCTAGTGCAAGACTATGCTATTATACCTTCCTATTGATGTTAATTGAGTCGAGGAAAATCCTGAAACACACGGTCCCAAATCTAAGGTCAACCGTGGCTAACCTCAACACTATGTCCCGGCAATAGGATTCACGTCAACCCTTCACTCTGTTGATTGCTCAACTAAGCCCCAGGGGAGTATTTCTACCTAAGCCTAACACTACGTGAGATTGCTTTAAGCTCTAGGGACTCCTAGTGATAAAACCTGTTCCTATGTGTGATAGTTCTAACCCTTTGGTCCAGGAGGAAGAACCATTGTCTAAATTAAGCCCCAGTGCGTAGGATTCACGTCACCCCAAAACCTTGGGGGAGTTTGTCTGCCTAGCACTTCACTCTATTTCGACCTCTAATAACTCAAGGAATCGGAGGTAGGGAGAAATCACAACGGAAGGGAAAGTGGTACGGTGCTACCTCACAACTCTCCCTCTCAACCCTCTTCAATTTTAAGTAGTCTAATCCTATAGGAGTTGTCACACCTCCAAAGGATAACCTAGATTGCTCTCAATCCTTAGTGTCACGGCTAAGAGAAAACAATAGCACAAGAAATCTAAAATTGAAACTCGAATTTATTCATCAATTAATGGAAAAGCATAATAACAATGTCAAAGAAACATAATTATCCTAGAGTTTTACAAGTCCGAATACCCACGAGGGGTTTAGCTCCTCATGGAGCTATACATGTTCATCAATTTATGAAAGAAAGAACAAACTAAAGACATCAATGAAAACCCCCTCGCGTATGGTGTGGCCGTGGTCTTGTGCGGCCGTCGAACGTCGGTGACGATGCCGATGACGCGCTCCAATCCTCCACAAAGTCCACTCCGAAACCCTAGCCGCCCTCTCCAGAAGTTGGGGAGAAAGATAGGTCAAAAGATTCTTCAAAAAGTCTCCAAATCGGCTTTAAATAGGCTGAGTGCGGCTTTAAATTTGAAGTTATCGGGAATTCACACGGCCGTGTGGAATTTCCACACGCCCGTGTGAAGTTTCTGTCTTTCCTGAAAATTACTTCACACGGCCGTGTGTTAATTCCACACGCCCGTGTGAAGTTTCTGGCTTGCTAGAGAATCAATCCACACGGCCGTGTGTTAATTCCACACGCCCGTGTGACGTCTCTGGTTTGCTAGAAAATTAGTTCACACGGCCGTGTGTTAATTCCACACGCCCGTGTGAATTCTCTGGAACCTTGATTCTTCGGCAGAAGTGCACAGTAACTTGCTACAGTGATTTGCTACAGTAACAAGCTACATTGTTGCTGCAGTAACTCTCCGAAATGCTCCCGAATATGTTGTTTCTTCATCGAGGCCATTGAATTGGGCACACAATCAATGTTAGATCGTGCCTATTGCTTCGAGTCTCCTTCTTGGTGAAGTTTTCCTAAGCTACACGAGTTAGACTTGTTGTGAATGTGACTGCCTTTGTGCCCCTCCAAAGGAGGTTGGCACATACTCACAAGTCTAACCTCGTGCCTTGTTCCTTGCTTGGTCTGAAAACCTCCAAACAACGGCGAACACGACCTAACTTCGTTCTTCTTTTCCAACTTAGCTCCACGAAACCTACAATGCTCAAGAATACACAAATGCACACTATTTAGTGATAAAATCTGATAAAAGTATGTTTATTTGTAAGATAATAACGCTTCGCGTTACTACAACACAAGCACTTATCAGATCCCTAGAACTCTATCTTGACCGCTAATTAACCAAGGAACGGAGGTAGGGAGAAATCACACCGGAAGGGAAAGGGGTACATTGCTACCTCACAACTCTCCCTCTCAACCCTCTTCAATCTTAAGTAGTCTAATCCTATAGGAGTTGTCACACCTCCAAAGGATAACCTAGATTGTTCTCAACTCTAGTGTCACGGCTAAGGAAGAACAATAGCATAAGATAATTAAAACTGAAACTCGAATTTATTCATCAATAATGGAAAAGCATAATAACAATGTTATAGAAACATAATGATCCTAGGGTTTTACAAGTCCGAATACCCACGAGGGGTTTAGCTCATAGAGCTATACATGTTCATCAAAGTGTAAAATAAAGCACAAACTAAAAACATCAATGAAAACCCCCTTGCGTATGGTGTGGTCGTGGTCTTGTGCGGCTGTCGAACGTCGATGTTGATGCCGATGGCGCGCTCCAATCCTCCACAAAGTCCTCTCCGAAACCCTAGCCGCACTCTCCAGAAGTTCTAGAGAAAGATAGGTCAAAAGATGCTCAAAAAGTCTCCAAATCGGGCTTTAAATAGGCTAAGTGCGGCTTTAAATTTGAACTTATCGGGGCTTCACACGGCCGTGTGGAATTTCCACACGCCCGTGTGAAGTTTCTGGCTTCCTGGAAAAATTACTACACACGGCCGTGTGGAATTTCCACACGCCCATGTAAAGTCTCTGGCTCGCTGGGAATTAATTCACACGGCCGTGTGTTAATTCCACATGCCCGTGTGAAGTTTCTGGCTTGCTGGAGAATCAATCCACACGGCCGTGTGTTAATTCCACACGCCCGTGTGACGTCTCTGGTTTGCTGGAAAATTAGTTCACACGGCCGTGTGTTAATTCCACACGCCCGTGTGAATTCTCTGGAACCTTGATTCTTCGGCAGAAGTGCACAGTAACTTGCTACAGTGATTTGCTACAGTAACAAGCTACATTGTTGCTACAGTAACTCTCCGAAATGCTCCCGAATATGTTGTTTCTTCATCGAGGCCATTGAATTGGGCACACAATCAATGTTAGATCGTGCCTATTGCTTCGAGTCTCCTTCTTGGTGAAGTTTTCCTAAGCTACACGAGTTAGACTTGTTGTGAATGTGACTGCCTTTGTGCCCCTCCAAAGGAGGTTGGCACATACTCACAAGTCTAACCTCGTGCCTTGTTCCTTGCTTGGTCTGAAAACCTCCAAACAACGGCGAACACGACCTAACTTCGTTCTTCTTTTCCAACTTAGCTCCACGAAACCTACAATGCTCAATAATACACAAATGCACACTATTTAGTGATAAAATCTGATAAAAGTATGTTCATTTGTAAGATAATAACGCTTCGCGTTACTACAACACAAGCACTTATCAAATCCCCCTACACTTAAGCTTTTTCTTGTTCTCAAGCAAAATAGAACGTGAAAGTACTTGGGAAGAACAATTGAAAGTGCTCGGCCTTAGGTTCACCAAAAGTATGCAAAAGAAGCATTCTACAAGTAAGGGGAAATCAAAACATTGCATAAGGTTATCATTGCTCTAGCTAAAAACTCGAATCAAAAAGGAAGACGAACTCGAAAATGTGTAGTGTATGTGAACTCACTCAAGACAACCAACGAGTACTCCTCAAACTTTTGTTAACAAGGACTTATTTATATACGAAAAGCAAGAAAGGAAGTAGTAGCTTCACACAACCTCGAAGGTAGCCCTTTCCTAGGCGGCCGCCAAAGGTGGCTTTCACACTTTCGAGGAGGTAGCTCTTTCTACCGGGGTAGTAGCTTTCACGCATCCCATGAGATAGCTCTTTCTCTCATTAGGGCATAACTTGTATCCGACTTATGAGAGTAGCTACATACTTCATAGGTGGTAGCTCTTTCCACCCCAAATGTATAAAACAAAGCAAATATTCACAAAGTCATATATATATATATATATATATATATATATATATATATATATATATATATTTTTTTTTTTTTTTTTCTTTTCTTTTCTTTTTCTCTTTTCCATATATATATATATATATATTTTTTTTTTTTTATTATATGCATTTTCCAAAGTAACACTAAGAACGATGATAAACTTGTCCTTAAAAACTTCAAGATTGAGTTTCCAAAAGATTCCAAGAGTAAGTTGTGCAATATGAGAATATCGAGCAAAAAATTCCTAAAATTCAAGTAGAAACTAGAGCATGATAGGATACAATGTTAAAAATTCTCCTAAACTATAAGAATACAACCGTTTCAACTAAGGTGAACCGCCATAGGCTACATGAACATGATCAATTGACCGCACAAGTAAAGGTGTGTGTAATGTGAATTCTCCCCCCCACACTTAAGATGTACATTGTCCCCAATGTACGCATGCAAGCATTATAACCAATAAAACAATGAAGAACAATTAGTGTGGAAGTTGCAATTGAAACATTACTCCCCTGAACTCCAAGTGTTGCGTTTGAAGGAGCTAGGTCATTGAGAGTTGAGTCTCAATGGTTTGTGGAGCACACACGGTCCAATGACCGTGCCTATGACAATTCCTCATTTTCCTTAAATCCAAGACCATCTGCACACATACGCAAGGGTTCAGTATAGCTCAAAATAAAGCTCGAGTATATAAAGATATGATAATGAAGTACAACTCGAGACAAAACAAATAAAAACATACCCAGAAGGAGAGTCCTTTCTGGGTACTACAAGTCCAACAAAAATAAGAAAATAAAAGTGCGATAAAAGAAAGATAAAATCTATGACGCCTCAGCGTCGGTGTCCTGATGTGTATCCTCTGGTGCTGCTGCTGCTGGTGATGGTGGGTCTGATGCTGATGGAGATGGAGGTGGAGTCGGTGAGGGGACCTGTTGAGGTCGCACCACAGATCGCTCAAACAACTGGATCGCTGTGGCAAGCTGCGCCGATAAGTGAGCGAACTGTGATGCCTGAGTAGTCCTCAACTCGGCAAACCCTACTGCCTAAGCGACCCTCAGCTCTGCTAACTCCTGCTGCATGATACCCACAGCACTCTCGAGGCGCTCGAATCTGTCCTGTCCTCGGGATGGAGAAAAGATACGCACTGGAGGTGGCTCCGGCGCTGTGGGTGGTACCTCGGCCTCTGCCCCTGCCTCTGTGTCCACTGGGGGTGGCTCTAATGCTACCTGTGAGCGCTCGGCCTGCTCTGTCCGGCGTATGATCATAGTGTAGACTCCTGGTCCTGATCTGCGGACCATACCCATCAATCTCAGTGTCTCTCTGGTGAGCGGGGCTGGTGTAGCGATCTTTTCGGCCCCGCGCACCCCATCTCTGAGTCCCAGACCTATGACGAGGCGTGTGACGTAGGGGCCTGCAAAGAGAACTCCAACCCTGGGGTACTGGCCCTGGTGGCGCATGTACTCGGCTAGAATGTGCCCCAGGTGGAGTGGCTCGCTCTGTACCATGGAGTGTAAGTATAGCAACTCCTGCCTGCTCAGTACCCCTGTACTGTCCCCTCGGCCACTAATAGACCTGCTCAGGATAGCATGAATATACCTGTGCGCTGGCCGAGAAAGAAATGTTGCCTTCGACATCCCCGGCTCGTACTGCCCATCCCCGCACAGCGTACCATAGATCCCCTGAGGTGTTAGGGTCCCTGAATAATCAGTGATCAGTAATGCGTACTCCTCTGTCTCTGTGTACGCCTGATCGTATAAGCCCATCACGATCGAGAACTGTGTAATGCTCAGGCTATAGTGGCGACCCAGGGCTCGGAACTGGATCGTCTCGCCATTCGTGAAGCTATCATACCCTCGGTTGAATTCGAACGTCGATAGGACCTCGAGGGTAATATCCCGAGTTGCTGGCTCTCGAATAGATAGTAATCGGTCCCAACTCCCCACAGCCAGCAACTCCTCCACCTCTGTAGCTATGGCGTCGCCCCCCTGTATGTCTCTCAACACGCTCAAATCAGGGTAACGCGACTGTCCAAATCTAAGTGGCGAGAGTTTCTTGAACCGCTCCCTGTGCTCGGGTAGAGCAAACTCCATTTCCTCGGGGGGTGGAGTAGCTGCTCGCGGACGCTTGCCGACCGATTTCCTAGGTCTAGTAGACATATCTGCAAGATTGAAAGAGGAAGAGATCAAAACCAAGTTAAAATGCTCAATCTGCAGAAATCCACACGGCCGTGTGTTAATTCCACACGCCCGTGTGGATCATCGGGCGGACAGAGCATAACGGCCGTGGGTTGAAATTTCAAAAATTTACGATATAGATCGTTCTAATTCTCTCTTAAGCATACTCGCATACTCATTAATCATTCAATATGGGCGAAATCATCAGAAGAATGAATTACATTGAGAATTGACGAAGAAAAAGGCTTTGAAGTCCTTACCGACGGAGTGGATGAAGAAATATTAAGAACCGGCCGGAAAACTCCAATAAAAGCCTCAAAAATCCTCTGAGATGGTTGGGGAACTAGTGGAGAGAGTAGAAGGAGAGTTTAGAATGAAAATGGAAGAGGCACGAGTGAAAACCAAAAGAAATAGCGCGGCTTTTGGAGTTCTGGGAATTCACACGGCCGTGTGACAATGCCACACGGCCGTGTGCCTCTGAAATTAGGGTTCACAGGGGCCAACACACGCCCCTGTGTGCATTCTGTTTACTCTCTGGCTGCCCCACACGGCGTGTGCCTTCACAAGGATATCCACAGGGGCTGGTACACGGCCCTGTGGCTTCTCGGGAAAACACAGAAGCTCTCTGAAAAATATCACACGGCCGTGTGTTAATTCCACACGGCCGTGTGCCCAACCTGGCCAAGAACACAAGGCCGGTCACAGGGGCCAACACACGCCCCTGTGGCCTCTCTGATTTGCCCGAAAAATCTAAGTGTTTCACACGGCCGTGTGTTAATTCCACACGGCCGTGTGCCAATCACAAGCTCTTCCACAGGGGCTGTCACACGCCCCTGTGTTTTCTCGGGAAGAAGGGATTTTTCTGCAGAGTTTTCACACGGCCGTGTGTTAATTCCACACGGCCGTGTGCCTTAGCACAGGGGCACTCACACGCCCCTGTGAACTCTCTGGAAAAGAGTTGAAGTTCTGCGAAAATTCACACGGCCGTGTGTTAATTCCACACGGCCGTGTGCCCCTTCTGAAGTTTTCACATGGGCAAAGTCACGCCCCTGTGTCTTCTCTGGTTGAGCTCCAATTGGTAACACACGGCCGTGTGTTAATTCCACACGGCCGTGTGTTTTCTCTGGTTTACTTAGAAAATTTTACAGACTCTCAGAAAAATTCAGAAACTCTTTAAAAATACTTAGAGCCTGTAAAAACCATAAAATTACGACCAGAAACCAAAGAAAACACACTCAACCAACCTAAACTTCATCAATTATCGTTAAGGCACACGAAATTCATCAAAAACCCACAAGAAAATCGCAGCGTAGGCACATGAAAAATTCAGGACACCAAAACTAAGACTTTTTATTCAATCTAAAGCTAACTAGGTCCTAGAAAAACTGTAAAGCCTTGGGTTGCCTCCCAAGAAGCGCTTGTTTAACGTCACTAAGCTTGACGTACCTGGCTTACCTTACGGAGGTTCATGAATGGAAGTTGCCCTCTTCCCTACAACCTGGAAACATGCATTACATAACCTTTGTAGGGTAGAGGGGGAGTTGTCGAGTTTGTTACCACAAAAGGGTGAATCACCCTTACTCCTTGAATGTTCATTTCCCTTGTTGTTAGGGTTCTTCTTGTGGCGTCTTTTCGACCTTTTCATCCTCCGAAGCATTTTCTTCATACGCTCTGTTTCTTGCTTGAAGTCATCCTTGATTAGACCAATGGAGAGCACTTCTTCTTCAATCTCCAAGTCTTGGTCCGGCCACCCTTCATATGGATCCGGGTTCATCATTTCCTGCACATAATCATCTATTAGTTCATCGGTGGTGTCAAGGAAATATAAAGTGTCATCAAAATCGAGAGAGTGTCTCATGGCTTCGGCGAGTCGGTATGTGAGCTTGTCTTCTCCTACTCGCAATGTGAGCTCCCCGCCGTCCATGTCGATCAAGGCCTTGGAAGTACGCAAGAATGGCCTTCCAAGGATCAATGGAACCTCGACATCCTCATCGACATCCAACACTACGAAGTCAACAGGAAATATGTATTTGTCGACTTTCACCAACACATCTTCCACAATCCCTCTCGGATGCCTCACTGATCGGTCCGCGAGTTGAAGTGTCATCCGAGTGGGTCTTGGCTCGCCCAAGCCTAGCTTTTGGAAGAACGTGTAAGGCATGACATTGATGCTTGCCCCTGAGTCGGCCAATGCCATCTCTTCACCCATGTTGCCAATGTTACATGGTATTATGAAACTCCCGGGATCTTTTCTTTTGCTAGGCATGTTCTTTTGCAATACGACCGAGCAATTGGCATCGAGTATCACAGATGCACTCTCCTCCAATTTCCTCTTGTTGGTTAGGAGGTCTTTCAAGAACTTCGCGTACATAGGCATTTGGGCTAATGCTTCCGCGAATGGTATGTTGATGTGCAACTGTTTGAAAATTCCCAGAAATTTCTTGTATTGTTCATTGTCTTGGTCATTCTTTAATCGTGAAGGATAGGGGATCCTTGGCTTGTAGGGTGGGGATGCCACCTCTTTTTCGTTTATTACTCCTTCCTCTACCTCCACTACCTCGGGTGTCTCTTGGGCCTTCTCTAGAGGGAGATTTCTCTCGACCTCTTTCCCACTCCTCAAGGTGATTGCTTTCAGTTGTTCCCTCGGATTTATCTCCGTATTACTAGGCAAACTCCCTTGAGGCCTTTCCGCTAATGTCTTCGCAATTTGCCCCACTTGATTCTCCAAATTATGTAAGGAGGCGGTATGATTGCGAAGTGTAGCTTCCACCGACTGGAATCTAGCATCCGATGAAGAAACAAACCGTGTGAGAGCTCTTTCTAGATCAGTCATCTTTCCTTCTATCCCTGTCACTCGGCTTTCTAAATTCGGTGCTTGTTGGTTCTGAAATCCTGGTGGTGTGTTATTCTTTTGTTGTGACTGTCCTTTGTTGCTCCATGAGAAATTTGGGTGATTCCTCCACCCTGGATTGTAAGTGCCACTATACGGGTTACCTTGGCCTTGTCCTCTGTAGTTATTTCCCACAAAATCAGCCTGCTCCACCGTACTAGCGCCCCCAATAGCAATCGGACAATCACTTGAAGCATGACCTCCCCCACAACCGTTACATGTAGTGATGGCCGCAACTCTTGGTGAAGTTAGAGCGTCCAACTTCTTACTCAATGATTCTACTTGTGCCACCAAAGATGTAACTGCATCAACATCATGAATTTCGGCTACCTTCCTTCTGTCCCTTGTGTTCCATTGATAGCTATTCATCGCCATCTCTTCAATAAGGTGCCGGGCTTCATCGGGGGTCTTGCCTCCCAGAGTCCCTCCTGCCGCTGCATCTAAAAGTTGCTTAGTGCTTGGATTCAACCCATTATAAAAAGTATGAATGATCATCCACTCGGGGAATCCGTGTTGCGGGCACTTCCGGAGGAGCTCCTTGAACCTATCCCATGTCTCGAATAGAGACTCCAATTCCACTTGCATGAAGGATGAGATATCATTCCGGAGCCTTGCTGATTTTCCCGGCGGGAAATACCTAGCCAAGAATGCCTCGGCCATCTCTTCCCATGTAGTAATAGATGCTCTCGGTAATGAATGTAACCAATGTCTTGCTTTCCCCTTCAATGAAAATGGGAAGGCTCTCAATCTGATTGCGTCGTCCGTTACCCCATTGATCTTCAACATGTCGCACACTTCAAGAAAATTCTCTAGATGGTTGTTGGGATCTTCATCGGCCAACCCATTAAACTGTGCGGACTGTTGCAACATTTGAATGAACGACGGCTTCAACTCAAAGTTATTTGCGGTAATTGGGGGCCTCACAATGCTTGATTGGGTCCCCATTACCACGGGTCTAGCAAAATCAGCCAATGTCCTTTGTTGTTCGTTCTGTTCTGCCATAGCTTCCGACCCTTCTGAATCTATGCTGGCTTGCTCGGATTGTTCTTCCACAGGCTCTTTCCCTTTACGGTGTATTCTCCTTCCAATGTTCGGGTCTCCTTCAACAAGAATCGAAGGGTTCCCGCGGGTCATAACCTGAAGCCAACACAAAGAAAAGAAAAATAAGAACGATGATAGTTAAAGAAAGTATGAAATAGTCAACGAAGTGAATGACTAAAATAGCAAAAACAAGTATCAAAAATACGCCTATTCCCCGGCAACGGCGCCAAAAACTTGACACGACCTTTTGCGTGCGTACCGCAAGTGCACGGCCTTGTTGAAGTAATAAAAGTTACCCCGGCGAGTGAGTAGTCGAATCCACAGGGAATAGGGATTTAAAATACGAGAAGTTGCTATTGAGTTGTGTGATGTACGAAAAGAAACAATGATCGGAGTGATGAGTGAATTTATGGGAACTAGAGTAGATGCAAAGCAAATAAATCGAAAGATGAAAGAGAGAAAAGTGCAAGCAACGAGTAAAAAGAGAGAGACTAGTAATAAGTGAAAATAGGGTATCCGGACAAGTTACCTCTAGGACTTATGCTTCTAGTGCAAGACTATGCTATTATACCTTCCTATTGATGTTAATTGAGTCGAGGAAAATCCTGAAACACACGGTCCCAAATCTAAGGTCAACCGTGGCTAACCTCAACACTATGTCCCGGCAATAGGATTCACGTCAACCCTTCACTCTGTTGATTGCTCAACTAAGCCCCAGGGGAGTATTTCTACCTAAGCCTAACACTACGTGAGATTGCTTTAAGCTCTAGGGACTCCTAGTGATAAAACCTGTTCCTATGTGTGATAGTTCTAACCCTTTGGTCCAGGAGGAAGAACCATTGTCTAAATTAAGCCCCAGTGCGTAGGATTCACGTCACCCCAAAACCTTGGGGGAGTTTGTCTGCCTAGCACTTCACTCTATTTCGACCTCTAATAACTCAAGGAATCGGAGGTAGGGAGAAATCACAACGGAAGGGAAAGTGGTACGGTGCTACCTCACAACTCTCCCTCTCAACCCTCTTCAATTTTAAGTAGTCTAATCCTATAGGAGTTGTCACACCTCCAAAGGATAACCTAGATTGCTCTCAATCCTTAGTGTCACGGCTAAGAGAAAACAATAGCACAAGAAATCTAAAATTGAAACTCGAATTTATTCATCAATTAATGGAAAAGCATAATAACAATGTCAAAGAAACATAATTATCCTAGAGTTTTACAAGTCCGAATACCCACGAGGGGTTTAGCTCCTCATGGAGCTATACATGTTCATCAATTTATGAAAGAAAGAACAAACTAAAGACATCAATGAAAACCCCCTCGCGTATGGTGTGGCCGTGGTCTTGTGCGGCCGTCGAACGTCGGTGACGATGCCGATGACGCGCTCCAATCCTCCACAAAGTCCACTCCGAAACCCTAGCCGCCCTCTCCAGAAGTTGGGGAGAAAGATAGGTCAAAAGATTCTTCAAAAAGTCTCCAAATCGGCTTTAAATAGGCTGAGTGCGGCTTTAAATTTGAAGTTATCGGGAATTCACACGGCCGTGTGGAATTTCCACACGCCCGTGTGAAGTTTCTGTCTTTCCTGAAAATTACTTCACACGGCCGTGTGTTAATTCCACACGCCCGTGTGAAGTTTCTGGCTTGCTAGAGAATCAATCCACACGGCCGTGTGTTAATTCCACACGCCCGTGTGACGTCTCTGGTTTGCTAGAAAATTAGTTCACACGGCCGTGTGTTAATTCCACACGCCCGTGTGAATTCTCTGGAACCTTGATTCTTCGGCAGAAGTGCACAGTAACTTGCTACAGTGATTTGCTACAGTAACAAGCTACATTGTTGCTACAGTAACTCTCCGAAATGCTCCCGAATATGTTGTTTCTTCATCGAGGCCATTGAATTGGGCACACAATCAATGTTAGATCGTGCCTATTGCTTCGAGTCTCCTTCTTGGTGAAGTTTTCCTAAGCTACACGAGTTAGACTTGTTGTGAATGTGACTGCCTTTGTGCCCCTCCAAAGGAGGTTGGCACATACTCACAAGTCTAACCTCGTGCCTTGTTCCTTGCTTGGTCTGAAAACCTCCAAACAACGGCGAACACGACCTAACTTCGTTCTTCTTTTCCAACTTAGCTCCACGAAACCTACAATGCTCAAGAATACACAAATGCACACTATTTAGTGATAAAATCTGATAAAAGTATGTTTATTTGTAAGATAATAACGCTTCGCGTTACTACAACACAAGCACTTATCAGATCCCTAGAACTCTATCTTGACCGCTAATTAACCAAGGAACGGAGGTAGGGAGAAATCACACCGGAAGGGAAAGGGGTACATTGCTACCTCACAACTCTCCCTCTCAACCCTCTTCAATCTTAAGTAGTCTAATCCTATAGGAGTTGTCACACCTCCAAAGGATAACCTAGATTGTTCTCAACTCTAGTGTCACGGCTAAGGAAGAACAATAGCATAAGATAATTAAAACTGAAACTCGAATTTATTCATCAATAATGGAAAAGCATAATAACAATGTTATAGAAACATAATGATCCTAGGGTTTTACAAGTCCGAATACCCACGAGGGGTTTAGCTCATAGAGCTATACATGTTCATCAAAGTGTAAAATAAAGCACAAACTAAAAACATCAATGAAAACCCCCTTGCGTATGGTGTGGTCGTGGTCTTGTGCGGCTGTCGAACGTCGATGTTGATGCCGATGGCGCGCTCCAATCCTCCACAAAGTCCTCTCCGAAACCCTAGCCGCACTCTCCAGAAGTTCTAGAGAAAGATAGGTCAAAAGATGCTCAAAAAGTCTCCAAATCGGGCTTTAAATAGGCTAAGTGCGGCTTTAAATTTGAACTTATCGGGGCTTCACACGGCCGTGTGGAATTTCCACACGCCCGTGTGAAGTTTCTGGCTTCCTGGAAAAATTACTACACACGGCCGTGTGGAATTTCCACACGCCCATGTAAAGTCTCTGGCTCGCTGGGAATTAATTCACACGGCCGTGTGTTAATTCCACATGCCCGTGTGAACTCTCTGGAAACCTGATCTTCGGCAAAAAATGCATAGTAACTTGCTACAGTGAATTACTACAGTAACAAGCTACATTGCTCGCCAAAACGCTCCCGAATACGTTGTTCTTCATCGAGGCCATTGAATTGGGCACACAATCAATGGTAGATCGTGCCTATTGTTTCAAGTCTCCTTCTTGGTGAAGTTCTCCTAAGCTACACGAGTTAGACTTGTTGTGAATGTGACTGCCTTTGTGCCCCTCCAAAAGAGGTTGGCACACACTCACAAGTCTAAGTTCGTACCTTGTTCCTTGCTTGGTCCGAAAACCTCCCAACAACGGCGAACACGACCTAACTTTGTTCTTCTTTTCCAACTTGGCTCCACAAACCTACAACGCACAAGAATACACAAATGCACACTATTTAGTGATAAAATCTGATAAAAGATATGCTCATTGTAAGATAATAACACTTCGCATTACTATAACACAAGCACTTATCAGGATTCTTCAAGATGCACTGGTCATTTAATTGTATGTCTATTTTGCGTATATGGTATCATTTATTTCTTTTCTAAATAATTATCTGTGTTGCAGGGAGGGAACTTCATAACAACACTTCTCTGTTGTTGCTTTCCTAGCTCATCAAATGCATCAAAGCGCCCGTCTACCCTGAGATTGAGGAACTACTTTACAGGCCAGTAGAAAACTCACTAGACAAGTGAGCACTAAAATTATTATTAATTCATCCGATGTTTTGTTATTCATTTCATTCACAACGTCTACTGCTTCGTTGCGGCTTTGTATCGATGGACTTAAGCAAGCCTATTATATTCTCCATGGCAAGACTTGACAGGGTGAAGAACATCACTGGATTAGTTGAGTTATATGGCAAGAATTCACGATCGAGAGAACTAGTCAATTTTGTGGTTGTGGCCAGAGACCATGTCTAAGAATCAAAGGATCTTGAAGAATAGGCAGAGATGATGTATGACTTAGGGCTTGTTTGGATTGGCTTTTGGAAAACCCAGAAGTGTTTTTTTATAAGTTAAACACTTCTGGGTTAAAAAAAATTTGTTTGTATTGGCTTTTCTGCAAAAGCAGAAGCTGTAAAAAAAACTGAAAAACAGCTTTTTTCATAAGCTACTAATGACCAGCTTTTGAAAAAAACTGTTTTTTAGCTTATTTTATAATTTCTGCTTCTACAGAAAAGCTAATACAAACACAGATTACAAAAAAGTGCTTAACTTACTCTGGAGAAGCACTTTTTTCCAAAAGCACTTCTATTAAACTGAAAAAAAAACACTTTTTTATAAGCCAATCCAAACAATGCCTTAATCACAGGATCACTAGCTTTTTCAATATGAGATCTTATCTATTTTGTTGAGCTTTGCCATCTCAAAGTTGTTGGTAAATTTGTGATTATTGTGGCATTTTTATTCATTCTACTCGTAGATCAATATAAAATATAGAATATGTTTTAATAAAATTAATTCCATATAAATTATATTTTTTTACTAAATAAACAGAAGCATCGTGAAAATATTTTTTTTTCACCAAAAAAATACTAAATACTGTGAAAAAAGAATCGTGTCAATTATCAAACCAATAAAACTATTCCATGCCAAAACAGTGACAAATATGGAATCGAAGTCGGTGTGAAAGATTAATGATTATATTTAGCACAAGAGTATAAAATCATGTCAAAAATAATGAAAAAGTTTGGTAAGGTATTAAAAAAAAAAACTAAAGTATATTTGTCACAATTGCTATAGGCACAGTTACTTTTTCCTCGCCAAATACGGTGCCAGAGTTAGTTTGACATGATTTTTAAACTTATTTCCGTACCAATTCTACTATGCCAATTAGTCATTTTTCTTGTAGTGTCATGTAGGATAAAATTTTTTGTTTTAAATTTGTTAATCCTATTTTTTATGCGAATTTCTTGCCTCCATTGGTTGGTTGGGTTCTTTTCCTCGGTAAGAAGGTTGATAAAATTAACAATATACAGTTGAATTGATGATCAAAGATTTTTATGAATGAATTAATTACATTGTGCTCACTTACTCTATGGTGTTCGAAAACAACAATAAGGAAAAAAACATACAAACTATGATTATTTTCTAAATAAATTATTTGAGAAATAACAGGATTAATACATATTAGACGCAGCATCATGGAACATCCTAATTATTGATTGAATATATAATTTCTTCTCCTATTTTGGCTTCATTTGTATAATATATTTCATGCATTCTCCTTTAGAACCTTCTTCATTGGTATAAAAGAATGGCTCATATATAGATGATATAACCGCTGGGTTCCCATATTTATTCACTTTTATGTTGGCCTGTAAGTTATACCATTTAACAAAATGACGTTATTCCATAGCAATCAAATGGTCCATCGAAGTTAAAGAAAGCATTAATAACAAGTAATTAATAAATGCACAAGAAGCTAAGGTACATTACTTGAATAGTTCACAAAGTCATGGATTCCCTGATGCTCATTCCATCCAAAATAATTTACTACCATAATTATAAGTATCCCTCCCTGAATACATTAACATCCAATTGTTCCATGATCTCTCAAGAACAAAACTATATTATGCATGCACCATAGAGGGACATACCCAACAACATTGGACGATGACCATCCAAGATCAAGTGGAGAAGCACTACCCTGCCAAAGAGCAGAAATTGAGAAAAACACTCATAATATATTAATAAAAATATGTCAATAAAATAGTATAAATAACAACCACGACTAGATATAGTGGAATGTTATAAAGATGGTGAATGGACAGATCTAAAATCAAATCTCTGGGTCGGCAGTATTGTTATAGTATTGTGGATCCCACTTTTTTAGCTTTTATTTATTTTAAAGTTTTGTTTAAAAGAAAAAAGTTGGACTTTTTTGAAAACTTCTGACACACCCCTTGCGAGTGCTCCGCAAGTGCACGGGTCGTCGCAGTAATAATACCCCGGTGAGTGGGTAGTCGAATCCACAGGAAGTAGTGATTCAAGGCAAAAGCAATTGCTACTTAACTAATGATGAAAGCGGTGGTGAGTGAAATCAATATGTGTGAGAATATGAAGGAAAAGTAAAAGAAAGAAGAAGAGAGTGCAAGAAAATAGTAGAAAGGAGTCAACTAAAGTAAATATGGGGTACCCTGACAATGCTCCCCCTAGGACTAATGCTTCTAGTGCAAGACTAGTATTACACCTTTTAATTGATGTCTAATGGGTTTTGGAAACCCTAAAGCACACGGTCACAAACCTAAGGTCAACTATGACTAGCTCCAACACTATGCCCCGGTATATAGGATTCACTACAACCCTTCACTCTGTTGATCGCTTAACTAAGCCCCAAGGGAATCCATCTCCTATAGATATAGTTCTAGCCCCAGGGATTCCAAGTGATAGACCCTATCCCTAGATATAGTTCTAACCCTTTGGTCCAGGTGAAAGAACTCTAGTCTTAGTTAAGCCCCAGCACTAGGATTCACTACAACCCTTCACTCTGTTGCTTGCACAACTAAGCCCCAGAGGAGTTCATCTCCTAGCACTGCACTCTACTTTGACCGCAAAGAACTCTTGGGATATGGAGGTAGGGAAAATCACACCAAAGGGGAAAGGGGACGTTTCGCTACCTCTCGACTCATCCTCTCGACCCTCTCCAATCTCGAGTAGTCTAACCCTATAGAAGTTGTCGCACCTTCAAAGGATAACCTAGATGATTCTCAACCCTAGTGTCACGACTAAGGGAAAATCAATGTAATTAACAATCAAGATTGGAACTCAATTAAAAGCATAAATTAATAAAGCATAATAAAAGTCATAGAAACAATGTCATCCTAGGGTTTACAAGTCCGAATACCCACTAGGGGTTTAGCTCTCCATGGAGCTAAACACAATCATCAAAGTATGAATATTAATAAGCATAAAACACATGAATAAAACCCCCTAGTGATGCGTGGCGATGGTCTTGAGGAGCCTCTTCGTCTTCTCCACCAAGCCCCTTGTCAAGCCTAGGGCACACCTCGCCGGATCGGTGCCGATAAAAGCTCCCCTAATAGCTATCTTGCAACGGACTTCGATGTCGATGGTGTAGAACGCTCCAAAAGCCTCCCAAAATTCTCTCCGAACACTAGCCACAGGCTCTCCAAAAGTCAACGGAAAAATAGGTCGAAAAGTCCCTGAATAAATCTGAGTCATGCCTATTTAAAAGCTGAAATCGGGCATCCACACGGCCGTGTGGAATTTCCACACACTCGTGTGGATTCTCTGGAAATCAAATTCTAGCACCTAGTGAACAGTAAACTGCTACAATGATTTGCTACAGTGCTCACGTCCCAATTGTTCCTAATTTCATTTTCTTCATCGAGGCCATTAAGTTTGGCACACAACCAATGGTAGATCATATCGTTTCTTCATTTATCCTTATTGACGAAGTTCTTCAATGTCACACGGGTTAGACTTTATGAGTGTGGCTTCTTTTGTGCCCCTCCAAATCATAGAACAATTCGAGCACATTGGAGGTTGGCACACACCCACAAGTCTAGAACCGGGGCCTTGATCCTTGCTTGGTCAAAGAAATTCCTCAACGAACACGGATATGACCTAATTTTGCTCCTTTTTCTCTAATTCTTCGTCACAACCCTACATGCACAAAAGAACATAAATGCATACTAATTAATGATAAAATCTGAGAAAAGTAATGTTCAATGTAAGAAAAAAATACTTCATATTATTTAAATATGATCACTTATTAACTTCCATCCCATGTCTTCCACACCTTCCCACGCCCTAGCAACCACATGCACGACTTCTGATATGAGGACGAATTCTTTTCTCCGATAGGGCTCGTCAGAGGTAAGGATCTAATTCTTTAATTTGTTTTGATTATTTAGAAATTTTGTGGTTGATATTATGAGATTAGAATGTTCTGGCCTTGAATGAATGTTAGCATAATAGCTTGATTTAAAATTTGAGGATTTTCATTTATTTTTTTTTTTTTAAAACAAAAATGGGATGTTATTGTCACCATTAGTGAGAGAGAATCCTCTAATTCTTAGTTGTGTTGTTGGAGTATCTGATCCGGTACTTTATTGAAGCATATTTAGGGCTTGATTGATTGGAATCTTGAATCCTTGGTTGATTGTGGTGATTATCCCTTTTTATACGGTCATCGGCAAAATTTACAATTGAAGATGCCATTGATATTTGGGTTTGTGGGGATAAAATTGAGAATGTACAAGTCTATAGTGAAGATAATGAATTCTTGAGGTTTTCTTGAAGAGCTTTTCTTTGGGATGTGACTTTTCTTAGAAATTGGATAGCTATAAGGTTGATAGGTTTCAGAAATTTTTCTTATAGCATAGCAAAGATATCTATTTAATGCGAAAATTGGAGCTATTGATCTTGTTGACTACCAAATTTCAGAATTTGTGCATAAGTGACACACATTTTGCGTGTGTACCCCGCAAGTGCATGGGTTGTCGAAGTAATAAAATACCCTGGTGAGTGGGTAGTCGTATCCACAGGGAATAGTGTTCAGAAACAAGTGTTATCGCTATTTAGCTATGAAGGAAATCGATGGTGAGAGAAATATATATGTATAGATAGAAAGAAAAGTAAAATAATACAAGAAGAGCAATAGAGGTAGGAGAGGTAATTGATATAAAGATGGGATACCCGGACAAAGTTCCCCCTAGGACTAATACTTCTAGTGCAAGACTAGTATTATACTCTCTAATTGATGTCTAATGAGTCATGGAAATCTCTAAGCACACGGTCCCAAACCTAAGGTCAACCGTGAGTAGTTCCAACATTATGCCCCGGCATTAGGTTTCACTACGACCCTTACCTCTCGTTGACCTGTCAACTAAGCCCCAGGGGAGTCCATCAACCTAAGCCTCACACTACGTGGAATTGCTTGGGGTTCTAGGGATTCCAAGTGAAAGACCCTATCCCTAATTATAGTTCTAACCCTTTGGTCCAGGTGGAAGAACCCTAATCTAAGTTAAGCCCCAGTCCTAGGATTCACTCAACCCTTTGCAAGGGAGTTCATCTCCTAGTACTTCACTCTACTTCGGTCGCAAGTTATACGGAGGTAGGGAAGTTCACATCGGAGAGGAAAGGGGACGTTTCACTACCTCTCGACTCACCCTCTTAACCCTCTCCAACCTTGTGTAGTCTAATCCTATAGAGGTCGCCACACCCTAATAGATTCTCAACCCTAGTGTCACGGCTAAGGGAAAATCTCATACAGATTGGAACTCAATAACTTATAGGCAGAAATCGGGTTGAAATAGGAGTTCCACACGCCCCTGTGGATTTTCCACACAGGCATGGCCCGACAGTAAACAGTAACTTGCTACATGGTTTGCTACAGTACTTCGCCGAAATGCTCCCGAATTCATCATTCTTCATCGAGACCGTTGAATTGGGCACACAATCAACGTTAGATTATGTCGATTACTTCATTTCTCTTCATTGGTAAAGTTCTATAATGCTACACGAGTTAGACTTTTGTGAATGTGACTGTCCTTGTGCCCCTCTAATGGAGGTTGGCACACACCCACAAGTCTAGACTCGTGCCTTGTTCCTTGCTTGGTCCGAGAACTCCTCAACAATGACGAACATAACCTATTCTTGCTTCTTTTTCTCCAAATTGGCTCCACAACCCTACAATGCACAAAAGCACACAAATGCACACACATTAATGATAAAATCTGATTAAAGTAATGCTCAATGTAAGATAATAATACTTCGTATTACTATAACACAAGCACTTATCAATAAGTATCCTGTAAATTATAGGCTTTAAATTCAGGTGACATGGACAACATTTATGCGTAGCCCTTGAGAATTTATTAATTTATTTCGTGATTATAGAGTATAATTTAGATTTAAACTTACATAAGAAAGTTGTAGAAGATGATTGTATCTTTGGCTCTGCCAAATTTCAGAATTGTTACATTGTAATTTGTGAGATATGATCAAATTTCTATAAGTATGCTCAATGGCATTTCTACAGAAAGCATGAAGTTTAATTAGAGACTTTGATGATATTAGAGGTTGAATAAGAACTCGTGTTTAATAAGAAAGTTGTTCTATTTTGAGTTAATTATATGCTTCTAAAGTTTAATTTTTTTGAAGCTATATGTTGTGAGATATTTTTATTAGAAAGGGCATGTATGAAATTATCATTTTGCATGTTTATGATTTTCAAAAGTGACCCCTTAACTTCTGTAGATCTCAAATCATTGTGAGGTTTGGATATGTTATAGATTTAGATGTTTAATTTTTTTAAAAGATTGATATTTCTAATTTGGGTTAGAAGTCACAAAGCTATGTTAATTTCAATCTTAAGGGTCTTAGGGGGTTTGGTTAATAGTCTCGACTTTGGTAGCTTCGTTAGCGTCTTGAAATGCTTTTAAATTCATGTGAATTTTAGAATTTTTTTTTGTCTGTAATTCTAATGGGTTATTTCCAAATATACGACTTTTTGGAAAACTCGATTGGTGCGGATTCAAAATATGGGCGTTAGACAAGTAAGTATCCCACATATAAATTCTATTATATGTATATATTCGAAAATTCTAGTTTTCTGAACTTCTATAATTTTTGAGAAAAATACTGATTATTTTGATTTATATTTTGTATTACTTATATATTTATTATTTGTAATTCATATGTAAGTAGTTAGATTTGGAAATGAATTGGAATTCTTTTCTATCTGAAAACGGGATCATCAAATTTCTGTATTCTGTTTTGATAAATGTTTGGACATAATGTATTTTGACATAGCAACTTGTAGTCCCCAACTAACTTTGCAATAACCCTGCCATTGGGGATTAAACATTGACTGTGTCAACATGTACTTGTGAAATAGAAACTATAGTTTCCCACAATTCCGTCGATGAAGAATAATGGCCTCTGATAATTCTGGCTCGTGTCACTGAGGGGAAAACTTATGACCTTTGATATTCTAGCTCGGGTCACCGAGAGTAAACATATGACCACTGACATTTGTTTTGGCAATAATTATTTGTGGGACATATATGCTTGACTTTTTGATTAGTTATGTTTTATTGAAAATCTTGACTTTTGAATTTGATTATGATAAAATTGTATTTTATTATACTTTGTCTGATTTTTGAAAATTTGAAACTTTTATGATCTCGATATTTTTAGTGGGTATTTACTGGGCTGTCAAGCTCATAATCTATTGTTAATGTTTTTTAGATCAGAAGTATAATAGCTTAGCAAGGGTGAACAAGTAGCAAGCCTATCTATGGTGTTGGTTAAGCTATAATTTTGTTTGTATTCTAAACTATAAGTTTGTATCTAGTAAATTTTTGTAAATTTCCGATTATGACCTTTGAAATTTATAGTTCTTTTAAATGGTATATTTTATTTTGTAATAGGTTTTGAGGCCTTGCATGCCTATTGTGCTATGCACATGGGTGTGCGGCAATTTGTCAGCCCGCCTACTCTAGCAAGCTAGGTTTGGGGCGTGACAAATATTGTGTATAAAATATGGTATTCTATATAAATACTATACCAATACTGTTCATACACTATTCATGGTCACCTTTGAGAGGATGTTGTTTCCCTCCCGTCTAGTGTTGCATTGCATGAGGGATTCATTAACTCAGTTTAGTTTCTGAAATATCTTCTAGCCGGGGTGCACATGGTAGGACTCTAATCGCTTCAAATGTTGTAGTAACTGACCGAGTTAATAAATGCCTAAGGGTCATTAAGCCACTTTAACTGATGCACTACCATATCTGCCTACCCTTTGACACCCTTTTGTGAGGAACTGGGGTGCTTGTTGCCTTTGCCAAAAATCTCTCTCTCTCTCTCTCTCTCTCTCTCTCTCTCTCTCTCTCTCTCTGTATATATATATAGTATAAATCCCTCTACCATGCATTTAAAAAGTGTAATGTACATCTTGGCTTATGCACATATGGGTTTAATCCATTAGGTCATTCTTCTACTCCATTCTATTTGGCAAATATTTGTCACTGCCTATAATCTTCCACTATCAATGTGCATGAAGAGGGCTTTCATCTTTCTCAGCTTGATCATCTAAGGTCTAAAAGGTCCAAGCAAGTATATAGATGTTTTTTTTTTTTGGTGGCCTTTGATAGATGTGCTTAAGGTTTTATGGGTTGATGGGGTTTGCAATTATGATATTCCAAGGCAACAAAACTTTCAAATAAGAGCAACACTTTTATGGACAATAAATGATTTTCCTGCTTATGGTATGCTATTAGGATGGAGCACACGTGGTATTTTATTCTAAAAGAAGGTAGGAAGACATTATTTTTCAATTGTCATTGTCAATCATCCTTTTTGAAAAAATAAGGAGAAATTCATTAAGGGTAGGATTGGGAATGTTGACATACCACCTAGATTATCTGTTAAGGAAATGTTTAGATGCATATCCATTCTCCCAGATATCACATTTGCCACAAAATCAAGCTTTCAAAAGATACATGGTTTTAGGTAGAAACATAATTGAGTGAAAAAAAAAAATTATATTTTGGGAGACGCCTTATCGCCGAACTAATCTTGCCCACCATAATTTTGATGGCAACCATATCATAAAAAATGTGTTTGACAATATTTTTAATATGGTTATGGATGTGAGGGGAAAACTAAAGACAATGTGAAAGCAAGAGTTGATAAAAGAAACTATTGTAACTTGCCTCAATTGGAATTGAAAGAGGTTAATAGAAAACTAATGACACCTAATGCTTCTTATACATTGCCTATGGAGCATATCAAAGATGTATGTGAATTGATAAAGGAATTAAATTTTCCAAATGGATATGTTTTAAATATATCACGTTGTGTCTTTGGATGATTGTAAGTTTATTGGAAGAAATAGTCGTTATTGTCATATGTTTATGTTGAGATTGTTTCCTATTGCCATCTGTGTTCTTGTGCCTAATGATGTTTGCGATGCATTGCTTAAGCTTAGTAGTTTCTTCAAAGAATTATGCTCAACAAAGATGCATGTTGTCCATTGAGGGTGTGTTTGATACGTAACTAATTATAGCACAATCAGTACATAACAGTACAAATAGTTGTGGTACAACACAACTATTTGTCATGTACCATGTTTTATATTTTATGGACAATACAAAATTTTTTGTTTTGTTCGTTTGATTTCTCTAGTACTGGACAAAAATTTTATAAAATTACTTCTAATAAACTTTGTATTATCCTATGTTTGTTTTATAGTAATCAACTTCACAACAAGCTCTCGTTTTTAATATTTTAATTAAATTTTTTATAATTAATCAACTTATTAAATAAGAATTATATTTTTAAAAAAAATTTCAAAATATATGCAAAATTAATTTCTCGTTAAAAATACATGATAAATTCAGTTAATATATCAATCCGCTAAATAATAATATTTTTTATATGAGATCACTAATATGTTTGATATGTGTAGGAAAATCATATCCATGATTCATGAACATATAAAGAGATTTATATTTAGTTAACTAACAGGGGTTTCATGTATTGATATGCCGAGAAATTGGATATCAATAGTTCTCCGATCTTTAAGGGTAAACTAGGGTTTAGTGTACCCTTATCTTGAGATCTCCTTGTACTTAATGCAATCGTAGGGATGTTTGTTAGGAAGAAATTCCAATCGACATTTGTATGGGATTAGGGTTCAATCGCCGAGAAATTCAGATTGATCTAATCTTGAGATCCTTCGGTCTAAATCACCCAAGCTATCTTTTTACTATTCATCCATGCATCATGATGACCCCTCAAGAGGATCCACATCCATAGACCTTCGCACATTACTGTAGCACTTGCAGCAATCTCACTTGTTCTTGAATTTGTATTTCCATCTCATATTTGTGGTATTACTTAGCGATCTCGTACACTTGTGGGAATCACATCAGCTATTCACTTAATTAGAGCACACAACTTCTCTATTATAACAACTTAAACCATGTTGGACTTCATATAGTTTAGTTCATTTTACTTCACGTGGTTAAATCGAGAAATTTTTTTTTGTAAATGTGAAAGATTTGTTTGAAAATAAGAAGAAAAAGAAAAAATTTGGGAAACGAAAAGAGCTACCCTATTAGAAGTGTGAAACTACTCTCAATAAGCCAGATGTTGTGTATGTCCAAACGAGAGAAAAAGCTATCTCTTTAGAAGAGTGAAAGCTACTCTATCCTACTAAAAAAGATGTGGAAAGAGTTACCTCTCCTAAGCGTAAAAGCTGCTCGACGAAGCCTCGTGAGAAAAAGCTACCTTAGGAGTTGTGTGAAGCAACCACCTTGCAAATAAGAAGTTGTTTGTGAAATTTTTACTATTGAAGTCCTCTAAGTCAAAAGAAGTGAAGTAGAGAGGTGTAACACACATAATGATAACCTTGAATAAAGTGTTTACTATTTTTTTTTAAATCAAAATTTTTAGCATTCTTGTATTGTTAAAATCCGAACTACTTGTGGAACTCCCCATATTCTGAGTACCCGAGATCTTGTAGTCTCTCCACTTGGTTTGTAATGTATTGTTTTTCCTTGAGGATAAGCAAAAACTTAAGTGTAGGGGAATTTGACTAGTATAGTTTATTCATGTATTTCATAACATTTTGTACACTCATTTTGCTTGTATTAAAATTATATTATGGAATTCGATACTAAATCTAGTGTGTTTCATATTCTCAGACTTCTGGCAGCACTAACAGATGAGAAAGAACTAACAGGAGAAGTTGGAGCTCTCTACATCAATTGAATAAGAACAAGACAAACTGGGTGGCTTACATGCAGCTTATGGCCTAACTTATGGCCGTAAGCACTTCCTAGAGAATCTTGCAGGCATGCTTATACTTGTGAGGAGGAATCAGAGCCAAACCAAAAGACCTTATGGGTAAGGCTTACACCCATTAGGATACCCATAAGGATCATCCAGAGGAGCTTATAACTACTACATAAGCCCGTAAGGGCGGTTGGAAGATGCATCACAGTGGACCTTACGGTCCGGCACTTACGGTCGTAAGCTGGACCGTAACATAAACAGAAGAACTTATAGATGAAACTTACAGTCTTAAGTGTTCTCATAAGGCTCGTAACCATCTCCTCCAACTCCCTTATAGCCAACAACCCATAAGTAGAGCTGTATAAACAGATCTGATGAGGATTTTTTAGGGCATTCTTTGGATTTCTTTGCAGCTATTCTTGAAGGCGAAGTGAGGGAAGAAAGAAGACGAATCTCCAAGGCTGAAGAGGCTATTCCAAGGGAGATTTGGATCTACTACACTCAAGAGGATTGGATATCGTAGCTGTTAAGCTCACCTTAGCAACGTGCATGGAAGCTTTCCTAGGGCTTTTCTTGTGATCCTCCTATGGCATGATTGAGAAAGGGGTTTTCATTTTTCCCATGTTTCCTCCCATATCTTATATCTTGAATGCTTGCCCTCCATTAATGGAGGGCTAATTTGTTAGATGTTTGGGCATAGTTGAACTCTTATATTTTTGACATTGGTTGTTAGATCTTATGATTTAATTATTTCCCTAATTGCAATCATCTCTATTTGAATCTAATTACGTGTTTCAATGTTTGGTTGCTAACAATTCGAAAACCCTAGCTATCATACTTGATGTACTTTTTGACGAGTAGAAATACCCACCTAGCATAGACATGCCGTGATTAGAGGAAATTATGATTAAGCCTGGGTATAGGGTACTTTGGAGACCTCGTCTCCCTCAATTCTCTCGAGTGAGTTAATGTTTATCTCCGCACTCTTTACAGTCATGTAGAGTAGATTTAAGGAGAAATCGCATTTATATGTTGTATTTAGATTAGAGGTAGTATCTTTTCACGAGAAAGATTATCTATTCAAGAAATAATCATTAGCTCACTATGAGGTTTATAGAATGCTAATACGATTTATGCGGATGTCTATATCAACTTTGCACCGATTCAATTATTCTTCACTCTCGAAAGGGGGGTTTAGTATAATTTTGGAAACCTCTCGGTTTAAATAGGATTGTATGCTTAGACAACCTTTATGTTGTACTTCATAACCTTAGAGAGATGTTATGCCCGGACATCATTTCTTCTACTTATTTCCATCGTATTTTATTTTCTTTTTCCTGCTTTTGTTTTACTTGATTTATACACTCGACATTTGATCACTTAGGCTATTTTTCAGAATTAGGGTTATTACTAATATTCACTTTCTTCTCTGCAGACTGATACTCTGCTTTATGCACATTACTATTACATGATCAGTATGTACACACTATAAGAAAGTTGTCATATAGCGACTAAATTTAGCGACAAATTTATAAATTTGTCGCTATAAATCTCTATAGCGCCGGATTTTTTATATTAGCCACTAAAAATGTGTTTTTAGTGGTAAATTTTTAAGTTAGCTACTATAGACACAAGTTTATTTATTATTTTTTTAACAATAGTTTTCGTGGTGGCAAATCCATGTATTAGCCACTATATATATTAAATTTACAAAATCATATTTAACAAATCTTCACTATTTTTTTATTATTTATTTAAATAAAAATTATTAACGGGAAAAATTTATCATTCCGAATTTTATGGATACCTTATTATTTCAAAAACTTTTAATCAACTTTGAAAACTTTTTAAAATTTTATTTGTTTATTTATTTTGTTTTTAATTTTCTATTACACCAAATTTTATGGATTTTCAAATTCATTTCTTTAGATTAACAATATAAGAGATGTGATTTTAGCGGTAAATTTTTTAATTAGCTAATGTAAACACAATTTTATTTATTTATTTATTTATTTAACAATAGTTTTTATAGAGAATACTCCTAAGACTCGAATAGAAGGGGAACATTGAATAGCATGAAATGCTACTTTATTTTATATATTAATATTGTATTATTGTTAAAAAATACTGATTCTCATAATTTAGAAGTATCTATTTTTTTTTAATTTTTCTCTCTATAAAAATTAAAAAAATTGACATTGGTCAAAATAAATAATTATTTTCATAAAAAAATAAAATCCAGTTTAACCAAAAATAAATTAACACACAGAAACAAGTCAAACATGACCAAAATCAATTGAAAAAAGATTAATTAATCTCTTTAAAGAATTATTGGTCTTTTAAAAAAAATTTAAAGGGATATTGCTTACAACCCACCATCCAAACCGAGTAATCACGGACATCCATTGCTTATCAACATTTTAACCCGTTATTCATTAACATTTCCTTGGTTCCATTTTATACATGATGTTTCAATGAATATTTTCAATGAAGCGCACTGATTCTTTAATTTTCCCCAACGATGATGTTCCGGTATTTTCATGAAACAACGCTCTTGTTATAAGAAGTAAAGGAAAAACACAAAATGATTTATTTCACTTTTCTCGTTTCCATCTTGTTTCCCTGTTTTCCCTAAAATTTACAAACTAACGTTAGAAAAACAAAATTAAAAAAAAAAAAAAAGCATGAACCCCATCCGACCATTCACCAAACTGATAAAAGAAAATTACACTACTTCCTCACCGCCCTTATCGCCCTCATCCCCATCTCCTTCACCGCCTCTGTCCTTCCCTCCCTCTCCACCACCTCCTCCACCCCCACATCCCTCGCCAACCCTTTAAACCTCCACCCACTCCATCATCCAGCATATATAAACACCTCCCCCTTCTCCTCATCTCTCTCATCGAGAAACCATCAAAGTCTCTCTGCGAAACCCTAGAAAGCTCTTTGCGTTCATTCTTTATCGTGAATGATTGACATGCAGATGGCTGAGTCCGAGACCTTTGAGTTCCAAGCCGAGATCAACCAGCTTCTCAGCCTCATCATCAACACATTCTACTCCAACAAGGAGATCTTCTTGCGAGAGCTCATCAACAATTCATCGAATGCATGTGTGATTTTCTTTTGGTTTTGTTATTGATTGTTGGGTTTGATGGGTTTTTGGTGGAATTTGAAGGCTTTGCACAAGATTCGGTATGAGAGTTTGACGGATAAGAGCAAGCTTGATGCGCATCCGGAGTTGTTCATCCAGCTTGTGCCGGATAAGGTTAACAAGACGCTGTCCATCATCGATAGTAGCATTAGCATGACTAAGGCTGGTGAGTTCTCTTGATCAGTGTCAATCTGTTACGTATTGTTTATTGGTGTTTTGATCTTTTGTCTTCGAACTGTGGTGATTTTAGTGTTAGATATCAATATTGCCGAGTTTGATGAATGTTTTATGTTTAAAGATTATCTCTGTTTTCTAAATCAACTTGTGAATTAATTTTTGAAAGAGAGAAAAATATTAGTCTGGATTGAGCTCTGTGCGAGTTGTTGAGAGCACGAAATGCCAATCAATGTTATGATCCATTTGAATTGATTGAGCAAGATTACTACATTTTGAGATTGAAAATAGGAAAAGAATTTGTTTGCTAGAAAATCTTTCTTTTATGATATTTAGTTGATTGATGAACTTATGAACTTATTGTTTGAAATTATGATTGATTGTTTATTTATGTTTTAATTATCGATGGCAGACCTGGTGCTTTTCTTTTCTGTCATGCTTTTCTGTTGTTCTGTTCTTTCCTTTTCTTTTATTAATGTTTAGAATAAAGAGGCTATGAATGAATAGAATGAGAGCATTTGAGGGAGTACCTGGGTTATCACATTGCTCTCAATGACAATGAATTGCTTGTGTATATATATATATATATATTTGCATTTGAGTTTTGAGCACCTACTATGACATATCTAACTTATGTGTTTTGTACGATAAAATATGTTTTTCTGCAGCATTTGTGGTCAAATTTATAATTTTTATGAGCATATGCAGCATTTGTGACCAAATTTATAAGATTGCATCCAATGTTGCTTGAGATATTTGTTTCTTATATGCAACCATCATAAGGATATATGCTACAAAAATGGCTTGCCAATCTTATTTGTAGACTAGCCATTTCTTTGATAGTTATATTTAGTAACCAAATGCTACCATCATATTTACTCATATTGCTTGTTCATATGAATGTAATTATTCCAGGAACAAAAGATTGCTGAAGTTGGCCATTCAAATTGATTGAAAGCTTGTTACATGCCAACAAAATTAGATGCCATGGTTACTGCTTTCAGGGGATGCATAATAAAACATGTAGATGGTCAAATCCACTGGTTTGTTATAAAAGCTTCTCTGTTATATTTGAATTTTTTAATCTTCGGGTTGTGTATTGACATTACATTAAGCCATTTACTACTAACGTGCTAAGAATGTTTGTGTGTTGTGCATTGATGTAAAATATTGAATAATCTTTGAAGATGATTCTTTTACGAGTTCAGATTTACATATTTGGTTGAATGGTGGCAGATATTTAGCTGGACTACTTTCTTGAATTGTTTTAGAAGACTTCTTGTGAAGACCCATAAAAAGAGTATGCATTGGTATTTTCTCTTTGTTAGCTGCTCTGGTGCATCTTTTACTTTATTCAGTGACACTGGACAAATGACATCACTAAAAATTTTTATCAATGTTCTCATGTTCAAACTTGTGTCCATTTCATGGCAGGTTTAAAGAACTACTTTATTTGGACAATTGTCTTCTCTTCTCAGAGTCTGATGCCAGCCTTAATCTTCTTCTTTGTCTCTATTATTTATTTATTTTATAAGTTGGTAATTAGTAATATTTTCTCATAAATCATTCTTACCTTAATCTTCTTCTTTGTCTCTATTATTTATTTATTTTATAAGTTGGTGATTAGTAATATATTCTCATAAATTATTCTTAGTTGGTGCTTGTTTATTTGTTTATAAATTATTTTATAAGAGAAATATGGTTTTTACTATATTGGTAAATTTATCTGTGGTTATCTGTGGTCATTTCAATCCATTATTATTCAAGGCGAATGGTTGTGAGTTTTTATGAATGAATTGATGCATTCTCAACATATAGGTAACACATAAACAACAATCATATTTGCATATCTAATTTGATTCTTTTTTTTCGGTTGCTTCTAATTAAATAGTTATTATTTTAATTTTCTCCTTTAAGAAACAATCATTAGTTTTCTTGAAGGAATGTTATCAAATTTTAATTTCTCTTTATTTGTTGGTTGGTTGTTGAAGTATTTAGGATGGTATAAAAATGCTACTACAAAAGGACTCCAACGAAAGATCGATTCTTTATATGACTTAGTTTAGTTTATAGGCAGAACATATTTTTATTGAATAATGAAACTTCAGTGAATGTTGGAACTTCTGAATTAATTTCTATATCTGGATGATGATTCAGACTCTGTTTTATCTACAGATTTGTACTATGTTCATCTGATTATCTTGCTGCTCCATTATATATCTATTTTAATTCATATGGACAAGGCTCCCTCCTCTCAAATTCGATGGATAAGAGGCCATGCTCTTGTAACTTTGTTACTCTTGCAATTTGCCTCTCTATGGCTTTCCTTGTTGGAAGCCCTTTTCTTGTTAGTGACCACAAATAGGTGCATTTATTTCCTTTTGATGTTATCCTAATGATACTTCTGTATAAATTTCATTTTAACAGAGTTAAGTTGCAACAAGCAACGCAACCATGCCTACTTTGAACCATTAAATGTACCCTTTATGCTTTCTTTGGTATAGTACACCAGCGAAACAATAGCAGGAATCTGTGTCTTGATAAATAATGAGAACAAAACCTTTTAGCTGAGACTGCTTCTTTGGCTTTGCAGAAATTACTGGGATGGGGATTAACTGATTCTTTTCGGAGTAAGAAGGATAATTTATCCAAATCCTGGTCATTCTTTTCTAAATCTTTTGTTGTAGAACATGTTGTTTCTTTGTAAGCACTTACATTTCCCAGCTAATTATTATATCTGTTTTAGAGTCAATGCAAGCCTTCAAGGAGTGAGCCATTACCAATAGGTATTGTTAGTAGCACAACGAACTTGGAAATGCGACCACTATGGGATTCTGCGGAATCTTCCCAAAGAAAGGTGTGTGAAAGCATTCCCTATTCCCTTGCTATGAAAGAACACTGTGATGTTTGGCTTAATTTTTTATACTTAAAATATGTAGCCTATTATCTCCTTCCATTTTAGCAGAACAAATCCGATGTTTTTTACATTATCATTAAATCTGAATTAGGATTTTCTTTTGTTTTGTCACTCTCGAATGTTTGTTGATGTTTCTAATGAATTCTACTTTTTTTTACAGTTGCCCATTGCAGTTGAGAAAATGCAAAAGGAAATTATCAATCAAATTGTTAAAAAGGTATGTATTTTCATCCAGTGGATGCCTTTTTCCTGCTCTACAATTCATGATTCTTATCCCTTTTTATATGAATTGCTTCTCTGATTATTTATTTCATTATTTTCAGTTCTTTCCCAGTGATTTCACTGACATGCTTTTTCCATTATGATGGTGTTATGGATGAATGGAGAGACTTGCACGGGAGCGATAATGCATTGCATGCTTCTGCAATAAATCAAACCAAGTAGCGGAGGATTTTCTTTTTTTTTTTCATTTTTCTTAAGGTTCTTGTTGCTTGTGTTTACAATTTGTACATGTTTGTTCCTGTATGTGCACCATTTATTTATTTATTTATTTTGTGATTATAGGTGGTTTGCAAAGCGTTTCTTACATCCAGATATTGTTGCCGAGTACAAATATATTTTTCTCTGGGATGAGGATCTTGGGGTAGAACATTTCCATCCAAGACGGTATGCGCAATTTTGTGGGCCAAATCTAATCTTAAGCCTCAATTTTAATGTTTCATCAAAGAATGGAGCATTTCCTATCAAGCAGTTTCCTACATACTATTCCATAACCTTTATTTATTTTTTTGGTTTTTTTTTAATCATGGTTTTTCTTATTACATCCACCTTTTTATGCTTAAATGGTCAATCCATGCTCTCCTTAAGTACTTCATGCTTATACATGACCAATGATCTTTAATGCGACAAAGCTTTATGATATGATTGTCAAGAAGCATATTTCACTACTAAAGATGTGTGGCATAAGAACTGAGACATCATTGGAATTTGAATTACTTGAGAAACATAGTCAACTATCTTCAGTTATTTATCAATTGTTGAGAGGGTAAGGATTGGAAATATTGCAACCGGCATTGGACACTAGTAAATCTGAAGTGCATCATTAAATTGTTGAGAGGGTAAGGATTGGAAATATCGCAGCCACTACATCCTTATCTGTGTCTACTTCTAGTCATATTGCTAAAGTTTAAGAATTTTTTTCCCCTGGCATTATATAAACAGAAGGATGTCCAAGTTCAACGGTGGCGTAGATGCTATGAGAACAGTACCGCTCCTCCATGTACTTGGTAGGATTAATCTTTATAATACCTTCTATGCATTTGTAGACTCATTAGCCATGTTGATGTGGGCATTGCATTGATCAACTATAACAACAACTAATTCTAAGTGTTCTAGATCACCTTATTGACATCAAGATGACTATTTTTAGGATTATATATGTCATAGAGGTTTGATTATGATTATGCATCAGTTGTACATGTGGGTAGAAATGACGGCACATGTATTCTCAAGAGCCATCTGGCGATGTGCTCGGCATATGATCTTGGTATTCGTGCGACACTCAGTGTGTATTTCACTATTTACTATTTCCCTTCTGATCTGCTGGTTCACAATGAACAATATGAAACAGTTGTGGCAAATCAAGAAACTCTCCTTCACCACAACATCTCCGGCCTCGTTGATGAGCTGTGACATAAACTGTATCTACTTGGTGCCCGGCTCATCCCTCACACTGTTGCCCACACTAACTGCAAAGTCCATGTTGTTGCTTTGAAACATAAAATTGAAGTTCTTTCAAAACATGATGAACAACAGCTGCAGAAATTATAGATATACATCATCATGCATACCTTTCTTATGACCAGTAGAGCAAATTATCTGAAAAAGGAACTCAAGCTGCTTGATTGCTAATACTACAAAGCCATGTTAATTCATTCTCATACAGTCCAGAAAGAGTCTATTTTCCCCCTTGTAGTCTTACTGTGTTTGAAGAGAAGCGTGATAAGAAAGAAGGGGCCACATGCGGTGTAGTTTCAGTATCAATGCATGGAAATCAAAGAACTGGAATTGGATTTAGTGTGTGTGTGTGTTTGTTATAATATATACATTGATTATAAAAAATAGTTGTTCTTTAGTTTATTTTTTTTAACTTTTATGGTGTGAGTTATATATATATATATATATATCTTTGTTTGTGAATATTAGAAACAGAATTGATGAGCTATTAAAGTAATTACTCAATTTACAAGGACTGTAGCGGCAAATTTTTCCACCGCAATAGGATATTAAACAAATCTATAGGACTTATAATGACAAATTTTTCCACCACAATAGAATACTAAACAAATCTATAGGACTTATAACGACAGAAATGTTCTGTCCCTATAGAATTTATAGCGGCAAAATTTTTTTGCTATTACAGATGATTGTGCAACTCCAACCTTAATAGATAGGATAGCGGCAAAAGTGTACATTTGTCGTAAAAAACATATAGGGACTAAGGATTTAACGGTTAATTGGATATCCAGCTCTATAAAGGTATTAGGGCTAAAATAGAGCTTATAGCGGCAAATTTTTTCCACCTCGATAAGTTTTATTTCTTGTAGTGACACTTGCGTCCCTATTATGCAAAGAGAAAAAAAACAAGATATCTTCCCCCATGGCAACTATTTGTTGATTATTTATTTCTAAAATAGTTGGGAACAATTCAATTTTTCTATTTTTTACATTTCTTTATTATTTTAATGACTTGATTTTGCTCTTAAAATACATTTCTATTTTATGTAGAAGTTACAGTTTATCATGTTTTTAACTTTGGTCTTTCGTGAGAATCTGTCTTTTTATTACATGCACCAGAACATATTCCAAATTTGTATTTTTATTCACTTCATATTGAATTTTTTACTCCATATCTTGAGGACAATTAAAATAAATATATAGTAGAAAATCAATAAATGAGCAATAATTAAAACAATAGCATAATAAAAAATCAATTAAATAACATCAAATTCAAATTAAAAAAAAATCAACTAATTAAATTATCTAAATTTAAGTCAAGCTAGAGGTATAACATCATGTATATACTCACTAGTTACTAGTGATACTTCAAAGAGTATTTCAACCATCCGAAAAACAAAAATAAGTATTTTTTTAATTAATATTAATTAATTGTACAAAGTTCTCCTAATTAATTATCATTTAACCAATATTTTTATTTTGAAATTAGTTAAGAAATACGTTGCTTTATTACTTAATTGTCACTAATAATGATTTTTTGTGTTGACTTGTTAATAACTCTACTGAAAAGATCAGGAAGTCATTGGAAAAACAAGGATTTTAATTGTTACTGATGAATGAGCTTTTGGTTCAGCTTATTGATAACTTCACTAAACGATCAAGAAGCCAATGACTACCAATAGATTATGATTGGCATTATTACAAAATATTATTCCAAAACAAATCACATGGTCAATCAAAACAAATGCCCATTAATGTAATGACAGATGCTACTTAATCAAGAATGTCCCTTCTTGGAAGAAGATGTTAAATGACAAGGACATGCTTATAAAATGCTAATAAAAAAGATATCTTCCTTGAGGTGTTCATCATATTGACAAGGACATGTAAGATGCTATCTAAGCAAGATCTCTCCCTTGAAGTGTTTAAAGAAAAAAAAAAACATGCATGTCCGATGCTAATCAAGAAGATCTCTTGCTTGAAGTCATTATAAAAAAAAAAAAAAAAAAAAAAAGGACATGCATGTAAGATGCTAATCAAGAAGATCTCTTCCTTGAAGTGTCTAAAAGATTAAAAAAGGACATGTAAGATGCTAATTAAGAAGATCACCTCGTTGAAGTGCTCATAAAAATAACAAGAGCATGTAAGAAGATAATTAATCAAGAAGATCTCTTCCTTGAAGTGTAATATTAACAAAGACATGTAAGATCGATGCTATAATTATCAGGATCCCTTCCTTGAAGTGGTTATAAAAATAACAAGAACATGTAAGATGCTAACAAGAAGATCTCTTCCTTGAGGTGTTGATAAAGCCATGAATTCCTTGTTCATTTGCTACCCTTATAAATACAGGGCACCCCCAATCAATGCACACTCATAATTACTTATCATCCATGAACCAACATGACAACATCCACAAGAGATTCCCATGAGATCAACATAGAGCCTGATCAACACAATCGACGTGAGAAAAGCAATGGAGAGAGCATGAGGGCATCTTACAGTATTGGGAAAAGAGAGAGAATTATGACGAAGAACGAGGAAGAGCTACTGATTGAAGAGGCAAAGAAGAAGTTAGACCGTTTTGGAAAGCAAATAGTGAAAAGGTCAATATTTCGATTCCCCGTATGGGCCAAGTCAATAACACCTAGAATTCAAAGAATAGGCCCCTTCCAACATGATGATCAAGAAAACTCGTATGGGAAAAATGTGGCAGTCCTAGATTTTCTCTCAAGGATTAATAAGCCCCTTGAACATGTTATGCGGGAGATGAGAGAAGTCGTGGAGGAATTACAAGCACATTATGCGTTTTTAGAAGACAAGTGGAGAAATGATATGAAATTTGTGGAAACTATGATTTTTGATGGCTGCTTCATTTTAATGTTTCTACGAGGTCATAGTGAAAGGTCTTTAGTGTATGATCCTCACTATGGTACCCATAAAGCTAGCCACAGACCTATTCCTCAATTTCGGGACATGGTTTTTCTTGACAACCAATTGCCCCTTTTGGCTGTCAAGGTGTTATTTCAAATACTGGCTCGTAGCATGAATGTGCGACCACCGGTAAGTAAGTTAATTATATTCTTATACACATATATATACATGCATACATAAATTCAAAAGATGACACTTATACTAGAACTGATCATGGTAGATAAATGTGTGTTTGAAAATAATAATAATAATAATAATAATAATAATAATAATAATAATAATAATAATAATAAAAATAAAAATAAAGTAGATTTTATTTGGATTTTATTTTTATTTTTATTTTTATTAACCGATAAAGATGACAAACATTGAAGTGGAAATTATTTGTTATATTTATTACGTAGAATGTTTAAATCATTTTTTTAATTAAATGTATTTACACAAGTTGTTTATTATAATTAAAAAACCAAACAATAAAAACCATATAAAAAAATCCCTTTTTGTTATATCTTTTGTATTATTTTTAAACACTATTTTTAAAATAAATTATTTTAGAAGTGCTTCTACGAAAACAATGGGTTTTTTTCCATTATAGCCATCATTTTGTTTTTAATTGTCAAAATAACCCTACCCAAAATATATTCACCAAACTAACCATAAAACCATCACATCAACTCTATCTTAAAAATATTTTTGTTTTGTATTTTTTTTAAAAATAAAGGTTTGTTTTTTGAAAAAATGCCTAATATTTTATATTTTAAAAACACATGGGTGATAGATGGGGTTGATGTGATGGTTTCATGGTTAGTTTGGTGAATATATTTTGGGTAGGGTTATTTTAACAATTAAAAACTAAAAGATGGCTATAATGGAAAAAAGCCTAAAACAAACATATCCTATAGAAAATGAGTTTTTTTTTCACAAATTTTCAAATAATATTATTAAATATATTTTTATTGTTCGTAGATAAAGATTTTTTTAATGTTTCCCAATTTTTATGTTATTAAGAAAATGACATATATTCAAGCTCTGCTGATGTAATAGTGGTAATATATGGGTTTTTTTAAAACATAAAGTTTTTCTAACATAATAGTGTTATAATCTTTAATTAAACTATCTCATATTATATTAAAAAATAATTTGTAATAAATTAACAATATGTCCAAGAGTTTAAATCCCCCATACTATTTCTTATATTATTGATGCACTATACATTCGAGGCAAGGCAATGTTCATTGATACTATTCACTGTATCCCATTGTGGGTCTTCCACAAATCCATAAGTCATTGTAATTAATGTACCTCTATACTATTTGTTATTTTGACAATTTCTTAGATGAGGGCATTTATCACTTATTTGTCAAAAAAAAAACTAACACTATTACCTTAGTTAAAAATATATTGACCTTTTATGTATATACATAATAAAATTGGATAATTGATGAGCATATTTTTATCATTAATCAACCAGACATAAGTACACAAACATTAATCTAAAATGTATTTGATGAAATCTTTTTATTTATTTTATTAAGTGGGTTTAATTGAAAGCAAGACAACTCAATTTTTTTGTTTTTTTTTATAAAAATAGATAAACAACTCAAAATTTTGTCTTCCCTTCATTTAAACATTCAAAATTTTAAAATTATAGTTAGACCAATGTACATATTTTTTTATGGAGCCCACTTAGCAAAAATTTCATAGCTGATCCGTTCATTTGTTTCCAAGTATTTTGCTTATATTTTTATAACAGAATATTTTTTTTTTATATAAATTTAAGAAATAATATTTAAGTAGTATTTGGAATACCGGACACACAATGATATTTTTCTTGTGTTGGGTGGACAAGTGCCAAAATAACATACTCTATCCTATTTTCATCGAATATAATATCATGATTTTTTTATTGCATACCATGGACAAATTTCTCCCACCATGTGAGAATCTCAGTATGCTTTTTTATAAATTTACAATCATTTTGAACACTTTCTATGCAGAAACTTGATTAACATATATAATTAATTAAAATCTCATTATATATCTTTTCATGTCCATGCAAAAGCTTTCATCACATATATATATACCTCTTAAACCATGTTTTTTTATGCATATTCTTATAAAAATGTTTGTACAGTATAACTTTTTTTTAACTGTCAAGATACATACACTTTATATGGGTAATAATCTTGAGTGGGTACCTTATTATACCCAAATTTCACTTTGAGCACCAAATTTTGATTTGTTTCTTTTCGGATACCTTATTTTGATTTACATACGCCGGGAGGGTACCAGGGAAAATCCGGTGTGGTTTGCTGACGTGGTCACCGGATTAGCCACATCAACACCAAAAAACTATCTCATTTTCTTACGTGGCTGTTCCGGTGGCTATTCTGGTGGCTATTCCGGTGGCCACGTAAGAAAATGAGATAGTTTTTTTACCATTGATGTGGTGGCTATTCCGGTGGCCACGTCAGCAAAACCTCACCGGATTTTCCCTGGTGCCCTCCCGGTGTATGTAAATCAAAATAAGGTATCCGAAAAGAAACAAATTAAAATTTGGTGCTCAAAGTGTAATTTGGGTATAATAAGGTACCCACTCAAGATTATTACCCCACTTTATATGAAAGTAAGGTTTTAAATATTGAATTTAATATATATATATATATATATATATATATATATATATATAAAAGATTGAATGTTTGATTAATATATCATAACATTCAAAAACAATAAATTGTTTGTCTTGGGTAGTTTTATCGTATACTGTCATGTCTATATTGGCAAAATGCTATCTCAAATTTATCTCACCCAACCAATTACAGTTATTCTATATTTGACTAAAACAGACCGATGGAGATATCAACAATCAAGTGTTCATGCTTTTGGGAATGGATGATATGGTTGACAAAACCCAAACCTTAGGCCTACACATTCTTGATTTATACAGAAAAGGCATCATCGGACCACTTACAACTAATAATGATGATGATGATGATGATGGTGATGATGAAAGTGGAGGGCTTCCCATTCATGATGTAAGCGATGTATTAGCATCATCTTCACCACAAAGTTTTCGTGATGTATTCGGACCATCTCCTCCAGATTCACTGCAACCATCTCCAACAGAAAGGGGAAAAATACTCTCTGCAATGAAGTTGCACGAGTCCGGAGTGATATTTAAGAAATCCCCGACCAACAAGATAACAGACATAAGCTTTGACAAAGACAAAGGCATCCTCATGCTCCCACCATTCTTCATCGACGAAGCCACAGAGTCAACCTTCCTCAGCCTCATGCTCTTCGAGTTGCTCTACTTGGCCCGGCAAGGGAATCTGCAATTTAAACTCCGAAAGGTAACCAAGAATCTCCAAAGACTATTCCCCGAGCAAATCCAAATGGAACTCCCTGAGCAACTCCAAAGGGAAATCGACGAGCAAATCAATAGGGAATTACTCCCCAAGCTAATGACGACGACTAACTTTGAGGAAGTAATCCTTGGGAAAATCCCCGAGGAACGCCTCAAGCTACTCCTTCCGCGACTCCAAATTCATCTAAGGCAACTGGAGGGCTTTGACGAACACGTCAAGTCTTATATTTTCTTCATGAAAGAGTTAATTGAATCGGGCAGTGACGTGCGCTTGCTCAAGTCCAAGGAAATCATATTTTTGGATGTTGAAAATGAGCTGGCAGCTGTCCAACTTTTGAACAGGCTCACTAAAGATCTCTTGCACGCTCCCACAGCTAACATTAAAGAACTTCGGAGAGAGGTGAATATATACAGCCAAAGGAAAGTGAATAGATTGGTGAAAAGGAGAGTGAATAGATGGTTGGGTATCCTCATGAATATATACTTTGACAACCCTTGGTCTACTATTGCCGCCATTGGTGGTGTGATGATCCTAGTGCTCACCTGTCTTCAGACTTATTACTCATTTCTCAGCTACCAGCATCCCAAGAGCGGTTGAAAGGTGATTGAAGAAAGCTGCAAAGAGAAGGAAGCAGAGAAGATTTTAGTGAAATATAAGTTCAGATATTTTGATATTAAGTTGTGTGTTATTCTGTTAAATGTCTGAGTGTGCATGTGTTTGTTTATCTGAGTACATGTTTGTTTGAGTGCGTGCCAGTGTTTGTGGTGTAATTTTAAAAGTTGAGTATGTTATTTATGTAATTTCAAAAGAAGGTGAAAGGATTGAAGAATAAGTTCGAGGCAAGTCAAGTAAGAAGCGATTAGTTTATTGGTGTTTTGACATCTACCTAATGACTCATCTAAACACACAGACAAAGATTGTAAAGCTAATATAAGAGCAATAGAGAGAATGAATGAATGCTGAGCTTTCTCTTCCTCATTTGCCCTTTGTTTTTCAGGTGTGTTTAGCTTATGTCTTCCATCTTTAAATTTTCAATATCTCAACAAGGGCAAAAGCTGAGCAGTCTCTGCATTAATTGCTATTTGTTATTATATCAAATGGGGTTATTAGATTGACTTTGTAGATTTGATTATGTGGTTGTGATTGTGAAGACAATTTGCTGAAATAGCCATGCATTTCGTGTAAACTATATCAGCTAGGTGCCTATATGCTTGTGGAGATTGTGTGCATATGATCATTTAATTTCAACTCGTGTGTGTGCAATTTATGAGTGTTCAATCCATGGTAATGTAATAGTTCAAATCTGCTTGCTTCACTGCCTTGGATTTAATTATTAGTGAATTTTCATTCTGTTAGTTCCGCCGGTTAGGGTTTGTGAAATAAGAGGAACACTCACTCACTTAAGCACTCAAGAAAAATAAACACAAACCACAAAGAGGAGACACAAGACGTTGGTAACCCAGTTCGGCATCCACTTGCCTACATCTGGGGGGCCATGCCCGGAGATCAACAATCCACTAAAAAGGGGTAAAAGATAGAAGAGTACAAAACACACTTGTCACTCTCTCACATACAAAGAATACTACCCTCTCTAGATTGTCCGGTACCTCCCTACTCCCTCTTTCAAGAGTCGTACCCAATCCTAGACCAAGGTAGTATATATAGACGCCTCAACGTCCCAAATATAGCGCATACCCTTTTTAGAATCTCCGCGGCTTCTAACTTTGGAACCTTCCGAAATTAGATGTCGTAACTTATGTTGTAACATTTGTTGCGACATTGGCCCTGGCTGTTGGCTTGGCTGAATTCTGGCTCCATTGCTAAGCGACCTCAAGACACCCTATCTGAGTCGATGTAGTTCGATCACCTGATCCGAACCTACCAGCAACTAACCTCCCTCTTCAGCTCCTCACCACACAGCCCCCTCGCAAAGGGCGCACGTCCTATGTGCGTCTTCATGAAACTTGCCAAACTTAGTCTTCACTTCACCCAAGTTTGGTCTTCAAGGATCTTCAATCCATCATCCAAATCTTGCCATCAATAGGCGCATCTTCAAACATACCCATAATAGACTTCATATATTCTCTATTATGGTTCTTCAAATCTTCAACAAGGATCTTTAAATCTTGCCTTCAATAGTCTTCAAGAATCATTCCATTGATAGGTTGTATCTTCATTTAGCTCCATCCATATTTAGTCTTCAATCACATCTTCTAAATATGGTTTTGATGAGATCTTGATATCATCTTGTTGCTTGCTTGATCTTCTTGCCTAAAATAACTTCAACAAGATCTTCATTGAATCTTCATGAGAATTGCAACTTCTTGCCAAAAATAACTTCTCCAAGATCTCTCATGATATTTTCCACCTAGCCAAGTATATTTGCCATGTCATCCTTCATTCCATGTCATCATCCATGCCACGTCATCATGCTTGCCACGTCACCTTGACTAGGTGTCAAATTATGCCAATTATAAAAGTGCATTTACACATTTGCACTAACAATCTCCCCCTTTGGCATAATTTGATACAACTTCTTCTGCTCCCAGACTGACGACTGTTACAACACTCTGTTACAACATTTTACTGGGACACAGACTAGACTGACACTTGTTACAACATCCAGTTATAACATTTTCTGATACCAACACCAGACCTGACAAGTTAATCTGCTAGTTGCTTACAAAGAGTAAAACATTTTTAAAGACAATTGCAACTAGAGAAAAACAACCAACTACGATTAAACATAACTAACATAACAATGTTCGACATAACCGATATAACAAACATAACAATGTTCCGAACCAACAAAACATGAACAACCAAACATGAACAAACTAAAAGAATAGTTTAAAGAATAGTCAGTCTGGAGATTGCAGCAGCAGCAGAAAACTTCTCCACCTTTGTGCCATAATTGATGCCAAAGTCTTCAATGTTGTTGCAGAAACATGTTGCAACATTTTCTGTGACTCCCCCTGTCTTCAAGACTCTTGGTCATCTGTTTCCTTCTGCCTCCTCGCGAGAGTATCAAGTCGTGCAATAATCTTCTGCTTTTGTTGAGCAATGGTAAATAATTCGGCAGAAAGTGCTCTTTGTCTTTTCTCCAATTCTTCAAGATTTTCTTTCAGAATCTTTGCATATTCCTCTTCAAAGTCCAGGCTAGTTCTTTGAGCTTCTTCTTCAGTTGATGGAGGTGGAGATGCTCGACCAACAGGCAGATCAATCTTCTTTCCTGCAGAGAACAGCTTCTGGGAAATCTTCAGCTTCTTCACTGTGGTAAACACTTCTCCCTTCTTAAGTTGTACTCCATGTTGTAACAAATAGTGCGACAATAGTGCTGGATAGCCCAAAGAACCTGCAGTACTCACACTGTCTGCTTCCTTCACAATGTTTTGAAACACTAATCTCCCCAGATTAAACTTCTTTCCAGTTCCGATTGAGTACAATAACAATGCCATATCTTTCACTAATCCTGAGTTGTGTGGAGCTGGTAGCCAATTAAGAACACAAATTCTAAACAAAACATTATACTTAGCTGTGAGCAAGGATGCTGGCAATCGAGTCTTTTCTCCCCATGTTTCAGTTCTGTCCCCTGTGATTTCCTTCAGGACTTCTTCATTAACTTCAAGTCCTTCTTCGAAATTTCCTTTTACTTCTGCCTTGAATTTCAAAAATTTGTTGATAGTTGCTGCTGTAAATGGAATCCACTTCCCTCGAACAAACACTCTGGAGATTCCAATGTTGGATGGTAGCAGGTTGCTATAAAACTCCTGAACTAGTGAAAGACTGTAACCCTCAGCAAAACTAGCTGACTTGTACAAACTCCTTTCCTTCAAAAGATCAGTCACACCATACTTCAGAAACTCAGTATCATCAATTGATCTCTCCACAACAACTCCTCTCTTCTCTACCTTCTTGAACTTCATCTTGGCTTCTTTGTCTCGAAATCTTTCCTCATCAGTATCTTCTATCACCTGGAAGGCCTTCTTTTTCTTTCCCAGGGATGTGACTTCAGTACCTTTACTGCCCTTGGCTTTCTTTCCTTTCTCAGATGTGGAAGACTTCTTCTCCTGTTTCACAGAATCTGTGCATTTTCTTTTTGGCCTCGGACTCTCTTCAGGATCAGCAAACGACTTCCTCTTTGTAACTTTTTCACCTTTCTTCTTCTGCTGCTTGGAAGACACAGATTTCATTGTAGACAACTTCTCCTTTAAAGGGATATCATCAGAACTGTGAGAACTTCCGGATGTTGCTGCAGGTGTTACAACAGTTTCTGTGACAATGTCTGAATCTTGATGAATGCTCTTTAAGACCTCGGCTGCTTCTTCTTCAACACTGGTGGGAGGATCCTGTACACCTTCCTCTGTCTCTGGTTGCTCACCCTCTTTATCTGAATCTGTTGAAGAACTGTCATCTTGTTGAACATACGCTCCTGGAAAGGTGTCTCTTATCCAACTGAGAAGTTCATCTCGGTCTTTCTGTCCTGTAGGTGCATCAGATGGTCCTGCAGGTACAGTGTTCTCGGCATTGGGAGATACAATTGGGACAATAGCCTTTGAAAGGTCTTCTGTCTCTTCAGTTCTTGGTGGGCTTCCATCTTGCTTCTTCTTCTCTTCTTCAACACGAGCGGCAATTTCCTGGGGAGTCACTCGTGCTCGACGCGCCATTTTCTTGGTCCTCATCTTGACGTTCGTCTGATTCTTCTTTTCTCCTGTCACGAATTAGCTTCACAGTGGAGAGTAATTTGGGGAAGAACTTAGGGTTTCTCTTTTAGGGAATTTAAAAACATGGTCTAACAACCATAAATAAGTTATAACTTCCAAGACACCTCTTCAAGTTTCAAAAAAAATTTCTTTTGAAAGCAATTTCTCTTTTCTTTTCATTTTCCCTCCCTTTTTCTTTTTTTTTTTTTTATTTCTTCCCCCCCCCCCCCCCCCCCCCCCCCCCCCCTTTTTTTTTTTTTTAAACAAAAAAAAATCTCATCATGAAACCTTGCATGTTGACCTTGTAGGTCCTCGGTCTAAGCTCTGCATGTTGTACCTTGATGTTGTAACATCCTGGTTCACCCTTTCTATCATCACGCAATTTGAAGTAGAACAATTCACATTCTCTCTAAATACTTCAGTTTTACGAATCCACATCTTCTTTATGATGATAGTTCTTCCTCTGACTCTTCTTTTGATGGTTGCTTGCACATGACCAATTACTCTTCCATTATTCAAGTCTTCTTTTAATTTGTTGCACTTTGGTCTTATATGTCCAATTTCTCCACAATGAAAGCATGTAGGCACTTCTTTTATGCACTCCTTCTTTGCTTTGACTTGCTTCTCTTTTTGTTGAGCAGTTGACTTAACAAAAGTAACTCTTGAGCATTCAGTCTTGGCACTTGAAGTCTCACCAACATATCCAATGCCTTTCTTAACTTTACTTGGTCTTCCGATTGAAAGCATTTCATCAAGCTTTGCTTTTCCTTTGTTCATGGACTCTAGAATCTTCTCCGCTTGACTTAACTTTTCTTGACATTCAGTCAGTTCCTTCTCCAGACGTTTGTTTTGTATCATCATCTGGTCAAACTTTGTGAGCATTAGTTTGTAACTCATGAGAAGATCTTTTTCTGTTACCTCATCGAATTCACTGTCTGATGTTGTAACCGATGTTGTAACACTTTTTGCAACATTTCTTGATTTGCAGGCTGCCTTACTTATGATTGCTGGAAACGAGATATGATGATTGCAGTTGCCTTCATCTTCTTCTTCGTCCATGCTGTAGTCTGAGTCATCACTCCATTTAGCATTGAGAGACTTTCCTTTCTTTTTAAGAGTGTTAGCACACTCTAATTGATAATGTCCAACACCACCACACTCCCAACACTTGATCTTTTGTTGATTATCTTCTTCTTCCTTCTCTTCTTTAGGAACCTCCTTCTTTTGGAATCTGCTACCCTTCTTCTTATACTTTCTGAACATATTGTGCAGCTTCTTTGAAAGGAAAACAAATTCTCCATCTTCATCATCTTCATCATCTGTTACAACAGTCTGTTGTAACTCTTTCTGCTTGACTGCTTCTATCTTCAAGGCAAAATCTTCTACTTTTCTTTCAGGGTTCAGGTTCATTTCATATGCTTGCAATGATCCTAATAACTCGTCAAGCTTCATGGTTGTGATGTCTTTTGCCTCTTCTATTGCAGCTACTTTTGCTTCAAACCTTCTTGGAAGAGATCGGAGAGTCTTTTGCACTAACTTCTTATCGGAATACTTCTTCCCAAGTTGATAGGCTTGATTTGCAATATCCATCAACTTTGCATTGAAGATGGCTATTGTTTCTTCCTCTCCCATCCTGAGATTTTCAAACATGGTGGTTAACATTTGAAGTTTAGATGTTCTTACCACATTCGTGCCTTCATGAATTGTTTGAAGAATCTCCCAAGCTTCTTTAGCACTTTCACACGTAGCCACATACTTGAACTGATTCTCGTCCACACCTCCAAATATTGCATTTAGAGCTTTTCCATTTGCATTAGCTTTCTTCATGTCTTCGGTACTCCAGTTGATCTTTTTCTTCACAGTCTCTTTCTTTTCTTCATCAACTTGAGTTGGAGGGGACCATCCTTCTTCAACAGCAATCCAAGCACTCTCGTCCAAAGATTTAATGAACGCTCTCATCCTTGCTTTCCAATATGGGTAGTTGGAGCCGTTGAGCAATGGAGGACGTGTAACGGAGGCACCTTCTCTTCCGGCCATCAAAGGAACTAGCTAGGATCTCGCCGACCTTGAAAACAAAGTTAACACGACGACCTAAGCTCTGATACCACTTATTAGTTCCGCCGGTTAGGGTTTGTGAAATAAGAGGAACACTCACTCACTTAAGCACTCAAGAAAAATAAACACAAACCACAAAGAGGAGACACAAGACGTTGGTAACCCAGTTCGGCATCCACTTGCCTACATCTGGGGGGCCATGCCCGGAGATCAACAATCCACTAAAAAGGGGTAAAAGATGGAAGAGTACAAAACACACTTGTCACTCTCTCACATACAAAGAATACTACCCTCTCTAGATTGTCCGGTACCTCCCTACTCCCTCTTTCAAGAGTCGTACCCAATCCTAGACCAAGGTAGTATATATAGACGCCTCAACGTCCCAAATATAGCGCATACCCTTTTTAGAATCTCCGCGGCTTCTAACTTTGGAACCTTCCGAAATTAGATGTCGTAACTTATGTTGTAACATTTGTTGCGACATTGGCCCTGGCTGTTGGCTTGGCTGAATTCTGGCTCCATTGCTAAGCGACCTCAAGACACCCTATCTGAGTCGATGTAGTTCGATCACCTGATCCGAACCTACCAGCAACTAACCTCCCTCTTCAGCTCCTCACCACACAGCCCCCTCGCAAAGGGCGCACGTCCTATGTGCGTCTTCATGAAACTTGCCAAACTTAGTCTTCACTTCACCCAAGTTTGGTCTTCAAGGATCTTCAATCCATCATCCAAATCTTGCCATCAATAGGCGCATCTTCAAACATACCCATAATAGACTTCATATCTTCTCTATTATGGTTCTTCAAATCTTCAACAAGGATCTTTAAATCTTGCCTTCAATAGTCTTCAAGAATCATTCCATTGATAGGTTGTATCTTCATTTAGCTCCATCCATATTTAGTCTTCAATCACATCTTCTAAATATGGTCTTGATGAGATCTTGATATCATCTTGTTGCTTGCTTGATCTTCTTGCCTAAAATAACTTCAACAAGATCTTCATTGAATCTTCATGAGAATTGCAACTTCTTGCCAAAAATAACTTCTCCAAGATCTCTCATGATATTTTCCACCTAGCCAAGTATATTTGCCATGTCATCCTTCATTCCATGTCATCATCCATGCCACGTCATCATGCTTGCCACGTCACCTTGACTAGGTGTCAAATTATGCCAATTATAAAAGTGCATTTACACATTTGCACTAACACATTCAATATTTTTGTTGTTATGCATCAAGTGTTTGAAGTAACAGTACTATAATAGTTCAAATGTGTGTACATCAATGGTTTACATTATTACAAACTAAAGTGTTCATTCTATACTCAACCATTTTTATAGTGGGTGTTTTGAATAATTTTGCAATCATTTCTTGACTAATAAACTATAATGTCACTAAAATTATGCATTTTCACCAACATTACTAGGAGTGGGAAAGATATAGTTGCTTTCATAAAGTATAACATGGTTTTTCCAAACCGAAAATCATAAAAGCAAAACATCTGAGTAAATTATAAGCCTTTCTCAGTACTTCTTATTTATGAAATATAAGGAATAACAGCCAAGTGAAGCTCTCAAATGATGTAAATATATCCATGAGATACTTTTACAACAAGAAAAATCTTAAATCAGTACGGGAAAAAAAAACCCTTCTCCCTTGTTCAATGGTTGAGGGCCTTTCAGAAGGGTTGCTGGAACTCTGTTGTTCAGTCGAACTATTGACCTCAAAGATGCACACCACCCTCTATTGATGGAAAAAAATTGTGACATATTTATCACAATATTTGACACGACCTAACATACTGTGCCAAATATATAATATCTTTAAAAATACTTTGCTAATTCCATGCCAAATATTATACCAAATATACAAATTTAATAATTTGAGGCGATGATGCCAAATACTGTACCAAATATACAAATATAATAATTTTAGAAGATGATGCCAAATGCAATACCAAATATATTTTTTTAAAAAAAATAATTTATTAACGCCATGACAAATATTGTGTCAAAAACCAAAATATAATAATATATTAATACCGTATCAAATATCATGCCAAAAATACAAATTTAATAATAGATTAATACTGTGCCAAATACCATGCTAAAACTATAAATATAATAATATATTAATATCGTGACAAATGCAGTGCCAAAAATACAAACATAGTAATATATTAATACGGTGCCAAATATGGTGCCAAAAATACAAATATAATAATATATTAATATTATGCTAAAGATGGTGAAAAAAAAAATATTAATATCATGCCAAATATGGTGCAAAAAATAAAAAATATATAATAATATATTAATATTTGTGTCAAATACTATGCAAAAAAATACAAATATAATAATTTATTAATAAAGTGCAAAAAAAACATTGCTAAAAATGTAAATATAATAATTCAATAATACCATGCTAATATAGTGCCAAAAATATAAATATAATAATATATTAATACCTTGCTAATTACATTGCTAAAAATAAAAATATAATATATTAATATTTGTGTCAAATACTGTGCAAAAAATATAAATATAATAATTTATTAATATGATACCAAATACATCGTAAAAAATATAAATATGGTAATTCAATAATACTGTGCCAAAAACAGTGTAAAAATTAAATATATTAATATATTAATACTGTATCAAATACAGTACTAAAATTTCAAATATAATAATATATTAATTTCGTCCCAAATACAACGTTAAAAATTAAAATATAATAATATATTACTATGCCAGTGCCAAGTATTTAATAAATTAATTTTTATTAGTTATGGCAATTCAAATAAAAAAAATTATTTCATCAAACTGCATCCCTATTGCTCACAAACCTTAATCCCCAACCTCATCTCTCTAAGCATGGATTGGGTTGGGTTGTATTCCTCGCTGTCGGCGTCGTCTCCAAGCAGATCACCAGCCCTAATCCCCAACCCCCCACCATTGAAGCTCGGATTGGGTTGCTTTCCTCACCGTCAGCATCGTCTCCTTCCTTTCGGATCTCGCGATTCGCTTCTCTCTTCTTTAGAGCCTTGAATCCCGCTCCATTTGGTGAGCGAGCGAGAGAGAAGGCACCCGAGCTTCATTTGGTTCTGGTTTCCATAATCGACTAGGGTTGGGCGTGAAGATCGCTTGATTTCTGGGCAGCACCGGAGGATTTGATCTTTTCTTGCATCTCCTTCTTGGAGGCAGTTGCGTGGTTGGTGAGGATTTCGTTGCATTTGCGTCGTTTTTTTTTTTTCTTTTTTTCCCCCTTTTTCTTGTTGTTTTCTTGCGTGTTTTTGGGTGGTCGTTCAGGACTTGGTGCTGTGTTTGGGTTTATTGTAAAGTTTAAGGTGAGGTCTTCTAGCAGGCGGTCTCGTTCTTTGTAAAGTTTTCTTCAAGCAGTTTTGAATCGGGTCTGAATAGTGAAGTTGTTTTCTTTTGATTTCTTTTGTTGTAGTAAGGAGTTTCTTGGAGTTTAGTTGTATTTCTTGTACTTCAATTGTGAAAGCTTTGCGGATCTTTTCTGGCTTGTGTAATTGTGAAGTTAAAGGTGAGGTCTTCTCTTGGACTTGCAATCACTCGAGGTGAATGAAAAGTCTACGATTATATTGTTCTTCCATGTATAAAAGTCTAGGTTTTGGATGAACCATGTTCATTGGTGCCAAATGCTCCCTAACATTCTTCATTAAGGGCATGTTCTGCTTGTTCTCAATTTGAACATCCTCACCAATAACAGTCACTTGGTTTGCTGCTGATGTGTTTTGATCCAGAATTTGATTGGCACATTTTAGTATTTTGTTGTTATTTTCCTAAATGCTCAGCACAATTAGTATTTTGTTTTTGTTTATTAGTTTTAAGGTTTGCATATAGTGTTTGCATCACTTGCATAGACAGTGAGTCCTTTATATTTAAGGTTTTCATTTATCTTCAAAGCCTTGTTCTGGTTTGTCTGATATCATAATTCAAGTCAATTGAAGTTATGTTTGGTTTGCATTTCGGTGGGATGAAAAGGAAGAAGATTTTCCATTTTGCTTTGACAGGGTGTTCTATCAAGATTCTGCTCAGGCAGATGTCTATGAGTTTCTTGCTCTACCTATAGTTCAAGGTATTCTGTCAAGCCTTTGATTGTGGTGCTTTTGTATGCATTTTATAATTGATTTCATTATGATTAGTGTTATGTTAGGATGCCTGCACTTTCAATTTCATTTGAGTGTTGTTTGTCAAAAGACTCAAAACTGTATACTATCTCCAAATGCCGACACTGTCAAGGCGATAAATGGAACAATCATTACCTATAAACAGGTTAGTTGTGCATCAACAATAAATATTTCACAAGAAAAGTCTTTCAGGCTCCTCCTAGCTACTGCATAATGACTTAACAATATTGCATGGTTTACTGACCTATGGATTTTGGTTATTTGGTTAATGATGATAGGAATGTTATTAGTAGAACGAATATATATATTGCAAAATGCAAAGTATACTTGAATGTTCAAAAACTAAAAAATCTTATAACATATTCATTGTTGACAACTATTTGTCTTAGTTAATAGTTGATAGATGGCTGCCAGGCAGCAAAGATATGAGTCAGCCATACATTCCATGGAGTTTGGAAATTTATGATTAGAAAAATTTACTGACAAATTCAAAAATATATCTTCATTTAGCTGCTAAAGTTTATTCTTGTCAATGGCCTAGTTTAAGTTCTCTTTCACAGCAACACCTAGAGTCTGTTCCTGTTTTATATGCCGATTGTTTACACTAACCAAATTAAATGCATTTTGGCCAGACTGGAGCTGGGAAGACATACAGCATGGAGGTTAATTGTCTGGCTCATTGTTATATACTTAACTTTGCAGGCTCATAGGATGTAAATTCTCTATTTTCTGTTGAATCAGGGTCTTGGCATCTTAGACTGATGAAAATAAAAAAGGACTACTTCCGCAAGTTGTTGATGTACTTTTTTAGTGCATAAATTCTTCTTCAGAAGGGGCCAAGTATGCTGTAAAGTTGTCAATGGTACTAGTCTTTGGCTGTAAATTTAGGAATGTTTTTTCAATCTTTAATTTGCAGCATAGTTTTGTTCTGATGCTCTCATGGCTCTTTTAGGTTGAGATATACATGGAAAAAGTGAGGTTTGTGTCTTCCCAAACTATTTTTTTTCATTGTTTTCTTGTAATTATGTAGTTCATGATGCCACATGTAGAGCGCTTTCTTCTCTTTTCATTTTGAGATGGCATTTGCAGTAATATGTTTTTTTTAAATTATTTTATAGAGATCTTTTTGATTTGTCAGAAGATAACGTCCAAATTAAGGACAATAAGAACCAAGGCATAATTCTTTCCGGAGTGTCGGAAGTTAATTTTCATTTATAAGCATATTCATGGGTACTGAGTCAGTTTTCTGTAGCTTCCTCTGCAAAAAATATGCCATTTTCTTATGTGTATTTTTCCTTATAACTTTTCAGATGCCTATCCTGAATATTGAAGAAGCTTTGAAATGACTTTCCTTATTGAAAGGTAAAGGATTAAACCCTTTTTATTTTTAAATAAAGTTTTTGATCGGAATATAAAAAAACTGAAGGAACCCTTAACCATTTAAGGAGTTAAAAGAACGAATCGCACTTTTTAAGCTATTTTTGTTCAGAGTGTTGTCAGTGTTAAGAATCACAGTTACTAAAACATTTGAGAAATGCAGCGTGGTATCTCTAATAGAGCTGTTGGGGAGACATGTATCCCACCATCTTGTTTATATCTTTCTCCATCTCATGGCATGAATTACAAACTTTTAAAGAAATCTTTATAGGTTTGCCATGCAGAACTGTATTTTTCTTATTGACTATTGTGTAACTCTTTAACCATACATAGAAATGAATGTATCCAGCAGTAGAAGCCACTGTGTGTATGTGTTTTCAGTTCAGCGATAATCTGCAATAGAGAAGAGGTAAGCCTACCAGATCTCTCTCATTGAATAAATTTATCCACATTAAGATTTTACTTTTTTTATGCCATTGTACATTTTCTTATTTGGATTTGTGTTTATGCCTTGAAAAATTCAGTTCCATGGTACTTAAGGGTGGGAGTCTCCTTAGATTTCTAGTTGAGACGGGCTGGTGTCAAATACCCATTGTTCATTGATTGATATTATGATAGTTATGGTTTTTGAATGGTCTCTGCGTGGAGAATGGGGCCAAGGAATGATTTTCTGTCTCATATTACTGTTTGGCGGTGGAGTAGGCATAGAAAGCTCAGGAATTTCATCCTCTAGTACCCACGTCAGGTGACTATGTTAGCTATTCATGCACACCAACTCTTGACCTTAACATGCATGCTTCAACCTGTGATCCATCTTTGTACCCTTTTCACATACCAAGTAACTTGTGAGTTCTATTCACTGAATTTAGCATGTTGGTATGCACAGAATCAATGTGTCAAACTAGTCGAACCCAAAATAATAGAAGAGAAAGAAACAGACTTATGTTTCTTTTTCACTTGATGCAGAGCTTCTTGAAATGCATTCTCAGTCACATCTATAGGGGATGCTGCCTTCATTAGAGGAATTTATTTGAAAGTCATCAGGCTCTTGAGCTAAGATCACAGCAACTGCAAATATAAATGGATTGTTTATTAGCAGGAGGATTTGCAATTAACGGTGCTAGTGTTTATGAAACAGTAGTTGAAACTTTACACGACATTGAGAAGAATATGGATATTTGGAACACAACCCATGGGAATAAAATTAGTCTTTGGTTCTTTGTGTACTAGGGAACAGATTGAGTGGCCCATGCAAAACATTTTAGTCTTCAGAGAGCTGAATTTTGGAGGAAAATTAAATGTTAAACTTCATGTTATAAATTGATTGAAGGACCTAGTTACATGAATCAATATCCTTCAAAATAAGCGAAAGTTTTGACTAGGACTTTTAGTTTAAAGATTTCCCATTGCTTTCAATATGATTGATTAATGATCAAGAAATGGTTCAAAGTGCCCACCTGCCATAATTATTTGATAAAATCAACAGGGTGAAAACCGGAAAACTTATTCCTGTGGATTTAGCTGGTTCTGAGAGGTAGAGAAAACTGGTGCTGAAGGTGAAGTTCTTGAGGAGGCCAAGAACATCAATAAGTCCTTGTCATCTCTTGGAAATATTATCATTGCATTGACAAATGGTAAATAAAGATGCATATCTTTCGGGCTTCAGTTATGTATCCGAATTCTGATCAGAAGATAGAAGATAAAGCACTTGGTTGTCTGCTATCTTTCTATCTGCAGGCAGAGGGAATTCTGATCAGAAGATAGAAGATAAAGCACTTGGAAGATAAGCTGACTCGGATTATTCAAGATGCACTGGTCATTTAATTGTATGTCTATTTTGCTTATATGGTATCATTTATTTCTTTTCTAAATAATTATCTGTGCTGCAGGGAGGGAACTTTAGAACAGCACTTCTCTGCTGTTGTTCTCCTAGCTCATCAAATGCATCAGAGAGCCCGTCTACCCTGAGATTGGGGAACTACTTTACAGGCCAGTCGAAAACTCACTGGACAAGTGAGCACTAAAATTATTATTAATTCATCGGATGTTTTGTTATTCATTTCATTCACAACTTCTACTGCTTCGTTGCGGCTTTGTATCGAAGGACTGAAGCAAGCCTATTATATTCTCCATGGCAAGACTTGACAGGGTGAAGAACATCACTGGCTTAGTTGAGTTCTATGGCAAGAATTCACGATCGAGGGAACTAGTCAATTTTGTGGTTGTGGCCAGATACCATGTCTAAGAATCAAAGGATCTTGAAGAACAGGCAGAGATGAAGATGTATGACTTCATCACAGGATCACTGGCTTTTCAATATATTTTTCAATATGCGATCATATCTATTTTGTTGAGTTTTGGCATCTTAAAGTTGTTGGTAAATTTGTGATTATAGTGACATTTTTATTCATTTTGCTAGTATATCAATATAAAATATATAATATGTTTTAATAAAATTAATTCCATATAAATTATATTTTTTTACTAAATAAACAGAAGCATCGTGAAAAAAAAAAATTTTTTGCCAAAAACACTACTAAATACCGTGAAAAAAGAATCGAGTCAAATATCAAACCAATAAAACTATGCCATGCCAAAACTGTGACAAATTTGGAATCAAAGTCGGTGTGAAAGATTAATGATTATATTTAGCACAAGAGTACAAAATCATGCCAAAAACAGTGTAAAAGTTTGGCAAGGTATTAAAAAAAATAGTGCTAAAGTATATTTGTCACAATTGCTATAGGCACAGTTACTTTTTCCAAGCCTAATACGGTGCCAGAGTTAGTTTTGCATGATTTTTAAACTCATTTCCATGCCAGTTTTAGTATGCCAATTAGTCATTTTTCTTGTATTGTCATGTAGGATAAAATTTTTTGTTTTAAATTTGTTAATCCTATTTTTTATGCAAATTTCTTGCCTCCATTGGTTGGTTGGGTTCTTCTCCTCAATAAAAATGTTGATAAAATTGACAATATACAGTTGAATTAATGATCAAAAATTTTTATGAATGAATTAATTACACTGTGCTTACTTATTCTATGGTGTTCGAAAACAACGATAAGGTAAAAAAAAAAAAAAAATACAAAATATGGTTATTTTTAAATAAAATATTTGAGAAGTAGCAGGACTAATACATATTGGACGTAGCACCGTGGAAGATCCTAATTATTGATTGAATATATAATTTTTCCCCCTATTTTGGTTTCATTTTGATAATATATTTTATTCATTCTCCTTTAGAACCTCCTTCACTAGTATATAGAAGGGCTCATATATAGATGATATAGCAACTGGGTTCCCATATCCATTCACTTTTATGTTGCCCTGTAAGTTATACCTGCTTAACAAAATGACGTTATTCCATAGCAATCAAATGGTCCATCAAAGTTAAAGAAAGCTTTAAACACAAGTAATGAATAAATGCACAAGAAGCTAAGGTACGTTACTTGAACAGTTCATAAAGTCATGGATTCCCTGATGCTTATTCCATCCAAAATAATTTCCTACCATAATTATAAGTATGCCTCCCTAAATACATTAAAAGTCCAGTTGTTCCCATGATCTCTTAAGAACAAAACTATATTATGCATGCACCATAGAGGGACATACCCAATAACATTGGACAATGACCATCCAAGATCATGTGGAGAAGCACAACCCTGCCAAAGAGTAGAAATTGAGAAAAACATTCATAATATATTAATAAAAATATGTCAATAAAATAGTATAAATAACAACGACGACTAGATGTAGTGGAATGTTATAAAGATGGTGAATGGACAGACCTAAAATTGAATCTCTGGGTCGGCAATATAGTTACAATATTGTGGACCGCACTCTTTTTAGCTTTTATTTATTTTAAAGTTTTTTTTTTTTAAAAAGTTGGACTTTCTTGAAAACTTCCATCCCATGTCTCCCACACCTCCCCACACCCAAGCAACCACATCCACGCCTTCTGATGCGAGGACGAATTCTTTTCTTCGGTAAGGCTCGTCAGAGGTAAGGATCTAATTATTTAATTTGTTTTGATTATTCAGAAATTTTGTAGTTAATATTATGAGATTAGAATGTTCTGTTCTTGAATGAATGTTGGTATAATATCTTGATTTAAAATTTGAGGATTTTCATTTAGGGTTTTTTTTTTTAAAAAAATGGGATGTTGTCGCCATCAGTAAGAGAGAATCCTCTAATTCTTAGTTGTATTGTCGGAGAATCTGATCCGGTACTTTATTGAAGCATATTTAGGGCTTCATTGATTGGAATCTTGAATCCTTGGTTGATTGTGGTGATTATCCCTTTTGATACGGTCATCGACAAAATTTACAATTGAAGATGCCATTGATATTTGGGTTTGTGGGGATAAAATTGAGAATGTACAAGTCTATAGTGAAGATAATGAATTCTTGAGGTTTTCTTGAAGAGCTCTTCTTTGGGATGTGACTTTTATTTGAAATTGGATGGCTATAAGGTTGACAGGTTTTAGAAATTTTTCTTATAGCATAGCAAAGATATCTATTTAATTTAGGAGATCTAAAGACATAATTTGGAAGATATCACAATGCGAAAATTGGAGCTATTGATCTTGCTGACCACCAAATTTCAGAATTTGTGCATAAGTATCTTGTAAATTATAGGCTTTAAACTCAGGTGACATGGACAACATTTATGTGCAACCCTTGAGAATTTATTAATTTATTTCATGATTGTAGAGTCTAATTTAGATTTAGACTTATATAAGAAAGTTGTAGAAGATGATTGTATCTCTGGCTCTACCAAATTTTAGAATTGTTACCTTGTAATTTGTGAGATATTATCAGATTTCTATAGGTATGCTCAATGGCATTTTTGCAGAAAGCATGAAGTTTGATTAGAGAATTTGATGATCTTAGAGGTTGAATAAGGACTCATGTTTAATAAGAAAGTTGTTCTATTTTGAGTTAATTATATGCTTGTAAAGTTTAATTTTATTTGAAGTTATATGTTGTGAGATATTTTTATTAGAAAGGGCATGTTTGAAATTATCGGTTTGCATGTTTATGATTTTTAAAAGTGACCACTTAACTTCTGTAGATCTCAGATCATTGTGAGATTTTGATATGTTATAGATTTAGATGTCTAGTTTTTTTTAAAAGATTGAAATTTCTGATTTGGGTTAGAATTCGCAAAGCTATGTTAATTTCAATCTTAAGGGTTGCAGGGGATTTGGTTATTAGTCTCGACTTTGGTAGCTTCGTTAGTGTCTTGAAAATGTCTTTACATTCATGTTAATTTTAGAATTTGTTTTGTCTATAATTCTAATGGGTTATTCCCAAATATAGGACTTTCTGAGAAAACTCGATTAGTGCGGATTCAAAATCTAGGCGTTAGACAAGTAAGTATCCCACATATAAATCCTATTATATGTATATACTCAAAAATTCTAGTTTTTTGAACTTCTAGAATTTTTGAGAAAAATACTGATTATTTTGATTTATATTTTGAATTACTTATATATTTATTATTTGTAATTCATATGTAAGTATTTAGATTTGGAAATGAATTGGAATTCTTTTCTATCTGAAAACGGGATCATTAAATTTCTGTATTCTGTTTTGATAAATGTTTGGACATAATGTATTTTGACATAGCAACTTGTAGTCCCCAACTAACTTTGCAATAACCCTGCCATTGGGGATTAAACATAGACCATGTCGACATATACCTGTGAAATAGAAACTATAGTTTCCCATCGTTCCGTTGATGAAGAATAACGGCCTCTGATAATTCTGGCTCTGGTCACCGAGGGGAAAACTTATGATATTTGATATTCTAGCTTGGGTCACTGAGGGTAAACATATGACCTCTGATATTTTGTTTTGGTAATAGTTATTTGTGGGATATATATGCTTGACTTTTTAATCAGTTATGTTTTATTGAAAAACTTGACTTTTGAATTTGATTAGCACATCCCTTGTGTGTGTGTGTACCCAAGTGCATGGGTCAAAGTAATAAAATACCCCGGTGAGTGGGTAGTCGTATCCACAAGAAATAGATGCTTAGAAAAACAGAATATTGCTATTTAGCTAGGATGAAAACCGATTATGTGTGAATTCAAAATATTAATGCAAAGAAAAGCAAAAGAACAAAGAGAGCAAGAAAAGTAAAGAGAGGTAATCGATGATGAAATGGGGCACCCTTGTTTCAAGTGCAAGACTAATATTATATCTCCTAATTGAAGTTTAATAAGTCGTGGAACTCCAAAGGCACATGGTCCTAAACCTAAGGTCAACCGTGACTAGCCCTCTATACTGTGCCCCGGCGGAAAGCAATACTCTCAACACCTCACATTGTGTGGGACTGCTTGAAGCTCTAGGGATTCCAAATGATAAACCCTATTCTCTAATATAGATCTAACACTTTGGTCCAGGTGAAAGATTCCTAGTCACAATTAAACCCAAGCACTAAGGATTACTCAACACTTCACTCTGTTACTCACCTAACAAAGCCCTATTGGAGTTCGTCTCTTAGCACTTCACTCCATCATGACCGCAAATAACTCTTGGAACATGGAGGTAGGATAAATCACATCGGAGGGGAAAAAGGGACGTTCCGCTACCTCTTGACTCACCCTCTCAACCCTCTTCAATCTTGAATACTCTAACCCTAATGAAGTGCCACTCATTCAAAAGGATTACCTAAATAGATTCTCAACCCTAGTGTCACTCTAAGGGAAAATCAAATCATTAAATACACAAGATTGCAACTCAATTAAAGGAAACATAATAGAAGTCAATGAAACAAAGTCATTCTAAGGTTTACAAATCCAAGCACCCACTAGGGGTTTAGTTCTCTATGGAGAAATACAAAATCAAATACGAAATCAAGAATAAATGCAAACAATCCATGGAAATAGCCATCTTGTAGTTGGTATTGATGGTCTTCAAGAGCAACCTCGTATTCTTCAAAGACTCCTTCGTCGAACCTAGGGCACATCTCACCAAATCGATGCCATCGAAAGCTCCCCCAATAGCTCTCCTCTGAAGGAAATCGATGTCGAATGTCGTAGAACAGGTTCAAAATCCAAGCAAAAATCTCTCCAAACCCTAGCTGGGCTCTCCCCAAAAGATTGGCGAAAGATAGGAAAAAGATCCCCAAATAAAAATCTTGAAGCGGTATTTTTAGGGCTGAACTCAGGCATCCACACGGGCGTGTGGAAATTTCCCACTACTGTGTGGATTTCCAAGCTTCAATTTCCTGTGCGTTGTGAACAGTAATTGCTACAGTAATTTTGCTGCGATGCTTTTGCCAAATTGCTCTCGAATTCATTTTTCATCGAGGCCACCAAGTTGGCACACAACCATGCGATAGATCACGTCGCATCTTCAATTAAACCACATTGACGAAGTTCTTAACAATGTTGCATAAGCCGGAACATATGAGTGTTGCTACTTTTGTGCCCCTCCAATTTATGTGTTTACTTTAGCATTTTGGAGGTTGGCACACACCCACATGTCTAAGAGCACAACTTGTGCCTTGATCCTTGTTCGGTCCAAGAGCTCCCTCAATAATTGTGTCTATGACCTATTTTTGCTTCCTTTCTTCCAAACTCGTCTCCACAACCCTAAATGCACAAAAGAACACAACTACACACATATGAGCCATAAAATCTGAATAAAGTAACGCTCAATGTAAGAAAAGTATACTTCGTATTACTTATACACAAGAACTCATCATTGATTATGATAAAATTGTATTTTATTATACTTTACTTGATTTTTGAAATTTTGAAACTTTTATGATCCCGATATTTTTAGTGAGTATTTACTGGGTTGTCAAGCTCATAATTTATTGTTAATGTTTTTCAGATCAGAAGTATAATAGCTTACTAAGGGTGAACAAGTAGCAAGCCTATCCATGGTGTTAGTTAAGCTATAATTTTTTTTTTTTTATGTATTTTAAACTATAAGTTTGTATTAAATAATTTTTTGTAAATTTCCGATTATGACATTTGAAATTTACAGTTCTATTAAATGGTATGTTATGTTTTATAATAGGTTTTGAGGCCTTGCATGCCTATTGTGCTATGCACTATGGGTGTGCGGCCGTTTGTTAGCGCGCCTGGTCTGGCAAGCCGGGTTTGGGGCGTGACAAGTATGGTACATAAAATACAATATTCTATATGAATATTGTACCAATACTATTCATACATTGTTCCCATGTGAGAGGATGTCGTTTTCCTCCCCTCCAGTGTTGCATTGTATGGGGGATTTATTAACTCGCTTTAGTTCCTGAAATATCTTCTAGTCGGGGTGCACATGGTAGGACTTTAATCACGCGCGCCCCATATATTGTAGCAACTGGCCGAGTTAATAAATGCCTAAGGGTCATTAAACCACTTTAATTGATGCATTGCCATACCTGCCTACCCCTTGATCGACACCCCTTTGTGAGTGGCTGGGGTGCTTGTTGCCTTTGTTAATATATATATATATATAAATCCCCCTACCATGCATTTGAAAAGTGTAATGTACATCTTAGCTTATGCACATATGGGTTTAATCCATTAGGTCATTCTCTACTTCTTATTCTATTTGGCAAGTATTTGTCACTGCCTATAATCTTCCACCATCAATGTGCATGAGGAGGGCTTTCATCTTTCTCAGTTTGATCATGTAAGGTCTAAAAGGTCCAAGCAAGTATATAGATTTTTTTTTTTTGGCCTTTGATAGATGTGCTTAAGGTTTTATGGGTTGATGGGGTTTGCAATTATAATATTCTAAGACAACAAAACTTTCAAATAAAAGCAACACATTTATAGACAATAAATGATTTTCCTGCTTATGATATGCTATTAGGATGGAGCACACGTGGTATTTTGTTCTAAAAGAAGGTAGGAAGACATCATTTTTCAATTGTCATTGTCAATTTCTCTTTGTCGATCATCCATTTTGAAAAAATAAGGAGAAATTCATTAAGGGTAGGATTGGGAATGTTGACATACCACCTAGATTATCTGGTAAGGAAATGTTTAGATGCATATCCATTCTCCTAGATATCACATTTGCCACAAAAATCAAGCAAGAGTTATATTTTGGGAGACACCTTATCGCGGAACTAATCTTATCCACCATAATTTTGATGTCAGGCATATCATAAAAAAATGTGTTTGACAATATTTTTAATATGGTTATGGATGTGAAGGGAAAACTAAAGACAATGTGAAAGCAAGAGTTAATAAAAGAAACTATTGTAACTTGCCTCAATTGGAATTGAAAGAGGTTAATGGAAAACTGATGACACCTAATGCTTCTTATACATTAACTTTGAAGCATATCAAAGATGTATGTGAATTGGTAAAGGAATTAAAATTTCCAAATGGATATGTTTTAAATATATCACGTTATGCCTTTGGATAATTGTAAGTTTATTGGGAGAAAGAGTCATTATTGTCATGTGTTTATGTTGAGATTGTTTCCTATTGCCATCCGTGATCTTGTGCCTAATGGTGTTTGCGATGCATTGACTAAGCTTAGTAGTTTCTTCAAAGAATTATGCTCAATAGAGATGCATGTTGTTCATTGAGGGTGCGTTTGATATGTATAGCACAATCAGTACATAACAGAACAAATAGTTGTGGTACAACATAACTATTTGTCATGTACCATGTTCTATATTTTATGGACAACACAAAATTTTTTGTTCTGCTCGTTTGATTTCTCTAATACTGGACAAAAATATTATAAAATTACTTCTAATACTCTTTGTCCTATCCTATGTTTGTTTTACAATAAACAACTTCACAACAAGCTCTCGTTTTTAATATTTTAATTAAAATTTTTATAATTAATCAACTTATTAAATCATAATTATATTTTTTTAATTCAAAATATATGCAAAATTAATTTCTTGTTAAAAATACATGATAAATTCAGTTAATATATCAATCTACTAAATAATAATATTTTTTATATAAGATCGCTAATATGATATGTTTATGAAAATCATATCCATGATTCATGAATATAGATATTAAGAGATTTATATTTATTTTTTATACAATTTAAAATTTAAAATTTTGGATAGAAATATAAAAAAAATTATGTTAATTTTTATGATTTACAATTTTAATTTTAAGATATCGATCTTACATTAAAAAAAATTATACATTATTTAAATTGAAATGAAAACATAAATAACATTAGGAAACTATAAAATATAGTAATATAATTCTAAATCGATCATAAATATAATTAATACATTGTTTATTAAGTTTTTAAATGAAATAGATAAAAAAACTTATAATCTCAACAATATATGCTTTTTCAACGTGAATCTTTAACCGATATCGCTAGAGTTCCTGGAAACTCTAAAATTCCAAAGAGGCCCTAAAATTTTAGAGAGACGCGAGAGAAAAAAAAAAAATATAAGAGAGGAAAAGAGTATGAAAGAGAGAGGGAGAGGGAAAGGAAGGGTATCCCGGGAGGAAAAGAATGAGGTGCAAGGTCAGGGACTTGATGAGTGTCGTGGGATATGATTTACATTATTGCAATTTTTATTCTTTATTAAGGGTAATTTAGTCTTTAGTTGTGTTGTACCATGATAAAATTTTTATACCGAAGTTTTAGTGGTACCAAAATTTTAACTACTTGTGTTGTACTCTCAATTTTTTAACAAACCAAACAAAGAATAAGAAAAATTGTGATGTACCTCAAAATTTTATTTATCAAACCGACCTGAATATCAAATATAAAACACTACAAATAGTTATGTTATCCTATAGCCATTTGTATCGTGTCATACTCTTGTTTTGTTCTCATCTACATATCAAATTGATCCTATGAGTAACAATGTCTTTTTGTAAAATGCAAACATTCAAAATATAGTTTACCTCATAATATAAAGACCAATAATGCATTTGGTTTTTTTAATAAATGCTGAACAAAACTAATATTTTAAGTGAAAATTTTATTTTTAATTAATAAAAATTGTTTTTTATGTTAATTTTAATTAATATGAATCGAGTTAAAATTGTAATAATTTCATATAAAAACTTAATAAACTTACATAAAAAAAATGTGTCTCCACAACTTTTATCCTAGATTAAAACAAAACAAACGTATTTATTGGAAAAGATAAATATCTGACAGAATGATGGTCATGTGATACAAGATGGTGGTGTTCCATCCGAAGCGAACGGTTCTTTCTGTCTCTCTGACTCACGGCACAGACAAAAGTAGTCCTATTGTCCTATTGATATCCGTGCAACTAATGCTCATCCCATTCTTATTCCCACACAAATATATATATATATATATATATATATATATATATATATATATATATATATATATATATATATTGAATGCTAAATACGGTAATTTGAATCTTTAAAATAGGTAAGGCCCACCAAATAAATCTTTTATTTTTTATTTACTGAGTTTTAATATTTTGAATCGATAAACAAATTAGAAACCCTTTTTGGATTTTTTTTTTTTGAAAAAAAAAAAAGACAAACACCTATAAAAGACATGCATATGTAAACATAGAATTCGATTTTAGGTCCTCCTTAAAATAAACGTCTTACGTAAAAAATTTGGTACTAATTGACCCAAAAATCATTGATTTATTCTATTTTTTTTGTCTTTATAATTTTTTTAATAAGAGAAATGCGAATGCTTTTTTGGTGGGTTGAAAAAAATCTTATTTAAAGAATCTGAAATAAAAATCTCGTCATGCAATACTTAACAGCACTTGCTGGACATTGGTTTGCTATTATTTATTTTGTTTTTATTTGGAATCTTAGAATTTGTTTAATTTTATGTTACTGTCGTCCTGCTAAACGCCCTAGAATGTTCAACAAGGTCATAAGAGAGATGTTTTTCATGTGGTACAACAGTGTCAAAGAAATACTATTGTAGATCATCAAATTGACAAGTTTGGAGTCACTTCCAATAAAGGAAAACAATATTTGTTAAACTAAGCACATGTTCCAAAGCATATACAAAGCAATATATGTTAAAATATTGTCTCCCTTATAGCCTCAATCAGTCATAAACCGTCAGAACTTGGATTAACATGAAAGTAACACCAAACATAGCTAAAAGCCTTGGGAAGGAGTCTTGATGCACTCATAAGCGAAATGAATTAATATAGGTTAAAATAATGTAATTAGGATTTGGTTTAATTTCACTAAATTAAGAACTTATGCATGATATATAATTGATAGAAACAAGTTCCAAATGGGCTGCCATCTTCCATATGCTCTTACGGATGAACTCTCTAATCCTTTAACAGAGAAGAGCAAAAATTAAATAAATAAATAAATAAATAAAACACACACAATAATAATAATGATTTCACTTTAATGCAAGAGCTACACCCACTATTGCCACCCCAGGTTTTTGCTATGAGTAATGCTATATCAAACGAAGGAATTACACGAACCAGCCACACGACTGATGTGGCTGGTTACGTGGTTTTTTTTTTAAATTAAAAAAAAAATAATAATAAAGTGGCAGCAGCTTTTGTCTCCCTTCTCTCTCTTACTCTCTCTCTCTCGTGTGCCTCTCTCCTGCTCCTGGCCGCCATTTCCCTCCGCCAATCCCAGCCGTCAGCCTCCCTCCCCCCTCCTGGCCCTGTTCCGACCGTCGTTTCCCTCCCCCTCTCCCAGTCCCGGTTCCGGCCCTGCTCCCGGCCGCCAGTCTCTCTCCCTTGCTCCTGGCCCCGTTCCTGCTGCCGTTTCCCTCCACCTCTCTCGGTCTCGGTTCCGGCCCTGTTCCAGGCCGCCAACCTCCCTCCTCCGCTCCTTGCCCCGTTCCAGTCGCCGCTTCCCTCCACATCTCCTGGTCTCGGTTCCGGCCCTGCTCCAGGCCGCCAGCCTCCCTCCCCTGCTCCTAGCACCATTCCGCCCGCCGCCTCCCTCCCCTACTCCTAGCACCGTTCCGGCCGCTGCCTCCCTCCCCATCTCCCGGTCCCGGTTTCGGCCACTGCTTCCCGTCCCCTTAACACATAATTGACTTGTTGGTCTTATCGAGGTAAGATCTTTTTATTAAACATTATTGTGTTTAGATATTCATTTTACCTCTTGGATGAATATGTAAAGTTGCTATGGCATGTACACTTCTGATTGAAACATCTTGTTAAATTTCTTTCTTTAATTTGTTTTTCTAAAATTAAGTTTATGTGTTGACTGTTTCCTTTCTTTACCTGTGATATATAATTACTCTTGAGTTTATTAATTTTTAGAAAAAGAAAATATAGATTTTGGACTTGGGTGTTCTGAGTTCCATTCTTCATTTATTGTTATTTCTTCTTTTTTTAATGCAAGATCTAGTCTCTGGGACCTTTATTGTAGTCATCTGTTTTTAACTAATTGCAATGTTACTTAGCTTGAAATGCAATTTTAGTGAAAGAATTACAAGCATATGCATCTCTATTTTTTTTTTTGTTACAATTGTTTTGGTTTATAAAAAGATCATGGTTTGTCTAAAATTATATGTCCTTTATTGTTTGTTTGATTTGTGTTTATTGTTTGTCTAAAATAAAATCCAAAAATCAGTAAACAATGCAAATTGTTTATGAATTTATTGTTTGTCTAATTTGTGTTTAGACACATACCTAAAACAAGAACATGGAAGAAGTGGTATTTGGGTGGTCTGAGCAAGGAAAAGATAATGTAGAAGTTGGATGTTCAAGTTATGAAATACATGGCGAAGAAAAACCGGTAGATTTGGAGTTAGTTGAAAATATTGTGCCAGAGGCCGGCATGATACTTGATTCTGAAGAAGATGTTTATAAATTGTATGTCCAGTATGCACGGCGTGAAGGGTTTGGCATCACCAAAAAAAGCACGAGATTAGGTGATGATGGAAAATTGAAATATCTACTTCAAAAAACTCATTCAACCCAAGGCTATCCACCAAAGTAAATTGTTCGGCAAAGATCAATGTCATTGTTAGCAATGATGGGCGATTTACCATTTCTAGTGTTAATTTAGAGCACAATCATGCACTTAGCCCACAAAAAGCTCATTTCCAAAAGTGCAATAAGAAAATTGATGCATATGTGAAAAGAAGGCTTGAATTAAATGGCCAAGCAGGGATATTCCTAAACAAAAATTTTCATTCCCTAGCGGTTGAAAGTGGGGGTTATGAAAATTTAACATACACCGAGAAAGATTGCAGAAATTATATTGCAAAAGCAAGGCAATTTAGGCTTGGCGTTGGGGATGCCGTGGCACTTGGAAAATATTTTTCTCGCATGCAATAAAGAAACACAAAATTTTTTCATTTGATTGACATGGATGAGGAAGGTCGTTTGAGGAATGTCTTTTGGGTGGATGCGGGGTCTATAGCGGCTTATGAAGCTTTTGGTGATGTAATTTCCTTTGATACAACATACTTGACGAATAAGTATGACATGCCATTTGCTCCGTTTGTCGGTGTAAATCATCATGGGCAGACGGTATTGTTTGGGTGTGGCTTATTGTCGAAGGAAGATACAAAAACATATGTTTGGCTCTTCAAAACTTGGTTGGAGTGTATGTTAGGCAAGGCTCCTAAAGCAATTATTACAGACCAGTGTATGGCTATTCAGGGTGCAGTTAGAATTGTTTTTCCAAATTCCCATCACCGCCTTTGCCTTTGGCATATCATGAAGAAGGTTCCCGAGAAGCTTGGAGGTTTAAATGAATACAAAGCAATCAAGAAGATTTTAAAACGCATCACATATGAAGCAGTGGATACTCAAGAGTTCGAAGACAAATACTTGAAGATGATGGGGACTATAACATTGAGAAAAATGAATGTCTGAATTCTTTATTCAAAATTCGTGATCGTTGGGCTCCTGTATATGTTAAAGGCATATTTTGGGCTGGAATGTCTACCACTCAAAGAAGTGAAAGCGTAAATGCATTTTTTGATGGTTATGTTGGTCCAACGACTTCACTAAAGCAGTTTGTTGAACAATATGATAATGCCTTGAAAAGCAAGATTGAGAAGGAGAACAAAGCTGATTTTGCTTCATTTAACTCGTGCTTTCCATTAATCACTGATTGTTATTTTGAGAAGCAACTACAAGAAGCATGCACAAATGAAATTTTTAAATTGTTTCAAGATGAGTTGCAAGGAATGATATATTGCAATCTTACTCTCACTGGTTCACATGGGGCAGTCTGCTCATTTCAGGTGTCCGACCTTGTCAAAGGGAAAGAAGGTGCATTTAGAAAGCAAGTGGTATACAATGTTTACACTAATGCAGAAGAATTTGACATTAAATGCTCTTGTCGGTTGTTTGAATTCAAGGGGATTATTTGTTGGCACATTTGCAAGGTGCTTATTGAGAAGAATGTGCAAGACATTCCTTCTAGGTATATTTTACCACGATGGAGGAAGGACATCAAACGCATGCATACATATGTACAAAACTGTTATGATGACCCACAAACTAGTGAGGAGAATCTACGGTACAACCTTGGCACCAAAAGGTGTTGCAACTGCAGATGATGTAGCCTTGACAAGCTGTGCAAATAATGAACATAGAATGTATCAGCGCATGACTAATGTATTCCAGTATACAAAAGCATGCAATATATGAGTTCACATTTTCAACCTGGGAAGAGTATCAGCAATAACTTCATATGTTAAAGATTAAGAGTTATGATAATACTGCTAAGCTTGGACTTTTTAGACATCATCACCCCAGCATAGAGTGAATTCTAAAAATGCTGTAAATTTCAATGACATTTAACCAAATGGTTTTGTAGCTCACATTATATTTTTTTGCTGGAACCAAACTTGAAATAGTTGGCATGCATTCCATGTTTAAGTTACACAACATACAAATGACCTCTAAATAGGACATAGAAAATCATCACAAGAAAAGCAAAATCAGATACATCCCCACCCAAACACGTACCAAATGCCACAAAAAAAACAAAGATGTCTAAACTGAATTTAGTAGCATATCGGCAGGGTGAAAATAAAGATGAAATAACATCATGACCTATGAGAATCCTAATCACAACAATTGAAAAAAATATTGTATATCCAACATCCAAAAATATTGACTACAGAGCACCAACATCCAAAAATATATATGTATATCAACAGACTATTTCTTTCTTTATTAGGGCAAAAAAAAAAAAAGCATGCTAAGTAAAAGTACAAATACATTAAAGCAGCCAAGAAAGCCAATTTGTGCTTTTAAAAAGAACCATGTTAACATGGAATTTTGCCAAATAAACACCCTATGATAGTACCCATCTCATATTCACAACAATCCATCAGATGTAAAGTTGAACAAAACCGTTATTAAATTCCAAAGCAATTAATGAGTTCGTTGTATACAATATAAGCAAACAGAGTTGAGGAAAATTGAAAAAAATGAAGATCCAACAAACAATATTTTAATTTGTTTCAAAAGCATGTCAAGATAAGTGGTTGAAGTTTTTTATGCACAAACATTATGTATAATTCCAACATAAAGAGAACAATAAAGCAATGTAAAATGCCAAGTGTTTATTTCAACAAGATCCAATCAGGCACAATCTGGCAGGGAGGTAAATCCAAATTTGATTGAGAATTCTAGAACTAACAAGCCATTTAGAATAAATTAAACACTAGAAAATCCTATAATTTTAACCAAATACAAGACTAAAAATGTGACTGCAAGGCAACAATATCTCCTTCAGCCCTGCTGCTACAGATTCCAAGCAACAATATCTCAATTCACAAAAACAAGTCTAATGATGCAAACCTGCAAAAATACAACAAAATTTTCTGAGAATTAATTAATTTTTTTTTTCATTCTAGGCTCAGATCTTTCCCCTCTATTCTTTCACATGGATAAACCTGAATTAAGGACTGCAACTAAGGTTGCCACGCCACCCAATCTCCATATTCTTTTATAGGGAAAATCATCATGGCCACAAGAATATCATTTCTAAAGAGTAATGCTATACAGAACGAAGCAAAGACATGAACCAGCAACATCAAATAACAGAATCGAACAAGAGGCTCAGATTCCCCCACCCTTCCCTCTCCCTCTACAACAATACAAAGGGCACGATTTCTAGGGCATCATCATTGCCTCTATACCTGATTTGAAGGCGAGTCGAGACTCTCAGACAACCGATCTCGTGCCCTAGCTTCTCGTGCACCACCGATTCGGCCGTAGCTCCCCTCTCTTGTGCACCACTAACCTGTGCCCTAGCTTCTTTTCCAAGCCAAACAAGAGAGAGGGTCGGGCGGGAGCGCGGGCCGCCTGAGGGGGAGGGAAGCAATGGCCGGGAGCGGGGAGGGAAGCGGTGACCGGAACATGGGCCGGGAGCGGGTGGAGGGAGGCTGGCTGCTGGGATCGGCGGAGGAAAATGGCGGCTAGGAGCAGGAGAGAGGCACACAAGAGAGAGGGAGAGAGAAAGAGAGAGAGTAAAAGAGAGAGGGGGGAGACAAAAGCTGCTGCCACTTTATCATTTTATTTTTTTAATTAAAAAAAAAGCCACGTAACCAGCCACATCAGTCGTGTGGCTGGTTCGTGTAATTCCTTCATTTGATATAGCATTACTCTTTTGCTATAGTGAAGAACAAGATTATAAGGATAAACTCAAGTTCCCAAAACTCAGTAGGTTTTTTTTTTTCATTAATTTTTTTTACTATTTAATCCAGAGCCCTGGTTTTCTATATAGCCCTAGTTTTCTTTATATAAAAAAGGGCTATTTTCTTATCTGATTTTTTTAATTAATAAAATAACCCAATCAAAACTCTATTCATCCAAATTGGTTTCAAAATATCAAATCAAAACCAACTCATCATCTAGATGTTAATTGGAACTTTTAAAAATACAAAATAATGGTTTTTTTTCAAAAACACTTTTTTTAAATCACAAAAATATAATGTTTTTTTGGTTTTTTTAAAACTTTTTTAAGTTTTTTTTATAAGATTATTTTTTAACCACATTTATTTAAAATATATTATTATTATTATTATTATTATTATTATTATTATTATTATTATTATTATTATAATTCTACTGAAATCAAATTAGGCATCAATTTTTGTACATGTGGGGGCATTTGGTTGCAAGGAATGTAATGTAAAGGATTGGAGGAGGGATGAAAATGAGGGGAATGGAAAAAACATGTGAATGAAAACTAATGTTTAGTTGTGAAGGATTGGGCGGGTAGTGCATTGAGAATGAGAAAAGTAAATAAATGAATATATGATAATAGATTTTTTTTATTTTAAAATGTGGATAAATCACTTTAATTAAAACAAAACAAGCACAATAAGAAACCACAAATCCACTAGAAGTGGAGCTACAAACAGAGAAACACTAAGCAACAGATAAAAAAAAGAACAAAAACACAAATGAGAAATAAAAGGCCTCATTGGGAGCCCAATAAAAATTATTATAAAAGATTCTTATGTCCCTTATGCAAATAAATATTATTATACATATAATAATTGGTTTTTTAAGTGATAATTATATTTTAAAATATTGAAATATTAAAATTATTTAATTATTATAAATAAATATTTAATTTTAATAGCTCATTGGGATTATTAATTAGTTATTAATCAGGGGTGTTAATCATATATCAAAATTAAGGAGTTTTCTATAAAAATCAAATTGCTAATTATAAATTTTCATTTTTTTTAAATTTTTATCCTTTGACATTAACAATTCAATATTAAAAAAAATGAATGTAAAAAAATTTAAATTAAAAAACTGGTAAAATAGAATACATGGCTTTAATGCAAGGGTAAAAATGTTATTTTATCTTCAAGTTATCGTCAAGGAATGAAGAATTTTCTCAAATTTGGGGGCATTGTGATTACCTATGGCACGTGATTTCACTCTTTACTCATGCTTCCCTCACTCTTGTGTATGCACACCCAAACAAGGGGTTAGACCCATTGGTGGCTCATTACATTCCAAGCATGGCAACCAACTGCTCCCTTAGTTTTCAGATTTTCCAAATAGATTTGTTTGATATATTCAAAGGAAAATTACTCACACTAACGATGTCCAAGGGTTTTTCATTAGCTAAATATGACACCTTGTAATAACTAGCAATATAACTGCATAATGTGGTATGAGAAAAGGTTCCAAATACCCAAGGGTCAATAGAGCTATCAACTGAAAAGAGCAACCAATCTTGTACCTCTTCACTCACTAACACCATTTACAGTCTTTCCCTTTCTCTGTGCTTTTCTAGTACCAGCAATTTTTCTTTTTATATGACCTGTCTTGCAACAATTCTAGAATTGAATTGCTCTACTAAGTCTGGACGTACTTCTTCCATTCCTTGATTTTACCATTTTCTATCATTATTTCTACATTTATGCTCGAGATTTTACCATGTCTGACATGTAGCTGTCCAAGCAAAAAATAATTTTTCTTGTAGTGCTAGAGCATCTTCCATTATCTTCAAATTAAATTACTTCTTCATAAGATGAGTCTTGTTATTTACAATAGGTCGGGCTTCTCATACATGTCAGACAAAACCATAATTAACCCAACGATGGTCTTCTCCTTAGCTAAGTTATTTGTTATATTTTTAGATGTTATTAATCGAATGACACCCAACATTTATCTATCAAGGAGATTTCAGTCATCTTAATTCATCACCTCTGGCTTCTTCCCTAATAGAAGTAGATGCAATTTTTTTGCCCATAAAGGTAATCTTCTATTTACATTATCTACAATGCAAAATCTATAACATCGAACTTGCTAACACACACACAGTGATTCACCCCATAATGTGAGAGCTACTTTTATTGTTACTTTTATAGGTTTTTATTATGATGAACTAGATTACATGGATAAACTTTTTTTTTGAAAAAGTGGATAAACCACATTTATTAAATTGGAAAAAACGTACAAAAGAGGCCAAACTCAACAAAACATCCACTAGGAGTGGGAACAGAGTCAGCCGCCCAGACAGAAGGAAAGTGAAAAGATAAGCCTAAAGGACATGGGGATCTTTTAAGGAACAGAGGGACACAGAAAAAACACTACTACTCGCCCGGGGAAGGAGGACATGAAGCAAGGGCACCCTGTGCATAGTCTCTGGTAACCAGGAAATCCACGCTCCGCTTGATCTTTGCCATAAGATCATCAAGTTTTGCCTTTTTTTCCTCTAGAGCTGCATCATACCAAGTGGTTAGCATACGTACAATATTCACAATTATATAGTCAGATGATACACAAATGGAAGTGAAAATACATGCATTACTTTCAATCCAAATGTTTCAATTGATGGCTCTCACAAGTAAATCCCAAATTGGGATCGAAGGTTTAGGTAACTTATGTCTCCAGTCATTCGAAAGATCCTTGTGTGACCTGGGGGGTTGACCATCCCCAAGTAACTGTCCAAAATGGTTTCATATGTGCGATGCAAAAAGGCAAAGAAGAAGGAGATGGTCAACAGATTCAATTCCCCCATGACACATAACACAAGTGGTGGATTGGAGGAGGTTGCAACGCCGCAGGGCTAAGTTGTCAAGAGTCAGAATCTTGTTGTACCAAGCTAACCAATTGAAAGGGTTAATTTTTTTTGAACTAATTCCTTTTAAGATGATGGGTGTTCGCTGACATTGTAAACCACCATCATTAAGGAAGTTGTAGACAGTTTTAACCGAAAAAATCGATTAGCTGTAAGGATGAACTCATGTCTCTCAAAACTCATGCTGAAGATTTTGTTTGTTAAATTGTTTTTTCTTTACTTAGCTAGACACTTTAGTTTTCTCAGTATACTAGAAAGCTAGGGCAATAAAAAAAATATATTTTTAAAATTCCAATATACTTTTCCAGATTGACCCACATGCTATGCCCTGCATAAGCTCTTTATTATGCTCCACACACAAAAAGATGCACACAACACATACCTATTAAGCCATGATATATTCCCATTAAATCTGATCATATTCACTAACTAGCCAAAGTTGGAAATTATTAGGAGGAATGATGATAAAAAATTTTAAAAAATTGTAGCAATGGTCTTGTATAAAATCCACCAAATAAAGAATCTACTTCAAGAACCATTGTGAGCTTTCAAAAGATTGACATAGTATATGCAAAGAAGTACTCTCTTCGCTCCGAATTAGATGTCGTTTAGCTTTTGCATAATAATTAAAAACAACAACAAATTTTTTTAGGATATGTATAATTCCAACCTAAACTTAAGTTAAATGACTAAACTACCCATTTTTTTGGGACTAGTATGATTCTCCTCATTAATTTTTCCAGCCATTATAACGTTGGTTTCTTTTCTCTTTTTAAAATACTTCAATCAAAATTAATTATTAAAGATGGGTAGAGTTGAAAAAAAAAATCTTATCTTAGTAACATAAAACGACAATTATTTTAGATTTTTTTTTTTTTTAAAAAATGACATCTAATTTGGAACAGAGGGAGGAGCAATCAAAATTAATTTATCTAAGTTAATGTTGCATCAAAAGACTTTAGACTAAGAGGGTGTTTGGTTCAGAAGTGGTATACCGAAGTGACTGAAGTCAGGAAGTGGCACTTCAGTGGAAGTAAAGAGTTCAACTGAAGTCCTCACTTCAGTGTGTTTGGTTACAGTTGGAAGTGGCAGAACAGTGAGCAGTTCCTGCGTTTGGTTGGTGGAAGTGAAATTCTGGAAGTTCTCACTTCGACAGTTCATGGTGTTTGGTTTGAACCGAAGTGGGGATCCAGTTACCACTTCAGCAAAGGGTGAGATTACCCCCTTCATATTTGGTTTTTTTGTAATTTGTGTATTAGAAAATTAACTATTTTCTAATCATGTTGGTTTCGTCATTAATTAGTGCCTTACATTGTAATTTAATATATAACATTTTAATGAAAAAAAAAACCAAATAATTTGCCGAGTTTTTTTATACCAACTCATACTTATATAAATTAATAATACAAAAAAAAAATTTAAATTTATTGTGTTTTTTTTTTACACAATCGAAATTTGAATAAGTATATGTGTTTCAATATGATTTATTTCCAAGTAAAATGCTTTAAATTTTTTACAATGAAACTATATTCATGTGGCTCAAATTGAATACTTTCTAGTTGAGGGAGTTGGAAACAATTAACTATTTGTGCAGTATATTCTGACTTTGAAAGGAACACAACTTCTGAATATTGGCTCAAGTTTTATCTCAAGTTCATTGTACATGGTTAGATAAGTAGTACAAGAAAAAATATTTGTTTGGCCTGTCGAATGAAAACCCAATGAGAACTTGGATCAAACACTATCAATTAACTGCAGAATACTTGGAACCTTTTTTTTTCTTTTTTTGTGGAGCCAGATGAGCTGCAAAACTAACTTTGTACAATCAAAACATAATATTAGCAAATATAGCAACCTTTCATACTTAACAGACAGGATACACAAATGTATTATTTCATAACTCACAGGATTGTCAGTCTTCAGTCTTTCAGAATACATAAATGCCATACGTTGCTGAAATTTCACTAGTTGCTAACATTGTACTATTGAACAATACCATGTTCCTCATTACAAACGGCTCTATAATACAAAGAAATCCCAACTGTGCACAAGTAGAACTTTAGAAAAATAAGGAGATCTCTGACTGAGATGAAGGCATACAGCTCGTCCACCCCCCAGAAAGTAGCCTCCAACATCTGAAAGTGCTCCACCGTTCAAAAATTGGCAAAATATACAAGGCGACACAACAGTAGGGCTTTACAGCATGGCCCAGGCGGCAATTACCGTGCACAGCACTTCACCGGCAATCAAGGATCCACAGAAAATGTGTGAACAAAAACATCTCCCACATAATACGGAAAACAAAACAAACATAAGTGGAATAATAATAAAACCAAACACAACTCAAAAGCATGGTTGATGCGTCGTTTGGTCGTGACTGTGAGAGAGATGGCTGCAGTGGAGGCATTGCATGCCCACTGCCCCGCCACACTCCCCCTCTGCGACGACGCAAACAAAGCATAAATGTTGAACACATCTTAGCACTACTGCATGGTTATGGCTGCAATTGATTGCCCCGCCAAACGCATACAGAGGCTAGACAGATTCGACAAGTCTGTTTACACAACAACAACCAAGAACATATCAAGCAGTGGACCCCTTTGCCTAAGTGCAGGAAATTTCAATATTGCCATCATCATCGCCATAACAACATCCGGCAACAAATATAAACAGTACTTGTCAGACCAGCAACAAACAGAACATGTACCATCTCAGAGCAGCAATTAAAAACAGCATCGTAGAGAATAATACAAACGTGATATCCAGCAGTAGTCAAAATAGTATTAGATACAACAGTCTAATTGAGTAAGTAACAACATTGTAACCCTGGAGAACAAAGAAACAAACAGAACATGTAACCAAAATTCTAATCATGAATGCCTACTTCTAAGTCCAGCAATAAAAAAGAAACAAGAAGAACATGTAACCAAAATTCTCAAAACCAGCAGTAAGTAACAGCACTGTAACTGAATCAAATCAAACAAAAAAATCAGGACAACTGCTACTATATAAGTAACTTGATCATCAACTTGAACAGGCATATAATATGCATAACAATAAGGATAATAACACCAAGCATAGCATTCATAATCATGCATCATGAACCTGAGGTCCTAATTCAAAAAGTGCAGCAATTGCAACAAAAGTGGCCACCCATAGTTTTTTCATGAACATGCATGGAATGTAAGTAATACATGATGCAGCAAATAAAAAAAAGTCATGAAAGCAGATAATTCATAGTCCAGCCATTTGTCCCTCCCAATCCCAATTTGTAACTTGCTTTGCCGTTAAACAGCCCGGCTGAGAAACCTCCCAACCCATGCACTTCGCATTTGAAGACTCTTAACGAGGAACCTACGGCCCTCATTCTCCTTCTCGTGTAAGTAATCAAACACCTCCTCGAGGGATTGTTCAGTAAATCCCTCAATCTCCATCACCTTGCCATACAACATCTCCGACCAGTGGGTTGGGCACTTAATTGCGGCGGCCATTTCTCTAACAACGTACACAAGATCAAACATCATCGAATTATTTTCGTGCCTTTCGCCCGCTGTGCCCGAAATGTAGAAGATGTCGCAGGGCTGGTAGGCATCCGAGGGGCTGAGTTACCATCTCCTTTGGATTCACTATTTTGTTGCTCAGTTGGTGATTCGTTGTTCTCATTTTCGTTGTCCTCCGACCCATATTTATCTCCAAAATCAGAGTAAAGCGATGTGGCATACGACCCTGTCGCATTATCATCCCCGCAGATAATCTTCAGCCCCTCATAATTCTCAATTGGTTTATTGATGAAGGGCTTCACAGCTGGATGGGCCTGCAGTTGCGAGGAAATTGTCAAAGTAACGAAAGACAGCAGTAGAAAATTATGAGTTATTAAAAAAAATAAAAAACTATTGGCAGTACCTCAGTGTACGTGTATGCGACAATGGGGTCCAACGTGATCATCTTGTTCTCGTCATCCCAACCTTCCCCGCTTAAATCCCTAGCTTTTTTAATTTCAACATACCTTTCTTTCAATGTCCGGTAATGGTTTTCCACATTTTCAGGAGTAAAATCAGAGCCAAATTTTTCATTTACAGTAGTGGCTACTGACACGACCCCTTGCGTGTATCCCGCAAGTGCACGGGTTATCGAAGTAATAAAAGTTACCCTGGTGAGAGGGTAGTCAAATCCATAGGGAATAGGGATTTAGAATACGAGATTTCACTAATTAAGCTATGTGGTGTATGGAAAAGCAATATCTGGATCAATGAATGAATGTAGAAGTAAACAGAATAAAAGACAAGAAATTAAATAGAAAGATGGAAGATCAGAAAGTGCAAGAAAAAGAGAATAGAGAGGACTAGCAATGAATGACATAGGGTATCCGGACAAGCTACCTCTAGGATCTATGCTTCTAGTGCAGGACTATGCTATTAAACTTCCCTATTGATGTTAATTGAGTCGAGGAAATCCTTAAACTCACGGTCCCAAACCTAAGGACAACCGTGACTAACCCCATCATTATGCCCCGGTATTAGGATTCACGTCACCCTTCACTCTGTCGCTCGCACGACTAAGCCCCAGCGGAGTATATCTACCTAAACCTCACACTACGTGGGATTGCTTTAAGCTCTAGGGATTCCTAGTGGTAAAACCTGTTTCTATGTGTAGTTCTAACCCTTTGGTCCAGGTGGAAGAACCCTAGTCTAGATTAAGCCCCAGCGCGTAGGATTCACTTCAACCCTTCACTCTGTTACTTGCGTAACTATGCCCCAGGGGAGTTTATCTGCTTAGCACTTCACTCTATTTCGACCGCTATGAAATCACGGAAACGGAGGTAGGGAGAAACCACATTGAAGGGGAAAGGGGTACATCGCTACCTCACAACTCTCCCTCTCAACCCTCTTCAATCTTAAGTAGTCTAACCCTAAAGGAGTTGTCACATCTCCAAAGGGTAACCTAAATTATTCTCAATCCTAGTGTCACATCTAAGAGAAAACATTAGCAAGATGAAATTAAGATTGAAACTCAATTTTTATTTATCAATAATGGAAAAGCATAATAACAATGTCAAAGAAACATAAAAACCCTAGAGTTTACAAGTCCGAATACCCTCAAGGGTTTTAGCTCCTCATGGAGCTATACATGTTCATCAAAATAGAAAAAAAAGTACAAATCAAAAACATTGATGAAAACCCCCTTGTATATGGTGTGGCCGTGGTCTTGCGCGGCCGTCGAACGTTGGTGACGATGCCGATGACGCGCGCTAAACTTCCAGGAAATCCTCTCCGAAATCCTAGCCGCACTCCCCAAGTTGAAGAGAAAGGTAGGTCAAAAGATATCCCAAAAGGTCTCCAAAATCCCTTTTTATATAGTTGAATCGCGGCTTTAAAATTAGACTTATCGGGGGCTTCACACGGCCGTGTGGAATTTCCACACGCCCGTGTGGAGTTTTTGTCTGGCTGAAAAATTGATTCACACGGCAGTGTGGAATTTCCACACGCCCGTGATAAGTTTCTGTCTGGCTGAAAAATCGATTCACACGGCCGTGTGGAATTTCCACACGCCCGTGTGAATTCTTTGAAATCCTGATTTTCGGCAGAAATTGAACAGTAGCTTGCTACAATGTTTCGGTACAGTAACAAGCTACAGTACTCGCCGAAACGCTCCCGAATCCGTTATTCTTCAATGAGGCCATTGATTGGGCACACAAACAATGGTAAGTCGTGCCGATTGCTTCAAGTCTCCTTCTTGGTGAAGTTCTTCTAAGCTACACGAGTTAGACTTGTTGTGAATGTGACTGCATTTGTGCCCCTCCAAAGGAGGTTGGCACACACTCACAAGTCTAAGTTTGTGCCTTGTTCCTTGCTTGGTCCGAAAACCTCCCAACAACGGCGAACACGACCTAACTTTGTTCTTCTTTTCCAACTTGGCTCCACAAACCTACAATGCACAAGAATACACAAATGCACACTATTTAGTGATAAAATCTGATAAAAGATATGCTCATTGTAAGATAATAACGTTTCGCGTTAGTATAACACATGCACTTATCAAATCCCCCCATACTTAAGCTTTTGCTTGTCCTCAAGCAAAAATAAAACGTGAAAATACTTGGGAAGAACAATTGAAAGTGCTCGGCCTTAGGTTCACCAAAAGTATGCAAAAGATTGCATATGGTTACCAATGCTCTAGCTAAAAACTCGAATCAAAAATGATAAAAACTCGAAAATGTGTTAGTGTGTACGATTTCACTCAAGGGAACCAACGAGTACTCCTCTAACTTTTGTTAGAAATGACTTATTTATATACAAAAACAAAACTAAAGAGAAAAGGAAGTAGTAGCTTCACACATCCTTGAAGGTATCCCTTTCCTAGGCGGTCGCCAAAGGTGGCTTTTACACTTTCGAGGAGGTAGCTCTTTCTACCGGGGTAGTAGCTTTCACGCATCCCATGAGATAGCTCTTTCTCTCATTAGGGCATAACTTGTATCCGACTTATGAGAGTAGCTACATACTTCATAGGTGGTAGCTCGTTCCACCCGAAATGCATACATAAAACAAAGCAACTATTCACAAACTCATATATATATATATATATATATATATATATATATATATATATATATATTCTTTTTCTTTTTTCCATTTTTTTTTATATATGCATTTTCCAAAGTAAAACTAAGAACGATGATAAACTTGTCCTTAAAAACTTCAAGATTGAGTTTCCAAAAGATTCCAAGAGTAAGTTATGGAATATAAGATAATCGAGCAAAAATTCCCTAAAAATTCAAGTAGAAACTAGAGCATGATAGGATACAATGTTAAAAATTCTCCTAAATTCTAAGAATACAACCGTTGCAACTAAAGTGAACCGCCATAGGCTACATGAGCATGAGCAATTGAATGCACAAGTAAAGGTGTGTGCAATGTGAACTCCCCCCCCACACTTAAGATGTACATTGTCCCCAATGTAAGCATGCAAGCACAATAATAAGTAACAAATAAAAACAATTAGTGTGGAAGTGGGCAATTGAAACATTACTCCCCTGAACTCCAAGTGCTGCGTTTGATGGAGATAAGTCATTGAGAGTTAAGTCTCAATGGTTTGTGAAGCACACACGGTCCCATGACCGTGCCAATGACTGTTCCTCAAAATCCTTACATCCAAGACCATCTGCGCACACATATACAAGGGTTCAGTATAGCTCAAGAAAAACCAAAACGAAGCTCGAGTATATAAATATATGAAAATGAAATACAACTCGAGACAAAATAAAAATAGACGGAAAATAATAGCAAACCCAGAAGGAGAGTCCTTTCTGGGTACTACAAGTCCAACAGAAATAGAAAATAAAAGTGCAAAAGAAAATCAAAATAAAAACTACGACGCGTCCACGTCGGTGTCCTGAATAGTGGCCTCTGGTGCTGCTGGAGGCTCTGAAGGTGCAAGTGGATCTGCTGCTGCTGGAGGAGATGGTGGTGGAGGGGTAGAAGCTCGGGGTCGGACCACGAAAGGTGAAGTCACGGCTCGCTCGAGTAACTGCTGTATAAGGTCCAATATAGCCATGACCTCAGTGTGCTGTGCTATCAGTGCGACCCTGACCTCAGCCACCTCTGTCTGTAGTACCCCCACTGTGCTCTCGAGGCGCTCCAGTCGATCCTGGCCTTGAGAAGGTGAGAACATGGGCACCGGAGGTGGCTCCGGCGCTGTGGGTGGTGCCTGTGCCTCTGTCTCTGCTGGGGGTGGCTCCAAGGCTGACTGGGATCCCTCGGCCTGATCTGACTGGGGAGTGATCTATGTGTAGACTCTTGGTCCTGCTCTGCGGACCATCCCCATCTGTCTCAATGTCTCAATCCTAAGGGGGCTGGTGTACTGATCTTCCTTGCCCCCCGAACTCCATCTCTGAGCCCTAACCCAATAATTAATCTGGTGATGTACGGGCCTGCGAAGATAACTCTGACCTTGGGGTACTGGCCCTGATGGCGAATATACTCTGCCAAGATGTGCCCCAGGTGAAGTGGCTCGCTCTCCCGCATCGAATGTAAGTATAGGAGCTCCTGGCAGCTCAGGACCCCGGTACTATCTCCCCTGCCGCTCACTGATCGGCTCAAAATAGCGTGGATGCATTTGTACGAAGCCCTAGTCAAGCATGTGGCCTTGGACACCCCTGGCTCGTACTGTCCCTGACCACATAATCTGCTGTATATGCGCTGGGGGGTTAGGATACCCGGATAGTCTGTAGGTAGCAGCGCATACTCCTCTATCTCTGTGAATGCCTCGTCATAGAGGCCCATCCTAATCGAAAACTGGGTCATACTCAAGGTAAAGTTCCGACCGAGTGCACGGAACTGAATGGAACCAACATCTGTAAAGCTATCGTAGCCTCGGTCGAACTCAAAGGTCGATAGGACCTCGAGTGTAAGTAACCTGATAGCTGGCTCTCGAATGGATAATAAACGGCTCCAGCTACCAACAGCGAGCATACCCTCGATCTCATCTGTGATGCTCTGCCCCCCTTGTATCTCTCTGACTGTGCTCAAGTCTAAGTAACGTGTCTATCCAAAGCGGAGTTTCGCAAGTCTCTTAAATCTCTCCCTGTGCTCTGGTAAATCAAAATCCATCTCCTCAGGGGGTAGGGTAGGCTCACGGGGCCTCCCCACTGATTTCCTAGGCCTAGAAGACACATTTGCAAGATTGAAAGAGAAAAAGATAAAAAACAATAGAGAATACTCAATCTGCAGAAATCCACACGGCCGTGTGGAGCTTCTGACGGACAGAGCACCACGGCCGTGAGTCAAAAATCCAAAATTTACAACCAATTTCGTTCTACATTCATCTCTAAACATGTTTGCATACATAATAAGCATTTAAAACAAGCGAAATCATCCAACAAAACGAATCAAATTAAGAATTGACGAAGAAGAAGGCTTTGAAGTCCTTACCGATGGAGTGGATGAAGAAATACTTAGAATCAGCCGGAAAAACTCCAATAAAACCTCAAAAATCCTCTGAGACGGTCGGGAAAGTAGTAGAGAGGGTAAGAGAGGAGTTTAGAGTGGAAGAATCAAGAGGCACAAGTGAAATCCAAATGAAAACGCGCGGCTTTTGAAGTTCTGGGAATTCACACGGCCGTGTGGAAATGCCACATGGCCGTGTGCCTCTAAAATTAGGGTTCACAGGGGCCAACACACGCCCCTGTGTGCACTCTGGTCACTCTCTGAACTACCCCACACAGCCGTGTAAAAAATCCACACGGCCGTGTGGCTTCACAGGGGGATCCACAGGGGTTGGTACACGCCCCTGTGAATTCTCGGGAAAACATAGATGGTGATAAGTGCTCGTGTTATAGTAATGCGAAGTGTTATTATCTTGCAATGAGCATTGATTTAATCAGATTTTATCACTAAAAAGTGTGCATTTGTTTACTTTTGTGCATTGTAGGGTTGTGGAGCCAATTTGGAGAAGAATGAAGCAAGAATAGGTTATGTTCGCCATTGTTGACGAGTTCTTGGACCAAGCAAGGAACAAGGAACGAGTTTAGACTTGTGGGTGTGTGCCAACCTCCATTGGAGGGGCACAAGGGCAGTCACATTCACAAAAGTCTAACTCGTGTAACATTGGAGAATTTCGTCAAAGAAGAGAAATGAAGTAATCGACATAATCTACCATTGATTGTGTGCCCAATTCAATGGCCTCGATGAAGAACGATGGATTCGGGAGTATTTCGGAGAAGTACTGTAGCAGGCATTATAGCAAAATACTGTAGAGAAATACTGTAGCAGATACTGTTCACATTCTACCGAAATTCAGAATTCCAGAGAGTTCACACGGGCGTGTGGAAATTCCACACGGCCGTGTGAATTAATTTTCCAGCAAGCCAGAGAGTTCACACGGGCGTGTGGAAATTCCACACGGCGTGTACTGTAGCAAACGAACTGTAGCAATGGTACTGTAGCAAAGTTACTGGAGAAATCACGATTTCAGAATTTCCACACGGCCGTGTGGAATTAACACACGGGCGTGTGGAATTTCTGGATTTTCACAGAAGTCCGATTTCAGCCCGAATTCAACCCGATTTCAGCCTATAAATAGCCCGTTTTCATATCTATTTGGGGACCTTCCCTTCTATCACTTGAATATCTTTTGGGGAGCTTTCGGCTAGGGTTTGGAGAGGTTCTTGGAGGTCTTTGGAGGCGATTAAACGGCATCGACATCGACATCCTTTGGAAGAAAGCTATTGGGGAAGCTCTCATCGGCATTGATTTGGTGAGGTGTGCCCTAGGCTTGACAAGGGATTCGTTGGAGAAGACACGCGACTACACAAGACCATCGATACGATCTACAAGGGGGTTTTCTTTATGGTTTTCATGCATATTTTCTTAAATTCTTTATTGATTTTGTATTGCTCCATGGAGAGCTAAACCCTAGTGGGTATTCGGACTTGTAAACCCTAGGATGATATTGTTTCTATTACTTTTATTATGCTTTCTTAATTTAATGTTCTATTATTGAGTTCCAATCTTGCATACCGATTGTATGAGATTTTCCCTTAGCCGTGACACTAGGGTTGAGAATCTATTAGGTTATCCTTTGAGGGTGTGACAACCTCTATAGGATTAGACTACACAAGGTTGAAGAGGGTTGAGAGGGAGAGTTGTGAGGTAGCGATGTACCCCTTTCCCCTCCGATGTGGTTTCTCCCTACCTCCGTTTCCTTGGTTTATTAGCGGTCGAGATAGAGTGAAGTGCTAGGTAGATGTACTCCCCTGGGTCTTAGTTACGCGAGTAACAGAGTGAAGGGTTTAAGTGAATCCTACGCACTGGGGCTTAATCTAGACTAGGGTTCTTCCACCTGGACCAAAGGGTTAGAACTACACATAGGAACAGGTTTTTCCACTAGGAGTCCCCAGAACTTAAAGCAATCCCACGTAGTGTAAGGCTTAGGTAGATATACTCCTCTAGGGCTTAGTTGACAGGTCAACGAGAGTTAAGAGTCGTAGTGAATCCTAATGCCGGGACATAGTGTTGGGGTTAGTCACGGTTGACCTTAGGTTTGGGACCGTGTGTTTAAGGATATCCTCGACTCAATTAGACATCAATTAGAGGGTATAATACTAGTCTTGCACTAAGAAGCATTAATCTTAGGGGGAACTTTGTCCGGGTACCCCATGTTTATATCGATTACCTCTCCTACCTTTATTGCCCTTTTTGCACTCTTTTACTTTCTTTTATATATATATATATACACATATTGAATTCTCTATTCATCGATTACATCTAGAGCTAAAATAGTGATAACGCTTGTTTCTGAACACTATTCCCTGTGGATACGACTACCCACTCACCAGGGTATTTTTATTACTTCGACAAGGCCGTGCACTTGCGGTACACACGCAAAAGGTCGTGTCAAAACTCCTGGGATCTTTTCTCTTACTCGGCATGTTCTTTTGTAAGACGGCCGAGCAATTAGTATCAAGAACTATAGCTGCACTCTCCTCCAACTTCCTCTTATTGGTTAAGAGGTCCTTCAGGAACTTCGTGTACTTGGGCATTTGGGCTAATGCTTCCACGAATGTTATGTTGATGTGCAATTGTTTGAAGATACCCAGAAATTTCTTGTATTGCTCATTGTCTTGGTCATTCTTCAACCTCGAAGGGTAGGGGATCCTTGGTTTGTAGGGTGGTGGTGCCACCTCCTTTTCTTTTGGTGCTTCTCCCCCTACTTCTTCAACTTCGGGTGATTCTTTCGTCTTCTCTAGAGGGAGATTTCTCTCGACCTCTTTACCACTTCTCAAGGTGATTGCCTTCAATTGCTCTCTTGGATTAGTCTCCGTATTGCTAGGTAAGCTACCTTGAGGTCTTTCTGCCAATGTCTTTGCAATTTGCCCTACTTGATTTTCCAAATTGTGTAGGGAGGCGGTGTGATTGCGAAGAGTAGCCTCCACCGACTAAAACCTAGCATCCGATGAAGAAACAAATTGTGTGAGGGCTCTCTCGAGGTCGGTCATTTTCCCTTCTAACCCGGTCACTCGGCTTTCTAGATTCGGAGCTTGTTGACCTTGAAATCCCGGTGGTGTACTGTTTTTCCGTTGTGACTGCCCTTGATTGCTCCAAGAGAAATTTGGATGGTTCTTCCACCCCGGATTGTAAGTTCCACTGTACGGGTTACCTTGGCCTTGTCCTCTATAAGAATTTCCAACAAAATCAGCCTACTCCACCGCACTTGTGCCTCCAATAGCAATAGGACAATCACTCAAAGCATGTCCTCCCCCACAACCGTTACATATAGTGATGGCCGCAACTTTTGCTGAAGCTAGTGCATCTAGCTTCTTACTCAATGACTCTACTTATGCCGCCAAAGATGTAACCGCGTCAACTTCATGAATTCCGGCCACCTTTTTCCTGTCCCTTGAGTTCCATTGATAGCTATTCATAGCCATCTCCTCTACAATTTGCCGGGCTTCACCGGGAGTCTTGCTTCCTAGAGTTCCTCAGTCCGCCGCATCTAAGAGTTGCTTGGTACTCGGATTTAACCCGTTATAGAAGGTCTGAATGATCATCCACTCAGGAAATCCATGTTGCGGGCACTTGCGAAGGAACTCCTTGAATCTATCCCATGTCTCGAATAGAGACTCCAATTCCATTTGCACGAAGGATGATATTTCATTCCGGAGCCTTGCAGATTTTCCCGGCGGAAAGTATCTATCCAAGAATGCCTCGGCCATCTCCTCCCATATAGTGATGGATGCTCTCGGTAATGAATGAAGCCAATGTCTTGTTTTTCCCTTCAATGAAAATGGGAAGGCTCTCAAACGAAATGCGTCGTCCGTTACTCCATTCATCTTCAACATGTCACACACTTCGAGGAAATTTTCTATATGACTGTTGGGATCTTCATCGGTCAACCCATTAAATTGTGCGGACTGTTGCAACATCTATATGAACGACGGCTTCAACTCAAAATTCATTGCCGTGATTGGGGGCCTCACAATGCTCGATTGGGTCCCCATGACTGCGGGTCTAGCAAAATCGGACAATGTCCGTTATTGTTCATTCTGTTCTGCCATTGTTTCTGACCCTTCTATCTCAATATCGGCTTGATTTGAAGCTTCTTGCACAGGTTCCTTCCCCTTGCGATGTGTTCTTCGTCCAATGTCCGGGTCTCCTTCAACAAGAATCGAAGGGTTCCCATGGGTCATAACCTGTAACCGAAAACCAAGAAAAGAAAAAATAAGAACAATGATAGATAAAGAAAATATGAAATAGAATGCGAAGTGCATAGCTAAAATAATGAAAAACAAATATCTAAAATGCCTATTCCCCGGCAACGACACCAAAAACTTTGACACGACCCCTTGCGTGTATCCCGCAAGTGCACGGGTTGTCGAAGTAATAAAAGTTACCCTGGTGAGAGGGTAGTCGAATCCACAGGGAATAGGGATTTAGAATACGAGATTTCACTAATTAAGCTATGTGGTGTATGGAAAAGTAATATCTGGATCAATGAATGAATGTAGAAGTAAACAGAATAAAAGACAAGAAATTAAATAAAAAGATGGAAGATCAGAAAGTGCAAGTAAAAGAGAATAGAGAGGACTAGCAATGAATGAAATAGGGTATCCGGACAAGCTACCTCTAGGATCTATGCTTCTAGTGCAGGACTATGCTATTATACTTCCCTATTGATGTTAATTGAGTCGAGGAAATCCTTAAACTCACGGTCCCAAACCTAAGGACAACCGTGACTAACCCCATCATTATGCCCCGGTATTAGGATTCACGTCACCCTTCACTCTGTCGCTCGCACGACTAAGCCCCAGCGGAGTATATCTACCTAAACCTCACACTACGTGGGATTGCTTTAAGCTCTAGGGATTCCTAGTGGTAAAACCTGTTCCTATGTGTAGTTCTAACCCTTTGGTCCAGATGGAAGAACCCTAGTCTAGATTAAGCCCCAGCGCGTAGGATTCACTTCAACCCTTCACTCTGTTACTTGAGTAACTAAGCCCCAGGGGAGTTTATCTGCTTAGCACTTCACTCTATTTCGACCGCTATGAAATCACGGAAACGGAGGTAGGGAGAAACCACATCGAAGGGGAAAGGGGTACATCGCTATCTCACAACTCTCCATCTCAACCCTTTTCAATCTTAAGTAGTCTAACCCTAAAGGAGTTGTCACATCTCCAAAGGGTAACCTAAATTATTCTCAATCCTAGTGTCACATCTAAGAGAAAACATTAGCAAGATGAAATTAAGATTGAAACTCAATTTTTATTCATCAATAATGGAAAAGCATAATAACAATGTCAAAGAAACATAAAAACCCTAGAGTTTACAAGTCCGAATACCCTCAAGGGTTTTAGCTCATCATGGAGCTATACATGTTCATCAAAATAGAAAAGAAAGTACAAATCAAAAACATTGATGAAAACCCCCTTGTATATGGTGTGGCCGTGGTCTTGCGCGACCGTCGAACGTCGGTGACGATGCCGATGACGCGCGCTAAACCTCCAGGAAATCCTCTCCGAAATCCTAGCCGCACTCCCCAAGTTGAAGAGAAAGGTAGGTCAAAAGATATCCCAAAAGGTCTCCAAAATCCCTTTTTATATAGTTGAATCGCGGCTTTAAAATTAGACTTATCGGGGGCTTCACACAGCCGTGTGGAATTTCCACACGCTCGTGTGAAGTTTCTGTCTGGCTGAAAAATTGATTCACACGGCCGTGTGGAATTTCACGCCCGTGTGAATTCTCTGAAACCCTGATTTTCGGCAGAAATTGAACAGTAGCTTCCTACATTATTTCGGTACAGTAACAAGCTACATTGTTGCTACAGTACTCGCCGAAACGCTCCCGAATCCATTGTTCTTCATCGAGGCCATTGATTGGGAACACAAATAATGGTAAGTCGTGCTGATTGCTTCAAGTCTCCTTCTTGGTGAAGTTCTTCGAAGCTACACGAGTTAGACTTGTTGTGAATGTGACTGTCTTGTTCCGTACTTGGTCCAAAAACTTCCCAACATCGGCGAACACGACCTAATTTCATTCTTCTTCTCCAATTTAGCTCCACAAACCTTCAATGGACAAGAATACACAAATGCACGCTATTTAGTGATAAAACTTGATAAAAGATGTGCTCAATTTAAGATAATAATGCTTCGTGGTACTATAACACAAGCACTTATCAGCTGCATGTGAGAAGACAACTCTTTTGAATGACTTGTCGCACTTGAGTCCTTTGTTGGCTTGGTCAACCAACAAAGGAATCAAGAAGTTGTCAAAGTCAGTCTTCCACCTCTTGTTAGGGGTTCTACGTTTTCCTTTTGCAGCCTTTGTGCTTGGACCATCAACCGGACAGTTCACACCTTCCATGATTCTAACAATAGCAAATCATAAATTGCTAGATATTAATTACTTGAAGAACTAAAACACAAGCACATTACTGAACAAGATAGTTAAACTAAACAGGAATACGACAAGTTAAAGGCATTGGAATAAAACAGTAGCATAAAACAATCAAACTGTAAGGGAAAAGAAGCAATGTTGTCCTAATATAAGTCAGTCTCTAGGACTGTATTGGCGCCTGACACGACCCCTTGCGTGTGTCCCGCAAGTGCACGGGTTTGTCGAAGTAATAAAATTACCCTGGTGAGTGGGTAGTCGAATCCACAGGGAATAGAGATTTAAAACACAAGAATTCGCTATTTAGTTGTGTGGAGTACGAGAAGTGATAATTGAATTGGTTTGTAGATTGTGAAATCAATTATACTAAAAAACAGGAAATTAAACAGAGAGATGGAAGACAAGAGAAAAGCGAGTAGAGGTTAAAAGAGAAGGTCTAGCAATGGATGAAATAGGGTATCCGGACAAGCTACCTCTAGGACTTATGCTTCTAGTGCAAGACTATGCTATTATACTTTCCTATTGATGTTAATTGAGTCGAGGATATCCTTAAACTCACGGTCCCAAAACTTAAGGTCAACCGTGACTAACGCCAACATTATGTCCCGGCATTAGGATTCACTACGACCCTTGACTCTTGTTGACCTGTCAACAAGAGCCCCAGGGGAGTCTATCTTCCTAACCCTAACACTACGTGGGATTGCTTTAAGCTCTAGGGATTCCTAGTGATAAAACCTGTTCCTCTATGTAGTTCTAACCCTTTGGTCCAGGTGAAGAACCCTAGTCTAGATGAAGCCCTAACACTCTATCTTGACCGCTAATTAACCAAGGGAACGGAGGTAGGGAGAAATCACACCAGAAGGGAAAGGGGTATGTCGCTACCTCACAACTCTCCCTCTCAACCCTCTTCAATCGTAAGGAGTCTAACCCTATAGGAGTTGTCACACCTCCAAAGGATAACCTAGATTGCTCTCCACCTTAGTGTCACGGCTACGGGAAAAACAATAGCACAAGATAATTAAAATTGAAACTCGATTTATTTATCAATAATGGAAAAGCATTATAGCAATGTCATAGAAACATAATAATCCTAGGGTTTTACAAGTCCGAATACCCGCGAGGGGTTTAGCTCCTCATGGAGCTATACATGTTCATCAAAATATGAAAGAAAGAACAAAACAAAAGCATTGATGAAAACCCCCTTTCCCTTTGTGCGGTGGTCTTGTGCGGCCGTGGTCTTGTGCGGCCGTCGAACGTCGATGTTGATGCCGATGACGCGCTTCAATCCTCCACAAAGTCCTCTCCGAAACCCTAGCAGTACTCTCCAGAAGTTGGGGAGAAAGATAGGTCAAAAGATCCCAAAAAAGTCTCCAAATCGGGCTTTTATATTGCTGAGTGCGGCTTTAAATTTTGGACTTATCGGGACTTCACACGGCCGTGTAGAATTAACACACGGGCGTGTGAAGTTTATGCTTGCTGAAAAATTAATTCACACGGCCGTGTGGAATTTTCACACACCCGTGTGAACTCTCTGGAATTCTGATTTTCGGCAGGAGTGAACAGTAGCTTGCTACAGTAACAATGCTACAGTACTCGCCGAAACGCTCCCGAATCCATCGTTCTTCGTCGAGGCCTTTGAATTGGGCACACAATCAATGGTAGATCGTGCCGATTACTTCAAGTCTCCTTCTTGTCTAAGTTCTCCTAAGCTACACGAGTTAGACTTGTTGTGAATGTGACTGCCTTTGTGCCCCTCCAAGGGAGGTTGGCACACACTCACAAGTCTAGGCTCGTGCCTTGTTACTTGCTTGGTCTGAAAACCTCCCAACAATGGCGAACACGATCTAACTTCGTTCTTCTTCTCCAAATTAGCTCCACAAACCTACAATGCACAAGAATACACAAAATGCACACTATTTAGTGACAAAATCTGATAAAAGATATGTTCATTGTAAGATAATAATGCTTCGCGTTACTATAACACAAGCACTTATCAGTGCCACATCTCATTCGCAATGTTGTCCCTCAATTCACCCCATTGCCTGTTTTCCATGCGTTGTTCTCGTTGTGAACGAGATTTGGAGATAACGAGATTCTCATCTTCAATGTTTCTATCGCCTAAAATCAGGTCATTTGGATCGACCCCCGCAATATAGTTGTGGATGATGCAACATGCGAGTACTAGCAATACTTGGGTCTTGTACGGGAAAAAAGGATGGGACGTAAGTATTTTGAATCGATTCTTCAGAGTTGCAAACGCGCGTTCTACCCTTGATCTTAACATAGAGTGCCTAAGATTGAATAATTCCTTGGGATTTAATGGTGCCCTTACATTTTGTTCTTTGAGATGGTATCTAACCCCACGATAGGGGGCTATGAAACCATTCATAGTTGTATACCCCGCATCTACCAAGTAGTACTTCCCTACAAGAAACATTAACATTAACATAACTAATTGCAAATTTGTAAAAGAATTAATTTAATGTGCGCAACCTTCTATTATTTTCAAACCCTCGGGTTGTGGTCGCGCAAGTGCATCTCTAAGGACTGTGAAATCATTTGCCGAGCCTTCCCACCCCGCAAGCACGTATGTGAACCTGAGGTCAGGATTCACAACGGCAAGCACATTTTGGGTTGGGCCTTTTCTACCTCTAAATCGGGGCAACTCATGAGCGGGGACTGACGCATCTATGTGTGTGCCATCCAAAAGACCAATACAATCCTACATAAGGGCAAAGAAAATCATTTGTTCAAACCTAAAACATTATGAAAGATTCATTAATGTAATTATGTGTCTTAGACATGTGGTATTACCTTGAAAAAGGGATACCAATTAGGGTTGGTCTGAATCTCGGGATGGCAATTGCCGGTAGGGGGCTGAACAAAGTCATCGCGCAATGAGCACACTGTGCGTAGTACATTATTAAAGTACCTGCTAATAGTTTCACCAGACCGTAGGAACTCTATGCGCATTGTCCTATTTTTTGTGTTGTGCCCAACAATGTGTAGGAATATCGCTAGTTGTTCCTCCACCGAGACATGTTTCGTGTCCACAAGGAGGTGTTTGTCACGGATAACAGTAGCCAAATTCATGAAAGGGCCTACGTCCATTCTAAGGTAGCTAACACAATAATCTCGGCCACCCCTTAAGATATGGTTCATATGCCTTTTCCTAGTTAGGTCCCTAAACAATGACGGAATGGGGCATCTTGATGTCCTAGGGATGTGCAACTCTTCAAACAAAATCGCAACAGTCACAACAATTGTTGCAAAGGCTGCAGCGAGGGGCCTCGCACAATCACCTAATGCCCAACTATCCATCTACACAATTTATGGAGAAATTATGATTCATTCAATTTATGTCGTAGTCTATTTAATTTGCAAACATACAGCAAACAGTGAAACATAAACACAAACAAGTAACTAAAACTGATATCTGTATAAGCATTGTGAAAATACAGTTAGAAAATGAAAACATAAGTAATAGGCATATGAGAAACACCCAAAAAAAAAAAAAACATAAACCATATGAGAAACACCAAAACATAAACAGAAGTATAAGCATTTTGTAAATACAGTTACAAAATAAACAACTTCATATTTTGCAAAAAGACAATAAAGACAGAACACAAACTGAAATTGATATGTTTGTAAACATTAAGGTGTCATAGATAAATTAAACATAACTGGCTGACAAAGATAATAATATGCAAATAAATAGTTTGCAAACAGACAGTAAACACAGTACGAAAAGTGAACCTGATATGTTTATAAGCATTGGGAAATTGTAACATAAATAGTGCAACTATATGTTAATGTTTATACACAAACAGAAAAGACAGTAACAAATTCTAACATAAATGAGAGGTATATGACGAACAACATTAAACCTTATTGCCTCATAAAGATAACAAAACAACTTCATAATTTGCAAGCAGACAGTAAAGAGACAAGATAAACTGAAACTGATATGTGTATAAAACGCATTGGGAAATTACAATAAACTATTGGTAGAAGAAGTGAGAGGCATATGACAAACAAAATAAACACAATTGAGTGACAAAGATGTGAAACAAAATAATCAGCAACTATTGTAACTAAACTGAGAGGTATATCAGGAACTGAAACTGATATGCAATAATCTTTGCAAGCAAAAAATAAACAAATTTTACAAAAATGTGAAACTGTATGCTATATCGTAGAGAAAATAACCAATGATAACATACCTGATGGGCATCTGTTCGCAATAATAGAATAACAGAAATAACAGGTAGGGATATACAACAAATCATAAGAAATATCAGATGAAGCAATTGTAGCAATGAAAACGATTAAAGTAAGGAAATCGAACACAATAAAGCATAACAAATAGTTCTGCATCAGGCACAACAAAACAAAAGGTTATTTCACTAAAGAATGAATAACATTTCGGAGATAGAAAAACAGACGAACAAGAATAGATGCAAGAAGAACTCTCACCAAACTGCATCAAAAGAAAAACCTGAACATCGATAGAGCCATGAAAACATATGCAAAACAACACTAGTTCGGCGGTGTTATGAAAGACAGCCTCAGTAAACCACGAAGACGACGAACGGTACACATGGATTGTAAGGGAAAACCACTAGAACAAACAACAATACATGAGGAAAACCCTAGAAAACAACCCTATAAACCCTAGTCTGGAAAACGGCATAAGAAAACCCACGAAACTCCAAAAAAAATAAAGAAACCCACCAAACCCTGCAGACAGATTCATGAGAAAAACTTCTCAAAAAAGACAACAAAAAACCCACCAAGCTTCGGCGAACCCCACAGCTAAAAAATCAAAAACCCTGCAAGCCGATTGAAGGACATCAATCTCAGTAGCACTGCATATGGAAATCCCAAACGAACACCCACGAAATACTAAAAAAAAACCCAAAAAAAAAAAACAGGGTAAATCCACAGAAAAGAGAACGACAGCATCAAAAATCCCCCCCAACCAAAGGAACAAACCTTCAGTTTGTAGTGTAAATGAAGACGAACAAGAAGGCAAAGTTCCTGATACGAGGCGGCGGTGGAAAACCCTAGCAAACAAAAAGAAAACCCTAGCAACAAAACCAAGAACACATGTGAACGGTGATAATAGCGCTGTCACGTGGGCGCACGTGCTGGAGGTGGCGACTTCGGCGAGGTATTCAAAAGCGGATGAACTCGCACTTCGGCATTTTAAAAAGGGAAGTGGGAACGCTGAAGTGGGGAGCTGTGGAGGTGTCACATCGCCTCTTCACTTCCCACTTCAGCAAACCAAACATTTTTAATACTGGCTGAACTGCGCACCTCGGTGACTTCACCATTAAATGAAGCAAAACAAACACCCCACAACTCCAACCCTACACCTTTATCCCAAATTTGACCCAAAATTTGGGGTTTGTAATAAAATGACCCCAAATTTGAGGTCACACTATTGTAACTCCAAATTTGGGGTCCCACAAAATTATTAATATTTTAATTATTTTTTATTTTTATAATTATTGTAATTAAAATTATAAAATTTATAATTTATTAATATAATTATAACTAGTCATTATATACATACAATATTAATTTATATGCAATTAATTACTTAATTAATAATAAAATTATTAATTAAATTAAATTATGATAAATTTATGAAACTGGAATAATTAAAATTTTATTGAAAAATAACCTTAATAAATTTATGTTGTAATAATAAGTATTTGTTGTATGTTTGTTTGTGATTTTTAATGTAAAATATCCAATTAAAATAATTTTTATGTCGTAAAAATTGCAATCAATTATGTGTTTAAGTATTAAATATTTTCCTGCTATATGAAAAAAAAAATTTCATTATTTATTAAGATAATTAAGAAATTCATAATTCAATTTTTAAATAAATTAAATCATAAATTAAAAATTTTAGTTGTAAATTTTTTAATTTATTTTTATTAGTAAAAATTAAAATTTAATAAATATTTAATTAAATTATTGTTAAAAATGATTAATTTCAAGTATTTTTTATTAAATAATAATAATATAAAGAAAGATGAGAAAGGAATATTTTGTGAATATAATTTTTTGGATTAAATTTAAGGGTTTGTGGTTCGAGTATAATTTATTGTAGAAGAACCAAATTTAAAATTTGGGTAAAAATTTGGGTTTTGGGGTTGGAGATGCTCTTAGTTACTAAAATCTCAATTGTACTCAATTAAGAGTGCCATAATTAAAACCACATTGTCATCACCAAATTTCCCATAAATAATGACAAAATTTCCGCCCACTAAAAAAACAAAAAAAAAGTGAAGGACAGATCCAATAAAATCCAATGTTTCTCTCAGTAAATAAGGAGATGAGAAGGCATCTAATTTGAAAAACACAAATTTTATTTTATTTTATAACAAAATATGAAAATTTCACAAACATAAAATAATATGCTCCTTCCAAACCTATACTTTCTTTTTCCAAAAACAAAAAAAAAAAATCTTAAAAACATATATTTATTAAAAATACAAAAAATTACTTTACAAAATTCAAAATTACTAAAAATATAAAACCAATTTTACAAATACTCACCATTCTTCTTATCTCATACATGGAAACAAACCCCAAAAAAAAAAAAAAACCAAAAAATAAAAAAAGTTCAAACCCACTCAATAAAATGATTAAAATCCCTCATCCTCTATTTTACCCTCACCTTTATTACCCTACCATTAAAACCCATTCTCCCCAAACGAAAAACACCCATCCATCCCTTCTACCATCCTTCCTCCATCCAAAAAAAAAAAAAAAAAAACATGCACACCAAAACAGACTCAGAAGTCACAAGCCTTGTCCTCTCCACTCCAACCCATTCTCCTCCTCCTTCTCACCACCAACCCCCCTACTTCGTCCTCAGCCCTTCTCATCCTGACATTGACAAACTCTCTCTCCCTGCTTCCTCTCCACCCACTTCCCCACCCCGCCACCACCGTTTTGCCATCTCTTCCTCTCCAATCCTTGACCACTCACGCGAGTCTAGTTCCACCACTCGCTTCTCCGCCTCCCTCAAACACATTTCGGCTACTACTCATTGGCACAAACTCCCACATTTCTCTCCTCACTACCCTTCTTCATCTTCTTCCCATTCTCATCTCAATGATGCCGGTGATGATGGTGATCATTATGACTCTCCTTTGCCGGCCAAGTGTTATGTTCTTCTCTTCATTCTTGGCTTTGTCTTCATCTTCTCTCTCTTCTCCCTCATTCTCTGGGCTGCTAGCCAGCCTTACAAGCCCCACATTTCCATCAAGGTCAGATCCCAATCACTTTCAGTATTTTTTTTATCTTTTGTAAAATAAATAGTTTTGTTGTTTTTCTGAAGTTCAAAAATTTGAAATGTATATATATGTATAGTTTTTCATATTTGCATTTACATGGGCGTAGAAAAGGAAGGGTGTAACATTATGTTAAATTCATTGTTGCCTTTTGTTAATGTACCATTTTTAGCATAAGCTCATTCAGATTCCATCTCACTGCATTTCTTTTTCTTCTATTATTTATGTATGTAAACTATTATTTATTTATTTATTTCATTTTGTTGTTTGAAAGTTAATTGTGATTTTTATAAATATTTGAAAGTGTCAAATGGGTGGTGGTAGAAAAATTTTTTAAATTTTTTGTAAAGTGACAGATTTGACTGAATAGGTTTTGAAAGAATGATGGTAACAATGCTTTTGGTTTATTGGGCAGAGTGTTGTGATAGAAAGCTACAAAGTGCAGGCAGGTGTGGACTTAACAGGGGTACCAACAAAAATGTTGTCCATTAAATCAACGGTCAAGATCGCGTTTCACAACCCTGCCACCTTCTTCGGCGTCCACGTGTCCTCTACGCCTCTACAACTTTACTATTCTGACCTCAAGATTGCCTCCGGCCAAGTAAACCATTTCATTTATTAATTCTTATTCTTTGCATGTTTTTCACATCTTTCAAAAACTTTATCATTGAGCATATTCCAAGACAAATGTTTAATTATAAAAAAAAGAAAAGAAAGAAATGGCTTGTGATTATTAAAAACATAAAACATGTGCAGATGGAAGAGTTCTATGAATCAAGGAAAAGTGGGCGGGTGGTGATGGTGGCAGTGAAAGGGATGCAAGTGCCGTTGTACGGGGGTGGGTCGACACTGAGTAGCCGAGGGGCGGGTGAGGCGTCGGCGGAGGTGCCGCTCAATTTGACGCTGGTGGTGCGCGCAAGAGCTAATGTTCTTGGGGAGTTAGTGAAGTGCAAGTTTTATCGCCATGTTTGGTGCTCGTTTGTGCTCAAAGAGACTCGTCTTGGCAAACCTTTGCATTATGTTTGCCGGTACCATGATTGATGGAGAATCACAGCCCACCTTGCACTTATGGTTTTCTACTTTTGATTGTTATTATTATTATTATTATTGTTTTGTAATGGGTTTTGATGTTATTTTAATGAACTGTGGGGGGAAGTTGTATATGGATGTGTGTTGGTGTGCTTTTTAACGGTGGATGTGAGAATGGGTGAGAAAGTTGGTGCATGTGATTGTTGTGTTTATTGGGATGGTGTGGTTGGGAAAGCTTCTGTGTGGGGGATGGAAATTAATTTATTAAAAAATGTTTTAAAAAATATATAAACTATAAAGAGGTTTATTTAAATATTTTAGGTAAAAAGTTTATTGCATTTCAGTCTTTTTTTTGTTTATTTATTAATTATAAATAAATCCAATTCAGTAGTGTTTGGATATTGAGATATTTTGGGATATTGTATGTTATGGACGAGAAATATTACGTCTAAGTGTTTGACTAAAGGGATTTAATAATAAAGATAAATATTGTTTGGTTTAGTTAGAAGTAAAGGGGGCATGGGTTGACATTTGCCTTGACCTGGCCCAAAATTGGCCCGGTAGAAACGTCGGATCAGTTAATCCGGCGGGCCGGGTCGATAACCCGTAATCGGCTTGTACTATAGCGGGTCTGGTTATGAGTTGGCCTTTTGTTGATCTGTGACCCGCCGGGTTGACCAATTATTTTCAAGATTTGAACTTTTGTCTTGAAAGAGCAAGGTTCATTGAAAAACCAGTTGAGCTAGCTTTTATTGGTAATGATTTAATATTTTTTTAAACAAAGTTATAATGAAGATATGAATTTGAATTGAAATTTAAAAGTTAATGAGTTTTAAATTTTATGTTAATAAATTTTTTAATCAATTATTTTAATTTATTTTATTAGTTGAATTTTTTACTTTTTACTTCTACTATATATTTATCGTAACTAGTGTTTTTAATTTTTAATTATAATATAATAATTTAGTATTGATTTCTTTTATATTTACATATATTGTTTTATTTGATTATTTCAATCACCAATTAATAAGATTAGTTATTTTTTTTTTACATTAAGTTCATGAGTTTTAAATTTTATGTTAATAAGTTTTTATATAATATAATTTCAATCACCAATTAATAAGATTAGTTATAATATAATTTTCCTAATATTTTATGTCAATCACCAATAAATTTTATGTTAATATCTTAAACAAATAGATAGTAAAATTTCAATATAAAGTAGTACACTTTTATCACTATGATTTTTCATATAATATAATTTTATGACTCAAAAGAATACATAAACTATTTAATTCAATAAACAAACAAATTTAGTGTAATTTTTTACTATTATTATTGTTAATTTATTTTGAGTCGTTTCAAATTCTTCGAATTTATTAAAATTATTTTAATTTTTTTAATTTTTTTTTAAAAAACTTGTTTTGAAGTCTTATTTTTATTTATGATGTTTTAATATGAATTTATAAAACCTTTATAGGATAGTTGGTAAAAGTGCTTGTTGGTGTTATCGGTGACCCAAGTTCAAATCCCACCCATAACAAAACCCGCCGGGTCAAACAGGCACTGCCCAACTCGCTGGGTTCTTTACTATGCTGGGCCAGGTCAGCCCGGCCTAGCAGGTTCTCACTGTTACAGTGTTACCCAGGTCGATTCCGGGTCCGGCAAAACCTGACCTGGACATGCCGGGTCGGGCCCTCCAGGCCCGGTTAACTAGCCTGCGCACCCCCCTTAGTTAGAAGGATAAGTATATAGTTAGATGGATATGAGAAGTATGATAACTCTATCCAAGAAAAGGTGAAATTACCCTTTATTTAATTAATAATTTTTTAAAATATTTTCAAATTGTTTAATTAAATTCAATTAATGGATGATTAGAGAAATTTATTTTTTAAATATTTTAGATAAGTATTTGATTAAATAACGGATATTAATAGATAATTTTTTTAATTATTTACCATTAAATGTTTTTAATGGATTATTAACGAATAATATAACAAATTATTAATTAATTTGATTTTTTGAGTTGAATTTAATTAGTTTAAAATATTGAGATAACCATTTAATCTATAGTAATTGATAATAATAGTATTCTTTAATTAACTTTAAATAATTTGTGAGGATAGTTTAACTTAATTGATATATAATTACATTATAATTTTTTTTACCTTATTAAGTATATTTAATAAACCTTAAAATAGAGTTCCAATCTGATAGAGTTCCAATATGAAAGCATTACACATTAATAACAAATCCAACACTATAAGTAAAGCTATGTTTACAACCAAGTTATAAAAAACATTGTAGACATAGTGTCGTAGTTCATTTGGATGGCTCTGTCAACAAAACAATAAAAAATTATCATTAACGTTAGAGAAATATAAACAAAGTGTAATGGATGACTACAAAATTGTAAGACATAAAGATCATACCATCAGATATGTCATGCATTCCTCTTCACCCATAATTATTTTCTTGTTTTCTTCGTCCCAACCCACACCACTCATCTCTCGAAGTCTTATGATTATAGCCCATTTGCGCTTTAACGTTCAAAGATGGTTATGTATATTAGAGTCGGTACAGTCTTTACCAAAATTCTCTCTCAAAAAACATATGACTACATGAATTGCTTGTGGTTTGAATATTTTATCACACTTCAAACCATTTTCCACCTGTGTTGCCATAAATTACAAGAAAAACTTGCTTTTACTCGGTCTCCATAATATATTACCTATATTCTTCCTAATGCTTGATGAATGACTACTATTTTCCATTTTTTTTTACTTGTTACATTGTAAACACGCATTCATACACAAAACATGAATAACAATGAAAATATAGAATACTTGGTCTTAAAAAAAATTGACAATGGTTAGGAAAGTAATAGTTGAACTACTAATAAAAGAAAAACAATGTTGTATTTGGCCTGAAAAGAAAAGAAAAAACCACAATCAAATTACTTGAAATAAGAAATAAATAAACTTCCCCATAATTAGTCTTGTCATTTAACTACACACACACACAAATTTTTTGCATACTATATGCAAGTAAGATGATAAGTGCTTGTGTTATAGTAATGCGAAGTGTTATTATCTTACAATGAGCATTACCTTTATCAGATTTTATCGCTAAATTGTGTGTATTCGTGTGCTTTTGTGCATTGTAGGTTTGTGGAGCTAATTTATAGGAAAGGAGCGAAGTTAGATTGTGTTTGCCTTTGTAGGAAAGGAGCGAAGTTATTATCTAGACTTGTAGGTGTGTGCCAACCTCCTCTGGAGGGGCACAAAGGCAGTCACATTCACAATAAGTCTAGCTCGTGTTAACTTAGGAGAACTTCACCAATAAGAAGATTTGAAGCAATCGGCACGGTCTACCGTTGATTGTGTGCCTAATTCAACGGCCTCGATGAAGAACGATGAATTCGGGAGCATTTCAGCAAAACCACTGTATTAAGCTACTGCAGCAAAAGTATTGTAGCAAGTTACTGTTCACTGTCTGCAGAAAATCAGCATTCCAGCAACTTCACACGAGCGTGTGAAAATTCCACACTGCCGTGTGAAATCCCGATTCAGCCGGTTTTTAGCCGCGACTCAACATTATAAAAGCCCGTTTTGGAGACTTTTTACACATCTTTTTGTCAATCTTTTCTCCCAACTTCTGGAGGGTTGCGGATAGGGTTTCGGAGAGGATTTTGTGGAGGATCGGAGCGCGTCATCGGCATCGTCATCGACGTATGGCGGCCGCACAAGACCACGACCACACCATACGCATGGGGGTTTTCATCTATTCTTTTAATTTATATTCCTTTCCATATTTTGATGGGTTTGTATAGCTCTATGAGGGGCTAAACCTCTTGTGGGTATTCGGACTTGTAAACCCTAGGATTATTATGTTTCTTTGACATTTTTATTATGCTTTTCCATTATTGATGAATAAAATTGAGTTTCAATCTTAATTGCATCTTGTAATTGTTTTCCCTTAACCGTGACACTAGGGTTGAGAACAATCTAGGTTATCCTTTTGAGGTGTGATAACACCTATAGGGTTAGACTACTTAGGATTGAAGAAAGTCGAGAGGGTGAGTCGTGAGGTAGCGAAACGTCCCCTTTCCCCTCCGGTGTGATTCTCCCTACCTCCATGTTCCATGATTTCTTAGCGGTCGAGATAGAGTGAAGTGCTAGGAGATAAAATCCCCTGAGGCTTAGTTGGGCGAGCAACGGAGTAAAGGGTTGAAGTGAATCTTAGTGCTAAGGCTTAATTTAGACTAAGGTTCTTTCACCTGGACCAAAGGGCTAGAGCTATACATAGGAACATGGTTTATCACTAGGAATCCCTAGAACTTAAAGCAATCCCACACAGTGTGAGGCTTAGGAAGACGAACTCCCCTAGGGCTTAGTTGAAAGGTCAACAAGAGTCAAGGGTCATAGTGAAACCTAATGTCGGGGCATAGTGTCGAGGTTAGTCACGGCTGACCTTAGGTTTGGGACCGTGTGTTTAAGGATCTCCTCGACTCAATTAACATCAATAGGAAAGTATAATAGCATTGTCTTGCACTAGAAGCATAAGTCATAGGGGTAGCTTGTCAGGGTATCCAACTTTACTCATCGATTGTCCTTCTTTATTTACTCCTACTTGCACTCTCTTACCTTCCATATTTCTATTCTATTTCTTGCTCTTTATAATTGCTTTTACACTCACTCATTGATTCTCTTCACACTTACCGTACACCGCTTAGCTAAATAGTGAAATCTCGTGTTTTAAATCCCTATTCTCTATGGATACGACTACCTACTCACCAGGGTAATATTATTACTTCGACAAGCCCGTGTACTTGCGGGATACACATAAGGGGTCGTGTCATAAGAATTCACTCATAACAACTATATCAATTCTTCAACATCAAACAACAACATTTTATCTATTGTTCCACGTATCATATCCTTCAATTCAACATAAAATAGAAATACAGATAAACAAATAAATACGTTTATCTATTGTTCCATATATCATGAATTATCTATTGCACTCTCCTCGAAGTATGAACTCTTATCTCTTGTTCCCATTCCTTCTCAGAGAGTATCAATCTTTCACCATCCTGGCTAATAATAATATTGTGAACAATGCAACATTCAATCACTAGGTCAACTTGAGTACTATATGGAAGGAAGGGCCTAGCTAGATGTGAGAATCTTAAACCGACTTTTCAAGGACCCAAACACACGCTCAACTAAAGTTCGTGCTGACGAATGCCTATATTTAAATAACTCCTTAGAGTTTTCAAGAATACGTGTCTCGAATTCCTTTAAGTGATATCTAACACTTCTAAAAGGTGCTATAAAACCAGATCTCGTAGCATATCCTACGTTGATGAGGAAATATTTTCCTAAACAACAAAATTATATAGGATTATGCTATATACTATGATAACAACTTATGTTTTGTATATTAATCAATAAATAAATAGCAACATATACCTTGTGGCACTTTAAGACCATTGGGTCTTTCGAAAGCATCACGCAAGACCATTGAGTCATGTGCAGAACCTTCCCAACTAGCAACTATAAGTGAAGTTAAGATCAAAGTCTACTGCAGTGAGCACATTTTGTGTTGGAAAACCCTTTCTACTATGAAAAGATGCAACCATGTTTACTGGAACACTCGCATGTATATGTGTGCCATCAAGGGCCCCAATACAATCCTAAGAACAGGTAAGTTTGTTGGGTCATTCTTAAAATATGATTGTTTTATATTTTTGTTAAACATGTAGATACAATTATATACCTTAGGGGGCGTTTGGTTCGCGGTAATGTGAAAAGATTACCACGTTTGGCATTACACTGAGAAAGATTACCACTTGTTACGTGGTAATCTGGATGGTAATATAACATTACCAACATGAGAATATTACCAAGAAGGTGGTAATCCTATTACCACCAAATTTGGTGTCTATCTTGGATTACCATGGTAATCTCATAACTTTTTATATTTTACCAAATTGATTACCATGAACCAAACAAGGTAATGAACTATTCCCAGTAATAAGAGTTCCTAACCAAACATGGTTATATCAAATTACCACAATATTCCCAACCATATAACATTCCCACCCATATTACTATGGTAATCTCATTATGTGGTAATATGTTATTACCACGAACCAAACGACCTCTTAAAGTATGGAAAGAATCTTGAGTGTTGTGCAATGTAGGCTGATAAAGTACTTGATGGAGGTCTGATAAACTCTTTTTGTAATTCTCCAATGGCATGTAGGAAAAAATTAAAATATCTTCTAATAGTTTTACCAGACTAAAGAAAATTGTGTCCGATGACACTATTTCATTGTGACCAACAATATGCAAGAACATCAGCAATTGTTCTTCTATGTTGGCATTCATTGAATCTTTGAGCAGTCCACGAGATCGTAGTAATGAGCACAAGCTAAAGAAAGTGAATTTATTCATTCTAACTATGTTAATACATGTTGTGTCATCACCATTTAACAAGCAATCAAGATAATTCTCTCTATCCGAGCCTCTACTGGAATTGGGTGCACGACATACTCTACGCTTACTTATATGTGCCACTATAATTCCCATAATTTTAGCTGCAATTGTTGCGACCTCTCATAATTTCTGTAAGGTTTTTCTTTTATTCCTCTCCATGAAAAATCACCTAATTGATAAAAAATAATAATAATCAACAATTGAAGTAGAAGGGAAAATAAATGTTCATGAATCTCATTCATGACTCCCATTCCTTCTATTAGGAACCAAGCTGATAAACAAGATCCAATTATGGTTCAAAACAAAAATCCAACACAAGGCTATAAAAAATCATGGAGAGTTTGCCAATTATTGCTTGCTAGTTACTCTGTTGCTGTTCAGAGAAATCTTACTTAAGATCTTCAGAGTTTGAATTGTGTTATTTTCATTTCCTGAGTACTAGTAATACTTACTCTATGCTTTTTTGCTTGCCAAATTGGTTTCAGGAACTTCAATCATTTCAATATAACAAAAAAGATTATGCTGTGTTGCCATTTTATTTTTGTGGTGGATAAATTGGTTTCATTTCAATCAAGCTTCTCGTCTATTTTACTAAATAATCTCTTGATGATTATGTAAATGATCAATTATGACATGCCAAACTAGCAGGCATGAAATTTCCTGTCTAGAGATAAAAAGTCATACCCTTTGAGATTTATTTGATGGATGTTAATGAAAACATGGTTTCTGGTGGGTGCCTTTATGCTTGCCAAATTGGTTTCAGGAACTTCAATCATTTCAATATAATAAAAAAGATTATGCTGTGTTGCCATTTGATTTTTGTGGTGGATATATTGGTTTCATTTCAATCAAGCTTCTCGTTTATTTTGCTAAATAATCTCTTCATGATTATGTAAATGATCAATTATGACATGCCAAACTAACATGCATGAAATTTCCTATCTAGAGATAAAAAGTCAGACCTTTTGAAATTTATTTGATGAATGTTAATGAAAACATGGTTTTTGGTGGGTGCCTTTATTTGTTGGTTCAAAATATTCCATATTATTGTGAGCTTTGATCAAAGGTTAATCAAAATTGATGGTAAGAGCAACTAGTGCCAGCACCCATTACAACTTTGATAAATCTGAGTTGTTTGTCTCCAAACATATCACTAGGAAAAATCTAGAGAAACAAGTGGCTAAAAGTATTTGTTGGTTTTTTGAAATTATATTTCATACTGACTATTAAAAATTCATGTTCAGGTTTTAAATTTCATCATATCATGTTTGTGACTTATGATGCATGAGTGATATGAACGCTACTTAAGTTTTGAACTTTGAATTTCTTACAAAGTTGAGAATAAGGCCACTCTACCTGTAACTGACACATACATTTGAACATTGAAATTTCATAGTTTACATTTATAATATTGGGCTCAATTGTATCTAATCAAAGAGATTACATGAATAAACTAGATTTTGTATGTAGTCATGCCACTTTGGTTGGACCACACTATGGCTTTACATGATTTTGACTGAACCTAGTTTACAGTGATACATCTCTATTTCTTCCATAAGGTAGAGTCTTTCTAGGAAATTTAGCTTTGTGTAGTAAAACATACTTGAGGGTCACTTGTTGCTTGATATATGTGTGCAGGTATAATCTAAAAGTTGAATGTGGTGTATCATCCAACTCACATCAATCAACGACTTCGGATGCTTGTTTATTCTTTGCTGACAACCTCATTGTAATTAATCACCACAATGAAGATGTATATGTTCTTTCCATCCATGATGAGCATCATTTATTAGATTCTAAAAGGGGAGCGAAGTCATGGTTAGTTGAAATCGAGAGGAGGCTCCTTAATTTGACTATAAGGCTACTAAACTGAAAAATAAGCCGAAATTACCAACTAGATCGTCAGGTGAACATGAGGCAAACTTTGTAGTGGATAAATCAAGGCATCAATATATCAAAGATGTATAGAAGTGTTTGGAGTTCATTAGAGATGGTGAAATCTATGAGTTATGTCTAACAACACAAATGAGGAAAAAAGTTAATAACATCAATTCTCTGAATCTTTATCTTAAATTAAAAGATTGAAATCCAGCGATCCATATGTTGCATGGCTTAATTTCGCCCAAGAAGATTTATAAACTCCGTGACAAAGAAAGATAAAAAAAATAAATACCTTTGAGAAGGAGGTGGACAAGAACAAAAAAGGCGAAGAAGAAGAACACTTGTCTGCTACCGTCACCGTCGAGGTTTTGGAGCTTCGAGGGTTGGTGAGTTTATTGCGATGTGGTAAGGTGGTAAGGGATGGAGATGGAAAAGTCAAGGTGTAAAACAATGGATCTTAACAAATATTTTCCTATATAATATCTAGTACTTAATTAAAAAAATACAATGCAAACCCAAACCAAAAATTTTGCTAAGTCACTGGTTCATTAGTCCAATTAGTTAAGTTACTACTCCCTTCATTCCAAAATACATGTCGTTTTAAGAAAAAACAAATTATTCCAAAATAGTTGTCGTTTTACAATATCAAGGCAATATTTATTCTTTTTTTTTTTTCTAATTTTACCCATGTTCAATTTCCTAAGTTATATAAATGAAGAGAGTAATATTTTTAGTCCCAAGAAAAATGTATGGTTTCAAGAGAGGGATAGTTTAGTAATTTGGTTAATTTAAATGTTAAAATTTAGATAATTTAATGCTATCCTTAATTCTTGTGCAACATCTTCAAATGACATGTATTTAGGAATGGAGGGCGCAATTTACTCTTGGGGTTTTCCAAACTAGAATCTTCAATCAAACAAGATTATTCTTAAGAATGGTTCTAGGTCAACAAGGTTAGATCGACCAGTCTAGTGAGGTTTGAAAACCTTGATTAATAATTCTTGAATTTTTTAGTTTAATATATTTAATATATTTTAATTTTTAGTAGAACGAGACTAAATTATAATACTATTATAAAATTTATTTTGAGGTTTATATTAAAAATTATAATTAATTAAAAACTAAAACATTATAAATAATCAGTTAACACAATAAATTTAAACAATATAATAATTTATCTTATAAATAGTAAATATATTTAGATAATAGGATGCTAATAAAAAACAATTATGATACATAAATTAATCAATTAACTCACTAATTTCTGTAAATTATTTAACCCATTTTTTAATATAAATTAATTAGTAACATATAACTTATTCCTTATAATAGATAAATTAATATAAATAATTGGCAAAGTAATACCCAGTAGGGGTGAGCATTATTCGGAAAAACCGAATAAGAAGTTTGGTTCGGTTACCGAACTTTTTCTGGTTTGGTTTGGTAATAATTTTATTGATAATTTGGTATTCGGTTCGGTTCGGTTTTTTTTTTTAAATTTGGTTTATCCGAAACCAAACCGAATTATATTATATTATATAAATAAATAAATAAATAAATAAATAAATAAATAAATATATATATATATATATATATATATATATATATATATATATATATATATAAACTAGGCTTATATATAATTAATAATTTAATATATAAGCCCATAAGCCCATTATCACCAAGGCCCCCAACTCTCCCGAACCCAAACCTAGTATTGTTATTTGTTAGTATGTTACCTATCAGAGAAATTCCCTAGTTACTAGTTAGGGTTTCTTATACTCACGCAGCCACGCCGCTCTCTTAGTTTTAGGGTTTCTTCTTCTCTCATGGTCTGCGGACTGCTCTTCGTGCCTCACCTACTAGACATTCATCACCGAAACTTTTCACCATTGAATCATTGATCGTTCCTCTATTCTCCGTTCTCCATTATCGGCGGGTGTATTGCTCTCATTGACTTCAAAATTTTCAAGGTAACATAACATCTTTGCTTTTTCGTTTTTTCCTTGTTTCTCTTTTTTTTTTTTCCATTTAATTTGCTATTTTGGTTTGGTGATGCTCTTTATTTAGGTTTTTCTTTCATCTGAGTTTATTGGTTTGCATTTGAAGAGAAATTTTCATTTTCTCTGAGTTTTACCTCCATTATATCCTCTATTTTGACGCTATTTGTTTATGAGTTCGATTTTTATTCTACCAGTTTAATTAATTAGTTTATAATAAAACGAGACTAATAATATATATTAACCTGTTCAAACATTTTTCCTTGCTTAATATTAATATCAAATATCATATCCTACATGATAAATTAACCATAAATTAATTTTTTTTAAATTTGTTTATGTACAGCTTCCACATTTTTATATTCAACTAATTAATACTCAGGGTAGTGTATTCTTAATTACCTTATCCACTTAATTAGTAATTTAGTATAACACACACACACACACACACTGATGTAGGACTCAAGATCTTTACTTTTATAGCCTTTTGTTTAGTCTTATTTATGTTTTATTTTATTTCTTTTAATTTTGTTTAATCTTAGGGATCTATTTGCATTTTAGGTTTTTTTTAGGGTTTTCATTATTATAAATGCTTGTAACTTGGAAGTTGGGAGCAAGGGAGGGATCGAATAATTTTCCAAAAACCAAGTTTTCTCTTTCTATTGTTTGGTCACTTTGGTGTATCCGCTGGGCCAAACACACTATTATATATTAACTGATAAGTCACTAATGTGATTTTTATGATCAAAATGGCCTCAAATGGAGCTACTAATAATAAGGATGCTGAAATTCAAATTCAATTGCAACCTCTACCTGTTGATACTAATATTGCTGCTGGAAATGTTGGTGGAGATGCGGTTGTCTCAAATTTTGCTAATGGAGATGTTGCTGGAAATGGACAACAATACTCTACCCAAACAGATGCTACTTCTAAGGCGAAGAGGAAGCAAATGAATAAAAGGTCTGATTTGTGGAAACATTTTACTGAGGTTAAGGATGAAAAAGGTGCTATAAGAGGTAAATGTAATTATTGTGATAAGTTTCTTGCATGTGATACTAAGATTAATGGAACAACTTCACTACGTAATCACATGAGATCTTGCATGAAAAATCCTACTAGTATAGAAGCTCGTTAAAAACAATTGTCTTTGCATTCAACAATGATTTCCGGGGCAGCTGATAATGATAATGTGGGGAACTTGACATGTTGGAAATTTGATCCTGAATTGATTAGAGAGTCACTTTCGAAAATTCTTATTATTGATGAATTACCTTTTAGATTTGTTGAAGGGGAAAGGTTTAGAAAGTTTATGGCTGTTGCATGTCTTGGGTATAAAGTTCCATCTCGTTGGACACTTAGTAGGGACTATTATCAACTGTATTTGGATGAAATGATGAAGCTGAAAACTTACTTTAAAAAGAGTAGTCAAAGAATCAGCATCACTACTGATACATGGACGTCATTGCAAAGATTGAATTACATGTGCATTACAGCTCATTTCATTGATAGTGATTGGAAATTGCATAAGAAGATTCTGAATTTTTGTCCAATCTCATGCCATAAGGGTAAGTCAATTGGGAGGGAAATTGAAGAATGTTTAGTTGGTTGGGGTATTAATAAGGTGTTTAGCATTACAGTAGACAATGCTAGCTCAAATGATGTGGTTGTTGCTTATTTGAAAAAGAAGTTGATGAATTGGGGAACATCCATTGCTAATGGTAATTATTTAAGGTGTATTGCTCATATTATTAACCTTGTTGTTGTTGAAGGGTTAAAAAAAGTGAATGCCTCAGTGAAAAAAGTGAGAGATGCAGTTAGATACATAAGGGCTTCTCCTACTAGGATGAAAAGATTCAAGGAGTGTGTTGCAATGGAAAATATTGAATGCAAAAAAGCATTGTGTTTGGATGTTTCTACAAGGTAGAACTCCACCTATCTTATGTTATCTACTGTAGAACAATATGAGAGGGCCTTTGATAGGTATGAGTATCTTGATCCTTGTTTTAAGCATGATTTGAAAGTTGAGGCAGATGGGGTCCCATCATGTGTTGATTGGGATGTTGTTCGAAAATGGTCAAATATGCTTCAATTTTTTTACCATAGCATCTTGCGCATTTCTGGTTCAAAATATGTTACATCTAATACGCTATGGACTGAAATTAGTGACTTGTATGGTAATTTGCTAGAATGGATTCAAAGTGATGATGTTGATTTAAGTCTCATGGGGGATAGAATGAAGGGAAAATTTGACAAGTATTGGGGGGACCCAGAAAGGATGAATAAATTGATATGGTTTGCCACTGTTGTGGATCCTAGGAAGAAATTTGAAGTCATGCAAATTGCCTTTTCACACATTTATGGAAAAGAGAAAGGTGAAAGTCTATTCCAAAATGTGAAAGCTTCAATGTTCAACTTGTATCAAGAATACAAAAATATGCAGTTGAAAACAACAATTCAGAATCCCAATGTCAATGAATCTCAACCAACAATTGATGTGGGTGATGGTGGACCTAATGGCGGGGAGAAAGTACCAAGGCATTTCTTCAAAGGCATGTATAAGAAGCAAAGAACTAAAGCTGGCAGCGCTGATTCTGTTAGAAAGTCTGAGCTTGAACTTTATTTGAATGAAGAATTGGAAGAGGACTCTGCTGATATTGACATATTGATGTGGTGGAAGGCTAATTCAGTAAGATTTCCTATTCTTTCTCAAATGGCACGCGATATCTTGGCTATGCCAATTTCAACAGTTGCTTCGGAGTCCGCTTTTAGCACCGGTGGAAGGGTACTTGATCCATATAGGAGTTCTTTATCTCCTAAAATTGTGGAAGTTTTGATATGTACTCAAGATTGGCTAAAAGCTTCAACTACTAACTTGCTATTTGTGGAAGAAGACTATAATGAAATGGAAATGCTTGAAGCTGGTAATTTTCTATTTTATACTCTCTTTTTAGTACTTTTAGTTATTATGAATATTCTCTACTTTCTATGTAGGACTCATAGTAATTGCAAATATGAAATCATTAAAATGGTTAATAACAAGTTGTTTTTGTTCTTTTTTCAGAGTTTGAGAAAACAATGATTGGTGCGTGTGAGCCGGCTTTCAGTAGTAATAAGAAACTTTGAGCTTTATATTATTGTTTCTTTGTTTTATTAATTTTACTTGTGAATTGTGATCATTTGTAATTGTTTGATTTTTCTTGTGTGTATTGTGTAATGTAATTATCATATTTTCATTGATAATCTAATTTTGCACTTGTTTTTTAAAATTTTCAGGTGCAAAAGAAGGTGGTAGTGATACTTGAATCTTGAGGAGCTGGATTTTGAATTTTGTTATGTTTTGGTGAAAGTAATGTTAGTATCAAACTTGAATATTAATGTTGTGGATGTGAATGCTAATATCATGTAATTATTGGTTCGACGGAGATATGAGCGAACTTTTTTCTAGTTAGTTTGATTTGTATTAGTTACATTTTTAGAATGCATTGTCTCTGTCTCTTAGTTGTTTGATTTGTATTTGTTGTCTAAAATATTCTGTCTCTGTTTCTAGTTAGAAAACAAAATCATGTAATTATTTGTGTCTCTGTCTCTTAGTTGTTTGATTTGTGTTTCTTGAATCATATCTTTAGTAGGTGGATTGTGAGATTCATTTTGTTGTTGTTGTTGTTGTTGTTGTTGTTGTTGTTGTCAAAAGCAATCTCAAGATGTCAACTTCATACATGCAATTTAGTTAATGGAAATTATATCATTTTGGTGAACCTAAATATTGTATTAGTTACATTTTTAGAAGGATTAAATTGTTATTATTGTTTTTTATCAGTAATAAATGATTATGAATTAATTGTTTAATTAATTTCCTTATAAATCATTTAAAAACTTTTTTTTATATAATTTCGGTTAAATAGCAAATTTCGGTTAATAACCGAACCGAACAGAAATATTTCGGTTTGGTTAATTTCGGTTTTTATTTTTATTCGGTTCGGTTCGGTTCTCATTTTTGAACAAATTTTGGTTCGGTTAACTGATAATTCGGTTCGGTTGGGTTACCGAACCGACCGATGCTCACCCCTATTACCCAGCATTGAAAATCCAAAATAATAATAATATATAAACCATGAATTTAAAATTTTTACAAGTTTTAAAATTTTTGAGGGACTGAAAAAACAAAAGCAAGAAAAAATACGAAATAACTTTATACCCAACAATGTATTTTTCTCTAAATTAACTTACAGATGAATTAAAATAAAGTAGAGACTTAAATAATTAACAAAGATGATTATTGGAGGGGCTCCGATGTTGAGGATGTTTGGCTTGATGGATAACGGAGAAGATGAGGAAGATGATGGAGTCTGGAATGAGGAGGAGGAGGATGACCCACACTCATCTCTATCTTGGCTGGGGAAGTGTCTAGTGTTCACCCACAACCGAAGTATGTGCCAGTTGGTCTTTACTCTCCAGTGCTGCTTACTGAAGACAGTATCGAGCTTCCAAATTTCTATCGTGATCTCAAACATTTTGTTCCTCCAATGCCAAGTGTTACGGGCTTGTTATTTTGTTCAAGGTTCCGTAGGACTCTTGGTCTGTATTTGTTCACACTTGAAGTATTTATTCAATGTTCCTTCAACTAAGGCAGCCTTATCTCTTAGATTGCTTAAGAATTACAAACTTTCAAGTATGACAATGTAAACTTGGCAAAGAAAGCAAAGCAATAAAGAAAATATGCAAGAACACAAGCAAAATAAACAAGCTAGAAGATGATGAGAAAACTCACTTGAAGCATTCTTGTGTGTTTTTACAAGTTGTCATGAGGAGTTTATATAGCCCTCCACCTAACAAATCAAAGGCTAGGATCATTTTGATCCAAGGGCTCATATCAATGGGGTTGATGGCACTTACCTCCAAATAATATAAAATATTTCCCACAAACCCCCACTAACTCTCTCCACCTACCACCAAGTGCCCAAGTCATGACAAATATGGAGAAATGCCCTTCTTGCCCTTACATGTTGGTGGAGAAAATTGTGGGGTGTGACATCGTCCTCCACTCAATCCGTCAACATCCACGTCGCATCTTCCTCATAGGCCTTGAAGATGTCTCGATGGTTCCATAGCTTGAGAGCTGGTTCCTAACTTGCTTTACTCAAAGGCAAGCCCCTCCATTTAATTAAGTACTCTTTGTAGCTCGGATGCGCCCCTCACCTTCAAATTCTGTGATGAGACATTGTCTCCTTCACATCCCATTCCTCAAATGTTGTGATTAACATAGGCACTCTCCTTGACTCCCCTAGCTTGGCTCCACCTTATCGGCATGGTAAGGCTTTAGTAGACTCACATGGAACATGAGATGCATCTCCAAGTGTGTCAGTAGCTTCAATTGGTAGGCCACCTTGCCTACCCTTTTCTCTACCCTGAATGGCCCATCGTACCTCCATACTAGGCTTTTGTGCATCTTGGAAAATCTATGGATTTGGTGTTAAAGAAGCTTCACCATCACCAAATCTACTTCTTCAAACTCGACATGTCTTCTCTTCATGTCCGACCATTCTTCATTTTCTTTAAGGCCTTGGCTAAGTAAGCCCTTGTCATGTCCGCCTTTTCTTGCCATCCCTTGACAAACTTGAATGTGGCCAGACTAGGACCCTTGTAGCCATCCTCCAATGTGTGTGGCGTGGCCAGTTGCCTCCCTGTGGCCACCTCGAATGGACTTGTGATGAGTGCATTTTATATCATATTTCTTACCCCCTATTATAGTCCTGTCTTTGTCTTTAAGTATATTTAATACTGGAATTGGTGCTATTTAAGGTATTTTATTTCGTGTGTAGGAATCTGGGGCCCGAGTCAATTTGGTGTGAAACCGAGGGTGTTTCCCACGTGTGCAGTGACCAATAGTTCAGAAATGGTTGACACGGGCATGACACGCTCGTGCCCCAAGTACTGCAAGTCCCGGCCTGGAGTGTAGAAGAGTTGAAATCCTGACACAGGAGTGTCCCAGGCAGGACACGGTCACCACACACCCGTGCCCTAAGTGCTGCAAATCTCAGGAGACGTTCCCTCATGAACAACACGGGCAAGGTGCCTAGCACAAGGTCGTGTGCCAGGTGACACGGGAGACACACGCCTGTATTCCAAATGCTGCAAATCTCTGGAGTTTCACCTCTGGATTCTCATGTAGAGTTTAAGGTCGGGACACGCCCGTGTCCTGACCGTGTCGGGCCCCAAATCAGCCTTTTTAACTCCGAAAATTAGGGTTCTTTCTCATCTTTGGTTCGGGGATTCATCTTTCCACCGGGAGGACGTTGATGAGATCGAAGATCAAGCTTCACTAAACCACCTAAGGAGATCAAGGACTAGTAGGAGGCATAGCAAGAGGTGGAGTTGGCGCAAGGACACTACAAGGGAGGTCATCTTGAGTATTGAAGGGGGTTATTTCTCTCTTTCTTTGTTCTTTCTTTTGCCTTACCTTATGTACCTGCCCTCAGGGGCCAACTGGCCATAGTGCCTTGGTTGTGGACAATTGATAGACTGCATTACTTATTCACTCATTGTATTTGACTATGGAGTTCTAATTGATGCTTGTAGTTAATCTTGTATTGCATAACTGTAGTGTGTTTGGAGTGCATAGTTGTTAGGTTGTCCTAGCAAAACTGCGGTGTATCTTCGAACACATAGATGCAATATTGCTATTAAGCACACACAAATGTCATTGGAATGTACCGAGGTAGTCAACTAGGATGAGATAGTGTGCACGAGTCATTGGAGACTTCCGTAGGGATTTACTCTTGTGATTGTTGAATACTTAGTCCTAATCTCCTCCATTATCACCACCATTACCTTTTATTCATTGTTATATTGAACACACACCTTTTCTACTTGTTTCACTAGACATCAAAGGATCAATGAGTACTTTAAGTACAGTTCCCTGAGGTTCGACAACCTTACTCTTAACTGAGTACCACTTTATTACTTCTTGCGACCCTTACACTTGCGGAGAGCGCATCAACTTGCCCCCAAAGACTCACTCTTTTGTAAGTTGTGGGAGAATTATGCCATATCAAGATACTTCACCCAATCTTGTTGATTGATACTCACATAATGATGAAGGTAGAGCTCCACCAAAGCATTCACCCTCTATGTTTTCCCGTCGGTTTGGGGATGGAAACTAGTAGAGAAATTGAGTTTTGACCAAATAAGCTTGAAAAGTTTGGTCAAAAACCTCTCGGTGAATCTTGTGTCGCTATTACTTACAATGCTCTTCGGGATACCCCAATACTTGACTACATACTTGAGAAACAATCTTGCGGCTTCTTCGGCATTGAACTTTATAGGTACGGGAATGAAGACCCTATACTTGCTAAATCGGTCCATGACCACCATGATATTGCCACACCCTTCGTACTTCGGCAGGCAAACGATGAAGTAAATGAAAATGCTTTCCCATGGCTTTTCTGGAGTGGGTAGAGGTTGGAGAAGTCCCGTTGTGTGGCCATGCTTTATCTTGTCTTATTGGCACACAAGATAAGTATTCACATACAACTTGATGTCCTCCCAGATTTGGTGTGTAGGGCTCTCGGATGCCCCACCCAAAGTGCATCATAACATTCCTTCATGATTTCCTTCCGTAGGCCTTGCCACTTAGGAACATAAAGTTCACTTCCTTTAGTGACAAGTGCCTCATCTTTCAAACAAAACTGTTGAGTTTTTCCTCCACTCGCGGCCTATAGGATGCTCTTGGCTTGGGGATCATATTGCAAGCCTTCTTGAATGTGGCTTGCCAATGGAAAATTTGGGGAAGAAACAGAGGCAAGCTTGGGCTTCCTACTAAGTGAATCCACTACACAATTTGTCTTGTCGGGTTTCAACTCCAAGATGAAGTCAAGCTCGGCTAGGAACATTTGTCATCTTGCTTGCTTTAATGTCAACTTCTTTTGTGTAAGGAAGTAGCTTGTGGGAACATTGTCAGTTTTCACCTTGGACTTAGCACCCAACAAATAATGCCTCCAAGTTCTAAGGCAATGTACCGCGGCCATCATCTCCTTCTCTTAAATTGTGTACTTCCTCTCTGTATCATTGAGCTTTTGGCTTTCAAATGCAATGAGGTGTCCTTTCTGTATCAATACACCACCAATAGCATAGTCAAAAGCATTGGTTTATACCTTAAAAGGCTTGGCATGGTCCGGAAGTGCTACTACCGGTTCCTCCGTCATGGCTTGCTTCAACTTCATAAAAGCCTCTTGGCATGCCATCTCCCACTCCCATGCCTTATTCTTCTTGAGTAGGTTAGTGAGAGAGGAAGCAATGAAAGAATGTCCCCGAATGAAATTGCAGTAATAGTTCACGAACCCAAGGAAACTCTGCAAGTCCGTGGCTCGTCGTGGTGTCTCCTAAGACTTAATGGCTTAAATCTTGGCCTTGTCCATCTTGATCTTCCCATGGCCGCCCATATATCCCAAAAATGAGACCTCTGGCCTTACAAATTCGCACTTTTCTTTTTTTACAAATAACTCATTCTCCCTTAAAACTTGGAAAACTTGTTGCAGATGTTGGATGTGTTCGTCCAAGGTCTTACTATAGACTAATATATTATTCAAGTACACTACAAAAAATTTATCCAAGAAGGGATAAAAAAAACATGGTTTATCAAAGTGCAAAATGTGGCTTAGGCATTAGTAAGCCCAAAAGGCATGACAAGGAAACCATATCTTGTCTCACATGCGGTCTTTGACACATCTTGCTCCGCAACTCTCACTTGATAATACTCGTACCTTAAGTTAATCTTGGTGAACCATCTCGCATCTCCAAGCTGATCGAATAAGTCTCCTATAAGAGGGATTGGATACTTGTTCTTATGTAAGCTTGTTGAGATCCCTGTAGTCAATACACATCCTCAAAGACCCATCATGCTTCTTTTGGAAGAGCACGGGTGCGCCGTATGGTGCTTTTGAGGGTTGTATGTAGCCAGCATCAAGCAACTCCTTCAATTGCTTTCTCAACTACTCAAGTTTGGGTGATGCCATTCGGTAAGGAATGGTGGTCGACGGTGTTAAGCCAAGCTTCTTTGGCAACTCCAGTGGCATGATGTCCTTGAACTCTTCAAGGATGGGGATGATCTCCTTCAACACTTTACAAGGCATTGCTCAAGTTTCCTTTTTGAGTATGGTAAGGAAAGTAGAGCAAGATCTCTTGAGCCCCTTTTGAAGTTATAGGGCCGAGATTTGCTTAGTTTGGAGGCTTACCTCCCTTGCCAACGGTATCATGCTTGGGCTTCCTTCTCCAACAATGCACATGGTGTTAATAAAAGGAATTGGCACGTCCTTGACACTATCCATGAAGTCCATCCCGAGGATCATGGAATAGTCATCCATCGACACAATAGAAAAATCAACTTGGCTCCTCCATTCTCCAAGGCACACCTCTACTCCGCGGGCTATGCCAAAAATGGATTTGGCTGCGGAGTTGACAGCCTTGAGCCATCCATGCTCCATCTTGTAGGTCACACCCAACCTCTCAACTTCCTTCATTTCTAGGAAGTTGTTAGAGGCACCTCTGTCGATTAAGGCCTTCACAACTTGGTTTTTCACCTTAGCTTCTACAAATAAATGCCCTTTTTTGCCATTGGTCTTAACCTTACCTTTGATGATGTCTAATATTTGTAAAGAGCCCATTTTCTTCTCCTCATGAGCATTCTCCTTCTCCTCCACCAAGGTGGACATCTTTCTCTTGTTAGGACAATTCCTAGCAAAATGAGATCATAAAAGTAACACTTAAGAGGAGGACATTCTTTACCTGTCGGCATATTACATCCCTCCTTTTGCTTGTTAAACTTGGAGAAGTTCTCCTTATTGTTCTCTCCTCCACTCTTGTCTTTGAATCCCTTGTCTTTGAAGGACTTGGGTTTTTCTAGCTTCTTGAACTCAATAAGAGATTCGGCAATGAAAATAGTGGTGGAGAGGTATTGAACACCTCTCCTTTGGATCTCCAATCTAGCCCAATGTTGGAGTCCAACCATGAAGGCAAAGAAAGCTTCCTTGTCGGGGTAGTTGGTGATTTTAAAGAGCACTTCGGAGAACTCCTTCAAGTATCCTTGAATGCTATTTTTGTGAGATAGCCGATGAAGAATTGCTCTTGCCTAATTCTCAGCATTGTTGGGGTAGAATTTCTTCTTGAGCTATTTCTTGAAATCATCAAAAGAGTTGATAGTTAAGGTACCTTTCTTAATGTCACCATATCACCGTCTCCACCAAATCTTCACGGCGTTGGTGAGATATAGAGTTGTGCTATCAACCTTCTTGGCTTCCTCCAAGCCATGGGCTTTGAAATATTGTTCTAGGCCCCAAAAGTAGTTGTCAATCTCCTTGGCATTCCTAGACCCGTTGTAAGGCTTGGGCCTAAGAACATCAATCTTGGATGATGACAAGGTGGTGGCCGGAGTGGCCACACTCGCTCCTTGGGCAATCACCTTCTTGCATAATATGTGTTCCTCTTCTACTTGCTTAAATCTTCCACATAACTTAGTGTAGATCCTTGCAAGTTCGCCCTCCACACGAACAACTTTAGGTTGGAGAGAATCCTCCAAGCTCTTGACATGGTCGAGGCATTTAGAGGCTTTGATGTTGAGCGCTTCTTGCATCTCCTCCTGGAACTCTTCACTCCGTTACCCGAGTCCCTCGATGCAATGCTCCACATCATCATACCATTCTTGCCCTTCGGCCACCGCAAGCTCCACCTTTGAGAGCCTTGTGTTCATGTCCACAATGACCTCTCCAGAACTTGCTCTCTCCTTCCTTGGTTGCTTTTCCTTGGCGCCTTGGGTCATGTCACTTTGAGATCCTGATATCTTCAAAAGCAAGATGCAATGAAAACCAAGGCTCTGATACCACTTGTCATGGGCTTGTTATTTCGTTCAAGCTTCCTTGCGGCCTTTGGTCGGTATTTTTCACACTTGAAGTGTTGGTTCAAAGTTCCTTCAACTAAGGTAGCCTTCTCTCTTAAATTGCTCAAGAATTACAAACTTGCAAGTATGACAATGTAAACTTAGTAAAGAAAGTAAAGTAAGTAAACCAATAAAGAAAATATGCAAGAACACAAGCAAAATAAACAAGCTAGAAGATGATGAGAATACCCTCTTGTATATGAATGCTTGTAATGAAGCATTCTTGTGTGTTTTTACAAGTTATCATAAGGGGTTTATATAGCCCTCCACCTAACAAATCAAGGGCTAGAATCATTTTGATCCAAGGGCTCATATCAATAGGGGTAAATTACACAATTAGTCACTGAACTATCCACCAGTTCCTATTTTGGTCACTAAACAAAAAAAAATTCTATTTTGGTCACTGAACTTATGAATTGCTTTCAATTTGGTCACTGACGCCAACGCCGTTAACGGCGATCTGACGTGGCTTAGCCATGTCAGCAGGCTTAACCACGTCAGCAAAGCTACTTAAGCCACGTATTTTCAAGGCTTTCTTCTTCTTTCCCTTTCCTCTTTCTTTCTTCTTCCCTATTCCCGTTGCTTTCTTATTCCTTGCCCTTTCTCCTTCAAATACCTTGCCATTGATCTGGCTCCCTTCATGGAATCGGCCGATAAAGTAAGAGATCATGGCGACCCTGTGGATGAGGAACCTGAGGTATGTTTCATGTCTTTTACTTGTTCCCTTTCTCGTTTGGTGCCCTAGTATTTAGTATTTCATCTCATTAGGTAAGGGTAAGGGTTCAGTGCCCTAATTTACTAGAGTATGTTCAAATGCATGCTATTTTCTTTCAAATGATAGTTTTGATGTATCTATTCATTTGATGTGTTGATTTTTCTTATTCTTTGTTGTTATTCCTATTCCTATTATATTAGTTTAATTTCTTATACAATATGGTGTTGTCTTTATGCTTACAGTTGAATGTTTTTTTTTTTTTTTTTTTTAATTATGAATAAGTTTCATAGATTGATACAATGTGAGCCTTTCCATGACTTTATTCTTGCAGATTGATGCACCTAATGTCCATGAATCAGTCTTTGGTAATTTAGGGGGTTATTCAGGGCTTAGGGATAGAATGTCTGATTGTCATGAGGAAGATGAAATGAGTGAGAATGCTGAATATAATGTAGGTTACGAGCCCGAGTTTAGCAGTGACAATTCTGACTCAGATTTTCATGAAAGTGACTATGATATGGAGGATAATGATGACCATGTCTTTGAAATAAATGTTGACTTAGGCCTAGAGAATAATATGAGTGGTGTAAACTTCACTAGTAATTCAGAACCAAGTTCTAGGGTGGAGTTTGATGGTGTTGAACATGTGCATGCAACTGAGGACTCAGAATATGATAACTCTGACTCTTTGCATAGTCAAGATGACTCTGATGATGTAGGTTCTTGTTCTAGAAAAAGATGGCCAGAATTTAACAATCAAACAGATATGGATGACCCCAAGTTAGCAAAAGGAATGATGTTCTCTAGTAGAGAGGCATTGAAGGAAGCAGTGAGGCAGTATGGAAGAAAAAGTAGATACAATATAAAGTTTGTAAGGAATGATAAGAATAGAATTAAAGCTATATGTAGACAGGGTTGTCCATGGGTGATTTGGGGGTCAAAATTTAACTCTAGAGATGATTTAGATGAGACTTGGCAGATTAAAACATATGTTAGTGAGCATACATGTCCTAAGCAAATGAAAAATAGGAATGTGACATCTAAATGGCTGGCCTCTCATTACCTACCCAAGTTTGCAAGTGATCAAAATTATTCAATCACCTCATTACAGCAGGATGTTAGGAATGATTTCAATTTGCTAGTGTCATTGAGTAAGTGCCATAGGGCCAAACTTATAGCTTTAGAGTTGGTCCTAGGGAATGCAAAAGAACAATATGCAAAAATATATGACTACTTGGGAGAACTTAGGAAAACCAATGTTGGAACCACCACAATTTGTCACCTAGATTGTAGATTATTCCTGAGGATGTATGTTTGCTTGCAAGCTTGTAAGAATGGTTTCAAATCTGGTTGTAGACCTATCATTAGTCTTGATGCATGCTTCTTGAAAGGATACTATGGGGGACATTTAATGGTGGCTGTGGGTATTGATGCCAATGATTGTTTGTATCCTCTTGCATTTGCTGCTGTTGAGAGTGAGAATTTTGAATCTTGGTGCTAGTTCATCCAATTGCTGATACAAGATTTTGAGATTGTTAACTCCTATCACTGGTCATTCATGTCAGACAAACAGAAGGTGCATAATTCTTCCATGCATATCTTTTCCAGTTTTTTAGCCTTAACTTTTAATCTTGTACACATTTTATTTATTGAATTCTATTTGGGCAGGGACTTGTTAATGCCTTACTTGAGTTAGTGCCAGATGCTGAGCATAGAACTTGCGTAAGGCATTTATACACCAACTTCAAGTCTCAATCTACTAACAAAGGAAAAGCATTGAAGGATTGCCTGTGGAAAGCTGCCAGAGCAACTTACTTGAAAGAGTATGAGGATGCAATGCTTGAAATGAAGAATTTGTCAGAGGTTGCTCAGAAATGGTTAGCAGATAAAGATCCAAAGCATTGGTCCAAGGCCTATTTCTCCACAAACATAAAGTGTGACATGTTGCTAAATAATCTGTGTGAGTCATTCAATAAGTATATATTGGAGGCAAGAGGAAGACCTGTGCTCACTATGATGGAGACAATAAGGACCAAGTTGATGCAGAGGGTTGCAATGAAAAAAGAGGCAGCTGAAAAGTACACAGGAATTCTATGCCCTAAAATTCAGAAGAAAGTAGACAAAATTATTGAAGAGTCTGGTAGGTGTTGGGCTAGACAAGCTGGTGGTGGAAAGTATCAGGTTTCTTGTGGGCCAGTAGATCAGCATGTGGTTGATTTGGATGTCCACAGTTGTTCTTGTAGAAAATGGGATCTCAGTGGAATTCCTTGTAAACATGCAGTGGCAGTCATGTTTACAATTGAAGAAAAACCTGAGAGATATGTCCATCCATGTTACCACAAGGAAACACAGCTGCGAATTTATTCCAACTTTATTCAACCAATCAAAGGGGCAAAACAATGGAGTCATGTGGAAAACATGGAGCCTATTTTACCACCTTTGCTAAGAAGGCCCCCGGGAAGGCCACACAAAAGTAGAAGGAAAGAGGAAGATGAAGTCAATGCAAGTCGATCTAAAATTACCAAATCAGGAGTGCAAATGACTTGTAGAAAATGTGGGAAGACAGGGCATAATGTAAGGACATGCAAGGGAAAAGTTGGTGCTAACAGTAGAAGATCTAAATTACCTGTAAGTTTTACACATCTTCTTTGCACATTTTTGTTTATTAATTGCTTATAGTTGTGCTTTTTTACAGGTTAGGAGACCCAGTGCAAATGTTCCAAGGCAATCTGCAAGTCAACCTGCACATTCAGTTACTATCAGATGGATGCCTGATGTAAGTTTACCATTCCAATCCATTAATTTTTCTTTACAAACAATTATATGTTCAATACATTGCATGAATGGTATGTCCTTTCATATAGGGTTCTTCACAAACTATAAGGCAAACAGAAGCTAGAAGGGTGCATGTGGAAGTAATGCAAGAGGTAAAACTATACTCATGTATTTATTTTTAACATTTGCTAACCCTATATATATTACTCTCACAGGGTTTTTCTCAAGTTATAAATCAAATTGGATCTCAAGGAGTACAAGTCAATACTGGAAGAGAGGTAAATAAATAGTTTCTATATATGTCCTTCATTGGTCTTTAACATTTGAAAAAACCTATATAATTTACTTTCACAGGGTTCTTCTCAACTTATAAATCAAATTAGCTCTCACGGATTACAAGTCAATGCAGGACAAGAGGTTAAAAAAAAAATTTCTACATTGGTCCAACTTTGATTTTCATCATTCATTAATCCTATATATTTTTACTTTCACAGGGTTCTCAAGTTGTAAATCAAATTGGATCTCAAGGAGTACAAGTCAATACAGGAAGAGAGGTAAAAATTTTTTTTTTCTATATTTCTCTTGCATTGGTTTTCTGCAGTACAAGTAGAAAAATACAATAAGTGAATTTTCAATGAACCAATGTATGTTTTTTACACTTACTTTCACAGGGTTCTGTTCACATTATAAATCAAGGAGGATTTGAAAGTATTCATGTGGGGGCAAGACAAGAGGTAATTTTTCTCTTTGGTTTCATATGGTTCTCTTTCTGTCATATGTGTGATACTAATTTTATTTTTATTTTTATTTTTTTAGAACCAGAGTCATGCTCCAATTGAAGAAACTAGACCAACAAATTCACAATCACAAACTGTTATGAGGATGATTGATGTAAGTATTATTTTTGGTCATCCTTTTCATTTGTTATTAATTAATTTTTCAGCACTATGTGTGGTACTAATATTTTTCCTGTCACTCAGAGGCCTACTCAGCATCCTACTCAATTTGAAGAACCTAGAACTACTCAACTACATGCACAAACTCTTAGGTGGATGCCTGATGTAGGTTTATTAATCTTACATTTTTTTTTTCTAATCTATGATTGTCTTGTGCTTTAATCTATGAGTTACATTATTTTTGATTGTTTGGTAGGGTTCTTCTCAAGTTATAAACACACAACAACAAAGACAGCAAGGGAGACAAGTCCCTTCAAGGTATTTGAGAGATTTATCTCAAGATGGAAACAATGCCCAAAAGAAAAGGAAGGTGCCTCAATTGTCTACCAAGGCTCTTCTAGCAAACAAGAGAGAAAAAACCAAGGGTGCACATGAAGAGAAAGATTGCTATTGGGGAGGCTGTGCACATTGTAGTTTGAAATGAGAAAAGTGTTTTCTGAATGTCATCTGCAAGGGTTGAACAATTATGAATGCTATTATGTAAGGGTTGAACAATATTGATCAATTTTGTAAGGATTGTAAAGACCAAATTCTGTGTATTACCACAATGTTATATGCAGAATTCTGTGTATTTTCAAAATTCTGAATGCCATTATGTCATGATGTAATTACCAGATTACTGAGTAATTCTGCAGAATTCTATGTATTACTAAAATTCTTAATGTCATTATGTCATTACAAGTTGCTTATTTTGTATCATCTACAAAATTCTGTGTATTACTGACTGATTGTGTAATTTACCCTTATATGTATCATCTGTATTTTGTATCATCTGTAGAATTCAGTGAAAGCCATAAGATGCAATTTTACAGCCATAATTTTATAGCTCTCAATCCTGGAGAAAAAAAATATTTTTCCCTATCAAATACAAGGACATTTAATTCAGAATAAATAGCTTAGGACATTTAATTCAGAATAATTTTATAGCTTAGGACATTTTCCCTATCCTGGAGAATCATTTACACCAAATTATTACAAAACATATCAAATAATTTAGGACCCAATAATTTATATATTCACCATCTTCAACATTGATAAATGCAAACATTTCAGAAATTTAATTTTGGCATCTCCAGCAACTGAATTCACTATCTTCACCATGATTTCCACCATCTTGACCATCTTCACCATGATTTCCACCATCTTCGCCATCTTCACCATGATTCTGAGATAAGACAGTATTAGTTCTAATGTATCGAGGGGAAGGGAGAAAAGGAACTAGACAAGACCGGGAAAAATAAAAAGAGAAGAACAATACTTCACCGGCTGCACGATGCCATGGCGAGAGGAAGATCAGGGTTCACCCCTGCTAACATGGCTGACCGTGTTTAAAAGAGAAAGGGAAAGAAGAAGAAAGAAGAAGAACATACGTGGCTTAAGTAGCTTTGCTGACGTGGTTAAGCCTGCTGACATGGCTAAGCCACGTCAGATCGCCGTTAACGGCGTTGGCGTCAGTGACCAAATTGAAAGCAATTCATAAGTTCAGTGACCAAAATAGAATTTTTTTTTGTTTAGTGACCAAAATAGGAACTGGTGGATAGTTCAGTGACTAATTGTGTAATTTAGGTGGCACCTACCACCAAATAATATAAAATATTTCCCACCAACCCCCATTAACTCTCTCCACCTACCACCAAGTCATGACAAAATATGGAGAAATGTTCTCCTTGCCGTTACATGTTGGTGGAGAAAAATGTGGAGTGTGATACAAGAGAGGATGACATAACGATGGGTAAGCAATGCGTCATTTAACTCATGAGATTCCAACTGTAGAGAAAGGGAATTTGCTGATGCAGTCAAGACCCTCTGGTCCTCTGGGGTGAGAAAGAGAGCTTCTTTGGGTATAGTTGAGCGAAGCTCTTGCTCCAATGGTAGTGGTTCAGATGATCGCTCTATAAGGAGATGTTTTGGAGAGTGGGTGATTGTTTCTAATGGGGATGTCAACCACAAGGATGAGGACCACGGAGAATGGGAAGATTCAATGATGTGCAGATCAAGGAGAGGTCCTAGGAAAACCTTGGTGGTAAAGGAGGATCATTCTCGTTATAGAAGGCAATTGGCTATTGAGTTTACCTCCCGTCTTGATGATGGCCCACGTGTGTGGCCTGCAAGTCAAGTGTCAACTAGTACCTCATCAAATAGTAAACAGACTGATGGTCGAATGCATGGATGCTCAGACATCACGTGGCTAGTGCAAGGACATCACGACACAGGGCTAAAACAGGTATCATTGATGCTGACTTATGAGTGTCAGACTTTATCTGTGCAATGTATTAAGTGAAGAGTGGTGGAGGGTTTACACTTCCACTCTCATAGGATTATTGCCGGTTGATCGCTTTCGGGTTCGAAGTTGGTGATAACACTGGCCACCACCATTAAGGACATAGTAATGAGGAAGGTACTGGTCGCTCGAGCGCTCGAACCGTCGGTCTGAATGAGTCTCTCTTCCATAGCGTGGGCGTTTCTCAAGGAAGTCAGGACATTAATTGCTTGAGAAACTAGGATTGGTGGAGCATTCCAAAAAAACCATGCAGACAAATAAGAAGGTTACAGGTGTCGGGACATTAATTACTGCTAAGTTTCACATGGGATTGGTGTATCACATGGGGAAAAAGAGAATGCAAAGCTTTTTCTGGGCAGGTGGCAATTTTGAATGACAGGGTAGATACTAGACTAATGGTGGTCCATGTGGCATGGATTGCTCTCACTATTAATAATGCTCAAGTTGAGAATTTAATTCCCCTCAAAATTGACCATAAGCTTTTATTTTGGTGTGCTACTATTTCAGATGGAAAGAAAGATCAATTTGGAGAGCTTGTTGCTAAGATCCAACTTTCATTGAAGCTTCTTGGCTCCTTAATCGATGCCACCAGTGATGAAGGGACCACTGGTGAGGGGGATCATATGCAGGACATGAGTTAGAGTGTTGTAGAAGATGAGAGATGGTGCCAAGGACTCTTGATAGGGCCTTGTTTTGTTTTGTTCCACATTTTGTGGATTTGTTTTTCTTTACTTTTACTTATCCGTTCCTGGCTGCCCGATGTAAATTGCTCTATTTTAGTAATTTAAGTGGTTTATCCACCTTTAAAAAAATAAGTAATAAAAATAAAAAAATAATTAACAAAGATCACCTTGAAACATTCTATGAACATGTGGGCCTACCTATGGTGGGTTTTTTTTCTTCTTTGACAAGAAAAAGTTGAGAAAACAAACTAAAAACAAACCGCATAGGACTCAATTAAAAACAAGGGCAAATTTTGCTAAACTACCCTATGGTTTGCCTCTTTATCAATTCATAACTTATGGTTTTAGTTGTAACACTTTAGTACTCTATAGTCTAAACCATTTACAAAAAAGTGTCACAACATTTAACTCTGTTAATTTAAACTTGAATTTATCTTTTTGCCCTTATTTACATTACTAAAACATGTACTAATTAAGAACCATTCATATATACCTCTAGTTATAGCTTGAATGGTTTTTAAATACTATACACATAAATAGAATGGTTCTTATTAATACATGTTTATTAATGTAAATAAGGGTACAAAAGTAAATTTAAGTCCAAAATTAATGGAGTTAAGCATTTTGTAACTTTTTTTGCAAATGGTTTAAACTAAAAGATACTAAAGTATTACATATCAAACTACAAGTCTCGAATTTATATAGAGTCAAACCACAGGGTAGTTTTGCAAAATTTCTCCTAAAAAAAAAAAAAATCTGATTTAGTGGTTGTTGTATTGATTCATTTGGGTAGCTCCATGCCTCTATAGAATAAACACAACCTAGGATTTAATATGGCATAGAAAGCTAGCTTGTTCGCAAAATTGTTGAGGTTCCTTGGAATGTGATTCACAATGATGTGATTAATTAGAGTCTTAATACGATTGCGAATATGTTGAAATCTCCAAGTGATAATGCACTACTCACTGTGGATGATACCAATAAGGTTTTGGCAATCCATCAGAAAGTTCATATCCTTAATGTTTCTCTCTCACATAGCTCCAATGGCAAGAGTAAACTGGTTGCTTCTACATATAAACTTGAGTAATAAATATCAACATTACAACCTACCATAATAATATAATTCTCATCAATCAATAGGTTAAAGCCTAACCCACTAAGATCAACTTCATTATTAAAGGAAGCAATACAAAGTAAAGTTATATTCAATGGATTGCGTTATGAGAAGTATATTCCCTGAAATTATTAGGATGCTTCCTAGCATGATCAATTGCTAATCTTATTGCAATTGTAGCAACTCTTTAAATTTGGCCTTGCTTTGTTGAAGTTGTAGCTGCATCGAGCACTCCATAAGACCCAAGCATAGGTTGCAATGGTGGCTTTCATCAGGTTATCTACTATTTGAGAGTGAAATTATTGAAGTAGTCACTTCCCATCAGTAATCTCTTGATTTTTGTCAAGTGAAATGCGTGCAAAATGTTCAACCATGTTCCAGCAAGCACTCACTTTTGTACATCTCTAAAGAACATGGTATGCTGTTTACAAGGTTAACCTATAGAAAATACAAGGGTTTGGAGGTCCTACGTTTAGATTGTACAAGTAAGCAAAAGTAGGCAGCCTCCCATGTAGCAACTTATAGAGAAAAAGTTTTAACCCATGGAGCAACTTTTAATTTCCAAACAACTAAACATCCTTTATGAGCTTTTTTCCAAAGTTGATCTTGTGTTTGAATGATTGTAGAAAACTTCGGTAACCTTGTTGTTTGACATGATGGGCTACTAGACATATATGTTTGGCTCATTTTCAATAAACTGCATGCTTGCTAACCTGGCACCGTCCACACAATGATGAACTGGACTTTAAACAATAATCAAATTTATGTTCTTGCACTAATGAAATTTGAAATGTACATGATAAGTGCTCGTGTTATAGTAATGTGAAGAGTTATTATCTTGCAATGAGCATTAATTTAATCATATTTTATCACTAAAAAGTGTGCATTTGTTTACTTTTATACATTGTAGGGTTGTGAAGATAAAGTGAAGGAAAGGAACGAAGTTAGATCGTGTTCGCCATTGTTGGGAAGATTCTCAGACTAAGCAAGGAGCACGGCATGAGTAAAGACTTGTGAGTGTGTACCAACCTCCTTTGGAGGGGCACTAAGGCAGTCACAATCACAATAAGTCTAACTCATGCTAGAAAGGAGAACTTCACCAATTAGGAGATTTGGAGCAATCAACACGATCTACCGTTGATTGTGTGCCCAATTCAACGGCCTCAATGAAGAACGACGAATTCGGGAGCGTTTTGGGACAATTACTGTCGCAGTATTGTAGCAAAAAATACTGTAGCAAGTTACTGTTCACTGTTTGCCGAAATTCAACATTCCAACAACTTCACACGGGTGTGTGGAAATTCCACACGGCCGTGTGAAATCCTGATTTCTGCGATTTTAAAGCCACGACTCAACATTATAAAAGCCCATTTTGGAGACTATTTGGGATATCTTTTGACCTATCTTTCTCCCCAACTTTTGAAGGGCGACTAGGATTTTGGAGAGGACTTCGTGGAGGTTTAGAGCGCATCATCGGCATCGTCACCGACGTCTGACAGCCGCACAAGACCACGGCCACACCATACGTAAAGGGGTTTTCACTGATGTCTTTACTTTGTGCTTTCTTTCATATTTTGATGAACATGTATAGCTCCACGAGGAGCTAAACCCCTTGTGGGTATTTGGACTTGTAAACTCTAGGGTTATTATGTTTCTTTGACATTGTTATTATGTTTTTCCATTATTGATGAATAAAAATTGAGTTTCGATCTTAATTTCATCTTGTTAATGTTTTCCTTTAGATGTGACACTAGGGTTGAGAACAATCTAGGTTGTCCTTTGGAGATGTGATAACTCCTATAGGATTAGACTATTTAAGATTGAAGAGGGTTGAGAAGGTGAGTCGTGGGGTAGCGAAGCGTCCCCTTTCCCCTCCGATGTGGTTTCTCCCTACCTCCATTTACTTGATTTCTTAGCGGTAGAGATAGAGTGAAGTGCTAGGTAGATAAACTCCCCTGGGGCTTAGTTACGCGAGTAACAGAGTGAATGGTTGAAGTGAATCCTAGGCACTGGGGCTTAATCTAGACTAGGGTTCTTCCACTTGGACCAAAGGGTTAGAACTACACATAAGAACAGGTTTTACCACTAGGAGTCCCTAGAACTTAAAGCAATCCCACGTAGTGTGAGGTTTAGGTAGATATACTCCCCTGGGGCTTAGTCGTGCCAGCGACAGAGTGAAGGGTTGACGTGAATCCTAATACCGGGGCATAATGTTGGGGTTAGTCACGGTTGTCCTTAGGTTTGGGACCGTGAATCTAAGGATTTCCTCAACTCAATTGACATCAATAGGAAAGTATAATAGCATCATCTTGCACTAGAAGCATAGATCCTAAAGGTAGCTTGCTCGGATACCCGTGCACTTTCGGGGCGTGTCAGTACACATCCTCAAGAGTGAGCTGCATATTAAGGGGCGTTGGCTTGAGGGTAACATGAACATCTCCAAATATCAATGTAGTAAAGATTGAAAACCTTGATCCAAAGATTTGTTCTTACAATTTTGATAGTTTTGCATAGCCTTATAGAACCTAGAAGAGTTAGGAATGTGATCTACATCCCAAATATTAAGACTGCCATATTTGAGTCTGAAAATCTCCACCCAAATTTTATTATCCTTGTTCAGCATATAAATGTTTTTGGCCATTAGAGCATGCTTAATCTTCCTAATATCTTAGACACCTACTCCATCATTGGATTTATTAAGTACACTACAGCTCCAAGCAATGGAGTGGAAACCAGTTTGATTACCACTATTGGACCAGCATGATTCCCAAGCAACCTTACAGAGTTTGTTAAGAACAATGTTAGGAATGACACTAGAGGATAAAAGGTAATTAGGAATAGACAATAGGGAGTTATTAATGACCACAAGTTTACCAACATAAGAAAAAGAAGTATGATTCCAAGCTTTAACAGTATTAACCATTCTATCAAGATGAAATTGAAAATGATTTACTATAAACTTGGAAGGGTTGATTTAAACTCCCAAATATTTAAAAGGAAAGATGTACAAATTCATGCCCAGGATTTCTTTTATGAAGGAAATAACTCTTCTGTTGAGCCACAAAGGGAATCAAACAACTGATTTATTATTATTAGGGCATTGTTTAGTAATATAGAAGTTAAGGCTCAACATGCAGTGTCTAGCTATAGTCCTCGACACTCTAGTGACAACTATAAGGTCATCAGGAAAGGGCAAGTGATTAAAGTTAGAACTAATATGGCTGCCAAACTAGGAATGTAATTATGGTTTATGGTAAGATTCATAAGAGTGGACAAATTCTTGGAAACTAGAATGAAAGGATAGGGAGAAAGAGGGTCCCCTTGTCTAATTCATTTAGAAGCTTTAAACCACTTACTTGGTTGTCCATTAATAAGAAAGGAAAATTTACTAGAAGACACATCTAATCCAAGGTTCAGGGAAGTTCATTCTATGCAAAGTGCCAAGAATAGCATTCCACTCTAGCACATCATAAGCTTTTTTAATGTCAATTTTAATCATCATTCTAGGTAGGGAAAAAACTTAATAGCTTTAAACAACTGATGACCACCCACATTTCAATAAAAAAAATTATATAACTCAATATTAAGGCTGTATAAGCCAGGGCTTTTGTCCCTAGGCATGCCTTTAAGAGTTTAGTAGACTTCTTGAATAGTCACGAGTGTAATACCCAGCTTCTAACTTAGATCTTGTCTTAGGGTATTACTGTAATTTTGTGAATTGTGATGATCTTATGAGAGAGTGGGTGTGTTTTGGTAATTTTCTCTTGTTTTATAAAACCACAAATCTCATAACCTAGCCCTAAGTTCCCCAATTAATACTCTTTTCTTCTTCAAATCTCTCTTAGAGAAATCTTGGAGCAATAATCTGCATCTCTTCCCTTTTCTTTAACTAACAGTCAAGGTAAGATCATCATCTCATCTTCTTCACAATCATTCTCTTGATGTTAGCATCATAGTGCATCTTCTTCCTCAACCTTCTTGCTTCCCCAATCCTTTGGTATGAGATATTTGAAGTTTCATGATTTCTTTGTTTGAGTCCATGCTTTCGGAGTTAATTGTGAGGAGATTGTTGTTGATTGATATTGTATTTCTTTGTTGTTGCTTCCCCAATCCTTTATTGATTCATTAAGTGATGATTTCTTGATTAGATTTAATTTTTTCCTTGTTAGATATAAAGAAAACTTGTATAGAAGTCTGTATGATTATAGCCCTTGATTTTTTTTTTTTTTTTTGCATAGTTATCACCTACATGACTTATTTTCATGCTCCTTAGATCCTTATGAGCATAAGGACACCCATATAAACCCTTACCAACCTTTTTAGGAAGCTTATGGCCAATCTTATGGGCATAAGGGTGCCTGTAAAGTGCTTTGTCAAGGGCTTATAGCCTTAAGTTGGTCGTAAGGAGCCTGTAAGGCCCTCTGTCAAGTGCTTACGGCCATAAGTAGGCCGTAAGGAGCCTGTAAGCACTACAAGAAAATTGACCTTTTGCAACCAACTTTTTGTGACGGCTCCAAACAACCCTCGCAAAATGTATTTTTTGCTACCAATAGAATTTGTAGTCGAAAAAGCTATACGATTTTGCGATGACAATAAAATTCATCGCCAAAACTATAAGCATTTGCGACCATCACTTTCTTTGGTCGCAAATTCTATGGTTTTTTGCAACCAAGAATAATATCCGTTGGAAAAAGTATGAGCATTTGCTACCAAACAAAATGCCCTCGCAAAAGCAATGTGCTTTTGCAACCAAACAAAATGCCGTTGGAAAAACTACTATATTTTGCGACCAACAATAATGCCCTCACAACAACAATGAGCTTTTGCAACAAATATTGATGGTCATCGCAAAAACCATAAGCTTTTGCAATGATAATCAATATCATCGAAAAACCTTTACGCATTTGCGACCACCACTTTTTTAATTTCACATACTATATGATTGTGAGATCAATTGTCATACTGGTCACAAACACTATGATATTTTGCAACGAACAACAATGCATGTCCTTGGCCAATCCTTGGGTAAATTAAATAGCTTTAAAATTATCAAGGGATTAGCTAGGCCAAAAGTTCGTTGTTATTTGTTCCTAGCTAATTAATCCCTGGGTATATTGAACAACATTAACATTACCCATTAATTAGCTAGGTACGTAAATAGTCGTTGTTATTTTTCCGTAGCTGATCCATGGGTATTTGTATTTGTTAGGATTTTTATTTAGCAAGGGATTAGTTTCCGTAGGTAAAATTGTTGATCTTAAAAATTACATAGGGATTAGCTAGGAACGATAGCCATCATGTTTAGTTCATAGCTAATCCCTAGGTAAATATAAAGTAACTTGATTTTTTTTATAAGAGTATTAAATTGCTTTTTTTTATATTTATTATTGAGTTTAAAAATCTTATTATTATTATTATTATTATTATTATTATTATTATTATTATATATATATATATATATATATATATATATATATATATATATATATAGTATGATTTTAGTATTAATTCTCATGAAAATATAACAAAGGAATCTGGAAATATCAATGAAAATGACAACAATGATAATAGCTTCGAAGAAGATTGCGAAAGAAGTGATGATCCTTAAGATGACAATGGCGATAATGATGATGATGGTGATGAAGATGATGACGATGGTGATAGCGAGGATGATGAAGAAGATGATGATGATTGAAAATTTTTACTTTTTTTAACATGTTTAGTTTGCATTGAATCAATATCTTAAATTCTTATTGACTCAATGTTTAATTTTTAGATTTTCATAATGCTTTAATTTCTTAGATTTTGGCCTATCATTGATTTTTGTTTTCAATAGAGTAAATGTTCAATAGCAATTGAGTTGATGTTGTGTATGTTTATTTTATAAAATTCAGATTCTATTGTAATATAGACCCATAAAAAACAAGGTAAATGCTGCCAAATTTTTCAAAAAAGTATTTGCGACGGACATAATTTGGTTGCAAATTATACTTGCAAGAAAATACTCTTTTGCGATGGCCAATAATTTGTCGAAAATAATATCCATTTGCAATGGTTACAATAGAGTAGCAAATAATACGCATTTGCAACGGTTACAATCGAGTCGCAAATAATACCCGTTTGTTTGTGAGGGCAATAAAATCATTTGGTAGCACATACAACCTTTTGCAACGCCAATCTCATCGTTGCAAATAAAAGTCATTTGCGACCACCACATTTGGTCGCAAATAATATGCTTTTTGCGATGGCCTAATATCGATGCAAAAGAAACAAGTCGTCGCCATGTTCATCGCATTATCAATGTTTTTTGCTATGAATCATCTTATTTGTTGCAACGGCATTTACCTGTCGCAATAAGTATCATTTGCGACGGTGAGTTGCTAAAGGTATCTTTTGCGATGGAAGCGGATACGACGGCGTGCGGCTGTAAAATGCCGTCGCAAATAACCTTTTGTGACGGCAATGGGTCATTGCAAAAGGTCAATTTTCTTGTAGTGAAGGTGTTCAGTCAATTGTTTATATCTTGTATATTGGATTTGAATTATGCATATCTCTTTTTTACATGCATGTTTTTGGTTAAATTTGCATTGAGTTGGCTTTTCTCTTCAGTGGGAACCCTCGATCAAGGACAAGGAGCTTGTGGAGAAGTACCGCTTCTAAGATCTTAGACTTACGATCTAAGTACCAAGAGTGGGTACCTTCCTTGCCAATATTTTAAAATAGTTTTATTATTTAGATGCAAAGAATTTTACGTCATATTTTATGATGTTTTAATGAACCATTTTCTTATATTATTGAAATGAGCTATGGTCGCTTCTTAATCGGTTTTTATGATGTCTCTTTATCATGAATGTTCTAATGGGTTTGCAAACATGAATTGGGAATGAGATATAAACATTTAAATATTTCATGTGATATATTAAAGGTGAAATTGTATGTAATTGTTGATTGCAAATATTTATACTTGTGTTGGGATTTTTGGATATTGGTGACTGCGAGTCTATGACTTGGCTATTATAGTAGTGATCTTCACGGTCTGACCAAGTGAGAGGTGGCATGGTTGACTGAATAACATAGGTTACACTTTCAAGGGGATCTAAGAGAACTTGAATTAGGAGTGGCTAGGTTCCCCACTGATTCTACGACACTGTGTGTCACCTCATAAGTGATCTTAGAGGCTAAACACTAGGGTGGGCTTGATTTTACATTTGAAATGGATAACTAGCCTTGGTGGTCTCATTCCTTATTGTGACGGTGGTTTGGTTTGAGGATGATTTTGTGGCCAACTTTTTTACTAAATTTGATTTTTGCATAAGGATATTGGATTTTAGCTTTTAAGACTTTACATGGAACTATTCACTATATAGAAAACCTATTTATCAATTTCATTCATGTTATGACGCTATTTATGAAAAAGTGTTGATAAAAAAAATGTTTATTCTCTTTTGTAAGCATCTAGAAACTATGTTAACCACTCACTGAGTAACTATGTTCTTTACCCGTTCTATTTTCGTTTTTTTTTCAATTGATGATTGTTAAAGTCATTGAGCATTTGAGGTTTGTGCTTGGCTCCATCCATCTATCTTATCTTTTCACTAGAGTTTGTTTTTAGGTTGGATTTTGTTTCTGTATTCAAACTTGTTTTAAGTAGATCCACTAGTGTATAATTAACATTTAACATTGGTATTTCTCGCACTACTATCAACACCATCCAGCGTTTATATTCTAGTGGACATTATATTCCTTTGTGTTATCTTTTGAATGCTATACACAAATATTTTCTTGTAATATATTTTTATAGGATATTTTGTTTGCCTTGTGTTGCCTTGAGAATGGTGGATGTACATGTCACCTACTTTAGGGCAACAAGGTGATTGCCACGTGCCAGGCTACGGATTGGGACATGACAATGAGTCTAAGAAAAAAGCCTTGTCTTAGTAGAAAGTTTATTATGGTCATCCGGTAAAGCATTGAAAATGTCATTAATGAAAGGTTGCAAGAAGAATTCCAAAGATTTGAATAAAACTCAATAAAACAATTTTCAATGTCACAATTCTTAGTTGAAAAAAACTCATACTGCTCAAAAAAGTATAAATTCTATTAGTAATATTGTGAATACAAGCCATGTTGTAAAAAAACTTAGTGTTCAAATCATCATTATTAAGCCCCAACATTTTAGCCCTTTAAGCCCACTTAATGGTCTGCATTTATGTTCCTACAACTTTCACCAAATCTCCTCACATAGTTTTACTATTTTCTTCGCTCCTACCAAAAATAGCATCTAAAAATTTTTACCAATTAGGAGCCATCTAACCCTTTTCTCCAAATTTCACAAATCTTCCAACAACTCACGAAGTAAGGTCTCTGAAAAATACTCTTAGCTCTGTCAAAGCTTTCCACACCAACAATGGTAATAATTCACGAAAGGCTATATGGATTAACCTTTGCATGAATACATAGCAATCATGGCTCTCTATTCTATACAGCTTATACTTCGTCAAATCAACACACGTTGCCATATTTGAGGCATGCCCATCTGGAAATCAAGGTTGACTTACCCATTGACAAACAACTTTTTTTTTCCTCTTTACCTAAGCTATAACAAACTTTAGGATATTTTCTAGTCACTTCATTTTTCTCCGATTCTTTATGCTTGCAATATATTTTCACATCCTCTCTTGCCTTTGCATTATCTTTGGTTTTGCCTTCTATATCCATCACAGTGTGAAACACATTTTAAAAAACAATTTTTTCAATATGCATGACATTGCGATTGATAAGTGCTCTTGTTATAGTAATGCGAAGCGCTGTTATCTTGCAATGAGCATTAATTTAATCAGATTTTATCACTAAAAATTGTGCATTTGTTTACTTTTGTGCATTGTAGGGTTGTGAAGATAAAGTGAAAGAAAGGAACGAAGTTAGATTGTGTTCGCCATTGTTGGGAAGATTCTCGGACTAAGCAAGGAGCACGGCATGAGTATAGACTTGTGAGTGTGTGCCAACCTCTTTTGGAGGGGCACAAAGGCAGTCACATTCACAATAAGTCTAGCTCATGCTAACAAGGAGAACTTCACCAAATTAGGAGATTTGAAGCAATCGGCACGATCAACCGTTGATTGTGTGCCCAATTCAACGGCCTCAATGAAGAACGACGAATTCGGGAGCATTTCGGCAAGTAACTGTAGCAGCACTGTAACAAGCTACTGTTCATTTTTTGCCGAAATTCAAAAACCAGAAAGTTCACACGGGAGTGTGGAAATTCCACACGGCCGTGTGAAATCCCAATAAACTCAAATTTCAACCGCGACTCAACATTATAAAAGCCCGTTTTGGAGACTATTTTGGGGATCTTTTTGGCTCTTCTTTGCCCTAACTTCTGGAGAAGAATGGCGAGGGTTTGGAGAGGACTTCGTGGAGGTTTGAAGCTCATCATCGGCGTCGACATCAACATCCGATGGCCCAACAAGACCACGACCACATCGCACACAAGGGGGTTTTCTTCTATGCATTCAATTTGTGTTCTTATTATTACTTTAATGGATTTGTATAGCTCTATGAGGAGCTAAACCCCTTGTGGGTATTCGGATTTTTGAACCCTAGACTATTATGTTTATTTGACATTGCTATTATGCTTTTCCATTATTGATGAATAAAAGTGAGTTTCAATCTTGATTTATTTTGTTATTGTTTTCCCTAAGCCGTGACACTAGGGTTGTGAACAATTTAGATAATCCTTTGGAGGTGTGACAACTCCTATAGGGTTAGACTACTTAGGATCGAAGAGGGTTGAGAGGGTGAGTCGTGAGGTAGCGGAACGTCTCCTTTTCCCTCCGATGTGATTTTTCCTACCTTCGTGTTCCATGATCCATTAGCGGTCAAGATAGAGTGAAGTGCTAGGAGATAAACTTCCCTGGGGCTTAGTTGCACGAGCAACAGAGTGAAGGATTGTAGCGAATCTTAGCATTAGGGCTTAATCTAGACTAGGGTTCTCTCATCTGGACCAAAGGGTTTGAACTACATATAGGAACCGGGTTTATCACTAGGAATCCCTAGAACCTCAAGCAATTCCACATAGTGTGAGGCTTAGGAAGACAAACTCCCCTAGGGCTTAGTTGACAGGTCAACGAGAGTCAAGGGTCGTAGTGAAACCTAATGCCGGGGCATAGTGTTGGGATTAGTCACGATTGACCTTAGATTTGGGATCGTGTGTTTAAGGATCTCTTTGACTCAATTAACATCAATAGGAAGGTATAATAGCATTGTTTTGCACTAGAAGCATAAGTCTTAGGGGTAGCTTGTCCGAATATCCATCTTCTCTCATTACTTGTCCTACTCTTCTACTCTTACTTGCACTCTCTCATCTTCCACACTTCTCTTTTAATTCTTGCTTTTACCAATTATTCTCGCACTCACTCACTGATTTCCTTTCGCACATCACACTGGCTAAATAGTGAATACTTATATCTCAAATCCCTATTCTCTGTGGATACGACTATCCACTCACCAGGGTACTTTATTACTTCAACAACCCGTGCACTTTCAGGACCTTGTTAACGATTATGATGGATGACATTAGTACTCTAATAAGAAAATTCCCAAAAATATGCTATGCTTGTGCTATCCACTTGACTTACAAATAGGGGCATTCCACTGTTCGGCACCAATTTCTGTTATTTTCTTCAATTTTAAGTCTTGGATTTGTTTCAAAATTTGATTTCTAGACAAAATAGATGGAGATGATGAATTTTCAATCTTGTTCTTTAGGAAGTCATTTTTGTTTCTTCTAAAAGAAAGATGTGTAGGTAGGAATCGCCTATGATGATCAAACCACAAAACTTTACTACCATTCACAAGGCTAAAAGCCTTTGATTTATCCATACAATATGGACAAGCTTTTTTGCCAGCTGTACTTCATCCTAATATTATTACAAAAGCTTGGAAGTCACTAATGGTCCGCATGAGTGCAGCTCTCAAATGAAAATTTTGTTTCTTAGACACATCATATGTCTATACTCCAACATCCCACAAATGTTTTAACCCTTTTATCAATGGTTGCAAGTACACATCTAATATTTGCTTTGGGTTTTTTGGACCAGGTGCAATAACAGTTAAAAACATATAAGGGTCTTTAGTACACATCCATGGTGGCAAATTGTATGGTGTCACAATAACATGCAACCAAGAATATTACTGGCTTGATTGTCCAAATGATTCAAACGCATCAATACATAACCCAAGTCTTACATTTCGAGCCTCTGATGCAAAAATAGGATGTATGTGATTAAAATTCTTCCAGACTTAAGCCTCAGAAGGATGAAAAATCATGCCATCTTTTTTATCATGTTCTTTGTGCCACCTCATATCTTTTGACATTACCTTTGAAGCATACAATCTTTGTAGCCTAGGTTTCAGAGGAAAATAATAGATCATTTGATTAGGTGAGTTATCTTTGTGATTTCCAATGGTCGTCTTCCTGCTTTTATATTGAGGATGGTCACTAATCATACAATTTCTTATGTCCATCTATGCAACAATGGGTTTTCTCCCATGGACAGCAACAAACTTCTTTGTATTATAGAAGTTATCAACCAACTTATTATTAGCTGGTAATGTCTTTTTTATAAATTATAATACAACATCATAACACCTTTCTAACATATGAATCTCGGGTTTTATTATTAATAATCTTGCAACAGTAGATAATTGAGTGTGTACTTTACATCCAGACCATAGTGGTTCTTTTGTTGTATCAAGCATGTCATACAATTTTTGAGTTGTGTGGTTTGGTATTTCTTCTTCATTTACATTATAATATGGATCAAAGTTAGTACCAATTGCATAAATAATCATGTCCCTATATGAATTTGATCCTTCTACATCTTGCAATCTCGAAGTGTTGCACTGAGTTTCACTATAATTTCCATATACTAAAGGTTTCCCATGACATACACACTGATTATAATCTTGATTAAACCCATTCCTTATAAGGTGCAATTTCACATTATCAACCAATTCATACCTTTAATTTTGACACTTACAACAAAGGCATCTTATTTTATCACCATCCATAAATATCAGTTGGTCACAAGTATATTGGATGAATGACTCTACTACCCCAACCACAAATTTAGGGTTAAAGAACCTATGCTCATGTGTAAGTCAATTATACATCTACTCCCGATCGGTTACCATCTATATTCTGATAACATAGAACAATATGATTTATATAAGTAACACATGTCTATTGAATAAAAATATACCCAAACCACATACACTATATATGCTCACACGAATATTATTGAAAACATATATTTTAAGAGCTAAAGAAAATTGCAAAGTCAAAACAATTACCATTTCTACATTAAAAAAAATAGAAAACCAGATGTTCTTTTAACCCAAAGTGAACCTAACATAATTAGCTAATATATTTTCCAAAGGTATATATATATATAGATAAAAGATAAAAGATAAAAGGTAAAAGAACGTTAAAAGTGGATAAATTGTTGACTTTCTTTTTCCTGCTAACCATTCAAGTTTCATATATTATTATTTGGTAACTCATATATTTAATAGCTCTAATAATAAATATAACAAATCAAGTAATATAAGCAAAACTAACACCAAATAAAGTTGACACTAAATAAGCAATGCACAGCTTCACAAAACTAACACCAGTCCCAACAGCAAGTGCAAACCTCAAGGGAACCTACAGATATAAGAAATGATATTTTAGTTGCTTGTATGATTGAATCTATTCTTTGTAATTTCTTATACATTTTCTAATCATTCATAGCACTCATATATCAGCATTTTTCACACAATCTCAATTTCTTATACATTTCTAAGCATTCAAACTACTAAATCAGCATGAACTTCCATTCTCCATAAAAATAATACAATCCATTAGGATCAATTTGTTCTAGTTCACCCAAAGCTGGACCTAAAACCAGCCTGTGCTACATAGAGAAACCGTCGGGACAGGTTGACCCGCGGACCTGCTGAGTCCAATTCATCCTGAAAGTGAACCAGACCCAGTTGGTTTTTAAGTTTCTTATAATTATTATTGTCAATAATATTTTATTATAAAATAAAAATATTCTTTAACAAGTTAAACTTTTAAAAATGATCTCGTAACGAATGGGATTCGAACCATGGAATACGGCATAAGATACCCTCACTTTTACCAACTAGCCTACATTTTTTTTATTTGCTATAAAACTTAACTAAATACAAAGAAATCACAAAAACAATTTTTTTAATGTTAATCCAAAAATAATAATAAAAATAATTTATAATGACTTTAAAGAATTTGAGAGTAGTCAAAATAATTTAAAAATACAAAATAAAAAAAGTTGCATTTTAATTCGTTTGCCTATAGAATTAAATTATCAACATATCTATTTGTGTGTGAGAGAAATTAAATACCAAGTGGTTCTCATATTTTGAATCAAAGTTATTATCTACTTATTTATTTATCACAATTAGGCTAGTTCTCAACTTTAACTTTTGTCTCAAGCTTGACGAGTTATTATTATTGTGCTCATCATGTTGTCATTGAAAACAAGTTTCTAATCGCAAAGCTTCTTATATTTTATAACTAATCAAAAGAATGTGGTGCCTACCATTATTCAAACATATTGAAACTTATATTTAAGTTCAAAAAGCTGAGCCAGCGACTGCCCCACCTTTGTCCTTTTTTTTAGTAAAATACTTTTTACAAATTGATATATATATATATATATAACATATTTATATTTTAAAATGTTATTTTTTCCTATTACCGGTTGAACGCTCGTAGCACCTCGCCCCGCTCTAGTGGAGGGTGGGTGTTGGTCTTCAGCCTCCGTGTGGCGGGGCCTAGTCTCCACGTCCAACGATGGGGGGAGCAAGTAAGTTGGAGCGACTCATTTGTGTGACACCCAAGCAAGCGTGCCCTTGGCCGGGTGGACTCGAGTGCAACTTGCATTCAAAGACTGGATGATTCACGAGATTCTACAATTCACACCAAGTATTGTACTTCACTATGTTCTTCATCGATGCAAGAGATGAGATATCTATTACCGAGAGTTGTGTGACTTTCATGTCGTTTCTTTCCTCTAAGCCAGTATGCTGAACCCAGAGCATCAGATTAGGACGTCCTTGGCACTTTCCGAGCCAGTTGTGAGGTCACACCTTCTCGCCCCCCTCCCCCTCCCCATACATCACCAAGGCGGCACTAGCCACGGAGGGATTGCTCCACATAGCTAGTTAGTAGGCTAAGTTTTGGTTCATTATTAGAATTAACCAGACAAATCGCTCCACCAACTAAGAACGACCATGCACCATCCATAGAATCAAGAAAGAGTTGCCAATCTTTCAATCCTTTCTATGTCTGGACATGGTAGGTTTCCCCGTGTTAAGTTAAATTAATCCTTAGGATCCATTCCTGGTGGTACCCTTCCGTCAATTACTTTAAGTTTCAACATTGCAACCATACTCCCCCGAGAACCCAAAGACTTTGATTTCTCATAAGGTGTCGATGAAGTAATAAAAGCAACATTTGTCGATCCTTGGTTTGCATCATTTATGGTTGAGACTTGGACGGTATCTGATGGGCTTTGATCTCCCAACTTTCATTCTTGATCAATGAAAACATCATTTACAAATGCTTTAGTAGTGGTTCATCTTTCATAAATCCAAAAATTTTACCTCTGACTATGAAATACGAATGCCCTTAAGCCTCTTAATCATTACTTTGATCCCGAAGGTCTAGGTATTGTTATTTATTGTCACTATCTCCTCGAGTCAGGATTGGGTAATTTGTGTGCTTGTTGCCTTTTATAGATGTGGCAGCCATTTCTCAGGCTCCTTCTCCGAAATTGAACCTTAACTCTCTGTCACCCGTCACTTGTCACCAACATGGTAGCCCCTATCCAACCATCAAAAGTTGCTAGGGTAGAAAATTGAATTATGTGTCACCGGCGTAAGGGTCGTGCGATCCATCGAGTTATCATGAATTATCACAATGGAGGGGCAAGCCCACGTCGGTCTTTTATCTAATAAATGCATCCCTTCCAGAAGCCCTGGAATATTTCACACATTAGCTCTAGAATTACTACGGTTATCCGAGTAGCATGTACCATCAAAAAAACTATAAATCATTTAATGAGCCATTTGTAGTTTCACAGTCTGAATTAGTTCATACTCCCGCATGCATGGCTTAATTTCTAAGACAAGCATGTGAATTCTAGCAGGATCAACAAGGTAGCACAATCACGAGCGACAGCCAGTGAGTGCCTGCCATGAGCGTCCTCGTTACGGCCAAGCGTTGCTTTCCGGGTCACAGGGGAGTGTGTGCCCCTTGAAGGAACATCTCCAGGGGACACACATTGCCTGCGTCTTCCTTCGCCTCCCTAGAGGGAGACGAACATGGGTGTCGAGGGAAATAAGGTCAATGAGGATGGACACCACCGACCTAGCACCCGATCAATGGGCTACTCATGCACCGGCATGGTCACCCGATGCACGAGCCTCACCGCAATGCCTCACATCACCCCTTAGGGAGGGTGACAATGGACGACAAAGTTGGTCAGCACCGAGGTGCGGTATGAAGGCTCTGCCAAGCATGCTCATGAGAGCATGTGACGCTTGCACATGTGGGGTCTGGAAAAAATGCGCAGCCTTACGAAATACAAGAGTAAACAAGCACACAACAGGGAACGAGACAAAAACACTTACTTGCCTAGGTGAACTGAGCCACAAAGCCTTTAAGGAACGGGGCATGCTAATCTGTGTTTACCTTACGGTCACAAAATTGTGGGAACACCAGCGCATAGCCGTAGATGGCAAAACACTGTTATGGCCCATCTTTGGGCAAGGGAGGGTTAGCGTAGCACCACCTCAGCATGCAATGGGGCACGACGTGCACAACCCAACAAAATTACACACCCCTTGCGTGTGTTCTCTAGTGCATCAATTGCTTAAGTAATAAAGTGTACCCAACGAATCAGGTAGTCAAATTCACATGGAACAGGATTACTAGTATTAGCTATTTCTATGATGATGTGATAAACTGATGTACAAGTATATAAATGTCAAGAGCAAAAATGCAAGAGTAAACTAAAGGAGAAATTCCAATCAATAAAAGTGTGGTATCTGGGCGATGCTCCCCTAGGATTCAGGTGTTAAGCACTGGATTTACAAAATGCTTCTAGAAGGGGCAAGTTGAGTCATTGGAAATCCAAAGATATATTAGTCCCTACTTCCAAACCATTGATAACTAACCTCCTATGAAGTCCTGGAGAAGAATTCTCTGGACGCGTTACACCACATATGAGTTCATAGCACTCTAGGAATCTCAAAAGTTATATCAAATTCCTAAGAATAGACCTAACCCTACATCTAAGTAAAAGGTCCCTAACCCCCTACAAGGTCCTGACGAAGAATTCTCTCAACACCTCTCATCGTATATGGTTCCTTAGAGCTTAAGTAATACGGAGATAGGATACATTAATCGACATGGAAATAAGATACTCCACTATCTCATGGCTAACCCCTCAATTCTCTTTAATCTTGACAATTCTAGCCCTAATGGAGACCTTTCTCTCACTAAGGTGAATAGAACATCCAAACTAATCAATGAATGAAAGTATGTAAGATTGAAACTCAACTAAACTTAGATTAAATATAAACACAATGTAAATCGAAACAAGATTAGAATTCTAGGGTTCACATGCCATAATACCCTCTAGAGGTTTAGTTCTCCATGGAGCAATATACAAAACAAACAATCAATGAATGAAAGTATGAAAAAGCCATGGAAATAAACTGCCCTATATTCATGATGATGGCCTTAATGGATAGTCTCAATGTCTTGATGGAATCCACTCTGAAGCTAGGGTCGATGATGGTTTTCTTGATGCTATAATGGAGGAGGAATCAATGAAAGTTAGTAAGGAAACATCCTCTTAGCTGCAATGATCTCTTCTCCAAACCTTCACCGCCTTACCTCTCAAGAGCTGCGTAAAAGATGTAAAAACCTAACAAAGCAGCCTCTTATAAATTGAAATCAAAGGCTCACACATCCTTCCACACAGTTGTGTATTGTCCATAAGACCGTGTGGAAATTCCACAAGCCATGTACATTAACCTGCTACAACAATACGTGTAAAGAACCTTTGCTACAGTATGTGTCTATGGTACTTTCAGAATTTCTCCTTTGAGGTCATACAGTTAGGCACACTCCCGTGTGATTGCCCTTCTGCCCTTTTGGCTCATGAATTGGTACATACACATGTATTAGAACACGGTTTTTGTATCAGTCCTTGTATTGTAAAAAAAATTAAAAAATTGTGCCTCCATGCTCTATCTTTGCTTCCTTCTCTCTCTATATGCCTTCATAACCTTATTTGCACAAAAGAACACTAAATATACTCTATAAGTGATAAACCCTGATAAGAGTGATGTTCAATGCATGTAAAATATATGATAAAATATGTATATTAAAACACTTATCACAAAACTGGGTGGATGGGGGACAACTATCACAATCGCGAGTGTAGCTATATCACCCAATCCCCGGCCGAGGTCAATGTGGCTCACTAGAAGCCACCCCAACACACCATGTCTCGAGTGATGGATAGCGCTGTATGGACGGCCTTGTGACACACCCCTTGCATGTGTGTATCGCAAGTGCACGGGCTTGTCGAAGTAATAATAGTACCCTGGTGAGAGGGTAGTCGAATCCACAGGGAATAGGGATTAAAGATACAAGTGCTCGCTATTTAGCTAGTGTGGTGTACGAAGAGTGAGAATAGAATCAATGTGTGGTTGCAAAGCAATTAAACGAAACAAGAAATAAAAGAGAAATATGGGAGATAGGAGAGTGCAAGTAAGAGTAATAATAGAAGGACAATCAATGCAATAAATAGGGTACCCGGACGAGCTACCCCTAGTATTTATGCTTCTAGTGCAAGACAATGCTATTATACTCTTCTATTGATGTTAAATGAGTCGAGGATATACTTAAACACACGGTCTCAAATCTAAGGTCAACCATGACTAATCCCAATACTATGCCCCGGTATTAGGTTTCACTATGACACTTGACTCTTGTTGACATGTCAACTAAGCCCTAGGGGAGTCCATCTTCCTAAACCTCACACTACGTGGGATTGCTTTAAGTTCTAGGGATTCCTAGTGATAAAACATGTTCCTATGTATAGCTCTAACCCTTTGGTCCAGGTGAAAGAACCCTAGTTTCAGTTAAGCCCCAGCACTAGGATTCACTTTAACCCTTCACTCTATTGCTTGCGTAACTAAGCCCCAGGGGAGTTCATCTCCTAGCACTTCGCTCTATTTTGACCACTAATAACTCTTGGAACATGGAGGTAGGGTAAATCACACCGGAGAGAAAATGGGACGTTTCGCTACTGACACGACCCCTTGCGTGTGTCCCACAAGTGGACGGGTTTGTCGAAGTAATAAATTTACCCCAGTGAGTGGGTAGTCGAATCCACAGGGAATAGGGACTTAAAACACAAGATTTTACTATTTAGCTATGCGGTGTACGAAAAGAGAGAATAGAATCGATAAGTGCATATGAAAACAATTAAAACGAGACGAGAATTTAAATAGAGAGATGGAAGGTAAGAAAGTGCAAGTAGAAGTAAATAGAGAAGAACTAGCAATGGATAAATAGGGTATCTAGACAAGCTACCTCTAGGACTTATGCTTCTAGTGCAAGACTATGCTATTATACTTTTCCTATTGATGTTAATTGAGTCGAAGATATCCCTAAACACACGGTCCCAAACCTAAGGTCAACCGTGACTAACCCCAACAGTATGCCCCGGCATTAGGATTCACTACGACCCTTAACTCTCGTTGACATGTCAACTAAGCCCCAGGGGAGTCTATCTTCCTAAACTTCACACTACGTAGGATTGCTTTAAGCTCTAGTGAATCCTAGTGATAAAACCTGTTCCTATGTATAGTTCTAACCCTTTGGTCCAGGTGGAAGAACCCTAGTCTAAATTAAGCTCCAGTGCTTAGGATTCACGTCAACCCTTCACTCTGCTGCTCGAGCAACTAAGCCCCAGGGGAGTTCCTCTCCTAGCACTTCACTCTATCTCGACCGCTAAGAAATCATGGAAAACGGAGGTAGGGAGAAATCACAACGGAGGGGAAAGGGGACGCTTAGCTACCTCACGACTCACCCTCTCAACCCTCTTCAATCTTAAGTAGTCTAACCCTATAGGAGTTGTCACACCTCTAAAAGATAACCTAGATTGTTATTAACCCTAGTGTTACGGATAAGGGAAAACAATTGCATGAGGTAATTAAAATTGAAACTCGAATTTATTCATCAATAAATGAAAAGCATAATATCAATGTCATTCAAACATAATAATCCTAGGGTTTACAAGTCTGAATAACCACGAGGGGTTTAGCTCCTCATGGAGTTATACATGTTCATCAAAATATGAAAGAAAGCACAAATTAAAGGCATTGATGAAAACCCCCTTGCGTATGGTGTGGCCGTGTTCTTGTGCGGCCGCCAGATGTCAATGAAGATGCCGATGACGCGCTCCAAACCTCTACGAAGTCCTCTCCAAAACCCTAGCCGCCCTCTCCAGAAGTTGGGGAGAAAGTAAACATTGTTTTGCTACAGTACCTTGCTACAATGCTGCTATAGTAACTCGCCGAAACGCTCCCGAATTCGTTGTTCTTCATCGAGGCCATTGAATTGGGCACACAATCAATGGTAGATCATGCCGATTGCCTCAAATATCTTTCTTGGTGAAGTTCTCCTAAGCTACACGAGCTAGACTTATTGTAAATGTGACTGCCTTTGTGCCCCTCCAAATGAGGTTGGCACACACTCACAAATCTATGCTAATGCCTTGTTCCTTGATTAGTCCGAAAACTCCCCAACAACGGTGAACACGATCTAACTTCGTTCCTTTTCTCCAAATTAGCTCCACAAACCTACAATGCACAAAAGCACACAAATTCACATAATTTAGTGACAAAATTTGATAAAAGATATGCTCATTGTAAGATAATTGTGCTTCACGGTATTATAACACAAGCACTTATCAGCTACCTCATGACTCACCCTCTCAACCCTCTTCAATCTTAAGTAGTCTAACCCTATAGGAGTTGTCACACCTCCAAAAGATAACCTAGACGATTCTCAACCCTAGCGTCACGGCTAAGGGAAAATCGATACAAGATGCAATTAAGATTGAAACTCAATTTTATTCATCAATAATGAAAAGCATAATAACAAGTCAAAGAAACATAATCATCCTAGGGTTTACAAGTTCGAATACCCACAAGGGGTTTAGCTCCTCATGGAGCTATACAAATCCATCAAAATATGAGAACAAACACAAATCAAAAGCATAGATGAAAACCACCTTGCGTATTCAGTGGCTGTGGTCTTGTGCGGCCGCCAGACGTCGATGATGATGCCGATGACGTGCTTCGATCCTCCACAAAGTCCTCTTCAAACCCTAGCCGCAACCCTCCAGAAGATAGGAGAAAAGATTGGCAAAATAATCTAGAAAAAGTCTCAAAAGCGGCCTTTTATACTGTTGAGTCGCAGCTTTAAAATCACTAAAATCGGGATTTCACACGGCCGTGTGGAATTTCCACACGCCCGTGTGAAGTCTTTGTTTTCCTGAATTTCGGCAGACAGTGAACAGTAACTTGCTACATTATTTTTACTACGGTAACTTGCTGCAATGCTGCTACAGTACTATTACCGGAATGCTCCCGAATTCATCGTTCTTCATCAAGGCCGTTGAATTGGGCACACAATCAATGGTAGATCGTGCCGATTGCTCATTGTAAGATAATAACACTTCGCGTTACTATAACACAAACACTTATCAAACTTCCCCACACTTAAGCTTTTGCTTGTCCTCAAGCAAAAAATAAAACATGAAAGTACTTGGGAAGAACAATTGAAAGTTCTCGGCCTTAGATTCACCAAAAGTATGCAAAAGAAGCATTCTACAAGTAAGGGAAAATCAAAACATTTCATAAAATATCATTGCTCTAGCTAAAAACTTGAATAAAAAAGAACAATAACTCACTCAAGACAACCCAAAAAATACTCCTCAAACTCTTGTTAAAAAGGACTTATTTATATACAAAAAGAAAGGAAGTGGTAGCTTCACACAACCTCTAAGGTAGCCCTTTCCTAGGCGGCCGCCAAAGGTGGCTTTCACACTTTTGAGGAGGTAGCTCTTTCTACCAGGGTAGTAGCTTTCACACTTTCCATGAGATAGTTCTTTCTCTCATTAGGGCATAACTTGTATCTGACTTATGAGAGTAGCTACATACTTCATGGAAGGTAGCTCTTTCCACCCCAAATGCACAACTAAAACAAACACATATTCACAAACTTACTTTTTTTTTTCTCTTTTCTATTTTTTCATGTATTTCTCAAAACAAAACTAAGAGCTTACTAAAACGATGATTAACTAGTCCTTAAAAACTTCAAGCTTGAGTTTCTAAAAGATACCAAGAGTGAGTTGTGCAATATAAGATAATCGAGCAAAAATTCCCTAAAATTCAAGTAGAAACTAAAGCATGATGAGATACAATGTTAAAAATTCTCCTAAACTCTAAGAATACAACCGTTACAACTAATGGTGAACCGCCACAGGCTACATGAGCATAAGCAATTGAACGCACAAGTAAATATGTGTGCAATGTGAATTCCCCCCCCCCCCCCCCCCCCCCCCCCCCCCCCCCCCCCTCCCACACACACACTTAAGATGTACATTGTCCCCAATGTACGCATGTAAGTACAATGAAAAGTATAACAATTAATACGATTAATGTAGGGGTAGGCAATTGAAACATTACTCCCCTGAACTCCAAGTGTTGCGTTTGATGGAGCTAGGTTCATTGAGAGTTGGGTCTTAATGGTTTGTGGAGCACACACGGTCCCATGACCGTGCCTATGACTATTCCTCAAATTCCTTACATCCAAGACCATCTGCACACATACACAAGGGGTTCAGTGTAGCTCAAGAAAAATAAAACTCGAGTATATAAAGATAGAGAAATGAGATACAACTCAAGGAAAAATAAAAGCAAAATAAAAGCTAAACTCAAAAGAACGATCCTTTCTGAGTGCTACAAGTCCCAGAATAAGAAATAAAAGTACAAAGAAATCAAAATAACAGAAAACTAAAGATAAACTACGATGTCTCAGCGTCGATGTCCTGCGGTGGAGCCTCTGGTGCTGTAGTAGGCTCTGAAGGTGCTGGTGGATCGATGGGTGATGATGCTGCTGGTAATAGTGGTGGAGTAGAGGCTCGGGGTCGGACCACGAAGGGTGATCTAAGTAGCCCTGATCTCAACCACCTCGGTCTGAAGGACACCCACAGCACTCTCGAGGCGCTCAAGTCGGTCTTGGCCTCGAGAAGGCGAGAAGATGCGTACTAGAAGTGGCTCCTGCACTGTAGATGGTGCCTGTGTCTGTCTACGTGGGAGGTGGCTCTAGTGCTGGCTGTGATCCCTCTGCCTACTCACTGATAAGTGCTTGTGTTATAGTATCGCGAAGCGCTATTATCTTACATTAAGCATACCTTTTATCAGATTTTATCACTAAATGTGTGCATTTGTGTTCTCTTGTGCATTGAAGGTATTGTGGAGCCTAATTGGAGAAGAAGAATGAAATTAGGTCGCGTTTGCCAATGTTGAGATGTTCTCGGACCAAGCAAGGAACGAAGCACGTATTTGGACTTGTGGATGTGTGCCAACCTCCTTTGGAGGGGCACAAAGGCAGTCACATTCACAACAAGTCCAATCCGTGTTACTTAGGAGAATTTCGCGAAAGAAGAAGACTTAAGCTTTTGCTTGTCCTCAAGCAAAAATAAAACGTGAAAGTACTTGGGAAGAACAATTGAAAGTGCTTGGCCTTAGGTTCATCAAAAGTGCAAAAGAAGCATTCTACAAGTAAGGGGAAATCAAAACATTGCATAAGGTTATCAATGCTCTAGCTAAAAACATGAATTAAAAAGGATAACAACTCGAAAACGTGTTAGTGTGTGCGACTTCACTCAAGAGAACCAACGAGTACTCCTCAAACTCTTGTTTACAAAGACTTATTTACGAACGAAAGAAATTAAGAGAGGAAGTAGTAGCTTCACACATCCTCGAAGGTAGCCCTTTCCTAGGCGGCCGCCAAAGGTGGCTTTCACTCTTTCGAGGAGGTAGCTCTTTCTACCGGGGTAGTAGCTTTCACGCATCCCATGAGATAGCTCTTTCTCTCATTAGGGCATAACTTGTATCCGACTTATGAGAGTAGCTACATACTTCATGGGTGGTAGCTCTTTCCACCTCAAATGCATACATAAAAGAAAGCAACTATTCACAAACTCACATTTTTCTTTTCATTTTCATTATTCTTTTTCTCTTTTTTTTTTTTTTTATATATATGCATTTTCCAAAGTAAAACTAAGAACGATGATAAATTTGTCCTTTAAAACTTCAAGATCGAGTTTCCAAAAGATTTCAAGAGTGAGTAGTGCAATAGGGTGTAATCGAGCAAAAATCCCCTAAAATTCAAGTGGAACTAGAGCATGATAGGATACAATGTTAAAAATTCTCCTAAACTCTAAGAATACAACCGTTGCAACTAAGGTGAACCGCCATAGGCTACATTAGCATAAACAATTGAGCGCACAAGTAAAGGTGTGTGCAATGTGAACTCCCTCCCACACTTAAGATGTACATTGTCCTCAATGTACGCGTAGAAGCACAATAATAAGTGAAAACGAGAAAAGCAACTAGTGTGGAAGTGGCAATTGAAACATTACTCCCCTGAACTCCAAGTGTTGCATTTGATGGAGCTAGGTCATTGAGAGATGAGTCTCAATGGTTTGTGGAGCACACACGATCCCATGACCGTGTCAATGACTATTCCTCAAAATCCTTACATCCAAGACCATCTGCGCACACATAAACGAGGGTTCAGTAAAGCTCAATAAAACTCGAGTATATAAAATGTAAAGCAATGAATACAACTCGAGACAAAATAAAAAGCAAAATAAAAGCTATACTCAGAGGGAGAATCCCTTCTGAGTACTACAAGTCCAAAATAAAGTAAAGATATACAGAATGACAAATAAAAGAAAAGAATCTAAAATCTAGGACGCCTCAGCGTCGGTGTCCTGAGTGGTGGCCTCTGGTGCTGCTGGAGGCTCTGTATCTGCTGGTGGATCGGCTGATGTCGGTGCAGGTGGATCTGCTGGTGATGCGGGAGATGGAGGTGGTGGAGTGGAAACTCGAGGTCGGACCACGAAGGAGGAGGAGGCAATCTGCTCGAAGGTCTGTCGTAAGCTCTGGAACTGCGCCATCACCTCCTGGTGCTGTGAAATCTGTGTGGCCCTAACCTCAGCCACCTCGGTCTGTAGGATCCCCACTGCGCTCTCGAGGCGCTCCAGTCTGTCCTGGCCTCGAGACGGTGAAAACATCCGCACCGGAGGTGGCTCCGGTGCGGTGGGGAGTACCTCAGCCTCTGCCCCTGTCTCTGTGTCCTGCGGGGGTGGCCCCAATGCTGCCTGGGAGCCCTCGCCCGGGAATGCCTCGGGCCAGTATAGTGTGTAACGCTGGTAATGTCTCCAGGCCATGCCCATCTGTCTTAGCATCTCCAAGTCGATTGGGGAAGGTGTGACTGTTTTTTTTCTGTCCCTCTGATTGCAGACCGAAGACCCATTCCCTTCATAAGTTTTGTGATGTATGGTCCTGCGAAAATCGTCCCAAGCCTGGGATATTGACTTTGATGACGCATGGACTCGGCGAGTATATACCCAATATGGAGTGGCTCCTTTTGTACCATCGAGTATAAATAAAGGAGTTCCTGCCGACTAAGAACTCCTGTACTATCGCCCCGGCCGTTTATTGACCTACTCAGAATGGCATGAATGTATCTATAAGCCGGTCGTAATAGACAAGTAGCTTTTGATACACCGGGCTCATAGTTCCCTCGTCCACATAACACTTTGTAAGCTCTTTGAGGGGTCAAATTTCCGGGGTAGTCAGTTGGGAGGTTCTTGTACTCCTCCGTTTCAGTGAATGCCTCGTCGTACAACCCCATGTAAATGGAAAACTGTGTCACCGACAAATTGTACTCATGCCCGCATGCCCGAAACTGTATAGAGTTGGCGCTCATCGACTCTCTACTTGCTTTGTCGAATTTGAATGATGAGAGCACCTCTAAGGTAAGCAAACGGTTCGCTGGATCTCGAATTGTTAGCAAGCTCTTCCAACTTCCTACCGCAACAAGCTCTTCAATCTCATCCGCCATTTCAATACCCCAATCAGCTGGTTTTACATATTCTATGTCCAGGTATCGAGATTGTCCAATTTTGAGTTTCGCCAATCGTCTATATGTTTCTTGGTGTTCAGATGGAATGTCATTGATCGGATCTGGAGAGTGTTCTCGTGCTCTTTTGTTGGTGCCTTTCCTGGGTGCCATTCCTGCAAAGTGGTTTTGAAAGAAAATTAGTCATTTTGGTATAATGGAGATCCACACGGCCGTGTGGAAATTCCACACGCCCGTGTGGAATATCAGGCGGACACTGATGCAAGGTTGAGAAGCAAAACTCCAAAGTCACACAAAATTTTTCATAGGAATCCTTGTAAACTCATTAGTAGCCAGGTAAACCGTGCAAAACAGACGAATTTTTTTTATCACAAACAATCAAAATTCGGAATTTAGTAAAGAAGAAAAAGGCTTTGAAGTTCATACCGACGGAGTGGATGAAGAAATACTAAGAATCGGCCGGAAAACTCCAATAAAACGCCTCAAAAATCCTCTGAGATGGTTGGCGAACTAGTGGAGAGGGTAGGAGAAGAGTTTAGAATGGAAATAGAAGAGGCACAAGTGAAAACCAAAAGAAATCAGTCGGCTTTTGGAGTTCTGGGGATTCACACGGCCGTGTCACGATTCCACACGCCCGTGTGCCTCTCAAATTAGGGTTCACAGGGGCCAACCCACGCCCCTGTGTGCATTCTGTTTGTTCTCTGACTACCCCACACGGCCGTGTGTTAGTTCCACACGGCCGTGTGCCTTCACAAAGATATCCACAGGGGCTGGTACACGGCCCTGTGGAGTCTCGGGAGAACACAAAAGGTCTCTGAAAAACTTCACACGGCCGTGTGGAATTTCCACACGCCCGTGTGTCCAACCTGGCCAAGAACACAAGGCCGGTCACAGGGGCATGTCACACGCCCCTGTGACCTCTCTGGATTGCCCGAGAAAACTAAGTGTTTCACACGGCCGTGTGAATGAACCACACGGCCGTGTGCCTTGACAAGCTCTCCCACAGGGGCTCACACACGCCCCTGTGGTTTCTCGGGAAGTTTGGGGTTCTTTCTGCAGAGTTTCACACGGCCGTGTGGAAATTCCACACGGCCGTGTGCCTTGGCACAGCGGCACTCACAGGGGCATCCACACGCCCCTGTGGACTCTCTGGAAAAGAGTTGAAATTCTGCGGAATTTCGCACGGCCGTGTGTTAATTCCACACGGCCGTGTGCCCCTTCAGAAGTTTTTCACAGGGGCAAAGTCACGCCCCTGTGTCTTCTCTGGTTGAGCTCCAATTGGTAACACACGGCCGTGTGTTAATTCCACACGCCCGTGTGTTATCTCTGGTTTACTTAGAAAATTTTACAGACTCTCAGAAAATTTCAAAAACTCTTTTAAAACACTTAGAGCCTGTGTAAACCATAAAAACATGACCAGAGACTATCGAAAACACACTCAACCGACTCAAACTTCGTCAATTAACGTTAAGGCACATGTAAATAATCGAAAATCCACAAGAAAACCCAGCATATGCACATGAAAATTGGGACACCATTGCTAAGACTTTTATTCAATCCTAAAACTAAACTAAGTACTAGAAAACTGTAAAAACGCTTGGGTTGCCTCCCAAGAAGCGCTTGTTTAACGTCACTTAGCTTGACGTACCTGTCTTACCTTACGGAGGTTTGAGAAAGAATACCTCCATGTCATCATTGCAAACTCCTCCACTGAAATAGGGCTTCAACCGATGCCCATTCACTTTAAATGTACCCTTCTCCGGGTGAGTGATCTCCACTGCCCCCTGGTTGAATACTTACGTAACAGTATACGGGCCAAACCATCTTGATTTGAGTTTGCCAGGGAAGAGTCGCAATCGCGAGTTGAATAACAACACTTTATCGCCCACTTTGAATTCCTTTGGTGATTTAATGTGTTTATCATGCCACTTTTTGATCTTCTCCTTATAGATTCTAGCATTCTCATATGCTTTCAATCTCCACTCGTCAAGTTCATTAAGATGAAGCAACCTCTGCTCACCGGCCTTTTTCAGATCAAAGTTCATTATCTTGATTGCCCAATATGCCTTGTGTTCAAGCTCCACCGGTAAATGACATGACTTCCCATAAACCAAATTGTATGGAGTAGTCCCTACAGGAGTCTTGTATGCTGTCCGATGGGCCCATAGTGTGTCATCTAACCTTTCAGACCAGTCTCGCTTCCCTTGCTCTACAGATTTTGTTAAGATCCTCTTAAGCTCTCTGTTGGTCACCTCAACTTGTCCACTTGTTTGTGGATGATACGGGGTTGCAAGGCGATGGTGTACTAAGTATCTTTTCAATATCTTTTCCAATTGGAGATTACAGAAATGTGTTCCGCGATCACTGATAATCACTCGTGGAGTGCCGAACCTAGTGAATAACCGCTTTAAGAATTTTACCACTGTCCTTGCATTATTTGTTGGCAAAGCTTGAGCTTCGACCCATTTAGAGACGTAGTCTACTGCTACCAGTATATATTGATTCCCGTTAGATTTCGGAAACGGTCCCATGAAGTCTATGCCCCATACATCAAAAACTTCGCAGAATTGCATAGGATTCTGAGGCATCTCGTCTCTTCGCGATAGATTCCCTGCCCTTTGGCAGCTATCACATCGAAGAACAAACTGGTGTGCATCTTGGAATAGAGTCGGCCAATAGAATCCTGCTGATAAGACCTTTTCGGCAGTTCTACTCGAGGCATAATGGCCTCCAACCGGACCGGAATGGCAATGAGCAAGAATATCCCATCCCTCTTCTCTTGAGACACATCTCCGAACAACCTGATCCGCACAAACACGGAAGAGGAATGGATCATCCCAGAAGTAATGCTTCAGGTCACTAAAGAATTTCTTCTTTTGTTGGAATGTAAGCCCTTGCTTGAGTACCTTTCCGGATAGGTAATTGGCAAAGTCTGCGAACCATGGCGCGTCATCTGATGGTGAGTCTAGGTCTTTGATTGAGTATAGATGTTCTTCCGAAAATGAATCATTAATTTCCTTACTTAATGGCTCTTGAACAGGACTCCCTTCTAGCCTAGACAAATGATCTGCTACCACATTTTCAGTCCCCTTCTTGTCCTTTATTTCCATATCAAATTCCTGCAGCAGTAATATCCACCTAATTAACCTTGGCTTTGCATCTGCTTTGTTCATAAGGTAACGGAGAGATGAATGATCTGTAAAAACAATCACCCTTGACAAGATAAGATACGATCTGAATTTGTCTAGGGCGAACACTACTGCTAACAGTTCTTTTTCTGTAGTGGTGTAATTCTCTTGTGCACCTGTGAGAGTCTTACTAGCATAATAAATGGGCTGAAACTGTTTTCCTTTTCTTTGTCCCAAAACTGCTCCAACAGCATAATCACTTGCGTCACACATGATCTCAAAAGGCTCATTCCAATCAGGCGTGATCAAAATCGGGGCTTGCACCAATTTGTCCCTTAACACATTGAATGCCGTCTTACATTCTACCCCAAAATCAAATGGAGCATCTTTTTCAAGGAGTTTAGTTAGTGGTTGTGTGATTTTTGAGAAATCCTTAATAAATCGTCTATAAAACCCTGCATGACCCAAGAAGCTTCGAATGCCCTTTACATTTGCTGGAGGAGGGAGTTTGTCTATAACTTCAATCTTGGCTTTGTCTACCTCTATACCTTTCCGAGAGATCTTATGTCCTAAAACAATACCTTCTCGGACCATGAAATGACACTTCTCCCAATTGAGAACAAGGTTTGTTTCTTCGCACCTTGTTAGCACTCTCTCCAAATTTTTTAAACATAGATCAAAGGAGTCACCAAACACCGAGAAATCATCCATGAACACCTCCATTATATCTTCCAAAAGGTCATCAAAAATAGCAGTCATGCATCGCTGAAACGTTGCGGGTGCGTTGCAAAGTCCGAACGGCATTCGTCTATATGCAAACGTACCGTAGGGGCAAGTGAAGGTAGTTTTCTCTTGATCTTCCGGGGCTATAGGGATCTGAAAATACCCTGACATCCCGTCGAGGAAACAGTAAAACTCATGCCCGGCTAACCGCTCTAGCATTTGATCAATGAAAGGCAATGGGAAATGATCCTTTCGGGTTGCATCGTTCAACCTTCTGTAGTCAATACACACCCTCCATCCTGTGACCGCTCTGGTTGGAATAAGTTCAACCTTTTGTGTTATAGTATCGCGAAGCGCTATTATCTTACATTAAGCATACCTTTTATCAGATTTTATCACTAAATGTGTGCATTTGTGTTCTCTTGTGCATTGAAGGTATTGTGGAGCCTAATTGGAGAAGAAGAATGAAATTAGGTCGCGTTTGCCAATGTTGAGATGTTCTCGGACCAAGCAAGGAACGAAGCACGTATTTGGACTTGTGGATGTGTGCCAACCTCCTTTGGAGGGGCACAAAGGCAGTCACATTCACAACAAGTCCAATCCGTGTTACTTAGGAGAATTTCGCGAAAGAAGAAGACTTGAAGCAATCGGCGCGACCTACCGTTGCTTGTGTGCCCAAGTAATGGCCTCGATGAAGAACAAGGACCCGGGAGGCGTTTCGGCAAGTTACCAAGCCTGTTCAGCTGAAGACCAGTGTTCCAGAGAAGTCACACGGGCGTGTGGAAATTCCACACGGCCGTGTGTTTTGCAATTTCAGCCATCCAGTGAAGACACACGGGCGTGTGGAAATTCCACACGGCCGTGTGAAATTAATTTTTCAGCCGAGACAGAAGCTTCACACGGGCGTGTGGATATTCCACACGGCCGTGTGAAGCCCCCGATAAGTCCAATTTTAAAGCCGCGATTCAACATTATAAAAGGGGATTTTTGCAACCTTTTGGGGGATCTTGGAACCGAACTTTTCCCCAACTTTCTGGAGTGCGGCTAGGGTTTCGGAGAGGGTTTCGTGGAGGTTCTAGCACATCGTCGGCATCGATTCCGAGGTTCGACGTTTGCACAAGACCACGGCCACACCAACTTCGAGGGGGTTTTCATCTATGTCTATGTTTTATGCTTTAATTTTCACATTGATGAACATGTATAGCTCTATGAGGAGCTAAACCCCTCGCGGGGTATTCGGACTTGTAAACTTTAGGGTTCTTATGTTTCTTTGACATTGATTATTATGCTTTCCATCGTTGATGAATAAATTGAGTTTTAATCTTAATTATCTCTTGATATTGTTTTCCCTTAAACGTGACATTAGGGTTGAGAGCAATCTAGGTTTTCCTTTGGAGGTGTGACAACTCCTATAGGATTAGACTACTTAAGATTAAAGAGGGTTGAGAGGGAGAGTTGTGAGGTAGCAATGTACCCCTTTCCCTTCCGATGTGATTTCTCCCTACCTCCGATTCCTTGATTTAATAGCGGTCAAAATAGAGTAAAGCAATAGGTAGATAAACTCCCCTAGGGCTTAATTGCGCAAGCAATAGAGTGAAGGGTTGTAGTGAATCCTATATGCTGGGGCTTAATCTAGACTAGGGTTCTTCCACCTGGACCAAAGGGTTAGAACTATTTTTGTAGGAACAGGTTTAATCACTAGGAATCCCTAGAGCATAATGCAATCCCATATAGTGTGAGGTTTAGGTAGATGGACTCCCCTGGGGCTTAATCATCTAGGTGACAGAGCGAAGGGTGTTGTGAATCCTAATACCAAGGCATAGCGTTGGGGTTAGTCACGGTTGTCCTTAGGTTTGGGACCGTGAGTCTTAGGATTTCCTCGACTTAATTGACATCAATAGGAGAGTATAATATCATAGTCTTGCACTTGAAACATAGATCCTAAAGGTAGCTTGTCCGGATACCCCCTTTTACTCATTGCAAGTCCTTCTCGATTTTCCTATTTGCACCTCTTACTTTCATCCTTCTATTTAGTTTATTGCTTTGCATTATTTTTCACTCATCAATCCTATTATCGTTTCCCGTATTTCGCATAGCTTAATTAGTGAAACCTTATATTCTATCTCCCTATTCCCTGTGGATTCGACTACCTTCTCACCAAGGTAAATTTATTACTTCGACAAGGCCGTGCACTTGCGGTACACACGCAAAAGGTCGTGTCAATCACCCTGTGCCTCTGCCTGGTCAGACTGGGGTATGATCATAGAATAGATTCCTGGTCCCGAACTGCGGATCATCCCCATGAGTCTCATCGTCTCAGCGCCAAGAGGGGCCGATGTAGTTGCTTTCTCAGCCCCGCGTAATCCGTCCAAGAGACCCATGCCAATAAGGAGCCTCGTGATGTAGGGACCCGAGAAGATGACACCCACTCTGGCGTAATGGCCCTAGTGGCGCAGGTACTCCACCAAAATATGTCATAAGTGCAACGGCTCCCGCTGAACCATGGAGTGTAGGTATAATAACTCCTGCTTGCTCAACACTCCTATACTATCCCCCCTGCCGCTCACTGATCGGCTCAACACTGCGTGTATGTATCTGTAGGCCGGGCGGGACAGACATGTAGCCTTCGAAACTCTCGGCTCGTACTGCCCCTGGCCACATAAAGCTCGGTATACTCGCTGGGGAGTAAGAATGCCCGGGTAGTCTGTAGGGAGTCGCTCATACTCCTCGGTACTAGTGTATGCTGCGTTACATAACCCTAATCGGAGTGAAAATTATGTGACGCGCATAGTGTGGTGCTGTCCGAGGGCTCTGAACTAAATAGCATCAACCGAGCCAAAACTTGAGTACGAGCGATCGAACTCGAAGGATGCGAGGAACTCTAGGGTCAGTGCACGGATAGTTGGCTCCCTGATCTGCAACAAACGTTCCCAGCCACCAACTGTAGCAAGTTACTGTTCACTGTTCGTCGAAAAACAGTAAAAACAGAGAATCCACACGCCCGCGTGGAAATTCCATAGGCCCATGTGGAAAATCCACAGAGGCGTGTGAAACCCCGATTTCAGCCTATAAATAGCCCGTTTTCAGATCTTTTTGGGAATTCCCCCCTTTCTATCTCTTGCCTATCTTTTGGGGGGCTTTCGGCTATTGTTTGGAGAGGTTCTTGGAGGTTTTTGGAGGTGATTATACGGCATCAGCATCGACATCCTTTGGAAGAAAGCTATTGGGGGAGCTTTCGTCGGCATCGATTCGGCGAGGTGTGCCCTAGGCTTAACAAGGGATTCGTTGGAGAAGACACGTGGCTCCACAAGACCATTGATACGATCTACAATGGGGTTTTCTTTATGGTTTTTATGCATATGTTCTTAAACTCTTTATTGACTTTGTATTGCTCCATGGAGAGCTAAACCCTACTGGGTATTCGGACTTGTAAACCCTAGGATGATATTGTTTCTATGACTTTTATTATGCTTTCTTAATTGATGCTTTTAATTGAGTTCCAATCTTGCATGTTAATTGTATTGTTTTTCCCTTAGCCGTGACACTAGGATTGAGAATCATCTAGGTTATCCTTTGAAGGTGGACAACTTCTATAGGTGAGTCGAGAGATAGCGAAACGTCCCCTTTCCCCTTCGGTGTGATTTTTCCTACCTCCATGTTCCAAGAGTTCTTTACGGTCGAAGCAGAGTGAAGTGCTAGGAGATGGACTCCCCTGACAGAGTGAAGGGTTGTAGTGAATCTAGTGCTGGGGTTTAATTGAGACTAGGGTTCTTTCACCTGGACCAAAGGGTTAGAACTACACTTAGGGACATGGTCTTTCACTTGGAATTCCTAGAACCCCAAGCAGTTCCACGTAGTGTGAGCTTTAGGATGATGGACTCCCCTGGGGCTTAGTTGCCAGGTCAACAAGAGTATAATACTAGTCTTGCACTAGAAGCATTAGTATTAGGGGAGCTTTGTCTGGGTACCCCATCTTTATATCGATTACCTCTCCTACCCTCATTACTCTTCTTGCGCTCTTTTATTTTTTTTACATTTTATATATATATATATATATATATATATTTCTCTCACCATCAACTCCCTTCATAACTAAATAGCGATAACACTTGTTTCTGAACACTATTAGCTGTGGATTTCGCTATCTCACGACTCACCCTCTTGACCCTCTCCAATCTCGAATAGTCTAATCCTATAGGAGTTATCACACCTCCAAAGGACAACCTAGATGATTCTCAACCCTAGTGTCACGGCTAAGGAAAAATCAATACAATCAAGCAATCAAGATTAGAACTCAATTAAATACATCAATTAAGAAAACATAATAACATGTCATAGAAACAATAACATCCTAGGATTTACAAGTATGTATACCCACTAGGGGTTTAGCTCTCCATGGAGCAATACAAAATCAATAAAGAGTTTGAGAACATATGCATAAAACCATAAAGAAAAACCCCCTTGTAGTTCACATCTATGGTCTTGTGGAGCCGCCTTAGCTTCTTCAAGAATCCCTTGTCAAGCCTAGGGCACACCTCACCGAATCAATGCAGACGAAAGCTCCCCTAATAGCTATCTTCCAACGGATGTCAATGCCAACGCCGTAGAATCGCCTCCAAAGTCCTCCAAGAAACTCTCCAAACCCTAGCCACAAGACCCCAAAAGATAGGCAAGAGATAGTAGGGGATCCCCAAAGAAATCGGAAAACAGGGTATTTATAGGCTGAAATCAAGATTTCACATGCCCCTGTGGATTTTCCACATGGCCCTATGGAATTTCCACACGAGCGTGTGGATTCTCTGTTTTTCAGATTTTCAGTAACAGTGAACAATGGCTTGTTGAAGTGTTTTGCTACAGTACTTGCGCTGAAATGCTCCCGAATTCATTTCTTCATCGAGGACGCCAAATTGGGCACACAATCGTGCGGTATATCACATCACATCTTCAATTGACACACATTGACGAAGCTCTTGATAATGTTACACAAGTCGGAGCATGTGAGTGTGATTGCTTTTGTGCCTCTCCAATTCAAATATTCACTCGAACCCAATTAGAGGTTGGCACACACTCACATGTCTTTGAACACAACTTGTGCCTTGTTCCTTGCCTGGTCTAAGAACTTCCCATCAATTCGTCTCCACAACCATACATGCACAAAAAAACACAAATACACACTAATTAATGATAAAACCTGAGAAAATCAATGCTCAATATAAGAAAAGAATACTTCAAATTACTTATACATGAGCACTTATCAGGCCTCCATTGTACCTAGCCGAGTGGGACACAGGCAGACCGTCGTGAATGATGAAGCACTATTGTGGCTAGATAAACAAATGGCTGGAGGGTGGGTGACGTTGCCGTAAGCACGGTCACACCTCCCACCCACCAGCCACGGATTAGGTGGGTCATGGGCAACCAATCAAGTATGCCACAACCATATGTGCCCTACTGTACTTGGAAAACAACCCCCCTCCCCCCCCCCCAGGTTGCATGAGGGGAGTGGGGTACAAAGGATCTATAATATCCCCCTTCCTCGCCTCTCCCCCGTCTTCCCACTTTTTTCTTGACAAGGGGTGCTTAACCTTATTTTGCTAAACTAGTGCCTTACTGATAAGTGCTCATGTATAAGTAATACAAATATTCTTTTCTTGCACTGAGCATTATTTTTCTTATGTTTTAGCATTAATTCTTGTGTATTTGTGTTCTTTTGTGCATATAGGGTTGTGGAGAAGATATTAAGAGAAAATGAGCAAAATTAGGTCATGTCCGCTTTTGTTGAGGAGGTTCTTGGACCAAGCAAGGATCAAGGCATGGGTTCTAGACTTGTGGGTGTCTGCCAACCTCCAATGTGCTCAAATTGTTCTATAATTTGGAGGGGCACTAAGGCAGTCACACTCATAAACTCTAACTCGTGTAACATTGAAGAACTTCGTCAATGAGAAGAAAAGAAGAAACGACATGATCTACAGTGTGGTTGTGTGCCTAACCTAGCGGCCTCGATGAAAAAAATGAAGTCAGGAGCAAGTTTGGCACGAGACTATAGCAGTTTACGGTAGCATTACACTGTAGCAGTTATTGTTCATAGCGCGCCGAAAATCAAATTTCCAGAAAATCCACACGGCCGTGTGGATGCCCGATTTCAGCTTTTAAATACCGCGACTTCAGATTTATTTTAGGACTTTTGACCTATCTTTCGCCGAACTTTAGGGGAGCCTGTGTTAGGGTTTGGAAAGGATTTTACGAGGCTTTGGAGCGGGTCTACGGCATCGACATCGACATCCTTTGGAAGATAGCTATTGGGGGAGCTTTTGTCGATATCGATCCGGCGAGGTGTGCCCTAGGCTTGACAAGGGATTCGTTGGAGGAGATGAGGCAACTTCACAAAACTATCGATATGGGCCACAAGGGGGTTTTATTCATGTTTTCCATGCTTATTGATATAAACACTTTGTTGATTTTTTATAGCTCCATGTAGAGCTAAACTCCTAGTGGGTATTCGGACTTATAAACCCTAGGATGACATTATTTCTATGACTTTTATTATGCTTTCTTAATTGATGCTTTTAGTTGAGTTCCAATTTTGAATGGCAATTACATTGATTTTCCCTTAGACGTGACACTAAGCTTGGGAGTCATTTAGGTTATCTTTTGAAGGTGTGACAACTTCTATAGGATTAGACTACACAAGATTAGAGAGAGTTAAGAGGATGAGTCGAGAGGTAGTGGAATGTCCCTTTTCCTTTCTGATGTGATTTATCCTACCTCCACGTTCCAAGAGTTGTTTGCGGTCGAAGTAGAGCGAAGTGCTAAAAGATGAACTCCCCTGGGGCTTAGTTACGCAAGCGATAGAGTGAAGGGTTGTAGTGAATTTTAGTGCTGGGCTTAACTGAGACTAGGGCTTTTTCTCCTGGACCAAAGGGTTAGAGCTTGACAGGCGGCCCGAAAGTGTACGGGTTTGTCGAAGTAATAAAAGTTACCCCGGTGAGAGGGTAGTCGAATCCACAGGGAATAGGGAATTAGAGTACGAGATTTCACTATTAAAACTATGCGAAGTACGAAAAAGCGATCAATTGATTCGATGAGTGAATTATGGAAACAATTATACTAAAAGATGAGAAATTAAATAGAAAGATGGAAGATGAGAAAGTGCAAGTAAAGGAAAATAGAGAGGGTTTAACAATGAATGAAGCGGGGTATCCAGACAAGCTATCTCTAGGATCTATGCTTCTAGTGCAAGACTATGCTATTATACTCTCCTATTTATGCCAATTGAGTCGAGGAAATCCTAAGACTCACGGTCCCAAACCTAAGGACAACCGTGACTAACCCCAACATTATGCCCCGGTATTAGAATTCACATCGACCCTTCACTCTATCGCTCGCACGATTAAGCCCCAGGGGAGTACATCTACCTAAACCTCATACTACGTGGAATTGCATTAAGTTCTAGGGACTCCTAGTGATAAAACTTGTTCCTATGTGTAGTTCTAACCCTTTGGTCCAGGAAGAAGAACCCTAGTCTCGATTAAGCCCCAGTGCGTAGGATTTACTTCAACCCTTCACTCTGTTACTCGCGTAACTAAGCCCCAGGGGAGTATATCTACCTAGCACTTCACTCTATCTCGACCGCTAATAAATCAAGGAAACAGAGGTAGGGAGAAATCACACCGGAGGGGAAAGGGGTACATCGCTACCTCACAACTCTCCCTCTCAACCCTCTTCAATCTTAAAAAGTTTAATCCTATAGGAGTTGTCACACCTCCCAAGAAAAACCTAGATTGTTCTCAACCCTAGTGTCACATCTAAAGGAAAACAATAGCAAGATAAAATCAAGATTGAAACTCAATTCTTATTCATCAATAATGGAAAAGCATAATAACTATGTCAAAGAAACATAATAACCCTAGGGTTTACAAGTCCGAATACCCACAAGGGGTTTAGCTCCTCATGGAGCTATACATGTTCATCAAAGTATATAAGAAAGTACAAAATAAAGACATCGATGAAAACCCCCTTGCATATGGTGTGGCCGTGGTCTTATGCGGTCGCCGGACGTCGGTGATGATGCCGAAGACGTGCTCTAAACCTCCACAAAGTCCTCTTCAAAACCCTAGCCGCACTCCAAAAGTTGGGGAGAAAAATAGGTCAAAAGATCCCTCAAAAAGTCTCAAAATCCGGCTTTTATAATATTGAGTCGCGGCTTTAAAATTGCTGAAATCGGGATTTCACATGGCCGTGTGGAATTTCCACACGTCCGTGTGAAATTTCTGGAATGTTGAATTTCGGCCGACAGTGAACAGTAACTTGCTACAGTAATTTGCTTCTGTGCTGCTACAGTGACTGTGCTGAAACGCTCCCGAATTCGTCGTTCTTCATCAAGGTCGTTGAATTGGGTACACAATCAATGGTAAATCGTGCCAATTGCTTCGAATCTCCTAATTGGTGAAGTCTTCATTGTTAGCATGAGCTAGACTTATTGTGAATGTGACTGCCTTTGTGCCCCTCCAAAGGAGGATGGCACACACTCACAAGTCTATGCTCATGCCTCATTCCTTGCTTAGTCCGAAAATCTTCCCAACAATGGCAAACACGATCCAACTTCTTTCCTTTCCTTCATTTTATCTTCACAACCCTACAATGCACAAAAGTAAACAATTGCACACTTTTTAGTGATGAAATCTGATTAAATCAATGCTCATTACAAGATAATAACACTTCGCATTACTATACCACGAGTACTTATCAGAGCTATACTTAGGAACAGGATTTATCACTTGGAATCCCTAGAACCCCAAGTAGTCCAACACAGTGTGAGGCGTCAAGAGCATTCTCTCCATCGGGGCATAGTGTAGAGGGCTAGTCATGGTTGACTTTAGTTTTGGGACCGTGTACTTTAGGATGTCCACGACTCATTAAAAAATCAATTAGAGAGTATAATACTAGTCTTGCACTTGAAACAATAGTCCTCGGGCGGAGTATTGTCCAGGTGCCCTATCTTTACATTGATTATTCTCTCCTTACCTTTTGTTTGTACTTTTCTCTCTTTCCACTTCTCTTTCTTTTATTTCACACATATTGCTTACACTCACTGTCATTGTTTTCAAATTAGCTAAGTAGTAACTTCTCTTGTCTTTAATCACTACTTTCTGTGAATATGACTACCCACTCACCGGGGTATATTATTACTTCGACACCCATACACTTACGGTACACACACGCAATTCATGTTGCATGTCACTTACCCACGCCCAATACTCCCATACCTTGCCCATGCATGCTGCAGGCTGCCTACCTTGGCTGCTCGATCAAGGCAGATTTTCTCAATCACCCACCCATCCCGTCAGGCCAAGGCCAGTTTTGTCGATCACCCGCCATGTCGAGGCAGCTTTTCTATATGGCATGCCCAACCAAGGTAAGTTTTCTCGACCTCCAGCTAAGATGAGGTAACTTTTCTCAGCTGCATACCTAACCAAGGCAAGTTTTCTTAGCCGCTCGCCGGGCCGAGGTAACTTTCCTCAGCCCCTACACATCTAGGTAACTTTTCTTGGCGGCATGCCCGGTGGAGGTAGCTCTTCTCAACCACTCTCGCCCGAACGAGGTAATTTTTCTCGCTCGCACGCCCAACTGAGGCAAGTTTTCTCGGTGGAAAGCCCAAGCGAGACAAGTTTTATCACCCATTGGAAGGCACCCACCAAAGACGGAAGGCCAGTGACCAATGGTGGTAGGCCACTAGAGATTGGTCACCGCTGGGTGGTAGTCCGTTGTCTAGTGGCAGTTGGTCATCGGAGACTAAGCTCCTGCATGGGATGCTCCAACCAAAGTCATGATCTAGATGTGTAAACTCAACAATACTTGACCCAAAGGGGTTTCATGTGACCCTAAGTGATGTGGCGGGGAATGATCTGGACATGCAAACTCGGTGAAACTTGACTAGAGGACATTTTATGTGATGGCAAGTGATGTGGGTGATCTAGCTGTGACGCATTGTCCCTCGATCAAACATTGCATACATTCATCCAAACCCTATAAAACTTGACCCTAAGGGGTTTTATATGATGCCAAGTGATGTGGATGGGATGAGGTAAAGAGTTACACTATCAATCCTAAGGCATTGAAGTATTATTCTAGCCCCCGTAAGGAGTTATCAATGTCTTTCGTTTTCCTAGACCCATTATAGGCTTTAGGTCTTAAAACATCGACCTTTTAGATGCATGAATGGTGACCAGAATGGCTATTCTTCCACCTTAGGCAATCACCCTCTTGCATAATACGAGCTCCTCTCATACCTCTTTTAATTCAGTGATGACCCTTGAGAGTTCTTCCTTAAGAAGAATGACTTCAGGTTGGAGTGCTTCCTCCAAGTTCTTGACGTGGTCAAGGCACTCTGAGGCGGCAATGTTGAGTGCTCCTTGCATCTCCTCCCAAAACTCCGTATACCTATGTTAAAGTCCCCCAATGCGATGCTCAACATCATCAAACAACTTTTATCCTTCGGTCACCATAAGTTCTACCTTTAAGAACCTTGTGTTTATCTCCATCATGACATCTTTAGAGCTTGCCCTCCCCTTTCCGAGTTGCTTCTCCTTGGTAACTTGGGTCATGTCACTTTGAGATCCTGACATTTTCACAAGAAAAATGTAAATACGAAAAAACCAGGGCTCTAATATCACTTGTCATGGGCTTGTTCTTTCATCAAGGTTCTGTGCTACCCTTAGTCGATGTTTATTTAATGTTTTATCTAACCAAGGTAGTTTTCTCCCTTTGGTTACTTAAAAATACAAACTTGTAAGTATAAAAATGAAAGACTTGGCAAAGATAATAAAACAAGAATTAAAGTAAGCAAGTAACACAAGTAAATAAGCAAGCTAATGAGGGGAAACTCTCTTCTATTATCAATGCTTGTTATAAAGCTTTCTTGTGTGTCTTTACAAGGTGTCTTGGAGGGTTTATATAGGCCCTCACCTAATAAATGGATTGCTATGAATAATTTAATCCAAGGGATCACATGAATGGGGTTGGTTCCTGACACGACCCCTTGCATGTGTACCCGCAAGTGCACGGGTTGTCGAAGTAATAAATTTTACCCTGGTGAGTGGGTAGTCGAATCCACAGGGAATAGGGATTTAAGACACAAGATTTCACTATTTAGCTATGCGGTGTACGAAAAGTGAGATTAGAATCAATGAGTGAGTATGAAAGCAAATATAAAGAGACAAGAATTAAAAATAGAAAGATGATAGGTGAGAGAGTGTAGACAGGTTACCTCTAGGACTTATGCTTCTAATGCAACACTATACTATTATACTTTCCTATTGATTTTAATTGAGTCGAGAAAATCTTTAAACTCATGGTCCCAAAACTTAAGGTCAACCATGACTAACCCCAACATTATGTCCCAGTATTAGGATTCACTACGACCCTTCACTCTTGTTGACCTGTCAACTAAGCCCCAGGGGAGTCTATCTTCCTAACCCTAACACTACGTGGGATTGCTTTAAGCTCTCTAGGGATTCCTAGTGATAAAACCTGTTCCTCTATGTAGTTCTAACCCTTTGGTCCAGGTGAAAGAACCCTAGTCTAGATTGAGCCCTAACATTCTATCTTGACCGCTAATTAACCAAGGAAATGGAGGTAGGGAGAAATCACACCGGAAGAGAAAGGGGTACATCACTACCTCATAACTCTCTCTCTCTCAACCCTCTTCAATCTTAAGGAGTCTAACCCTATAGGAGTTGTCACACCTCCAAAGAATAACCTAGATTGCTCTCAACCTTAGTGTCACGGCAAAGGGAAAAACAATAGCACAAGATAATTAAAATTGAAACTCGATTTATTCATCAATAATGGAAAAGCACAATAGCAATGTCATAGAAACATAATAATCCTAGGGTTTTACAAGTCCGAATACCCACGAGGGGTTTAGCTCCTCATGGAGCTATGCATGTTCATCAAAATATGAAAGAAAGAATAAAGTAAAAGCATTGATGAAAACCACCTCGCGTATGGTGTGGCCGTGGTCTTGTGCGGCCGTCGAACGTTGATGTCGATGCCTATGACGCGCTCCAATCCTCCACAAAATCCTCTTTGAAACCCTAGCCGCACTCTCCAGAAGTTGGGGAGAAAGATAGGTCAAAAAGATATTTTCAAAGTCTCCAAATCGGGCTTTTATAATGCTGAGTGCGGCTTTAAATTTTGGACTTATCGGGACTTCACACGGCCGTGTGGAATTAACACACGGACATGTGAAGTTTCTGTCTGCTGAAAAATTAATTCACACGGCCGTGTGTTAATTCCACACTCCCGTGTGAATTTTCTGGAATTCTGAAATTCGGTCGAAAGTGAACAGTAGCTTGCTACAATAACAAGCTACATTGCTGCTACAGCACTCTCCCGAAACGCTCCCGAATCTGTCGTTTCTTCATCGAGGCCATTGAATTGGGCACACAATCAATGGTAGATCGTGCCGATTGCTTCAAGTCTCCTTCTTGGTGAAGTTCTCCTAAGCCACACGAGTTAGACTTGTTGTGAGTGTGACTACCTTTGTGCCCCTCCAACGGAGGTTGGCACACAGTCACAAGTCTAGGCTCGTGCCTTGTTCCTTGTTTGGTCCGAAAATCTCCCAACAACGGCGAACACGATCTAACTCCGTTCTTCTTCTCCAAATTAGCTCCACAAACCTACAATGCACAAGAATACACAAATGCACACAAATTAATGATAAAATCTGATAAAAGTAATGCTCAATGTAAGATAATAGTACTTCGTATCACTATAACACAAGCACTTATCAGTTCCTGACACGCCTTTTGCATGTGTACCACAAGTGCACAGGTGTGTGAAGTAATATAATGTACCCGAAAGTCGGGTAGTCGAATCTATAGGGAATGAGAGTACTAGTAATAACTTTTTCTCTATTATCTAGCCTTAATCAAATTGTTGGAAGAAATAAGATTGAACTAGAGGAAAAGAAAATACAAGGGATGTAAAAATACAATAAATGAGATACAATCCCGAATGAAGTGGATACTTGGGTAATGATCCCCTAAGGTTGTAAACATGAACTACAATATTTAAAACATACTTACTACTTAAGTTAAAATAAGTTGTGGCAATCCTAAAAACACTGATCATGTTTCCACGGTAATCAGTAACTATTCCCCTATGAGACTCTAGTGGTGATCTCTCTTTTTGCCTAAGCCACCTATGAATGCAATGCGCTCTAAGGATTCCAAATGATCAACTTGACTTCCAAAATTAGGTTAAACACTCGCTCGAGGCATTTAACCCATAATCCTATACAAACCCTAGCGGTGATCTCTCTCGTCACTAGGGTTCATACAGCCACCTAATGTCCATGGGAATACAAAGGTAGTTGTGATCCATTTGAATGGGAAAGGGGCACTTCTCTACCTAAGGTTCAAGCTCTCAACTCTCTCCAACCTTCATAAGTCTAGCCCTGATGGGTCTCTTGACACATCAATAGGTCTACCAAAGCATTCAATCGAGGTCTCGCTACAATTAGAAGTATGGCATTCAAACACAAGTTTGAACTCAAATCAATAAAATAGAGAAGCATGAATTAAATCAACCAAATACCCAACAAGAGTTTAGCTCTTCATAAAGCAATGCAATCTACAAACAATAATAATGAGCATCAAATACATGAATGAAGGCAAGTAAGCTTCCACCAAATCTATGGGGAAAACTCTAGTGATTAGCCCTCCAAATGGCCAAATGGCCAAATGGCAATTCACTTATGAGGGTTCGTCGGTGCCAAATGATGCTTCTAAATGGCTTGCCGATGGAATGGATGATGGTGTAGACATATCACCTCCATTGAAGCCTAGACCAAGATACCCTTGTGTCTTCTCCAAGAAGCCCTCAAAGTTTTTACAAAGAAATGACTTATATTGAGTCATATCGGGCCTTAATAACAACTCTAGTGGATTCCTTGTCCGAACACCTCCTTCTCATGCTTAACACTTCCTTATTTATTTATTTATGTGTGCTAGTAGCCCGGCTATAGATTAGTCAATTTATTTTATTTTATTTATTCTTCTTACTGAGAATTATAGGCTAAATAATAAATGAAGAGTGAGTAATAATACTTCCTTGGCCCCATGGAATACAACCCTTGTGTCGCACATAGGGTATTAGTTGGTGATCCCGTATACTTGCGAGGAAGCAATCACTCTCATTTAGCTAGAGTACCATACTATAGTGTTATCCTATAGTGATCATGTTGCAGCAATCCTATTGCATTAATCTGCTACAGTGCTATTCCTGAATATGGCCATATATCGTACTCATATAAACTCCGATGGTTGTGTGGTAGGTGATATGTTCTTTTGCTATCTGAATTGGGCTTTTCTGCTCAAAAAGCCCTAAAACTGTACAACATCACCAACTCTATTATTGTGGGACCCGTACACATCCAAACTGTGCAAATAAACATAAAAGCACCAAATAAGCACATAAAACTGATAAAAGTCATGCTTAATCTATGTACAATATCAACTTAAAACATGTACAAACAAGCGCTTATTAGTGCCACCTACCACCATTAATATCATTCTTGCCTTCTAATTTCGATGAAGAAAAATACAAGGTGTGACACATCGCTAGATCACTCAATCACCTGAATGCGCTCCAATCAAAGTCATAATCCAGACATGCAAACTCGGTGAAATTTGACTTGCGTGGTTTCAAGTGATGATGCCAAGTGATGTGGTGGGGACGCTGGCCCAAGATGCCGCCGTCACCCAGACGATCCCGCAGGTGCCGTCACTCGATCACCCGAGCGAGCTCCTATCAAAGTCATGATCTATACATACTAACTTAGTGAAACTTGACATGAGGAGGTTTCAAGTGAGGCCAAGTGATGTGATAGGGGTGCTGCCTTGGGATGCCACCGTCGCCCAGATGACCCCACCAGTATCGTCGCTTGATCATTGATTAGTGCCTAAATGTATATATTTTATACGTATAAGTTTTATACTATTCACTTGTATTTTGATGAACCGATACCCTTTATGAGTTTAAATTGGTTTTATTCATCTTACAGGCCTTGAAGAAGCCAAGGTGAGCTCAAGAACGTTTTCAAGAAAAAATCCACACCAAAAAATGACGTTTTAGGGCTCTGGCTATTGTAGTAACACTTTTGAAGGATTATTAAGCAGAAATCCCAAAGGGCTTGCTGGTATCCATGCGCCCACAGGGCAGCCCATGAAGCTAACCCGAGAGTGCTTTTAAGTGACTTCTAAGGCATTGTGAAAGGGTTCTTTGGCCACTCTTTCTCCACCATCATCACCTACGGCTTTAAGACAGTGGGGAGAAGGTAAATCTGAGGGGCAAATCAAAGTGGAGAAAAGGAGTGCTATCAATGAGAGCATCAAGGAGCTTGCCGGTGCGGATCCGATAAGTTCTCACCACCACCTTGTAGTTGACGTATATAAGGGAGTTTTTCTATGATTTTGCTTAGGCTTGCTATGCCTCTCTCGTATTCATGTTGAACTAGACTCCCAAGGCTACTAGGCATCCAATTTACCTCCGAAGAAGACCTTGTTTGGATGATGATTGATTGTTTGTGAATAAATGTTGGCTTGTTTGTGCGGTTTCATTCTTTGTGTACTTGATTGTAGTGGATTGCATAAGAACTCTACAATTCATCTTGTTGATTGTACTTGGATGCACCCGGGTATTAGATCCACATAGTTTGAAAGGGGATCCAGTGTACTGGACACTGAGGGATTCGGGTGTCAATAGCCCCCTATGGGCTTTAGGAATAATTCTGGCATGTAGAATGGGGCTTCAGAACTCCCTGAGCCAAGGCTCCATATTCCTAATGACATCGTGGGGGTATCCTCTGAATAAAGAAACCCGTACCAGATTAGGGTTACATCATGAAGGTTTCCGGGGTAGTTGACTTCTGGGTCTATGCAGACTAACTCTAGCAAATTTAGTACCTAATTGCCCATTTCATCCTTGCTTGTTCTTCTCCCGAGAGGATCCTCACCCGGGGGTCTAGCAATTTCTTTATCAATTGCTTCTTTAATTTGCTTATGTGGTGTGCCTTAGTCCATATGTATAGTAGTTTTCTCTTTTGCTAGTTTGCTTATTTTGTTTTAAACTTATCTTTGGTGGACTAGATAGTGCCATCTAAGGGAAGTAATAGTGGCTCTTGGGACCCCAAGCAATACACCCCTCTCGTGCTTGCACAAGGAGTTTATAACTTGATGACCCGACATGCACAGGAGGAGACTTGTCAACATGCCTTGAGAGGGCGCTGATGATCTCACTTTTTCCTAGCAATTTGCCTTTCTTGTACTAGGCCAAGCAGTGCCTAGGCAAGTCTAGAGTGTCCAGGACACACTCCAGAACATAAGCTTCTTAGCAGAAGAAAAAAAATTCTTAGCTAAGAACCTTATAAAATATCAAAATCCATGCAAAAACAAACACAAAAAACTCGCCAGACAACTGCTAAAGACAAACCACACAATCCAAGCTTCGGATGCGATAAGATTTGATCAAAAAAGGGAAAAAGATGATGGATTTAGAACCCTAAATGGGTGAGAGCAAAAGGGCGAGGAGAACATTGATTAGGGCAACGCAAAGAAGATATGTGAAGGCCGATCGGTTATCAACGGTATGATCTACATTGGTTTTTTGAAGAGTTTTATTCATACATTGGTTTGCTTGTAGTATTCTTCCATCTTGATTGCCCAATTAGTTATCAACATTGGTTTGCTTGTAGCATTCATACAATATATTTGGATTTTTTTTGTACATATTAATATATACATAATATATATACACACACACACGTAGAATAACTATAATATATATATATATATATATATATATATATATATATATATATATATATATATATATATATATATATATATATAATTCAAGTTATAAATATTTAGAGTTTAAAATGCAAAACTAATAACTATAATATATATATAGTTAGATTTTTTTTTAGATTTAATAAAAAAAATCCAAAAAAAATCAAGGTAATTCACATTTTCCCATGAATTTGCTATGTAGCATATAGGATGACTATCATTCCTAGGTAATCCCTAGGCAATGTTTAATTTCAATAACTTTACCTACAGAAGTCAATCTCTTGCTAAATAAAAATCCTAAAAAATAACTATGCCTAGGGATTAGCTATTGAAAAATAACAATAGTTACTCTACCTACCTAATCCCAAGGTAATTTTAAAACTATTGACAGGGGCCCAAAAGTGCACGGGTTGTCGTAGTAATAATAGTACCCCAGTGAGAGGATAATCGAATCCTCAGGGAGTAGGGATCAAGACACAAGCTTTTGCTAATTAACTAGTGCGATGTACGGAGAGTGAAAACAGAATCAGTGTGTGTGTGCAAGAGTAATTAAAAGAAACAAGAAGTAAAAGAGAAGTATAGAAGACAGGAGAGTGTAAGCAAAAAGTGAGAGAAGGGCAATCAATGAGTGAAAAAGGGTACCCAGACAAGCTACCCCTAGGATTAATGCTTCTAGTGCAAGACAACGCTATTATACTCTCCTATTGATGTTTAATGACTCGAGGATATCCTTAAATACACGGTCCCAAACCTAAGGTCAACCGTAACTAATCCTAATCATTATGCCCTGGCATTAGGTTTCACTACGACCCTTAACTCTTGTTGACCTGTCAACTAAGTCCAGTGAAGTCCATCTTCCTAAGCCTCACACTATACGAGATTGCTTTAAGTTCTAGGGATTCCTAGTGATTAGCCTTGTTCCTAAGTGTAGTCCTAACCCTTTGGTACAGGTGAAAGAACCCTAGTCTCAATTAAGCCCCAACACTAGGATTCACTAATGCGCAACTAAGCCCCAAGGGAGTTCTCTCCTAGCACTTTGCTCTATTTCGACCGCTAAGAACTCGTGGAACACGGAGGTAGGGAAAATCACACCGGAGGGGAAAGGGGACGTTTCGCTACCTCACAACTCACCCTTTCAACCCTCTCCAATCTCAAGTAGTCTAACCCTATAGGAGTTGTCACACCTCCAAAGGATAACCTAAACGATTCTCAACCCTAGTGTCACGGCTAAGGAAAAATCAATACAATATGAAATTAAAATTGGAACTCCATTAAATTCATCAATAAAGAAAGCATAATAGCATGTTATAGAAACATAATCATCCTAGGGTTTACAAGTCCGAATACCCACAAGGGGTTTAGCTCCTCATGGAGCTATACAAATCCATCAATGTATAAGATAAAACAAGAAAGCTAAACATAGATGAAAACCCCCTTGTGTAGCGTGTGGCCGTGGTCTTGTGCGGCCACCGGACTTCAATGTCGATGCCGATGGCGCACTTCCAATCTCCACAAAGTCCTCTCCAAACCCTAACCGCGACCCTCTAGAAGATAGGCAAAAAGATCCAAAAAAAAGTCCCAAAAAGGCCTTTAAATAGTGTTGAGTCACGGCTTTAAAATCACTGAAATCGGGATTTCACACGGCCGTGTGGAATTTCCACACGCTCGTGTAAAGTTTCTGTTTTGCTGAATTTCGGCGAATAGTGAACAATAACTTGCTACAGCATTTTTCTACAGTATTTGCTACAATGCTGCTACATTGTTGCTACAGCGCTCTCACCGAAATTCTCCTGAATTCATCGTTCTTCATCGAGGCCATTGAATTGGGCACACAATCAACGGTAGATCATGTCGATTGCTTCACTCCTCCTCCTTGGTGAAATTCTCCTAAGCTACACGAGTTAGACTTATTATGAATGTGACTGCCTTTGTGCCCTTCCAAAGGAGGTTGGCACACACCCATAAGTCTAGACTCGCGCCTTGTTCCTTGATTGGTCTGAGAATTCTCCAACAATGATGAACACGATCTAACTTTGTTTTTTTTCTCCAAACTAGCTCCATAACCTTACAATGCACAAAAGCACACAAATGCACACAATTTAATGATAAAATCTAATAAAAGTAATGCTCAATGTAAGATAATAACACTTTACATTATTATAACACGAGCACTTATCAACTATTTAATTGTACTTAGGGATTAGCTATAGACAAATAACAACGGTTACTCTACCTAGCTAATCCTTGGGTAATTCAACTTTACCCAAGGATTAGCTATGGACAGACAACAACGGTTATTCTACCTAACTAATTCGTGGGTAATTTTGAAGTTATTCAAAGCTAATCCATGGGTAATTTTGAGGTTGTTCAATTTTACCCAAGGATTAGCTAAGGCATAGATGCCAACGGATAGTTTTTTATGGTAATTCATACTAAATATTAGATGCATAGTTCCCACGTGATTTGCTAATGGAATAGCTCGGGAAATGCTTTCCATTGGTAATTCCTTAGGTATTTACCTGAGTAATCTCTGGGCAATGTTTTTAGCCTTTATATCTAATAATTCCTTCTTATTCCCTATCTATTCCCTAGCTAATTACCAAGGAAAATATTTCATGGGTAAATTTCATTGATAATTACTAATTTTCTTGTAGTGTAAATACAAAAGTAAATAAAGTCAAACACATAACAATTATATAATACTAACTAGAGTAAAGCATATATCTATACACTACTCTACACATAAATATTACCTTTTTTTACTCTTTATTCCATATAAAGCATGCAACCGATCTCCTCCGCATAGCAATATGTGAATTGCATCTATTCCCAAGGACGCACAATAAGTATTAATTACTCCACTACCTGCCCTAAACGTCGACTCTAATGTAACAATTGTTATTGGAATTGATAGTATATCATAAGCTATTTTTGACGATATTCTGAATTGCATAGTGTTCAACCTCCACCATTCCAATATGTCAAATCCAAAATCTTAGTCACATATATGAACATCTTCTTCCAAATAAACACCTAGCTCGAACTTCACTTGCTCCATCATAGTGTCATCATTTCTTATGCAATTATCAAATTGTGCTCTTCCTTTATGTTTTGCTTTCTGACTAAAGATGAAACTACAACCTTCTTTTTGACTTTGTGATTCACCTTGAATTTCTTTATCAACATTATTTGCATTATGAACCTCAAGATACTCATGATATAGCATGTGCAAAGTCTCACCAACAATAGCTATGTGCTCAATAGAATCAACTGTAGAATAGATCTCTGGGATATAATAATCAATCAATTGCATTTTGTTTCTTGGATCCAAAATAGCTGTTATAGACATCACCAAGTTACATTGCCCCAGTACTAATCAAATTTATCTTTCATTTTCTTGATCATTTCTTCTATACAACGATCTTCATCAACATAAGCATTATCCAATATCTTTTTTTTAATATTCGAAAACTCAGGAAGAAACAAGTTTGGAGTTGAATATTCGACGCCTACAATGACCTAAAAAGAGTTGATTAAATTCTAAAAATAATAAAAAAATATTCTTGTTCATATATATTATAACTTTTAAAAAATAAAAAGTTGAAAGTTAGATATCCAATGCCTGAAATTATCTTGGTTACTTTATTGAACTCTTCAAGGAATGTACAAACTTCTTGTACTTTTTTCCAATCTTCTTTACTAGGTACAAAATTGTAAGAAAGATCTCTTAGTTGATACTGAAGGAAAACATCTTTAAACTCCAAAGAAATTAATAACATTAAGAATGTTGAATTCCTTGTTGTGCTATAATCCATAATGAGCTTCTTTAATGGCAAATGTAGTTGTTTAGCAATTACACTAAACACAAGAAGCTGGTACTCTCCTTGTCTTATGCACTTCACATATTCACATATATTTCTTGTTATCTCTCGAATTTCAGAAAGGTCATCTCTTGTACTAGCTAGAAGATTTAAGATATGTGCACAACATCGAACATGAAATAATTTGCTGTCAAGAGGAAGCTTATTCTTGTAAGAAAGATTCTCTTTCAACATTCTAACAACAACATCATTATAAGTTGCATCATCAATAGAAATTTTCCACACTTTATTTTCAATTTCCTATTCAACAAAACTCTTATGCATTATATCACAAATCACAACACTAGTGTGAGGTGGTGGAACATCACAAATATTCAAAATACTCTTGTGCAATTGCCATTAGAGTCTATAAAATGGCATGTTAGGACGGTATATGAAATCTTTTGCTCTGACTTCCATAATTCCATAGTGACACTAACTTTTGTAGCACTTTCTAATAATGTTTTCACTTTCTTTTTGTTCACCTAATAGCTAGTTACACAATCTTTCCTTGTAGTTGTGCGAGAAATCTTTTGAAAATGTGAAGATGTGGTCCTCATCAACAAATTAAAAATATCATACTTCACAAAATTAAAAGGTAACTCATGAACAAGAAGCATGCGAGAAAATATCTCTCTTATCTTTGCTTGATCATACTTGAAATTCTAAATAGTATTGCTGTTGTTTGTCTCATTTTAAAGTAGTTGTGATGCTAATTTGTAGTTGCCCTTTTAAGTTCACTTGCCTTCTCACACAATTATTCTTGTGCCTTAAAAGATGTGTTGGGGCACAATATTTATTTATTTGAAGTTTGTGTTTGTAATGAACACATTCTACTTTTTTCATTCCATCTAAAAAAGTAATTTTTTTGAACTCGCTCCATATTTTAGATGTCTTTTTTCTTTTCTTTGAACTATATGGATTTTCTTAGGTCATATCATCATTCTCTTGCTCAAGAGAATTGGTAACTGGTGTATCAGTATCACCAACTATAGGTTCATTCTCAACTAAATTGATGGAAGAGTTTTCAATAGCAGTTACCATTCTTAAATGACAAAGAGGAATAAAACATTAAAACCTAGATGAGTAACAATTGGATGATAACTTATAACAACTTCAAAAATTCACGACACCAAATCAACATCAAGATAATTACCAATATTAAGAAACTAAATCACAAATAACACAAAAAATTTTACTAATTCATAAACAACATTAATAACTTATTTTACTAAGTAATAACAACATCAAGATGTAAAAGTTTTGACAGCACATATTCAAAATCACGAACAACATAAAAAAAATTTGAATCCAAAAACCTATATCCAAAGAAATTAACTAAATCCACAAACTAAAATCATACCAAATAAAACCCTAAAAGTTACTAATAAATCAAACAAAATAGGATTCTTAAATAATAATAATAATAGCAATATTAAAATCATCACCTCTCTCTCACAACCCTAAGCCAAAGAATTTGAAAATTAAGGAGAAATCAAAAGATCAATACCTTCTTGAGATTTCAATAAGGTAGAATGACAATGAGGTGCACAGGAGAGAAAAATTTAGCCTTTAATCACGGTGGCACAAGGTCAGAGAGAAACATGGATTGATCATGATGGCACAGGTTTGAAGAGAAAAATTGGTCTAATCACGGTAGCACTAGTGCACAATGAAAGAGAGAAAAATGGCCTGATCACTGAGTGGAGCACCAGCGAGGATTCTTTAATCATGAAACAACCTTTAGGGCTTGTTTGGATGCATAATAAATTTTTCCATAGGATTCGTAGATGATTTCTGTGGAATTTGCTACAAAAAAAAAAAAAAAAATTCGTACGGAATAGTGTTTGAATATGCACAAAAACAATTTTCATAGGAATTTAATTTTAAAAATAAATTAATTTTTTTCTTTCTCTTCATTGTTTTATAATTTTTTGAAATTTTGGTTGTGATACCCAAATTACATTAACGAATGATGTTTGTTGAGTACATTGGATTCTATTTTATCATCAGTCCAAGAACCAATTTTTTAAATTAATTAAGTGTTCTCTCATGCTAATCAATGAATAAACATCAAAATAAGATCACTAAACAAAAAAATATTCACATGCCCTATAATGAAATGGTAATCAATTGTCCACTTTTCCAAATCATGGGAAGCCATTTGCTAGAGATGTCAACCTAATGTAATTCCTACAAATAGAATTAATTATAGTTCATTTCAAACCAAATAAAAAGACGACCACATAAAAAATAAACTAAAATAACAGAATAATTCCAACCAATTGAACAACTCCAACTTAGAGAGAAATTATCTGCTTAAACAGAAGAATGAATATGTGTCAGTGAGTTTCACCAACTTGAATATGTGCCAGTGATTATAATTCTCAAACATCTTCATTCAAGTCATATATCAGAAATCTAATGAGAATACAACACAATGAAATTGATAGTATGATTCATCTTCACCTAGTCTATAGAACTCTTGCAAAGAACACAATATAAGGAAAAATGATTGAAAAGAAATCATCTATTGTGACATTCATATGACAAAAGTCTTCTATCAAATCATATTGGCAAGCTAGCAGACAGGTCAAATATGCATCACCATTTCACTTCAAGTGCTTTGAAAACTTTTGTGCACTTGCAGAGACCATGGAGCAACACATTATATGGCACAATGCTTGAATTCAATCCATTCCTCTCCATGTGGCAAATTGTTTCTCTAGCCGTCACTAGATCCTTCAACTCACAAAAGCTTCGTGCGGTGGCAATATAGATGAATACATCAGGCTGAATTCCTAACCTAAGCATTTCATTGAACACCAGTGAGATAAGATCAAAACGCCTGATCTTTAGCAAACCATTCATCAAACCACTAACCGTTCTCATCTCCGAGACTAATCTCTATCCAAGCATCAGTTTGAGAACCCCGAAAGCGTCCATGGCCATGCCGTTCTAGAGATAGGCTTGGATTAGGAAGTTGAAAAGAGAGGTGGAGGAGAAGTGGCAAAGGTTGGTGGATTTGAGAAGGGTGTCAAAGGCGACGATGGGGGAGGTCTTAAGAATGCTGGTTTTCCAGGGTTTCTCTGAATTTGGAAGTTATCACTTAGCATGTTTCCATACTAAGGATATCCCCCCGAGGCAAGTGGAGTATGCGTGAAAGAATCTCCAAGCATCACAATTCCATTTCTGTCTAAATTGCTGAGTAAGCGATCTTTAATATTTCTGCTCAAATTTATAAATTTATAAAATTAATTTGAGCAGATTATATAGTTTTTTTTATTATAAATTAGAATGACTATTATTAATAAATTATTTTTAATACATAAAGCCATTCATACTTATGAAAAAATGCACATTTAGTATGTTTGTTTAGTAGGTTTGTGACTAATAAGTTCATTATTAGGTTTGTTTAATATACTTGTTAGCAAGCTCGCGGGCAAACTCGTTTAGCAAGCTCATTAGTAGGCTCTCTAGCTTGCTCGTTTATCAAACTTCAGAGTAGTATGTGGCTCGAGCTTACCTCGTTTAATAATTTGAGCATAAAAGTTAAGCTCAAGCTCGGCTCATTTACTTAATGAAAGAGCTTTCTCTGAGCCAAGTTTGGAGTATATCGCGAGCGATTTGATTCATTTGGAGCCTTAATAAAAACTTAAAAAATTAATTTAATAACAAATGATTTTAAAGTGAGTCATGTTAGTTTTTTTTTTTTTTTTTTAGAGTTTAGAGTTTAAAAAAACTAATATATCTATAAAATTAAATTTTTATATTCCCATAACACACTCTCATTGGTTAACAAATGAATTCACGATATCTTAAATTTCACCGCGGGCACATTTGTAATGTTATTGGCTGACCAGACTCCAGAGTACCAAAGGCAGCAGTACCATCCTCGCATTCTTGAGAAGCAAGTAAAACCATTCGGAGACACATCTAGAAACCTCCAGAGAGGCCCTTTTGATCCGCTGGAAAAAAGAGCACAGAGCTAGGGTTTCCAAAAGAAGGAAAGCATTCCGCTTCGTTTGCCCTTCCATTCCAACGCGATTCTGTCACGCCTCTTTGCCCTTGGTTTCGATTTCTCATTTCCGATTCTTTTTGCGAGGAAGGTACCCATTGATCTGCTCTCCCTTTGAATCATTGTTTCAGATTTTTTTTTTAATTTAGTTTTAATGGATTATAGATGAATTTCTCCTCTATTGAGTTTAATCTGCAATTGTTGCCCATTTTCTGCTTCTTCTTCTCCTCTTTTTTTTTTTTTTTTTTTTTTTAATTTTTTTGGTGAAATTTGTGTTAGAATTGGAATTAGGGTTAAAGACTCTTTATTTGGATTGAACTTGCTGTGGAATCTTGAGACGAAGAGGCGTGCACGCTTTTTTTTTTTTTTTTAATTTTTAATTTTTGGTCGAACAATGGGTTTGGAGATGTTCAGTATGGTGATTCCAAAATTAGTTTCCCAACAATGTGCTGCTGCTTCTCCTCTTATTTATTTATTTATTTTTTTGGGTGAAATTTGTAATAGAATTGGAATTAGGGTTAAAGTCTCTTATTTGGATTGAGATTGCTGTGGAATCTTGAGATGAAGAGGCGTGCAAGGTTTTTTTTTTTCCTAAATTTTTAATTTTTGTTTGAACAATGGATCTGGGGATGTTCAGTATGGTGTTCGGAAACATGTTTTTCTTCTTTGAGCATAAAGGGGTGGAGTGGTTGGGGGGAATTCCTGAGAGGCACTATTGTTGTGAATTAGAGTGGTTGTCATGAAAGTGTTGTCATGCCATTTTGTGTATGTGGGGCATCTCACGATCCTGAGTGAAATAAATGGGCTTATGGAGATGACTAGTGCTTTGATTACAAGATTTATACAAATTACTGGAGACATTATGATTTGGGTTAGTCAGGTATAGTTACTTATTTAAGGTTATGTCCAATTCTGGGATTGAAAACATTTTAGCTTGATGTTGGATATTATGAGTCTTTCTTATCCCAATAATTATCTGTACCTAGAAAATCTATTCTTTGTAGAACCAAATTTCTCCGAGTCCTTATTTGTAAGGACAATGAGAAATGCTATGTTTTATTGTCAAGAATATGATGCTGAGCTGATGGATCCTTTGGAAAACTATTTAGTTTCAGTGACTCAAATTATCTTTCATTGGACATTTCTAGCTGATGTCATTTTCTTAACATTTTTCTGTTAATTGATTTCATGACACTCCCATGGATTGTTCTTCAGCCTTCCTTTTGTTTCTTGAATTATAATATGTCCCTTCATTGGTGCATTAGGTGGTTTGGAACCTTCATTGTCAAGTTATTTTTATTCTTGAATAGTTTATCTTAAACAGTTCTTAGTTTTGCTTGAATGTCTTTGTATATGATAGCCTTTGTTTGATTGCTTAGCATATTCTCTTTTTCATTGAGGTTAGGTTCATGAGCAAGATGTTTTTGAGTGATACATGTTTTTAAGTATAAATAAAGCATTGCATGTCTAATACCATCCTAATAAGGCCTTGCATTTAGCTTCAAAGGAGGTTCAATTTTACCATGTTATCCATTTGTCTAAGACCATCCTAATAAGGTCTTGCCTTTAACTTCAAAAGAGGTTTGATTTTACCATGTTATCCGTTTACTTCCAATTTTATCTACCATACTTTTGAAAACTCTGTTGCCTCGTGAAATTTTTAAGCATGATATTTTAAGCAAACCATTTTTAGTATCATGTGTTATTCTGTATTAATGTTTTGTTCAGATCCTCACTTGAGTTTTTATATTTACTGACATATATACTATGTCTTCGCTCTTATTCTTCTTAACCTAAAACCTTAAGCTCATAGTATTGCTTCGTTTTAGTTCTACTTCACCTAGAAACTTGAGATTTCACATGTGTCTTGGGCATTTCTATGTTGCATTTATGCTTTCTTTCAATTTATTAATCTAAACAGTATTATCTGTGAAACATACAATGGAGACTGTAGGAGGTTGAACAATTTTATCCATACCCACTTCCTTTTAGAATTCATTTATCATGCTTCCTAGGTACTTAATCCTTTTCCTGTAACTTGTATGGGCAAAGACTTCTCTATTGTGAGGTTGCAGACTTTATTTGTCTTGGTCTGCTAATGTGGGCTCGCTACATTGTGTATAGAATTCGTATACATTATTGGAACTTAATGTGGAAATATTTAGAGCATTTGGCTTGTGTTTACTGCAACACTTATTGGTAACTTTCTTCTAGCATCTGTAAAAATATTTTTCTTCTACTATCGTAGGATGGCGAGTGATGCTTCTCTTGAAGCCAGTTCGAGCCAAGTTGCTGGTGATAATCTTGAATCAACAATCCAAATTAACATCAAAACTCTGGATTCCCAGATTCATACTTTCCGGGTTGGCAAAAATGTAGGTAGTTTAAATTTCTTTTTCTTGATTACTTGTCATTAAATATGCAACAGATTGACACAGGCAGGATATCACTGAAGGGCTGTTCTTGTTATATGTAAACAATAAGTTGGGTAGGCTTTGCTTTGAATGATGGAAAACCCTAGATTGGATGGTTAAAAATTGCAAGTTAAGATTTTTTTTTGTTAATGCAATTAACTTTTTGGAGTCTTGGACCTTGTTTTACGTTTTTTTTTAAATCTAACTGTTTTCATGGAATCATGAATGTTGTGCTTCACTAAAATGCATGATCAGTCTCATAATGCTTATGATCTTGTGCATTCTGGGTACTGATTTATGCAGCAGGCTAGAAGATGTAAGGATCTTTTCTATTGCATGTTTTGATGTCATGAATCCATAAAGTCAGATGACATCTTTGTGCTTATCATCTAATTCCTCCTTTTGGTTGACTCATGCATTTATTGTTTTGCAGTTTGATACTAACATCTTGTTATTTTTATTGTTTATGATAATACCTGATGCTATTTAAGAGCAAATATTACACTGTGATCAAGGGCAGGAGTGCATAGTCTTTGCTTAAGTAGGAGGCAATATATGTGTTGAGAACTGTCTAATTAAGTCATCTAAACAAAGTAACACTAGTGCTAAAGGAGCTATTGTTAATTGATATATGAAATCTGACCATGATACTTCATTTTTATGGCCGCCTGCAATTTCTCTTTATTTGTTTTTTTGCTCTTTGGGTAGCAGGCTGTGAGGTATGTCTGTCTGTGTGGAATACCTTATTCACAATTTTTTTTGAATGTTTATTGATGCTTACGTCTAATTGTAAGGCTTAATGTATCCCTTCTCTCATTTAAATTCCTGAATGCTAAATTCCATCATCTGCGAAGATTACAATTTCATGGTTATATATAACTCAAATGTGCTGTGCCTGTCAATATGGGCATGTGGGCTAGAAGCATACGGAGTTTGTGTTGCCCAGATTCTAGAAACATGTACTACCTGATCTTTTTGATCTTTGATAGTTGACACATCAAGAAACCTTAAATGTAGACCATCTTGGCAATGTTTGTCAGAATTGCATGTTTGATGGTTATATTGACCAAAAAATTACATATATACATTTACTACACTAAATGTAATAATGGCAGTGGATTTTTCTTTTAGGTTTTTATCTCTCTAATTGGTCAACTTGTGATGGCACTGGTTCACCATGCTATATGAACTTTGCACTATGAACTATTTGGTGATTCTAGGGAAAGGCTGAAAATTTTTCAGACAATAATTGTTCCATTAAACATAGGGTAATAGGTGATGAGAATTTTTCTTGCAATAACAGCTTCAGTAGAAAGACTTTTAATTTTGGTAGCCCCCATCAAGAGTTTGTCAGACATGTTTAAATATATACACGACTGATGACATGGAGTTAAATTCCATCTGTGTTTGAGCAACTTTATGACTTAATTGACACTTGGGGAAATTATGTAGATGCTTATTCAAAATTTGAAGGAGATTCCATCTGTGTTTGAGCAACTTTATAACTTAATTGACACTTGGGGAAATTATGTAGATGCTTATTCAAAATTTGAAGGAGAGGATAGCAGAAACAACTGGTGTTCCGGCTGGGCAACAACGGCTGATTTTCAGGGGAAGGGTCCTCAAGGATGAACATGTCCTTTCTGAATACCGTATCCAATAATTCATTATTTGACTTACATTTGAACTTGTGTCTTGACTTTAAGGGGTAAAATGGCCAGTGTCGCTTGGGAAAACCTCCTTCTCAGCTACTTAGAATTCCTGTTGTTATGAGAAATTTGAGTTTGATATTTTCTTTTAATTTATGCAGTGTTTCTTAATTTTCACATCCCAAGAAGAAAATAAGTGTTCTCCAAAATTAAATTTCTGTTCATTTAGTTGTTTCATCATTGTGTTACATTCAGTTAGTTTTGTTGTCTTAAATATGTGTATTATTTGCTGCTTATCGTATTTTTCTTTAGGTTTTAGTGCTGCTTCTTGTTTTGTTGCTTAAAGAAATGTGATTCCTGCTATCACCATTTATGGTTAGAGTAGGTATTGGCAGTTAGTTTTTTCCAATATTATTGATCATCCTTAGTGTCAGTGGTAGATATTTCATGTAAGGATCTTTTCTGCTTTCCTCTGTGCTTGATCTTTTTGCTTTTTGCTGTGTATTTCGTTAACCATTAATAGATGTGGAAGATGGTCACACACTACATTTAGTGGTAAAGCAGCCTACTGTTGCACATCCTGCACCTGGGACGAGTTCGATGGAGGCTAGGGGAAGCAATGGTAATCAAAGATCTTTATTTCATATCTTGTTCTTGTAAACCCATTTATTAATTAATTCTTGATAACTAACACTCAATCATGTGAAATTCTTGAGAGCTGTTGAGGGTATTTTTTATGTAGATAGATATGGCATTGTTTGGGGTTTTTAAATTATTTTTAAAGAAAAGAAACAAGGCTAATATAGAAAGTATGATGTACATCTAGATAGATTTGGTTAGAAATTACGGACCAATTAGAAATGCAACAAAGCACTTGAAAAGTAGACGGAAAGTTTTATCTTTTATTAATGGTCTTAAAAACTGAAGGGTAGCTCTGTTTTTCAAATTTTATTATTTCCTTTGGTCTTGCGATTTGGCATTCTTTAGATCTGATTACATTTCTATTATGGCTCTACGCACTTGAGAAGTCTTGTATTTGACACACATTATTTGGTGGTTTATCAAGAGTCTTGTATTTGACACATTATGTGGTGGGTTATCACATTACTGTTTTGTTTTTCCAATAGTAAGCTAAGGAAAGAAATGAATGGTGGATGTGTTTTTCCTTCATAGTGGTTTCAGAAAAAGAAAGAATTATTGGTAAATTGCTTGGATTAGTTTGCACCAGTTATGGAACTACTGTTGCAAATATTAAGGTGAAGCTGATAGGAACACATTTTATTTAAATAGTCCAATAATTCATAATGGCAATATGGTGAGGCAATGAATAGGCAATCGAGCCCTACCATTTAGGCATGCAAGCACAAGTATAGAGCCAAAGGTGGCAAAGAATTTGGCAATAAACAATGAAAATAAAAATATTAATTTTGAAGTGTTGTATGATGTTGCCCAATTTATCAATAAAAAATCTAAATAAAGCCACTCATGCATGGTTAAGAGATTAATTTGTACGTGAAGGTTTTGGCCATGGCTTAAAGTTTATAAGTATAAAAAATTGAAAATATTCTAATGTTATTAGTCCAGAAAGGGTTAATCTCTAGGTTATATTTCTTTATGATTTTATGATTTCAAGTTTTACTCAGTGGGCATTAATCAGCTGGTGCCTAGGTGCCTGCAACATAGTTGAGGCAGCATAGCAAATGTGGTCGTCATCTATGGATTCATCTGGATCCTCTTCGTAAATTTATCATCATATCTTCAAAATTAATGCAGTTGTCTTTGTTGATTCATAATACTTACCTGGATCAAATCAGAAACAGTGATATAGTATTCCATGATCTCTTCTGCCTGTTAGGTTTCACTCTTCAAATTTGAGATGCTGGTGAACTTTGTGTATATTCTTGACTCCTTAATCAATATTGTTCTGTGGGTTTTAAGGTTACTTTTTGTTTTTTTTCATTCATTTTTTTTCTCACAAATTGAAAGGCTTCCCTGTAGATTGGTGTTTTGACCTTTCTTGACCATTGAAATGAAGAATGTATAATGCGTGTTTCAGGGTTGTGAAATTCATATCCCTTTTGAGAACCAGATGAGATGAATAATGTATAATGTATATTTTTGTGCTTATGAAATGTTGATAGACTTCCCTTGAGATTGGTGTTTTGACCTTTCTTGAGTCTTGACCATTGAGATGAAGAATGTATAATGCATGTTTCAGGGTTGTGAAATTCATATCCCTTTTGAGAACCAGATGAGATGAATAATGTATAATGCATGTTTTTATGCTTATGAAATGTTGATAGCAGATTCTTGGTGGATGACATAAGCAGGCTAGCATTGTCTTTTTTATGGTATGATGCTTTTAGACTCCTTGTGTGTGCTTATGCCAGGAGCTATTTTGACACTGTTGTTAGGCTTGGGCTGGGTGTGTATGTTTTGTATTTATATGATATCAGAAACTTGACAATTCTAGTATTTTCTAATATTAGAAGTTCTCATTTATGCATATAATTGATGCAAGGTATGTTTTTTTTTTCCTTCTTATTTGTCTTGAATTATTTTTTATTCTGGTTGATTGTGATGGCTTGCTATGTATTTGTGTTAAATAATGTGGGAAAGTTATGCATGACTTGTAGAATAGGGCATACTCAGAAGCTTTTAGGTCTACATTCTTTTAGAAGTTTATTAGCTAAATTTGATCATTTTAGTAGGCTGGAAGCATGTTCTGTGTTTTAGCAAGCAGGTTGGTGTTTGTTTTTGTATATTTCTATGTTTTACTTTTTTTTTTGGAGTAGTTTATTTTGTTATTTTGCCCTTGGTTCAGCCCTAGGCTTTGTTATCTCCCTGTTCCCAAAATTTATTATTGAATGATTTTACTGAACTTAAAAGATTTTCTTATATCATTGATAATAAATAGTGCGGCAATGATATTGGTGTTTTTGTTTCTATTTTATTTTGATTCGTAGAAAACCTTGTTAAATGAAAAGAAATTCCAAAACTGAAGACAAAGATCTGGAGGATGGTATTAGTTTGATTCTCACATAGCTACATCATTCTCAGTTATGTCAAAGCCATATTCCTTTTGTAAGTTTGGACTGGGTAGAGCGCTATCTTTTTAAACTACTTTGCTTGTGCGTAAAAAATTTTATACTTAATAGGGCTCAATCCACTGTTATACCTTGCTGTCAACCTGTTAACAAGAATGCCCATATCAATTTTTCTGTCTTTAAAAGCTTCAACAGCTTTGAGAAGATTGTTTGATGTGCATCTAGATTTCTTTTTCCTTCTGTCATGACTCAATATTCAACTAATTTAGTTTTCATGAGAGGTACATCCGAGGCAACACTTCTGCTTACTCTATTGTATTGAATGGCCCTTATGCTTTGCGTGGTCTCTCCTGCGTCCAAATCATGTGTGGTAAAATCATACGTAATCATTAGTATTTTTTGTTGTTGTTGTTGTCATTGATGGGCAATTACAGAATTCACTCTTTTTAATGATTTTGTTAGTTTGTTGAACAAAACTGTCTTTTGGGGTTTATGAGCCTTGTTTTTAAGGGACTAGAGATACTTAATCATCAGATATCTAGTTACAAGTTTAGCCCATTCATGTATTCCCAATTGTATGTGCAGTTGAGACATTGAGTGGGCTACAGCTTGCTTGCCTTTGCATGATTTCTTTTCAAATGTGATGTTTACTGCAATCAAGGCAGATTTTCATCATGTGGTGGATTTTTTTTTTTTTTTTTAGAAAACAATTCAATTGGTGGTGTGCCTCGCGCTAGAATTGGACAAGTGTCTCATGGTGTTGTTCTTGGGACTGTTAATGCAGCAGAACAAAATGAGGACCTAGTTGCTGACATTGGTCGGGTATATGCTGACTGATGACATTTTCCATTTGATCTTATTCTAGGTTATTACTCATTTCTTGGTGAATAATTTCTTTCCTGCTTTGTTTTGAAGCTTGTTGGGACAGTTCTGGGTTCCTTTGGAATTGGAGGCAGCAACATCTCAACTACTCTGGTAGTGAGTTTGGATTATTTTCCGGATGCATTTATTTAATTTGGTGCTTTATTAATTGAGTTATAATGATGAATCTTAAACATTTCATGCAGACCCCTCCAAGTGCACCACCAAGTGTTGGAACAAATGGTGAGCCGATGGTTGGTAATAGAACACAAATGGGCAATTTAGGACCACAAGGGATGGTGAATCCAAATCACCCAGTTCAGCCTTTTGCTCAACTTTCATCTTTCCCATCATCTGTTCCATTTAGCCGTCACATGGTAGGATCAATTTTTAAGTGATTATTTATTGTTTAGCAAACTAATTTCTGAATTTTCTTTTTACTGATGTTCTTATCCAGGCTATTCCTGATTCTTTGACAACCCTCAGTGAATTTCTTAGACGCATGGAACAAGCGTTACCTTACGATGGTAGTGGTAAAGATTCTTTGGCTATTTTGATATCAAAACAATGACCAGAATTTTCTCTAACTAGGTTGGTACCTTGAATTATGAATTTTGAAGGTTCTCAGCCATCTCCCTCACCCACCCAAGGTAGTTCAAGACCTGATATTCCATCTTTGAATTCCAGAGGACTGCCAACACCTGACATGTTAGGTTCAGTCATTCAACGAGTGCGACAACTTCTAAGCACCAACTTGGCAATGACACTCGCAGTATGTCTCAAAGTTTACTGTTGAGTCTGCTTAAACTGCAAGTTCATTTACTTCAGGCCCAACAATCCATCTGCGATATTTAAGCAGATATGCTGGGCGGAACAACTTTAGCCATGATAGCATGGGAGACATATTTTAAGTATTTATGTTCAGGATATTTATATATAACCGTGAATATGCATGTAATGTCAATGAGATTTCTTTTTATCTAGATCTAAATTTTTTTTTATTTTTGTGGTGTTTTATGAAAATTTTCTCCATTAGCATTTACAATATATATGCGATATTTTTTTCTGTCCAAGAAAATGACTTAAATTATTAATGTTGATAAATACTTTTCTGGAGTGTTTAGGGTTTCTCCTGTCTTATATGTTCTCAAATAGTTTAGTTTGTTTGTGTTATTAATGTTGATTGTTTGGAACATGCTTCTGCTATGTAGCGTTTAGCTGAGCGGTTAGAGCGGGAAGGGTCATCTTCTGACCTTGGTGTCCGAAGTCAGATTCAAAATGAAGCAGGGCATTTAGGTGTTGCAATGCAGCATGTAGGTGCCATGCTTTTGGAGCTTGGTCGCACTATGATGATGCTTCGGATGGGGCAATCACCTGTATGTCTAGTTTTTAGCTTCTATGATTTCCTACTTAACATTTTTTTACTATTTTATCAATTTATAAGTGTTGGTTAACTGTAGGCTGAGTCTTTTGTGAATGCTGGACCAGCTGTTTTTATTTCTCCGGCAGGTCCAAATCCAATAATGGTTCAGGTATTGTTCTTTTTTTGTGCATAATGTTGCATCCCAAGTAATTGAATAAATTTTGTTCATGAATCCAATAATGTTTTCCTTGTCGCAGCCTTTCCCTCTTCAGTCCAGTTCCTTCTTTGGTATTCCTCCTAATGGTAATGGAGTTTCCAGTCCTTTAGGTTCTGTTGATCCTTCCAGAAACATCAACATCCATATACATGCTGGTAAGAAAGCTGTTTTCACTTGTCTGTGTGTGTGTATATATCTATTTGCAGCACTAACTGCCTTTGATAATCAGGGACTTCTGTTGCTCCTGGTGTTTCATCTACTGGGGCTAGGGCAAGTTCAGGTGAACCTGTTCATGGGGAAAGCCCAAGTCTGCAACAAACAAGCACGAATGCAAATGTTCTTCGTGATTCAACTCCAAGAGGACTTCCTGCTAGAACAATTGTTGCTGCTATTCCAGCACGTCCTGCTGCAGAAGCTTCTGGTCATGTTCTCAGTATAATTTACCCTGTCCAAGTAAGGTCTCAACAACTCTCAGTTCCAGGCCATCCGGGTTCTACTGAGACTTCACATTCAAATGTGAATAATGGAACAGAACCTAGCATGCCTAACCCTGTTATGCAGCCATCTTCAGTGTCTGATGTGGTCCCCTCAATTGTAGCCCAAATCAATGCTAATATTGCTGCCGTACTATCAAACAGTGCACAAGCCCATGTCTCATCCAACTCTAGCATGCAGTCTGCTGATTCTCGTGATCCCAATACTGGTCCTCAACTACAAAATGTACATTCGACTAGTGCACCCTCCTCTGGTCATGATCATAACCAGAGTTCATCTTCGGATCAGTCGGGTTCTGATGCATCTGGTTTTAGAGCATTTGGACAAGCCCCTTTAGGTTGATGCTTTTGAAGATTACTAAAATTCACCCTTGTTATCTATAGTTTATTGGCTGTTAGTTTTTCTGTTTCTTTTTAATCCCTTTTTCTTGCAGGTTCTACGTCATCTGGTCTGGGTGTTGAAACTTTGATTTCTCAAGCTCAAAGTAGGGACAATAATGAAGCTTCCGAAAGCCGGTGTGATCATACTACCTTGCAGGTTGATGATATGCTGGGTAGTGAGCAGGTATTCCTATTTGGTGGGTACAATATCTTTCCTGTTCAACATTACTTAGAGAAGTTATTTTCCTATCTTTTCCTGGTTCAGTCAGAAGGCTTCCAGGTTCATGACAGAACAGATCCAAGGAATTTGGGATTGGATTCATTGTCTAGCTGCTCATTGGCTGGAGCATTACCAAGCAGTTCTTCATCAAGCCAATCTGTTGTTAAATCTACAGAAAAGAATCCAGATTCATCATGTTCAAGCCACAGCAATGACATGTCTGAGGGTGGCAGACCTCTCCCCCTTGGTTTAGGACTTGGAGGACTTCAACCAAAGGTGATCTTGTCAGTCGTTAGCTATATTTATGTGCTAACCTTTTGGAACCCAATAGTTTTACCTTGTGCAGTGTGGTAGATGAATACTTTGGGTTTTATTTTTATTTTTATTTTTAAATTATGGTAGTTTATGAAGTGTGTCTGAATGTTCTTTGATTGTTGTCAGAGGCGTTCCAAACCTGCAAAGCCTAGAGTGACGGAAGATGCATCTTGTGACATGGCATCGGCCAATCAGAATCAGGGATCTATAGCAACTGCCCAGCAGGGTATGCAGTCTCTTGTTTCTGAGGGTTCGAGTACAAGTAGGGAGAATGCAGCTGGTTCCTTTTTTCCAATGGCCCCATATATCAGTCAGATTATGAATAACTTACCTTTGGGTGAGCAAGGTGCTAATGGTCAAGTTGATATGGGCAGTATGATGTCCTCCATCCTTCAGAGCCCTGCTTTTAACCGTCTTTTGACGGGGGTTGCTGAACAGACTGGGGTTGGTTCCACTGCTGATTTGAGAAACATGCTAGAGCAGTGCACCCAAACCCCAGCTGTAAGGAATGCACTAAATCAAATCATTGAGCAAGTAGATGGACAGAGTTCAGATGCTGGAGGTTTGCTTTCTGGTTTAAGAAGAAACCAAGGTGGGATCAATCTTGCAGGTATGATGCAACAAATGATGCCAGTTGTATCACAAGCTCTGGGCAGAGGATTGACTCGCTCCCCTGTCTCCAGTGGGATTGAATCTGAAACAGCAACTGAACATGCTGATGGTACCTCTGGAGATGATTCGGCAGATAAAAATTTTCAGGTGTATGTTGCTTTTTGTATGTTCCCTTTAACGAGTAGCTCCTTTTTGAGTTAATATTTTTTAAATATAAATTTTAACATAAAAATATTTTGTGGATATTGATCTCTTGGTTCTTGACTAGGTAATTGTGTCCCATATAATGCTCTGGAGGTTGGGACTTCTCCTCTTTGTATTTTATCAAGTGATCCTTTTAAATTGAACCATATAGAGTAATTTGATGTTGTGGGAGTTCTCATTATTCTGTTCTCTTTGTTCCGCAACCCTTTGGTTTTCTTTCATGTATATATAAAGAGTGAACAATGTCACAGGATATTCATGTTAGTACTCATAAGAACTTTTGTTGCAAGTAAACCTGCCATGAATTTGAAAAGTAGTATAGAAGATTGCATTAGAATCATAGTTGTTAACCCCAGTAGCATAGAAGAATTTTGCTAATATGTTCATGTTTATAAGTATGTATATGTTGATTCATAGTATGCCTATGTAGGGATATATGCACATTCTGAGGCCTTTATATCCCCTTGTTTAACCGCATGACTTGTTTTACTTAATTTCGTTTTAGCTATCATACAGTTTTGTTATCTAAAATTATAGACCCTTGGTTATAATGGGAGCATCCTACTATATTGAAGGACTCAAATGATATAAATGTGAATTGCTTTTTCACTAGGAGCTAAGGTCAATGAGCTTTGACAACTTTGTTACTTAAGAAGTAATTATCTTGAAATCTTGTTATAAGAAGACCACCAATAACTACTCATAACCTATGGTACTAGAGGTGGGCTGCAGGATAATTGTTCCTCATTTATATCCATCATTTAGAATAGATATGGTGAATACTCTACCATAGGCAGAAGTTATTTTATTAGATTTTTTGAGTCATTTATGCTGCTATATTTCTGTCTTTCAGAGGATGTATGGGTAGGTTTTTTCTTTTTAATTTCTTACAACTTATCTGCCATGTTATCCATTTGCATCCAACATTATCGATTAACAGAGAAAACTTGAACTTTTAATAAATTTAATATGCTATCCTATCATTGTTCTTGCCACTGACCTGTTGGTTGCTTTTATGGTTTGTACTAGGCTGATCTGCATCAAGTTGTTGAAACAATAGAGCAATCTGACTCCCCTGCAGATATTTTCCGTTCTGTGCTTGAGAGTGCTGCTAGACTGAATGGGCTAGAGGACCATGATCTTGTTGAAGAGCTTGGCAATGATGTGGAGCTTGCTAATGTATGTTATCTCCTCTTTAATATTTGCTACTAAACAAAATTTAGAGGCTAGAAAATTGAAAGTTCTTACTCTTAACGGATTTTTTGGATTTTTTAGTAGTTTTATAAATTTCAAATATTGTTTGAATCTTGTGTATGATCTTGGAGAGAAGTCCATCAAAAATCTGTGATATAGCTAATTAAAACGTACAAAACTCTTCATGCTACTGCCTTTAATTTTGTAGTTCAAGGTTGAACTGGGTTTTCTTGGCATATAGTTGTCCAAAATATTTCTAATTTTGTAAGTACCTCGTACTTTTCTCTGATTAATTGCACATTCCTTCTTGACCTAGTTTTTTTATCAACCTCATAAATTTTTAAGGTTTAAATTGATGTGTACAGGAGGCATGACTAATCGTCTTCTCTTCATTTGATAGCCATAGTTTCCAAAAGTTTCTTCTTTGCTTGATTAGGTTTAAGGGAAGTGCTGGTGCCTAAAATCTGTTTGCGTGCCTCTAGAACTGTTGTCTAGAATTCATATATGCATTTGACAATTGACATAGCAAAGGATGTTTGAAGGGATTTTTTTCATTGTTGGGTTGAAGGAAAATTTTTTTGTTTGAGCTGATCAATTTTGACTAAATTAATAATACTTAAAAATTAATTTGCCAAATAGTAATAATTGTTTACTAATTTAATAATTTTTGAAAATTAATTATTTAATATATTTATTTGAATAATTAAATATTTATAAAATTGTTATATAATAATTATCCCACATTGGTTGCCGGGGGAACAGGTGCTATCCCGCAACCAAACAGGGTGCAAATGTTTTATTAAAAGTCTAAGTACACTGCAATCTTGTTTGACATTCAGTAGGGAAGGTAAGGAAAAAGAAGCACAAAAATTTTCTTACCTGTCTGTGATTTCCATTTTCTTTCCGTTTTCTATTAGCCTTTATTTGCCTCATTCAAAGCATAACCTTATGCTCAGGTTCAAAGTCTATTCAGTTCTTCAAACTTTAATATATGGGCATACCCCCAATTTGAGTTGAATCTTATTTTTAATAGTCCATTAACTGTACATGGTTAATAATTATTGAGAAGAATAAGAAACTTGCTTAATTGATCATCTCATTTCCAAATCAATTTTTGAACTAATATGAAAATCTCAGTTTTGGTAACTGATTTGGATTTTGTTAATATGACACTATCTCCAGATTAATAAATTTATTATGTGTTGATATATTGACCCATCATTTAACTGGCCGTTTAACATGCTACCCTAATGAAATGGTACGAGGACTAATTCACAAAGTTGGAGACTGGTAGGGAGTTGACATTCACCCAAGATATGGGGGTATAAAGTGGATTTTGTGTAATAAACCTAAAAAGAATGCCTACAACTTATATATCTGCTTCAGTAAATTCTCTCGAACATTTCAAGTGCTTAATGAATAATGGATGGTCCCATGTTCATAATTTGAAGGGGTAAGGGTTAAAATAATTTTGTTGAAGAATTAAAATGCAGTGAACTTCACATTGTGTACGGAGTCCGTATTATTATTTCATGCCTTCCATATAATATACCTAACAGTCTATAAGGAACAGTCAAGTGGTGATAGTTTCTTTTGGCCTATCACTCAATGGATTGATCATTAAATTGTGTTGCGACTGCTGGGTTCTAATTTGTTATCACTTGGGCCTCTGAATTGCTTTAATATTTGGTCTATGAGGTAATTTTCACTGAATAGCCTTGTCTGAATAAACCCTCTTCAGGAAGTTGTGGATAATATATTCTTATCTGGTCTGGTCTTTATTGCCATTGTATATACATATGCTGAAATACCCAGTCTGTGGATACAAACATAATATAATTAGCAAATAAGCTTTTTTGTATGACTCTAAATGTACCAAGATTCAGCTGTTCACTGTTCATTTATGTGATAGGGGTGTTCTTATGCTTCGTCTATGACCTGAGTTTAAACTGGAACATTTATTTTTGCTCTATTGAAACCGCCTATCACAAATTCTGTATCTCTTATAATTTCTGTTGTGCTCAAATTTCTGTTATGCTTATGTTGCAGGAATTTGTTGAGATGTTGAAAGACCTACTTCGCGAGAGCAATAGAAGAGTTTGAATCTGAAAATCTGTCTTGAGCTGTGTACAGGGTGTCAGGTCAGGTTTGGGGTGATCTCATTTTGGTATATGGTGGATGACCCTGGTTGCCAGTGCTACTGATTTTGCGTTTTGTTCCAACTTCTAACTACAGGCAACTTGCTGGTGCTTGGGGTAAAGGTTGGCCATGCTTTTGTGCCAGGCCAAGTGTTTTGTGTTACCTCCCTTGTTGGGTGGTCAGATACTTATTCTATATTAAGTGTAGACTTGGCTTGGCAACAGTATTTAAAAATTTCATTTTCAGGTTCTCCCTTATCTTCATCTGTGAATGAATTTTAGACATTCATTTTGTAGGTGTATTTACTTTGGTGTTTGTTTTATACCTTGTAATTACATCAGGAGACAAAAAAACAGGACAATGAAACAGAACAAATGTCGTCTGCAAGTTAAATTGCTGATTTATGCCATTGCAGTTCTTCATTGTATTGCTATTGTAAACAGGTTTTGTTTTGGTTTTCTTGCTTGCTTTGCTTACATATTTGTATTCTATATTGCTCTGGAGGTTTTCTGGTTTGGGTTTGTTGCTCATCTTTTCTTGTAAGCATATTTAGAGGCACAATGAACTTGGGATCAGCAATGAATTCCGAGTGGGTTTATTTTGGCAAATCTGTAATGACATTTAAGGCCATTTACAATCCAAAATTTTATTTGGTGCTTTAATACTAAAAAATACGGTTAATATGATGAAAAGTTTTACAATCACTATTTTTATTTTTAACTTTAAAATAAAATATTCTAAAATATTGTATTTATTTTATAATTTATATATTCATATTATTAGCAAGTTTAATTATCTTTAAATGTTTTATTTTTTTCCGTTTTTAACCATTGAATTTAAATATTATACTATTTAAAATGTGGTTTTAATTTTTATATTTATTATAAATATTTATTAAATATAAAATAAAATCTGATTGATAAAAAAAATACAAATACAAACATTACATTAATTACTTAATAAAAGCATAACATAAATAGACACTATTAATAAAAATAACACATTATTGGAGACTAAAGTAGCATATAAGTTTTTAATGGGTAAATGACTTAAATGGTCACTGAACTATACATCAATTACTATTTTGGTCACTGAAGTAAAAAAAATTCTATTCAGGTCACTAAACTTATAAATCCTTCCAATTAAGTCACTCGGGCAAACGGTGTCAACGGCAGTCTGACTTGGCTTGCCACTTCACAAGTGCTCTTATTGTCACGTCACTGGCACTCTTCTTCTGGTCATCTCCATCTCAGTCTTAACCCTAACCCTAATTACCATCACCATCACCACCACCACCACCACCACCACCACCACCACCACCACCACCACCACCACCAAGGAAGTGAAGAAATACCACATCTTGATATTCTCATTCATGGTGTAAGGCCACACCATCCCACTCCTCTACCTTGCCACCTTCTTAATCCACCACCATCTCCACGCCACTATCATCACCACCTCCGGCAATGCCACTTCTCTCCAGCGCCACCTCTCTTCCTCCATCCATCTCTCCATTCTCCCTTGCCCTTCCTCCCCGCCGGTATAGATTCCACCAATCTCTTTCCCTCCATGGACCTTCACCTGATTTTTGCAGCCACCACTACCCATCTCGGCCCACACTTCCACCCTTCCGAATCCCAGGTGCTTCTCCTTCTCTCCTTATCTCAAAGATGGTAGCCGGAGAACAACTTGGGGAACTTCCCAATGAACTGATTGTTACTCAGATGAAGCTCAAACAAAAGCTTGAACTTTTCGAACTTGTGAGGGATAATGCTGCAAAAACGATTGGAATTAATGTGAAACCAAGTAAGATCCATGAAAAGACTAAGCTCTTTAAGAAAATAACCCGCAATGTCGTCGTGGCTGAGGTTGACGCTAGCAACAACGAAAAAGGAATAGTTTGAAGGGAAATAAGAAGAGTGCTAGCCACGTGGCAATGAGAGCACTTGTGAGGTGGCAAGCCAGGTCAGACTGCCGTTAACACCGTCTGCCCAGGTGACTTGATTGGAAGGATTTAATAAGTTTAGTGATCCGAATAGAATTTTTTTTACTTCAGTGACCAAAATAGGAATTGGTGCATAGTTCAGTGACCATTTAGGTCATTTACCCGTTTTTAATTATCTTTGCTATTTGCATAGTTTAACAATAAATGTTCAATCAATGCATTGCAAAGTGCAATATGAGTGTCTTTGTCCTAAATTTGCCTATAATGACTAAGAAATTGTTCAAATCTAGCATCTTCATCTTGTACCAATTCAACTATTAGGGTCGCCACTTCGGTTACATCCATGATTGGTGCATTGAGATCTCGTTTGTCCTCAACTATTATGTTGTACATAATAAATCATGCAACCATTATGTCATGTAAGACATTTTCCTCCAAAACCGTGATGGTCCTGTCACAATTGCAAAATGAGATTGGAGAACACCAAATGTTCTCTCGACGTCTTTTCGGCATGTTTCTTGTCTCATTGCAAAATATTTTTGTTTCGGAGTTCGTGGTTAATGAATAATTTGTACAATAGTGGATCATTTCGTTTATATGTTATCACCTAAATAATATCCCATATGGTACTCATTTACATGAATGATGTAATGAGCAGGAGGAGTAATACCTTGTGCTAGGTTGGAGAGCAAATTAGAAGAGTAAAACATTTGTCATTGTTGGTGCCTGGCATACCAAAATAAGCATGCCATATCCAAAGATCATAATCCGCTATTGCTTTAAGAATAATGGTTGGACATCCTTATCTTCCTCTATATTGTCCAACCCATGCTGATGGAATACATACAGTCCAAACTTCCTGACATTCCTGAAAAGTCATGTTGTTCTCCAATGGATAAGAGTCTTGCAATATCATTAGCGTTAGGTGATATAAGATATTGCTCAGGGAAAATCTCTACGATGACTCGACAAAATCTTTTGAAGCTTTCAATTGCAGTTGATACAACTATTTTGATATATTTGTTTATAGCATCAACAGGTAAACCATATGCCAACATTCGAAAAGCAGCAGTAATTTTTTGTAAAGTAGATAACCCAACTCGACCGGAAGTAACTATCATGGTTCGTAACCGCCTCAACAATGAGAAGAAACTTCGTGATATCTGATACCTTCGGCGAAACATTTCAACATTATATCGTGGATTCTTTGAAAGTAATCATTCCACAAATTGTGATCTGCTGCTTCATAGGTACGATTAATAATAACATAGCCTGGAATAGAGCCACCATGAGAGCGACGGTTGTTCAGATGACTAAGGGGTCGTTTGGTTTGCGGTAATATAGAAAGATTACCATGTGTTACGTGGTAATCTGAAAATATTACCACGTTTGGCATTGCACTGAGAAAGATTACCACTTGTTACGTGGTAATTTGGATGGTAATATCACATTACCAACATGAGAATATTACCACCAAATTTGGTGTCTATCTTGGATTACCATGGTAATCTCATAACTTTTTATATTTTACCAAATTGATTACCATGAATCAAACAAGGTAATGAACTATTCCCAGTAATAAGAGTTCTCAACCAAACATGTTATATCAAATTACTACAATATTCCCAACTATATAACATTCCCACCCATATTACTATGGTAATCTTATTATGTGGTAATATGTTATTACCACGAATCAAACGACCCATAAGGGTTAACTCTAATATCATGTTATTATTTTAAATAACATGATGCATTGCACTCTCTTCCACTGAAAATAGATCATACATCTATAACATATTGTCATCATCATCTGAAGATGATGACGACAATATGTATTTTCAGTATTCGAAGCTCCTCCAATGTTGTAATTCATTTTGAGTATATGTTTATGAGCTCTATGAATGTAAAGAATAATATATTGGTCAATTTATAAGAAAGGGTTTGATAAGATAGGGTTTGATAGGATGAATTCAAATCCAACGGTGTTGATGCAGATGAATCCATCCGACGATTGATAAGAAGATAAGGTGACTTATTATTCAATTATTGTTATCTTTTGGCATTGGGAAGTGTCATATTATTCAAATTGCTTATCTTCTAGCATTGGGAAGTGTGATAAGATAGGGTTTGATAGGATGAATTCAAATCCAACGGTGTTGATGCAGATGAAATCCATCCGACGATTGGTAAGAAAATAAGGTGACATATTTTTCAATTATTGTTATCTTTTGGCATTGTGAGGTGTCACATTATTCAAATTGCTTATCTTCTGGCATTGGGAATTGTGATAAGATAGGACTTTGATAGGATGAAAATCAAATCCAACTGTGGTGATGCAGATGGAATTTATACGACGGTTGGTAAGAAGATAAGGTGACACATTATGAATTATTGTTATCTTTTGGCATTGGGAAGTGTCATATTATTCAAATTGCTTATCTTCTAGCATTGGGAAGTGTGATAAGATAGGGTTTGATAGGATGAATTCAAATTCAACGGTGTTGATGCAGATGAAATCCATCCGACGGTTGATGAGAAGATAAGGTGACACATTATTCAATTATTGTGTTGCCTATATAAACAACTTCATGTCATCTCTCATTTTAACCATTATTATTAAAAAATCTCTCTTTCATTGTAACCCAAGAAAAATGTCTAAACAATCTCGTAGTTCGAGGTACTCTACTTATGAAGATGTCCACCTTTGTGAAATTTACATGAAAATGATTCAAAACCCCATTATTGGTATGAACCAGTCTTTAGATCAATTATGGGCTCGAACGGTGGAAAAATACAATTTGACAAGAGATAAATCTTGGGTGAAACGTTCTACTCGGTCTTTACTATGTCGGATGCAAACAATAGAAAAGGCAATGAAAAAATTGAATGGATGTATTCGACAAGTGGAAAATTTGAATCCAAGTGGTGCATCAAACTAGGATATTGTAAGCATTTTATATATTTTACTCTTCGCAAGTTTATATTTTTACAAATATACAACTTTGAAACCGTTTACATATGAATCAAACAAAGAGGATGCTTTTGGATAATCCTAACTACAAGAAAGGATTCAAGTTTGATCATGTGTGGCACATTGTGAGGAACTATGAGAAGTTTGAAGATAGTGTTATGACATCTGGACAAATTACTCAAAAGCATGCATTTGACTTTCTTAATTTTCTCTTAACTTAGACGATGTTATTGGTGGCTTAAATTCTATCTAAGACCAAAATAAGGATTTGAGTTTCTAGGAAAGAATTCCTAGGACTTGAAATAGGAGACGGAGAGGTGAAGCTACAACCTCATATTGTCAAAAGCATAGTAGAATATCCAAACAAAAGCTTAGAAACATTAAAAAGTATCCAGCATTTTTTAGGGAAACTAAATTATGCCATAAATTATATCCCTAGCTTAAGCAAATGCACTAGACCATTATATAGCAAATGCAGTCAGAAGAGAGAAAGGAAGTGATAAGTGCTCGTGTTAAAGTAATACGAAGTATTATTTTTTTATATTGAGCATTACTTTTCTCAGATTTTATCATTGATTGGTGTGCTTTTGTGTTCTTTTGTGCATGTAGGGTTGTGGAGAAGATTTAGAGAAGAAAGAGCAAAATTAGGTCATGTTCGCCGTTGTTGAGGAGTTCTTGGACCAAGCAAGGATCAAGGCATGGGTTCTAAACTTGTGAGTGTGTGCTAACCTCCATTGTGCTCAAAGGGTTCTATTATTTGGAGGGGCACAAAGGCAGTCACACTCAATAAGTCTAACCCGTGTGATATTGAAGAACTCCGTCAATAAGGAAGAATGAAGAAATGATATGATCTACCATTGGTTGTGTGCCTAATTCAACGGTCTCGATGAAAATTATGAAATCGGGAACATTTTATGTGCGAGTATTGTAGTAGTTACTGTAGCAGTTTACTATTTACTGCTCGCCAGAAACTCAATTCCAGAGAATCCACACCGCCGTGTGGATGCCCGATTTTAGCCTATTTAAAGTCGCGACTCAGATTTATTTGAGGACTTTTCGACCCATCTTTTCCCCAACTTCTGGAGGGTTCGCGGCTATTGTTTGGAGTGAGTCTATGACATCAACATCGACGTCCTTTGGAAGATAGCTATTGGGAGAGCTTTCGTCGGCACCGATCCGGCGAGGTGTGCCCTAGGCTTGACGAGGGACTTGGTGGAGATGACGCAACCGCCTCACAAGACCATCGCCACGCATCACAAAGGGGTTTTATCTATGTTTGCAATGCTTGTTGATTCTTATACATTGATGATTTTGTATAGCTCCATGGAGAGCTAAACCCCTCGTGGGTATTCGAACTTGTAAACCCTAGGATAACATTGTTTCTATGACTTTTATTATGCTTTCTTAATTGATGCTTTTAATTGAGTTCCAATCTTGATTGCTTAATTGCTTTGATTTTCCCTTAGCCGTGACACCAGGGTTGAGAATCATCTAGGTTATCCTTGGAAGGTGTGACAACTTCTATAGGATTAGACTACTCGAGATTGGAGAGGGTCGAGAGGGTGAGTTGTGAGGTAGCGAAACGTTCATTTTCTCATTCGGCGTGATTTTCCCTACCTCCGTGTTCCAAGAATTCTTAGAGGTCAAAGTAGAGTGAAGTGCTAGGAGATGAACTCCCCCGGGGCTTAGTTGCGCGAGCAATAGAGTGAAGGGTTGTAGTGAATCCTAGTGCTGGGGCTTAACTAAGACTAGGGTTCTTTCCCCTAGACCAAAGGGTTAGAACTATACTTAGGGACAGGGTCTATTACTTGGAATCCCTACAACGTCAAGCAGTTCCATGTAGTGTGAGGCTTAGGAAGATGGACTCCCCTGGGGCTTAGTTGGGAGATCGACAGAGTGAAGGGTTGTAGTAAAACCTAATGCCGGGGGCATAGTGTTGGAACTAGTCACGGTTGACCTTAGGTTTGGGACCGTGTGCTTAAAGATTTCCATGACTCATTAAACATCAATAAGGGAGTATAATACATAGTCTTGCACTAGAACATTAGTCCTAGGGGGAGCTTGTCCGGGTACCCTTTATTTGCATTGATTGTCGTCCTCTCTACTCTTTGCTTGCACTCTTCTCTCTTTCATATTTCTTTTCATCTTATTGCACACACATTGATTTTTCTCACCACCATTATATCACACTAGCTAAGTAACAATTTCTCTTGTTTTGAATCAATACTCCCAATGGATTCGACTACTTTCTCATCGGGGTACTTTATTACTTCGACAACCCGTGCACTTTCGGGCCCCTATTAGGAAGTTCAACACACATGACTGGAAAATGATAAAAATACTAAAAGAAGAAGTTAAAAACTTCCAACTCTCATGTTCCCTTTACCAAATAGCTATTTAATAATTGAAACAGATGGAAGTCTAGAATGATGGGGAGGAATCCTCAAATGGAAACCTTCTAAAGCATCCCCAGAAAATACAAAAAAAAATAGCAAGATACTACAGTGGAATATATAAGACACATATCTCTTCACTTGATTCATAAATAATGGCATGCCTATATACACTAAATAAATTCAAAATATTTTTATATGACAAACTAGAATTTACACTAAGAATGGACTACCATGCAATAGTAAATTTTTATTATAAATTAAACAACAAAAAATTGTCAATTAACAGATGGATTAACTTCACAGATTATTTTTGCAGGACTGGAGTAACAGTGAAGATTGAACATATAAAAGGAAAAAAAAAAACAATATTTACGTTGATCTCTTATCACACATTATTGCCAAGGGCCCCTTCAAGTAAGATGGACGACAAGAAAGTCATGAAGTTCGGAAACATATAGCTTAATATTACTCCTTAAGGATCTAAAAAATCTTCTAGACCACTGAAAGGTTATCACTTAGATGACAAACAACAGGTTCTAACAGACAATTTATGGCAAGCAAGTATGCCAATAACAAAGTTAAATGCAATAAATGCAACATGCTTATATATGGCAAAAGAATTACATCGAGAACCAAAATATTTTGTCTTATTTTTTGGAAGCAAAGCTAGTGTTTATCATACATGGGGAGCCCTTCAAAAGGCCATAGGCAAAAGACATACTCCAATAGGATGGAAAGGATTCTATTCTCTGCAGGAAGCAAAACTTGCTCTTCAACATTACAGAGAGCCATCCTCCTCAGTCATCAAGCCTATAATCCAAAAAATGTCAATAAATAAATATAAGGGACTGATGAGCTTAAGTATGAAATTTAGAAGAGAATGGTTAAGCAAGTTGCCTGATAAAATACAAAGAACAATATGGTCTAAAGCAAAAGAAGCCTTTTATGATAACTTGATAATATTACAAGATGTGCTTACTGAACTAAACAAAAAAGATACTCCATGATTCGAATTAGTCCAATATTGTGGCCCAAAAACACAGAACAAGTTCTTCCCACCAATTGGACTAGTAAAATCAAGTGGGACAATTTCTTTTTAAAACACTTCGTAGGAGAAATATTTCACAATGGCATGTTATTACTCCTCAACATAGAAAATGATGACATCCCATAATTCTTTGGACCAAAACTCAGAGAACTAATAAGGAGCTATTCTAAGGGAGAATCTTTTGAATCACATATAATATCTGAAATTCCAAGGTTTCAAGGGAACAACTACCTACCTGCTACACATCACATCTTACTAAGCAGAAGCACACCCCATTGGTTTTTTTTTTTTTATGGAAATCCATATGATTTTACAAAAACTGATGAAATACAGACATATTCAGAATATTTTGTGAATTTCAAGAGACTAGATGATGATTGGGAGCTACTAAGAGAAACATAATTAGTAAAAGTTTGGGTCCTTAACGGAGTAGCCATTAGATGCAGGAGCTATTCTGAAATGCCAAGAAGAAAAGCAGAAGGACCAGGAATAGCCATTACTGGTAGATTATTCTCTCTTGAAGAGTTAGATAGTAATGATGACATGGCAGAAGCAGACGAAGGGAACATAAAAGATGTTGAAGACATTTAAAATGCACTGCACTATATGTACAGAACATACTACTGTACAAGTATAATAATGTATTAAAATATTTGTGTGTTTGTAAAAGACTCTCCAGCTGCTTCTTCTATATAAGAAGACCTGATTAAGAGTCTAAGGCAGAGAATTGCCTATCTCATTTTCCCTTTCAGTTGCGAGAGCATTGAAGAAATTATAAAATCCCTTTTCTTAAGTCTCTCTCTCTCTCTCTCTCTCTCTAAATCCAGAAGACTAGAAGAAGAAAGTAGCTAAGTCCCCTCCATACTTAAGCTCTCCTCTAAAGAACCACCTTTTCAGCTCCTCTGAGAAGAAAAAGGAGACTTTCTGGTGAAGGAGATAAAGTTTTGGTAAGTTTCTTTCTCCTTCTCTCACCTCTTTACATTTTGTATGAGTTAGGTGTCACGAACTTCACTCTTACCTGGGAAGCTTCCAATGCCCAATACTCACATATCTCACCCATTACTGCCTCCCATGAACTCAAGACTATAAATTGAAACACACGCCCTTCTCATTTGTACCATTCTATAGCACAGAAAGTTTCCATTGATGATGAACACTTGCATGAAAGCTTTAAAAGCTCGTCATAGATGGTGCTGCTAGTACGACCCTTGCTATAAAAAATGAGCTGATACAAAACATAAGAAAGCTTTTTCCACGGCCTTGAACAAATAAGGTATAACAAGAAGAAGAAGATGGAAAACATAGAAGAAGAAAAAGAAGAAGAATAGAGAAACAAAACGAACATAGCAAAGCACTCTTGTAGCTCACCAAGAATCCCAAAAGCAGGAGAAGAAGAAGAACAAGATGAACAAGAAAATATGAAAAATGAAAAACTTCTAGCAGTGAAGCTTCTTTGGGATTTTGACCGTGCACAATACAAAAGTAGATGTGATATGGCGGGAAAAAGTCCACCAACTTTTTCCTTTCACTCACAAGGGCATTTCTAGTAGTTTACATCACAAACTTATGGACTTAAGACAGGGACTAAAAGAAAAATGGCTGAAAAAGAGGGACTAAATAGAATATCAGAAAGTCAAAGAGACTAATAAGGAATAATCAAACTTTCTAGGAACTTTTAAGCAATTCTTCCTAAAATCAATAATAATAAATTAAAACAAAGAATTCAACGTGCGGAGTTCAAGATGTGTTGAAATGATGTCAAGTTGTAAGTTTTAATTTTAAAATACTATCTCATGCTAACCATAATGTGCACGGGCAAGTGATATAAAATTTCCCTAAACTGCTCATTAATGTCTAAATACACCAATTTTCAAAGATTCATCATAAGTCATTGATAATTGGGGGCTTCCACTGTTTGACCTGATAAGAGGTGGCGTGACTGACTACTGCAATATTCTCTATTTATAGCTACATTTATAGTTGCACAAGAAAAAAAAAAATTGTAGCTACAATACTATAATAGCTATAACAAAAGTCATTTCTAGTTATTTATAATTTGGTTGATTTTTTGAGTTAGTGAGATTATTTATTTATAATAAATAAATCAATTTTGTTTCGATATCTTAATATTGTGGAAAATAGCCGATGCTTTAGCCACTATTTTTAGCGAGAGTAATATATAATAGCAGAATTACTTATTTAGTCACAAATATTAATTGCTTGTAGTAATAACGATTTTAAAATTTACATACTAATCACATTAATGGAATAGTAGCTAATAATAATATACAGCTACAACAACTATGTACATATTGAAAATAATAATTTTAAAATTTAATTTGTTATCTCATAGCTAAATGTCTACGTATTATAGTGAAATTGTGGCAAAATCATGGATGCATGTCACAATTTAAATTGTTATAAGTTTAGCTAACTTTTAAGAAAATTAATTTGAACATTTTCACCCTCTACAAAATTCAAACATGGTCTAATTTGTTCTAACTTATATTATAGACTATATATATATCTAATTAGAACTTTGTCATAAATCATTAATTTTATAAGCTGAATCAATGGATTTTATATTTAATATTTCAATTGAATTAATTCCAAATTTATATTTTGAATTTCATAGCCAGATTTGTATAAAATGGAATTCTTTTGTTATAATTTTAGATAATTTGCATCTTTGACTAAGTAAAATTTAGTATTTTGCATATTTTAGTTCCTTATTTTATTTTTATTCTTGAGGTAGTGGCTTAGTATCTAGGTGACAGTCTACTAGTACTAATAAAAGTAATAATTAAATGCACATGAAAATCAAATATAATAATTACAGTAAGATAAACATGAGAAATTATATATTTATAATTAAATTAAATTAAAGTTTAACATAAAAAGTCTAACTTTTCATAAGTATTAATCATTAGGCTTTCTTTCAATCTAACCCTTTTTTTTAATCATCAAAATGACCTCAAAAATAACTTTATTAGTTGACAGGACATTTTAAAAAGCCAAAACATTTTTTTTCTTTCAAAAATACCTTTTTTTTTGTTTTACTTTTTAAGATAATATTATTTTTCAAAAACTATATTTTTGGAACCGCATTTACTTTGAAAAAAAATATATTATTGTGTTATTATTTATAAATCTTAAAAAACATGAAAAATAATTCTCATTTTTAATAATAATAATAATAATAATAATAATAATAATAATAATAATAATAATAATATATCTTCTTCAAATAAATGTGGTTTTAAAAATATATAATTATTTAAAAAACATTATTATTTTTTTATAAAAGGCTTAACAAACCAAAAATATGTATAAGCCAATAATAATAATAATAATAATAATAATAATAATAATAATAATAATAATAATAATAATAATAATAATAAATCTTCTTCAAATAAATGTGGTTTTAAAAATATATAATTATTTAAAAAACATTATTATTTTTTTATAAAAGGCTTAACAAACCAAAAATATGTATAAGTCAATAATAATAATAATAATAATAATAATAATAATAATAATAATAATAATAATAATAATAATAATAATAAAATTTTCAAAATAAATACTGTTCAAAAGATATAAGTTTTTTAAAAAACGAATAACTTATAAAAGTTATTAAAAAAATAAAATAACACTTTTGTCATTTTTTGAAGAAGGAATTTAAAGAAAGCTAATATTTTTGCTTTGCGTGAATAAAGTTATTTTCAGATTATTTTGATTTCACTTTGAAGGCTAAATTACATTATGTAATAATATAATATAATATAAATATTATGAAAATAATATAATGAAAATTTGTCTTATTTAGTTGGCAATTAAGTTAAAATATATTTATATTAAAAAGGTGATGATAAGGACCTATTATTTTTAATCATCTAAATGGCGTGGGCCATCAAAATGATCAAATCACTTTTTAAGTTTTTTTAAATGTAAAAGAAACAGTGTTTTTAAAAAAAATTTAACCCTTTTTTTTCTATAAAAATTATCAATTACCTTGTTTTTAGTTTTTTATTTTAATTATTTTTTTAAAAAAATGTTGTTTATTTAAAACATATTATATCTTAAAAACCGATTTAGTTTTTTAAAAATATATTATTATCAAAATAGAAATTATTTTATCATTTTTCTTAAAACTTATTAAAGTGTTATGTTTCTTTTTTTTTAATCCAATTTTAAAAAAAAATTGTTTTAAACATTTTAATTTTTTAAAAACCCATTTAGTTTTAAAGCATATTATTATCGGAATAAGAAACTTATGTTTTACATATTTTTATATTCTTCCATCAAGCATTGATTTCAGATCATTTATTTATTTATTTTATAGTTTATGCTCTTATTAAAGATGATTCCACTAATTATACAATGACTCTGTTTGACCAAAAATCAAACGTAGATCTATGTATAAAGATAGAAACCTTAATTCAACCAAGTGTATATCGACATTTGACTTTTGAGTCATTTAGAGTTGCGTCATTGTACAAGCCATACTAAATTTGGTCCAGGCACAAATTCTCAAAAACTGTGAAGTCGATATTGGATTGAAACAAGAAAAAAAAAAAAAACCATATTCAAATAAATCTAAAATTTTATAAAAAAAGATTTTTAAAATTTAAAATTAATAAGACAAAAAATTTAAAAAAGTGTTTAAAATAAATATTTCCTATTATGATAATAATTTACTTTAAAAATAAATAGGATTTTATAAAAAAAAAGATTGAAAAAAAATAAAAAGATGAACTCACTCGTGAGAAAAATTAGTGCCAATTTCCCCATTTCCACACCTGAGAACATTCCTGGTGTTTATTTAAACACTCCCGGCAAACTGTTAAAATAGAAGACGAATCAAGTGCAATTTCAGCGTCACGGTGTCTTATCAATAGACACCATAATGACTGGAATTCCCCGGCGTTTACTGTCCCAAATGCCACCACAAGAAGAAAGCCTTCCAACGCCATGTTTTTAACATCTTGCCATTAAAGTGATGGAAACCTACTGACGTTTGTTTGTACAAACGCCGTTGATATAAAAGAGGTCACGACCTTTGTCTTTTAAACACCAGCAAAATAACAGAAGTGTCAGGCGTTAATAACAACGCCCCCAATGTTATTGGCGCCAAATACCCATTAATATTGTGTAGTGAGAGCTTAACACACCCACAATTTGAAATAACAATATTGTTACAATGGAGAACATGTGTGTATATATAGATATATATGATTGTAGAATATGTACAGCAGGTTCAAGAATTATGCAAACTTAAGCTAAACTGAATCAATCTTATTATACCATTTGGTAATACAAAAACCATGCTTTGGGTGTTAATTACAATGGCTTCAAGCAAACTCTCATGATTTTCAAGAATGAAAGAAAGATCAATACACAGACAAATCTACACAGAAAAATTGGGAGCTAGCCAACCAAGGGTATCCCACTGATCAATACCATGGAACTCCTTGAGATAACATTTAATATTTGAATTCTCAACACAAAACACACCAGGCTCTTCCATATCATATGCCAACTTAGTCAAGAACATACCCTCATCGCTGCATCCTTGGTACCTCCTTGCATTGGTTCCAATACCCAAACTAATCCCCAAGAACATCAAATCCTCTATTCCAAGCTGTATCATTTCAAGCCTCTCCTTCTCAAAGTTCACCTTCAAGAACTCATAATAACTATCCTTCCCACTCTCATAATACATAAGGACCATATGAAGATAGCCAGATAACTCGACCAGATAAGTCTTCTTCAGAAACTTGTCATAAAAGGCCTTATCGATCTTACTTGAGTCCAGTACTGGCAATGCCAGTGGGACATTAACAATCATTCCAGTACCACCATTAGCTTCAAGATCAAGACGATAAAGTGCCTTCTTGGAACACAAGTAGAAATAACCCTTGTAAAAGACAATGTCCCTAAATAGACACTCATCAGACAACAGTGTTTTCCATGAAATGCTCCTCATCTTGCAGACGTCAACTTGATTTTGAGACCGTGAGATGGCTGCAAAGACACATTGTGGATCGGTTGGTGGTGCAGAGAGTGCAAGATTTATCTGAAAGTGAAGAGCTATAAACTTCTTATTTTTTCGATACTGTGCGTTGTGCTTAGGGAGCTTGATTTGGTGGCCGGTGATGGGGTTGATGAGGTATAGCTTGGAGGCAGGATCAAGAAAGACAAGATATCCATGGGAGGAGCCGCAGAAGAAGGAGCCAAACTCAAACGAGCACTTTGGAAGGCGGAAAAGAAGGTTGAAATCGATGTCGAAGAAGGCCATGGAGGTGTAGCGTTTTGAGATGGTGTGGTTGGCGAGGATGATGAGGGGGAATTTTGGACGTGGGGAGAAGGTGCGCCATGCAGAGCAGGTGGAACGGAAGAAGACGTGGGAGATGGGGTCGAGTTGAGATGAGATGAAGGATAGAGGAAGCTTCGGAAGAGAGGACCAGTCTCGTACTTCATTGCTACGCCTCTTCATCTGTTTCTTGGACATCATCATGGCCCAGCTCTAGCTCTTCTTGTTCTTGAGGTTTGAGTTATTATATATTATTAACTCTCTCTCTCTCTCTCTATATATATATTGTATTGGGTTTATGAGTTTATCTATGCCACTGTCACTTAAAACTCAATAATAAGTATAACTCTGTCTCTTTCCATAATTAATATATATATCTGTGCCATTACTACGTAGAACACAAGAGAAAGAATAGCCCTATAATATTAAAAGTACAGTGAAATTGATGCCCTTGGATAATAATATCGTTTTGGGGTTGGTTCGATTAGGGCCATCATGAATTTCTATAAGTGGAGACAATTAAAAGCTATGATATATTGGAGACTAAAAAGAGAAAAACAACACACTTTTAAAAGTGAAAATATATATGGAAAAAATTTCAATAAATAAATAAACACCTTTAAAAAAATTAAAAAAATCGTTTTGATTTCCCTTTTCTTTATTTTTCATTACATAGCGATTGCTACCGTGCCCTATTGTTGAATTACAAATTCAACACCTCTTAATTTCAAAAACTTGTTTCATGATCTCTTGGTATGATGGTTACATAACTCAAAAAATGAAATCCAAATTTAAATTGTTAAATAATTTTTCTTTGTATTCACAATAAGAAAAAATATGTTATTTGTAATACATAAATTTATAACACATAAAATGTTGTAAATTTACGATATAAATTATAATAATGTATGAAAAAAAAACCAAAAACGTTGTACAGAAAATCAAATTGCATCACAAATAAATGACCATCCAAGGATGTCGCAAAATTTTTGTCCCGAAGGTATGCTAGACAAATGTCGTTAAGTGTTGCAAACCTGAACATATTTTCTGTGCAATTGAACAGTTCCGCTTATTTGAAATAATTTGCGATTTTTTTTTTCAACATGTTGGTGTGAATATTATAAATAGAACATGTAATTGGTTTACGACACAAAGACACATTGTTTGCAACATTCTTTTGACGCCACAAAATGTTAAAAAATTATATTTCTCCTAGCCAAAAAGGTGGGGTTTGATTTGTGGATAACTAGAAGACAGCTCCTCCAAATACACTTTATTTTCAGCCCTCTACCTTCACTCTTCTTCACTTCCTTCACAAGTTTTGATATTTTTTAACCAATCAAGCATGCCTATTTGGTATTAGTGCCCCCAAAAGTTTGTTCTTGATGATTTAAGTTGGTATCTCTCTCTCATCGTTATTTTCTTAAATTTGTTTTTAGGGTTTGATTTAATGTGTTTAGCAACTTTTGTTGTGATTAGAGTTATGAGTGTTACACTAACTAACTTATTTTATATGTTATTACTTTAAATTAGTGATGATTATTGTATCATTTTATTAGCTTGCATCATTTGTTGATTCTGCACGAGTTGGGAAAATGGTATGAATTTGGGATGTTTTTTTGGATATTTTGCAAAAAACTTGATAAGGACACAAGTGTACGTGCCGATCGTGTAATAAAGTCTGTGTGAAAGTAAGATGTCGGTCTACACGGAAGATTGAGAATACTAGTAATAATCCTAGTTTCAAAAATCAGCCTAACTAATTAAGTGTTGTGTGTGAACAAAAAAAAGTAAAAAGCAAGAAGTACAAAATAAAACAAGTGGGAAATCAAGGAAGGTAATGATGTCTGGGCATAGCATTCCTCTAGGGTTTTATAAAGTGCAAGATAAAAGTTGTCTAGATATGCAATCCTATTTAAACAGAGAGGTATCCTAAATCATACTAAATCCCTTGGTAGAGGTTGAAGAGTAATTGAATCAGTGAAGAGCTGATGCAGCCATCCATACAATCACATTAACACTTTATGAAACCCCGCCGTAGGCTAATGAGAATCTCTTAAGTAAGTAACCTCTCTTATGAGGAGAGATTACCCCTAATCCGAATACAGAGTAAAAATGTGATTTCTCCTAAAATCTACTCCACATGATTTCAAAGAGCATGGAGATACGCATTAATTCACTTGGGAGAATTAAGGGAGATGGGGTCTCCAAAGTACCCTATATCTAGGCTTACTCACAATTCCCTCTAGTCACGGTATGCCTATGCTAGGTAGGAATTTCTACTCATCATAAACCACATCAAATATGATAACTAAGGCTTACGCCATAATAGAAATCAAGCATTCAAATACGCAATTAAATTGAAATAGAATGAATTGCAATAAAGAAAACAAGTAAAACACATGAATTCAAAAACTAATGTCAAAAGATAAACCATAGAGTTCAACTATGCTCAAACATCTATAAATTAGCCCTCCATTAATGGAGGGCAACCATTCAAATAACAAGACACGATGAGAGACATTGAAAACATAAAACCCCCCATCTCAATTGTGCCAGAGATGAATCTCCAAAGAAACCCTAAGAAATCTTACACAAACACCACCAAGATGAACTTTATGGCTATGATCTACTTTTCCCTTGAATGTGGATCCAAATTTCCTCCTATAATAACCCCTTGAGCTCTGGAGATTTACCTCCTTTCTCCCATATTTTCACCTCCATGAAAAGAATAAAAATGTCCAAAACAAATCCCCTAAAAATCCTCATTAGATTTATTTATACTCGGTTTCTTACGGGTTGCTTACGATCATAAAGACGTGGTCATAAGGAGCTGGAGAAAATGGGTTGTGAGATTTACCGGAACACTTACAAGCCGTAAATCCCATCTATAATGTCTTCTGTCTGTGTTACGGTCTTGCTTACAGGCGTAAGCGCTAGACCGTAAGTTTTATTGTGTTGTCCCTTCACTACAAGAAAAATCTCAAATCGGCACCGAAAAATTGGCACGGGAAAAAACTTGTGACAAATTTGTCACAACATTTGACACGGAATTAATAAACTGTGCCAAATATATAATTTTTTAAAAAAATATTTTTAAATTTCGTGCCAAATACCGTGCCAAATATACAAATTTAATAATTTTACATAAATGTGCCAAATGCAGTGCCAAATATATTTAAATAATAATAATAATAATTTATTAATACCGTGCCAAATGCAGTGCCAAAACCCAAAATATAATAATATATTAATACCGTGCCAAATACCATCCAAAAAACTCTAATATAATAATTTATTAATACCGTGCCAAATATGGTGCCAAAATACAAATATAATAATATATTAATACCGTGCCAAATACAGTGCCAAAACCCAAAATATAATAATATATTAATACCGTGCCAAATATGGTGCCAAAATACAAATATAATAATATATTAATACTGTGTCAAATACCGTGACAAATATATAAATATATTAATATATTAATACCGTGCCAAATACCGTGCCAAATACAAATATAATAATATATTAGTACCGTACCAAATATAGTGCCAAAAATATAAATATAATAATTTATTAATACCGTGCCAAATACCGTGTCAAAACTAAAAAATATAATATTATTTTTTTTTTTGAATTTTTATTAAACAGAAACCCATAACAAATATTAAATATTTAATAAATTAATTTTTATTAGTTATGACAATTAAAATAAAATAAAAAAAACAAATTCATTTTTCAAAACTCCATCTCTCCCCCAAATCTAAAACCCGTCTCTATTGCTCACAAACCCTAATCCCAACTCCATCTCTCTAAGCATGGATTTAGTTGCATCATTGCCAGATCAAAGCTTATTCCTAGCCGTCGGCGTCGTCTCCAAGCAGATCAAGCCCCGACTCTCTTGCTCACCAACCCTAATCCCCAGCCCCCATTGAAGCTTCCTCACCGTTGGCATCAACTCCTTCCTTTTTTTTGGATCTCGATATTCGGTTCCCTCTTCTTTGGATCCTGGAATCCCTCTCCATTTGGCAAGCGAACGAGAGAGAAGGCACCCGAGCTTCGTTTGGTTTTGTTTTCCATGATCAACTAGGGTTGGGCGTGGAGATCGCTTGATTTCTGGGCAGCACCGAAGGATTTGATCTTTGCTCGCATCTCCGAGCAGCCTTTTCTGGTTGACCGGCCTCTCGGGCTCTAATTCCTTCCCATTAGTCACCGAGGTATTCCCCTCCAAGTTTTGTTTCTATATTGGTTTGTCTGATTGCTCATATTTTGGAAGTTATGAAGAAAACTGCATGAATTCGAGATGATCAATTGGTGATCATTGCATTGATTCTTTTTACTCATTGTTTTCAATCAATATTTTAACTAAAATTTGCGAATTTGAGATTATATTTTCAATCATGAACTCGAATTCTAGATTCGTTTTCTTAAATTGTTAATCATATGGTTCTGGGATAGGGGTAGGTTTGTGTTTGTGATGGTTTATATGCCTGGAATTTAGTTGTGATTATCAGCCCTGACACCCTTCACGCCTAACTTTAATTTGGATTTCTGATAATATCATTTTCTGTTAATTTCTTGACAGAATTCGACAATATATTAATATCAGACATTTATAGCTCTGTCTGGAGTTCACAGTCTGGTTATTTTCTTCTTGAAGAAACCTGGAGGAAAAGATGATGGTATGGCATAATAGCAACCTGACCCCAGCTTTTCTAATCTACACAAGGGTGATTTGTGCCACTCTATTGATGATTATTATGTTGGATGTTGCAGTCATTAATGCAAGTGTAGCAGGCTGGTGCACAGGTCTTGTTATGAGTTTCCCAGGTATTTGATTCTTCAATGCATAGCATGATCATCGTTGTTATATTTTTCCTCAGTATATCACCCGTTACCTATTTATGTTACCTGGCCTTGCTATAATTTAATTTAGTTGATAATTTATACTTGTTTGGCTGAAACAGAAGGCTATATTATTCTCTCCCTCTCATTGTTAGGCCTTGTGTTTCAATAAAAAAAATTAAGGTTGTGTTTAATAATAATTTATGCTGACGGTCTTGCCTAGCTTACACAAAACTTCCCTGCAATCAAGGTTTAAGTAGAAGAATAGGCCAGTTAATATCTTCTATTTCTAGAAAATTTCAGTAAAATTATAAATTAGAAACCAAAATGAATATAATAATAACATCATTAGAATCTTAAGCTGAACCATTTGCTGCTGGCATAGTGAATCATTTTTCATCATTTATTCATGATGATAGTACCAATTTAAATCTTCTTTTGTTGACTTATTAGAAGCAAGGAGTAGCTTCAAAACTGGCTTGACTATAATCTGATCAAATTTGAAAAGCATCTAGATGAGAGACCCACTAGAATGGTATTGCTTCCTCTAAACTCAATTTGCTTGACCTATTCAAAGAAATCATCATCATCATCTTTATTGTTTTTAACCTTTTAGTGTTTGTTCTACTTCTGTTCAAGATGTAGGTTTTTTGCTTATGTACATCTAAAACTAGCATTGAATCACCTATATAATATTAGCATGGAATTAGATCATAATGGTCTGATAGTTTCTTATAGCAGGTGGATTATATGTAGGTTTTTTGTTTCATCACTCGTCCTGGCATTTGTAAGTCCAACAGCACTTGGAACCAGCGCAAGAACATGCCTTCCTTTCCTTCTTGATGCTACAATTCTGGGTTACATGGTTGGTTCTGAGTAAGGTGTTTTCTTCATTACAAAATTAGAAAGGATTTGTTCTGTTAGCCATATATATATATATATATATATATATATATATATATATATTAACTTTCTTAATTGTTGATCTTTGTGGGTCTTGCTATTCAGATTACCAGCTAATGTCAAGAAGGTCTTCCATCCAATTATTTGTTGTGCCCTCTCTGCAGATTTGGCAGCACTAGCATATGTGTATTTCTCCCGGTCTGGAGTGGATGCTGTTCTAGGTTTATTACGAACCCACTCTATGTCCATCATTTGGTTCTTTTCAATATAGAATTCTTCATGCCTCTGGTTAGATAATTGTACCTAGTTCCATGATCTGAAAATTAAGATGTTCTAGAGCATGTCAAGCATCCCTTGTGATTTTAACCTGCATGAAACATGCATGCTGTAAGTCTTTTCAACTGCCTGTGATTTGATAAATGACTTCTTTGTCAATTGTTGATGCTATTAGTCTCCCTTTTATGTCTTCTTAAACATTAACCTTTGTTCCTGATTTTGTACTCATGCAAAGAGTCACAGTGAATTTTTTTTTTTCTGCAAACCTTGAGTTGATCAATTTTGGTGGGTCAATGGGTTAAATCTTGAGACACCTTTGGCAATAGTTCTTAGAGCCCAATGTTTTGTGTCTTCAGTTGCGCTTGGCCTTGGGCTTGGGCTTGTTATACTTTTCCCTTCTTAAGTTGAGGTACAAGTTTTTTTTTTTTATAAGGCCATTCCTGAACTGTGTCCCCTTTGTTCATCACTTCAATCTTTTATTTCCTGTAAGTCAAATCATTTCATCAGTCGTCTTAACCTCATCCTAGCAATTCTCATCGACAAATTCCAATTTCTACGATGTCCATGTGTGAAATTTATAATGTACTCCCTGCAGAACATGTCTGCTCACTGTTTCCAGTGCCAGAAACTGTTTATTCTTTACACAACTCCTCTCTCAGGATTATGCTTCTTGGATTCTCTGTATTTCATCTGGGTTTTCCTCCCATTTCAGTCACCGCCACATAAGAAAGACTAGATGCTTCTCAAGACTGTTACCTCATCCTAGTGCGGAAACGCTATAGAAACCCCCATCGTGAATGATTTGGCATCAAACATCTATACTTTTAAGTGAATCTGAATTATTTCTCGGTGGCAGTTCCATTCTTCTCTTGTGAAATCATTAACTAAAAAATTTTCCTCCCAGAATCATGGAGATGCAACGCCTGAACGGCAGGATGGTAGGAGTAATGATACCTATCATAGAAACTTAAATTTTTGTTACTTGCCTCTGGTCTTTTGTATGCATGAGTGGCGGGACACGTGTCCCGGCGCTTCTATCGTTGCTTTTCTTAATGCTTTAAGACGCAAATATCCCACTCAGAGATCGCGGCGCTTTTCTCAATGGTAATTGTTTGATCTAGGTAAATGGAAAACGATGTGGTGTTGCCCCAAGCAAAGACAGTGACACATTATTCTTTGGCAACATTTATAGAACGTGGACAAAGGAACATGTAAGCTTGGTTGTTGCTTCTTAATTATTTCCTTAGCAAGTAATTCTTGTATTCCTTCTACAATGACCATTAGAAGAAATTCTTTGTTCGCATGGTCTCCAATGGCTACGCAGGGAGAGATGCATCGTCTAGGAACGAGAAGATCAACAAAAGGTTGGATTCTTGCTTGGTTCTGCTTCCTCCTACCGGAAAGAAGCCCAAGGCTCTAATCAAGTTCCTCGACGGCGCCTTCGTTGGAGCTGCTCCTGAAGTCACTTACAGGTTCGTCTTTTGTTTCAATTACCCGTTTGCTGAGTTTTTAGCTATTGATTATCATTTCCATCACTTAAAAATAGTTCCTTTTAAAAAAAAAATAATCCATGGTGAAAATTTCTTGTTTTGATGAGATTTCTGGTGTTTTTCCTATATCTGAACAGCATATGTATGAATTTCGTACAATAGAATAGATGATTGTTTGCTGATTTCTTTGTTTTCCTTCTCTTCTGTAAAGATCCTTTCTTTGAATTAATTTAGCAAGAAAGGAGTGTATAATTTGTTACAATGGGATGAGCAAAAGCAAAAGCTCTTTTCATGAAAATTTGTTAATTGCCAGTTCTTATGAAATTGAGACAATTTTGTATTGGCTTTGTAGTTATTTGATGGATCTTTTGGTGAAAGAGGGATATCTGATAGTGTCAGTACCTTATAATGTGACTTTTGATCATGAGAGAGCTGCAAAAGAAGTGTATGAGAGGTTCCATAGCTGCATGGAGATGCTCTTCAGTTCAGGACTTCCATATGCTAATATATCAGCCAGTGAGCTTGTGAACTTGCCCTTGTACTCTGTTGGTCACAGGTTTGAGTTCTGTCTCACCACATCCATCATATCAAACTGAAATTAGAGTTTGCGCATTTGATGTGTATTGAGATTTATGTGCATTTTCTTGAAATTAATTATCAGAATTGGAATGTGCATGTTGTTTGCAGCAATGGTGCACTGCTCCAGTTGCTTGTGGGTTGTTATTTTGCAGAGAAGATACCAAAGGTTTGGACTTAGAGAAAGAATTTTTTAGATTGATTTACAGCAATTGATGAGGAAGATAAGAATCATTATGTTGTTGTTTGGTTTAACTAACAAAAGATTTCTCTATATTATTATGGAAGGCAAATGCTGTTGTGTCATTCAACAACAGACCAGCTTCAGAAGCTGTGCCTTATTTTGAACAGGTAATTCTTCTTCTCAGGATTGCTAAAAGGAGTCATAGAGCTTGCTATTGATTCAAGATTAAGCATTCTCTAATTTGTTTGGTGCTATAATGTTTGTTTTTAAATGCTTTTGATATCTTTGGTTAATAGTCTGTGTTCATTTGACGAGGATTTGTTAAAGATGATAAATCATGTAAAGCATGTGATCTATGGCAGAAGCAGATTGAACATTTGACTCTCTCTACTGAACTTGATAAGTCACTTGAGATAGTTGTTTGCTAGAATTTTCTTAGTTTAATCACTGGGAAACACATGCAAAAGAATGGCAAGAATTGTAATGTCAATCATGTTTGTATATGCAAGCCCTTTTTCAAAACCAGCTCCTTCATTTATCATTATCATGTTTGGGCTGGATTTTAAACATTAATAAGGGAGATCTGGAATGGCAAAGTAGATATGGAGTTTTTATTCGCAATTGGAAAAATTTTCCGTGATGCTTAGATATTCACAAAACTTGTTGGAAGTGCACACAAGTAATACTAAGTAAAATTCCTACTGTAACATTATTCCTAGAGATAAATGTGCTTGATTTATCCATGGTTACTTACACCTGTTAGAATCAAATGTAGGCTGATAAATAAGGTAATACTGATAACTCTGAGATGGATTTTCTAGGGAATGCATGGAAGACCCTACTAGATACCACAGGTACATTAGTACAGGAGTATGATCAGGAAATTATGACGTCTCTCAACAAGTTTGTAGATCAGCTTCCATCTGTGATGGGTCAGGTCTCTCATGGTACATCTGAATTTAGGCCAACACCATCAGAAAACCAGCTGTTCTTCAAACAATCTTATAATGTTCCCCACACATTACTGGTATTCTTTTCTTTACAGTCATCAGTTTTTTGCAACAAAAGAGTAAGCCACATCACATGTTCACAATTTAAACATGAACATGCTTGGCATTTCATTCTTTCGTTTTTCCATGTTAAATTCAGTATCGATGCAATTGATGAGACAGACAATGTAGAACAAATTCTGAGTCCTCGGGTTGACTCTATAGGTGGCACATTGAAGAAAATTACCTTGTCAGGCAACCATCTCACTCCTTGCTTACAGGTATTCTTCTGAATCATGATCAATACTTGTGTTTGAAAACGATGCCATCTATCAGTATTTTAACATAGACATAGACGGAGTATAGAACCTTCAAAGTATCACTATTTCTTTCACTGTTTCTCATCAGTGGTAAATATATCACAAATTGAAGTTGAGAAGATATCACTACATTCTTCTAATGCCACTAAAAATTTGACAACAGCTTGCGTAGATTAGAACACAGTATGAAAATGATACGATGCCTATCTTCTAGTGTAGATATTACTATTTCATTCGATGTTTCTCATTAGTGTTCGGTCTGTCACATATTGAAGGTGAGAAGATATCACTACACTCTTCTAATGCCACTAAAAATTTGACAACAGCTTGCATAGCCCAAAACACAGTTTGAAAATGATGCGATCTGTGTCTTCTGTCATAGATGCACCCTTTCTTCTAATCAGTAATTCTTGTGGAATTATTGATTGTTTTAATTGTTGGCGATGTTGCAGGGTGTAGGACACAGCTCCAGAGTACAAGCAAAAGGAATGCCTTGCTATGTTTCAGAGATGGATAAATGATGTTCCATTGTAATTTGATGTGTGGTATTTTGCAATGGGTCAACAATGACAATTTCAGCAATGAATTACCTTTATTTAAACTCCTTTTCAATTTCAGCCATCAAAATAGTTGATCTTTTTTAATTTATAGTTTGTTGTTGAATGTTGAAAATGAATCAATAGGTGAATGGTATTATTTTTTGTGTTGTATTGTTTTTTGCAACTTTCTCAATTTTATTTTTTATAGGTGCAATTCAAAAAAATTTAAATAAAATTAATTTTATATAATTTTTTTTTTCACAGAATAAACAAAAGGGTGCCAAAAGTCGTAACAAATTTTTTTTGCCGTGCCAAATACCGTGAAAAAATATAATAAACAAAATCGTGCAAAAAAATCGTACCAAATACCAAACCAATAAAACCGTGCCAAAACAGTGGCAAACATGGAACCAAAGGCCGTGCCAAAAATCATTTGTAATGTTTGGCACAAAAGTAAATAACTGTGCTAAAAATGGTAACAAAGTTTGGCACCGTTTAAAAAAACGGTGCTAAAATACATTTGTCACCATTGCTATAGGCGCGGTTATTTTTCTATACCAAATACGGTGCCAAAATTAATTTGGTACGGTTTTTAAACCTATTTCAGTGCCAAATCTACCGTGCCGATATTAGATTTTTCTTGTAGTGCTTGCGACTTTCCTTATGGGCATAAGCTCGGGTCGTAAGTTCCTTTGGATAGTCCTTATGGGTATCTTTACGGGTGTAAGTCCTACCCGTAAGATCATCTAATTTGGCTCTGAACTATTTCTTACGGGCATAAGTGTGAGAGACCGGCCCACCTCAGTGAGACCCGGAACAGAACTCTGCACAAGCCATGTATTGTTTTGCTTAGCCGCATAATAATTCGCACTCTCTTGGAGTCGAACTCGCGACCTAAGCCTTTTGTCTCTTGATAATGGGATCCGTGGGTAACCCATGAAAGATGGTCATAATAAAGTTTACAAGGAATTTTTAGATGTAATTTTTGGCTCAGAGGGAGGATTTCGTGAGACTCTCTTTGGCAAAAGGGTCGATTATTCGGGGCGTTCTGTCATTGTCGTGGGTGATCAATTGGTGAGAGGCGCTTACTTTAAGTGAGACAAAAGGCTTAGATCACGGGTTCGACTCCTAGAGAGTGCGAATTATTATGCGGCTAAGCAAAACAATACCTGGCTTGTGCAGAGTTCTGTTTCGGGTCTCACTGAGGTGGGCCGGTCTCTCACAAAAAAAAGGTATTGTTATAACCCAATTTTTCGGCCCATTATTGTAGAAGCTGTTACTGTACATGCCCGATACTGTAGTAACCCGAAAAATATTTTTTAAACATCAACCTTTTGTCTCCTCCAACTCCATCTCACATTCATGACTTGCAAACCCTAGCCTTATGATTTTTTCTCCACTTTTTCTGTGGATGGTTATGGGCAAGTGAATCTTAGGTTTTTCTTTAAATTTTTTATACGCAATTTTAACCTTAAGCCTAGATTTGGACTCTATTTTTTTCCTCTTTTGTTTTCTTCCTAGATCCTTTGAAGTAAAGGGAATGAAAGATTTCAGGTGAGTGGGCTAACCCAATTCTTGTTGTTTTCTTTTTTTGCACTTGTATGAGATTTTGGTTTGCTTTTGAGATGATTTTCCATGATGATGTTGGAACTCTTGTTTTGTTTTGTTGGAGTATCATACCAAGTTTAATTTGGGAGATCTCCATGAATTTATGTATTAATTTTTATTTGATATTCAAGGTTTTGTTTATATATTTTGTCTCATTACTATTCTACTTGTCAAGATTCATTTTGTGTGGTATTGCAATACATACTTCATGTTACTTTTGATTTATGAAAATTGAAGACCTTTGGGAATTAGATTCAATGTGATTTATGTGCAAGAAATTAGTGGATCTTATGTATTAAATGGGTTGTTTTTCTCATTTTGGGTGGAATTAAAATACTTGAAGAATGTCTTATGTAAATGGGTTGTATTCATGTATTATGCTAGAAGTGATGTGTGAAAAGTTGGTCATTGCATGCAAGATGTTTGATGAAATGCTCTTGAGTTTTAATGTGAGCAATGACCGATTGTTTGATAGAATATGATGATATGAGTTTATGGATTATTGGAGATGATGCTTGTGTGAGAGTTTTATATTGATGTTAATGGCATGGGTATATATGTTTTTATGAGGTGTGTTTGAATTGTTATTATAGATTGATAGAGTGGTGAAAGAAGACCTTAGTTTCCCTATATCTACATTTGAAATGGAAAGTAGTCCAAAGTTTGTGAAATTGAAAAGTTGATGAGTTTACTTTGGTGTTATTGCATCTTTGTTATTGGAGAGGATTGGTGTATGTAAATTGGTCATTATTGGTTATGTTGGAACTCATGTATGAATTTTTGGATAATGCATGCCAAGTGTTTGACATAATACGTTGAAAATTAATTGTAAGTAATGATGCTATGATTATGAGATGGGTGATGAAAATGATGTCATTAATGAAGTGAAGATGTGTGATTAGAGGAATTTTTATGGTTGTATAAATTTTGGATGAATGTTTAAAATCGTGCCTTTAAATTGATTGTGAAACCTTTGAAAATGATATCTCATGCTTGCATGACTTGAGTTAAGAGAATTGGCTTGAGACTAGATGAATACATGTATCTTGAAATCTGGAAATGACATTGAGTGGCTGGAAATTATTGCCAACATTCGGAGGTTATAGAGATAGAATTTGTGGATGATTAGAATTGAAAAGTTGTAGTTTTTTGTTTTATCTATCTACCTACCAAATTTTATATTTATTGGACGTATATTCTATGAGATATGATCCGTTTAAGTTGACATGTCCTGGAGGTATTACTGTGTAGACCTGCAGATTTAGAGGCAATTTCCGGACTCACTAAGCATAATTAGACAAAGTGCCCAGTATAGAAAATATTCCTTATTGCCTTAAATTTCAATCTGCAAAATTTCAAGTTTATTGGATTTGTAGATTATGAGTTATGATATATTAAAGAAGGCTTGTGCAGGATGATGTTCTATGCAGAATTTTCAGATTTAGAAAGATTTTCCTCACTCTTGGAGGCAGAATTTGAGAAAGAATTAAACAAGAAAAATGTTCAAGATTTTCCTAAGTTTGTTTCTGCAAAATATCTTTGCATTTTATAATATGTTTTTTTTGGAGTTATGTGTTATGGAATGAGGCATGTTTAGAGGTGTTTTCATGCCGAGAAGTATGAGATGCAATATATTTAGCTAAGTGTTTATCTTGCATTATACCATGGTTTCTATGTGCATTTAGGTTGGCAAGCATGATTGCATGTAATCCATCTTGATAATGGGAATCTTGAGGTTATTTGTATTTGGAATTGTTAGAATTGTTGGATTTTACCAATCTTGAAATTATGTGTCTGAGGGTGCATTTACCTGTTCTGTTATTTCCCTGTTTTGCTTAAATTTAATCTCTCTTATTTATTTATTCTGTTGTACAATGGTTTTACTCTTGATTTTCGAGAGGGGTTCGATATGCATTAATGATTTGGAAATTTATTTAATAAATTCTATAATTAATTTTTGTTTATCTACTTTTTCCTAGAGTGGGATTCTGAAATTCTAAATTTCTGTTTATTTGGAATATCTAAGAAAAAATTTGTGAATACTCGGTATTTCAACTGTAAGTTTGTTTGAATGTTTTAGTCTCCAAATAAACTGTACTCAACCCTGTCAGTGGGGGTTAAATACTGACCTTGTCGACAAGAATTTTCTGTGAAATCGAGATTGTTGTTTCGTACCGTGTCCGTTCGGTGGTAAATGGCCATTTGATACCGTGTCCGTTCGGTAATAATAAACGGCCATCTGGTACCGTGTCCGTCTGGTAATAATAGACGGCCATCTGTTATCTATAGTAAATTTGGAGACATTCTGTTTGAAATCATGTTTAGAAGTTTCTATATTTCCGAGATTTGTTTTTCTGGAGTTTGTATTTAGTTAATGGCGATTTAGAGAAGTGTTTGCAAAGTTGTGCATTGGAAACTTATGTTTGCATATTCATACTTGTACATGGTTTCTTGTCCAACGTTTATTTACTTGTGGTTTTTATTGATGTTTGGAAAGGTCTGAATAAACTTCTTCTGTATTTGAAAGTGTTCGAAAGTTTGTACTTATTTTCACCCACTCACTGAGTAACTGAGTTACTCAGCCTCTTTTCTTCTATCTTACAGGTACTGGACTCTAAGGTTGTTGTGCTTAAGACCATGATGTTCAGCCAGTGATAGGATGGATCCACTAGGGTTGTCATTTTCTTGTAAATTTTTTTGAAAACCTATATTTGTACTTTGGATTCTTGTATCTGTAGGTCTGTGTTGAATTTCTATACCATTTATTTTTTATATATGTTTCCTCCTTGTCGGTTTGTTGTTTTTGTCTGCTCTGTATCAAGTTTTGAGGCATTGTAGGCTTATGGGGTTCACGCCCTGTGGGTTCGGGGCGTGACAATAAGCATGCCTGCAAGGTTCTCTGGAAAGGGCTTATACCCATGAGCTAGGTCGTAAGCTGCCCATAAGACGTCTAGTTTGCCTTGTCATTGTCCAATTGATACTAAGAAAGCTCCAGCTGCTCGAAGTATGATAATGCAAGATGTATTAAGTTTAGCACCGACTTCCACAATATGACCCTAATACAAGCCAAACGAGTGTACAAAGTAATATGAAATAATAGAACATTGCACACTTATCAAAAAGAAAAAAAAAACAAGATTGACCAAGTTGACTTGTAGTAGGGTCCACAAATTGATCCACTCCATTTATTTCAAACTTCCTTTGGTTTGTTTGTATTTTGCTAATTTTGTTTCTAGTTTTTCATTACCCATGAATTTAGTTTCTTTATTCATTTGGCCATTTAGTGCTAGAAGCCCCCTTTTGCATCTTTTTTGCTCTTTCTATTATGATTTGTTCCTAATTAGGGTCGTGTTATTCTTTTTTGTAAAAAAAACATTATTTTATTTCCTTAATTCTTTATCTTGTTTTAGGGTTTTTTTTAATTAAACTGTTAAATGTTTTATGTTTTAATTAGCCAATTAACTGAATTATGATTTCTTTTTCATTGACAACAAGATGTGAAAATATTCTGAACTTGCAAAAGGATGCAATATATTTTGTTTTATTTTTCCTCATGGTTGAAAGAATTTGATTGTAACTTCTTTGAGAGAAATTGTTGAAGTGAGATTATAAGTATGAGGACCTTGTCCGTTTGATATGCAATATTTTAATGGATAGCTCATAACAACTTATATTATTACTTGTTTGATTTACAAATGAACTAAGAGTACAAGACAAACGGTTTCTTTAGTACAACACAATTGGCTAATTATTTTGAACCACCAAAAGCACAGTACAAAAATCCTATCAATATACAGGACAACTAAAAGAACATGTTACCCCTACTTAAAATTAATATTTTCATTAATATATTTGAAAGGGGATTAAGTTTCACTGGGTAATTAGTTTTTTTTTTGTTTCTTTTTTAATGAAGATGAGATTTATTTTTTAAGTTCTTTATTCTAGAGCATTGTGATTGCATTATTTATTTATTTATCTATTTGTCTTTTTATTTGTATTTTAAAGGGGTTGAAGGTTTTTTAAATCGTGTTTTGTGTGGATCAAATCTTTGGATTTGTAAAAAAAAATTGTGTCGAATGTTCTTATATTGTAAAGCAAATATAAAGCAGTAAGCATGCATTATAGTAAATTTACAAATTTTAGTTCTATACTTTGTAAATCAAACACCAAACAACACAAAAAATTTGGGTTGTCCAATAAACATCAGACATAGAATAGCATAAGTACTTGTATTGTACTTCAACCATTTGTTCGGTATTGTCCCGCTTGTGCTGTTCTTATAAATGAATCAAACGGACCCTAAGACTTCTTTTCTTGTTCCTTATATATATATACATATATAGTGTAAGAATTCTATTTCTTATTTCACTAAATGTAAACTTCCCGCTTTCTGATGTTTCCTTTTGATATCATATTAAACAACTACTCACACATAAATTGAGTCACTTGGAAGGTATTGTTTTGTCAAATGGCATGATGTATAAATGATTATATCTTCTTAAGGTGGACAAGAAATTCCACTTTTTTTAACCATCCCCATGAGATTATATGTTATGTATTAATTTGAATGCCACCTTCTCAGCTAAAAGAAACCAAGTAAAGCAAAGCCTTGACATGATCTGTATAAAGGGAATTGTGAAAATGCTTATTTAGATATTGTTTGTCATCATTATTGGTCGATTCTCAAATATTACTATATTGCATTGCTTATGGAGTTTGTCCTATGTGCCATAGTTTCAATGTGTTTGTTGTGGTGTTAGTAGCAGACACGCCTGTTCTGTACAAATTTAAAGTATCATTCTCCTGTTAGTGTCCAGTATTCTAATAGAAAGATTTGGCTTTCTGTTTGATTGAATGCAGCAAAAGAGAATAATAAATTGCTATGAAATGAAAAATTAAAAAAAAAATAAAACTAATTTTCATGTGTTTTTAAGGGATGTTTATTACCTTTTTTTTTTTCTTTTTTTTTTAAATTCATGTTTTCACTTTTTATATATATATACACACAGAGAGAGAGAGAGAGAGAGAGAGAGAGAGAGAGAGAGAGAGAGAGAGAGAGAGTATTTATGACACTTCCTGCTACTGAAAACGTAAGAAGAAAGAAGAAGAACCGGGGCCATGACGTCCAAGAAGCAGAAGAAGCCAAGTTCTAATGAAGTGCGAGACTGGTCCTCTCTTCCGAAGCTTCCTCTCTACATCATCGCATCTAAACTTGACGCAATCGCCCATGTCTTCTTCCGTTCCACCTGCACCGCCTGGAGCACCATCTCCCCACGTCCAAAACTCCCCCTCATCATCCTTGCCAACCATACCAGCTTGCAACGGCGCACCTCCGTTGTGTTCTTTGACATAGACATTAACCTCCTCATCAGCCTCCCCAAATTTTCCTTCGAGTTTGGCTCCATCTTCTGCGGCTCCTCCCATGGCTATCTTTTCTTTCTTGATCCTGCCTCCAAGCTATACCTCATCAACCCCATCACCAGCCACCAAATCCGGCTCCCTAAGCACAATGCACAGTACCGAAAAAATAAGAAGTTTAGAGGTCTTCATTTTCAGGTAAAGCTTGCACTCTCTGCCCCACCAACCGATCCGGGGTGTGTCTTCGCGGCCATCTCACGGTCTCAAAATCAAGTTGACGCTTGCAAGGTGAGGAGCATTTCATGGAAAACACTCTTGTCTGATGAGTGTCACTTTAGTGACATTGTCTTTTACAATGGTTATTTCTACTTGTGTTCCAATAAGGCACTTTTCCGTCTTGATCTTGAGGCCAATGGTGGGACTGGAATGATTGTTAATGTCCCACTGGCATTGCCAGTGGACTCAGATGAGATTGATGAGTCCTTATATGACAATTTTCTGAGGGAAACTTATCTGGTCGAGTTATCTGGCTATCTTCATATGGTCCGAATGTATGTGGATGGGGAGGATACTTATTATGAGATCTTGAAGGTGGATTTGGAGAAGGAGAAGCTTGAAATGGTAAAGCTTGGAGTAGAGGATTTGATGTTCTTGGGGATTAGTTTGGGTATTGGAACCAACGCAAAGAGGTACCAAGGATGCAGGAGTGAGAGTATGTTCTTGACTAAATTGACAAATGATTTAGAAGAGCCTGGTGTGTTTTGTGCTGAGAATCCAGATATTAACTGTTATCTTGAAGAGTTGCATGGTATTGATCAGTGGGATACTCTTGGTTGGCTAGCTCCCAATTTTTCTGTGTAGATCTGTCTTTGTATGGATCTTTCTTTAATTCTTGAAAGTCATGAGAGTTTGCTTGAAGCCATTGTACTTAACACCAACGGCATGATTTCTGTATTACCAAATGGTATAATGAGAATGATTCAGTTTAGCATAAGTTTGTATAATTCTTGGACCTATGCATATTCTGCAATCATTTATATATAGACATGTTCTCCATTGTAGAAATATTGTTATTTGAAATTGTGGATGTTAATTCTAGACAGTGTAAACAGATTAATAAGAACTTGATATTTAATAAGAGTTGAAGACAACCTTGAAGATGAATCTTTGACCGTGAATCATCTGTTGAATTACATCATCTTCATTTACAAATAAAGGATGTTATATCTTGAAATCCTAAAATACCAAAGCTGATTGCACATATATAAATTTCTGATTAAATTCTAAAATCTCAGTTTGTCATGAAAGGGACGTGATCATTGTACCACATGTTAGACAGTTTTAATTCCTAAAGATAGCTTAAGAAGTTCAATTTTAATTTTAGTGAATAAAGGACCTCAAGGTGGCAGCGAGGGTTGCACTAAACCAATAAAGGGCTCAAATGTCACACCTAGTTTTGCTGCTATATATGATTGTTGGAATCTATGGGCGGAATATTACCTTGAATTGTCGAATTAATTCCAGAGGATCAATCTTGCACTTGCTCTACTAGTACTTGGCCTTTGTCCTTTACTTGTTCTTTAGTCTTGCTTCTTCTTCACCTTACTCTTGGTTGTGGGAAACTACAAGACATGCTCACTTGGAGTCACACTACAAATCCCAAGCTCAAAGAGATGGTAGCTCTTGGAGAAGAAAGTATGAGGGAGAGGTTAGATAGTTTTTTTAGATGAAGCCAGCCTTTTCTTTCCTCTTTCAACAACTCACGTAGTTAAAAAATGAGAGATTCTCTCATTCAATCAAGTGTCAAGAGAGATGACACTTGTGTTATGGACAAGCATGCATGATAACACTTATCCCATGCATTGTGCCATGTGGACACAACGACATGCATACATGTGTCATATATGGCTACATCTCCCACTTGTACACAATGACAATAACATATATTCCATTGGTCGCAACATATGGATGTCTCTTAACCTTAATGATTCATTCTCACAGTCATATAGGAAGTGTAGTGTGCGACCATATGAGAAAAATATCGGTGAGTATTGTTACATTTAATCACCATCAAACTAAAGTAATGTGGGCCCCAGTTTTGTTGTCTCCATTTGTTTGTAACCCAGCCTAAAGCCTGGATTCAAGGAAACTTTTTAGTTTCCCAATTGTGTAAATTGTGAATTCATGAAACTTTGTTTAAAGCTTTTGTTTCCATCATGGTTTTCGAGCCAAGCTGTAGCCATCCTTTCTTCTGGCTATTTTGAGAGAGAGAGAGAGAGAGAGAGAGATCCGTGATCTCCTTTGGCGAACCTCAGATGATGAGATTGTGAACACAACCGCATAGATTTCTTTGCCTCATCTTTCACTCTTCCAAGTAATCATCTAGCCTTTTTATCTTCAAAATTTGGTGCAGGTGCGGTGGTTGTAAATGCTTGGGTTAAGATTATCCTTGATGTCTTAGCTAGCAATGGTTTATTTGAAGTATCTTGCCTTACTTTGTGCTAAGAATTGGTGCATGATGTTCAAGTTTAAAGCCCAACATATATCTCTTGGAGATGATCTAAGCTGCAACTTTCTCTTTTTTCCCCTTTCTTTGATCTGGCTGCAACCAATATATACAACTATATATATATATATATATACTTACATGCTTCATGATCTACAACATTTGAACATACATAGTGATATATATACATATTTTATATATACGTTGATTCTGCATCATGGTTATGCATATATATATATATATGGGTTGGCTGTAATTAAGTTGTTAGATTGTGCATTTTGCTTTCGTCTTATAAGATTCATATATGTTGGATCTCTTGATATTTATAAAAACCCATGCCAATACCTTCTTTGTTGTAGTGGTGCAAGTGTTGCACAGCCTAGTATGAGCTGCCTTTATTGTGTTTTAGTGGATGCTTTGGGTTCTTGTAGGTGGTGACCCTAGCTTAAATGCAAGTTATACTAGTTGATTATTTGTTTCTTAAAGTTTTGTATTTATATCTTGGCTTCCTTGTAAGCGATATAGTTTCGAGGGAAAGTTAGTTTTGCCGTAGGACCTCTTCAAGAGGGGCTTGAAATTGTTGTTTGGATTGGGTTTGGAATTTTGTCATTTACCAGGTAAGTAATCCATCTTTAACCTCGTATTTTCAGTATTTGAAAAATTATTTATTGATAAAATAATTGCCTATTGTTTCATTATGGCATTTTATTTCAAATACATGTATTTTTGTTAATGTTGAAATTATTTATTTTTAAATATGTATTTTCTGATATTTTTATTTAGGGCTTGTTTGGATCGGCTTATAAAAAAAAAAAGTGCTTTTTTTGGCTTTTGTAGAAGCACTTTTGGGAAAAACACTTTTAGAGTAAGTTAAGTGCTTGTGCATATTTTTTTTTGTTTGGATGTATTATATTCAGAAGTACTTTTGCAGTTGTGGAAATGTTTGGGATGTTTATTTCAAAAGTGCTTTTATAGTGAGAAATGACTGAAATACCCCTATACTGAATTATGAAAATAACTTCATTATTTACACATTTCTCACATGTTTTACTTAAGAAATAAATAATATTTGTCGCTATTGTTATAAATATAATTAAATGTATTGTTATCATTATTATTATGATAATAATAATTAAATATGTTATTATTGTTATTATTATTATTATAATAATAATTAAATATGAATTTATTGTTATTATTATTATTATTAAATATGTTATTATTATTATTATTGAATGTGATTATTATTATTATTATTATTATTATTATTAAATATGTTATTATTATTATTATTATTAAATTTTGTTATTTTTTCCTTGTTGCTGTTGTTGTTGTTGTTGTTGTTATTATTATAATAATAATAATTAAATATGTTATTATTGTTATTATTATTATAATAATAATTAAATATGAATTTATTGTTATTATTATTATTATTATTAAATATGTTATTATGCTTATTATTAAATATGTTATTATTGTTATTATTATTATTATTATTATTATAATTAAATATGAATTTATTGTTATTATTATTATTATTATTAAATATGTTATTGTTATTATTATTATTATTATTAAATATGTTATTATTATTATTATCAAATATGTTATTATGTTTTTATTATTATTGTTGTTGAAGGATTTTTATTTTTATTATTATCGTTATTGTTCCTGTTGATGATATTATTATTATTATTATTATTATTATTATTATTATTATTATTATTATTATTATTATTATTATTTTGACTACATTATAATAATAAATATTCAAGAACTTATAATTCCTACAATGGAAGAACAATATTGTTAATTACGAGTACAATAAAAATGACATTAACATCTTGCATATTTTACCATAACAACAACAAGCAATACAACAATTATCCATAACAACAACAATCAATACAACAATTACTAACAAGATACAAATGGTTTTCAAACACACACAATAACCATAACAATATTTTTACGAACATTACAAAATCAACTCATACATTGATTAGAGAGTTGATTCCGAATAGTATTTCTAACTACGCTCATTTGTTCGGTGTCTTCATTAGTCGGTTGTTGCCATGAACTTTCACTATCATCCTCAAATCCCCATTCTCTTTCTTGGAATTGGTTAATGTCTTCAAGACCCTCAAGAGCATCTATATCATTGTTTCTCATTCTTCGAATATAATTATGTAGAGCAAAACACGCCCATATAATTTGAAATTGTACCTTCGTCGTGTAAGTGGTCATATTTTGTAGAATTCGCCATCTTGCCTTGCAAACCCCAAATGTTCTTTCAATAATACTCCTCAAACTAGAGTGATGATAGTTGAATACTTCATTAGGAGACCTAAAAGCACGAGGCATCTTAAATTGTGGAATGTGGTACCTTGCGCTCTTATATGGCCCTAGAAACCCTTTCATGGTAGGATATCCAGAATCCACAAGGTAATATTTCCCTACAAAAAAATATAATTAAAAAAATAAGAAACTAGAAGTAGAAATTAAAATTAATTTTGGGCAAGCACAAACCTTCTGGTGCTTGAGGAAACTTCATAGATGGATTTCGTAAAACATCAAGAAGAATACGCGTGTTGTGCGCCGATCCCTCCCAACCAATAAGTGCATACCTGAAACACATATTGAAGTCACACGCAGCTAAAATATTAGTTGATGTGTACCCTTTTCTATTCATGAATGGGATTTGTTTGTCAGCGGGGACATGAATTGCCACATGTGTTCCATCTATTGCTCCAATGCAATCTTTGAAGTAAGGCCAATATCGATCATCTCCTCGGATGTGCTCCTCCACATCTCTAAAATTACTGTCTAATGGTCTAATGATATCATTTCCAAGTTTGTGGACAGCTTTCAACACTCGATGAAACTGTCGATGCACTGTCTCTCCAGAATGTTGAAACCTTTCCTCCACATTTCTACAAGTGACTCCTTGTCCAATCGTGTATAAGAATATTAGTACTGCTTCTTCAGCAGTGACATTTCTCGTATGTTGTAGACCATACTTTTCAGTAAGATCAATTACTAAACTCCTAAATACAGACTTTTGCATACGAACTTGCTCGAAGAACCGAGTTGCAGATCCATTCAATATCTCATTGACCCACATGTGACCAGTCAAGGAAGATGTTCTTTTCTCATTCTTTAACATTAACTTCATATATTTATATTGTGCGACTGCTGCACCTGTATACATCCTTCCAAGCATTTCCCGTGAGAAGTCCACATTGCCATCTCCATCTTCTGAATCAGAGATCATTTCATTCGATTCTGTATCTGAATCGGACACGAAATCCATTGTCTAGTTATACCTACATAAACCACAAGAAATTATGAATACCATAAACACTGTAACAAAAAAAAGTCCAATAGATAATATGCCATAATGTTCATGTAACACAAAAACAAACTACGTTCAACATAACCAACAAGTTCAAACATAAATAAGAAGTTCAACACAAAAACAAACTACGTTCAACATAACCAACAAGCTCAAACATAAATAAGAACTTCAACACAAAAATAAACTATGTTCAACATAACCAACATGTTCAAACATAAATAAGGATAGATGCACTATTGTTGAGGTTAAAATCGGTCGATGTTGTCCAAATTGAATGTGTTCATCCAGCCCTTAGCAAGTGATGGATCCCTATCCATTAGGTGCACGAAGGTCTCTCTATAAGTTTTCCTTGCAAACATCCTGATCATGAGGTAGTATTCTAGGCTCCCTCTTTCAACCCCTGGCATCATGTCCAACAAATCCACGCATTTGCCAATACTGTAGAGGTCCTCATTTTCAACTTTTGATCCTGTTGAACGGGACATATTATCCATCCCAGAGATAAGACGGTCGAATTATTCTTGTAATTTGTCTGTTGCACTTTTCCTTTCTTTTCGTGAAGATTTTCGTCTCTTCTTATCATGTACTGTGCTAGTTTCAGCCCTTGGGGTATCATTACATTCTTCAGGAGTTGCATCGTGCACATGAAAGTTGTCTGCATCAGTGTCTCTTTCATTCATATCATTGTGAACATCTTGATTAGAAACTTCATTGTCAGTAGATGGGTCTGCATATGGTACCAATGCCATGTACCCTGTCGCAACCACATCTTTGAAGCAAATCTCCATCATGTCTAGGAATTTTGGACCCTCATTTCGCCATTTCAAATATTCTGGGTTTTCCTGTTGAAAACAATGAAATAAAACAAAGACAATGTGTTATAATTTCTTCAAGGAAAAAATAACATAAGAATTAGGTGATTAAATGATTCTTGCAAGCTTACTTGTCTTTTTCTTTCCCACCAATCATCGCTTGCCAAAACTGTCCTCTTAACAGGGCCCCAGCTAAGCCCTGTCTGGTGCTCCACTAGCTTTGCCCATATTGAGAATTCTTTCTTCATTAAGTCCCATTTATTTTTTAATTGCTTGTAGTTATAACTCACCCCTGTTCTTGAAGAAAATTTTGCCATGATATTTTTCCAACCTTCTTTTGTGAAATGGGTGTGTGGCCTATTACCAGCTTGAACCTCCTCAACACATATCTTCATTAACGATTCAGTCTTTATGTCATCCCATCTAGCTTTTGGAATACTTTCAGATACAATTACATTTCCATTTGTCCCACCAATAGCTCTTTTGGGTGCTAGTTTCGAAGCCATGTTTAGGATATGATTATAAATGGCTTGATTATTCAAAGAATTAAAGGCCCGGTTATTAAAAAAAAAAAGTATTATTAATGATGTACATGTAGAGAGCTTTTTCTAGGGTGTCACATAATAAAAAGCACAAGTCTATGGCTAAATTGTCCTAACAATTCACATAACAATCCACTAATGTCCTAACAATTCACATAACAATCCACTCTATGGCCTAACAATTCACATAACAATTCACATAACAAAAAATTAATTATCCTAAAGAGTATATACATACACTGATATTGATATTTTGTAGATACACACAATGTTATTATTTCCACCGTGACGCATTTCATTATGAAAAGTGTACCAAGGTGGATTTTATGCATCCAATATTCCAGTAAAGATAATTCCCCTATGAAATCAATGGCCTTGAGTATATTATTGATAAGCATTGACTCTGAAATTGACACTTGTCCTTGCATGCTAGCTAATCTTTGTTAAATTATTAGAGTACTAAATGTCTCATTTCATATATTTCTATTTAATAGTTTAACACTCAAAGTTCTCTTATAGCTTTCTCCAAATTCAAAATCAATGATTATATTTACAATTTTTAATAATTTATATTACTCAAATCACATGTATAACAAATAACTTTCATATGAAGTGCTTCATTGCTTTGTGTATAAAAATAGTAAAACTCTAATCCTTGGTTAAACTATTTCCTGATAAGAAAGTAACAAAGAAAGAATTTAGTACTTTCTCTTCTACAATTAACAATTAATAGGAGTGGTTTTCTAGGAATTAAATTGCATTAAATCACTTCACCAAACTTCATTCCAAGACAACTTATCACGCCCCACCAAAAATAATAAAATTAAAGAACCAAACCCTTTCTCCTCTGATATATATATATATATATATACATATCAAAAGCATGTTATGTTACAAAACTTCACACATTCCTAAGCCCTCTCTCTCTTGAAAAAACAAGTCTGGTTTTATCCACCCAAAAAAACACAAAGTGTGCGACTAAGTAGCACAGGCATTGAGGATAATGTTCAAGACTCAGATTTTTGTTTACAAATCTAGTTTTGGTCCATCAAGCTTGTTCTACTTGAATAAATATTTAATTTACAGAATTAAAAAAAAAGAAAAAAAGAAAAATTTTTAAAGCCTGCAAATGTAAGCACTGAATAGCATTTCCAAAAAAATATATTTCATTGACCAAAGGGTTTCAAGGTGAGGATTATTGTGGCAAGAAACAAGGACTGAAGTCCACAAAATCATGAGACTTAATTGAAATGAATTCATAAATATAAATAATATTCAACCAAATGGCAATAGCATGTCTCTTATTGACATCAATGATCATTGATTCTTACCACCAAAAGAGGATGAAGAACTACCAAACGCAGGAGTTGATGATGCTCCAAATGCAGGTGTGGAGCTTCCAAAAGCTGGTGAGGATGAAGCACCAAATGCTGGAGTTGAAGGCTGCCCAAAGACAGCAGTGGATGTACCACCGAATAATGAGCTCCCTATCTGAGAACCAAAAGGATTTGGGCTTCCAAAGGGCTTAGGAGCAAAGGGATTATTGTCAGGATTGCTTGTTTGTCCAAACACAGAGGATCTGTAGATTTAGAAAAAAAAAATGGATCTGCAGATTACCAGCAATATTAGGGATGGATCTGCAGATTACCAGCAATCAAAGGCGGTGGCAGCGGCAACCGGTGATGGCAAATGGCAGCGGCAAACGGCGGCGGCAGCGGCAACCGGCGATGATGGATCTGCAGGTCAGACTGATGGGAGGAGGGGATGAGATGATTTGGGTTATGTGAGGAGGAGATATAATATAAAAAGCAAGTAATTTTTGGGTTTGAGTGGGGGCATTTTAGTCATTCCACTTACCCACCCAGCTTATCAAAAACAGCTTATTTTCATAAGCTGGTCTTTTGCAGCTTATAAAATAAGCTAATTTTCAGCTTATTTTCCAGCTTCAGCTTATCCCAATAAGCCCATCCAAACACCAACTTTAATCTCATAAGCACTTAACTTATAAAATAAGTGCTTTTGGATCAGCTATAAGCTTATCCAAACAAGCCCTTAATTGTCTTAATTAAATGATTACTTTTCACTTTGTTCTGGTTATTGATTTATTAATTATGCTAGTATTGTGATTTCATTTAGTTGATTATATTAAATGTTTTAAACTTTGTATTTTATATGTATCCAAACGTTGGTATGATCTGCTATCATTTGGGTTGATTAAATTATAACCATTATTTATTTATTTGTATAATTCTTTTGCTTTAGTTTAGAGAAATTATTATTTTGAATAATTTTAAATGTTTTATTTACTTAATCATTAATTTTTGCATATTTTTCTTTCTCCCAAAAGTGGGATCTTGAAATTTTTATTATATTTCTGTGGACTTGGGAATCAGAGGAATTTGGTAATTTTTGAATTTGTACCTTATAAATATTTTTGAATTTGAATGTTTTGGCCTCCAAATAAGTGATATGCAACCCTGCCAGTGGGGGGAGGGGGGGTTAAACCCTGACCTTGCAGACAAGAAATTATGAAAAAATTAAGACTGCAGTTTCACACCGTGTCCGTTTAGTGAAATAATTAACGGCCATCTGATATTCAGTCTCGGGTCACTAAGTGTAAATAAATGACCCCTGTTATTTTGGCTCGGGTCACCAAGATTAAACAAATGACCTCTGGCATCTATAGTGAATTTGGAGACATATAGTGGAATCTACTACTTTCTATTTTGTCTTTTAATTCTAATTTTTTGCAAAGACAAACTTTTGTCCTGCCTTGAAGTTCGTGTATTTTTGATATCCCATTTCTGGTTTCAATTTTTGGTGAAAAGACACATTGGAAATAATCTTTTATTACAATATTATACTCTGTATTTTGTTAAATTATGATTTCAGAAACTTGTATATTCTGAAAATCCGGTATACTTGAAACCACACTTCTATAATTTCTGGTTTTGTCCAACTATGCTTTGGAAGAATTATGATCATATTTGGAGATATTCTATATTTCTGATTTACAGCTTTGAAATATGATGTTCTTTTGATTATAATATTCTTGAACATCAGTACTACTTGGGAACTATATCTTTGTTGAATTATTTATTTTGTATTTGTTTAAACTCTATTTAAACTTGGAATTATTCTTAATATTTAAAGTCGAGGTTTATAACCTATAGTTCTTCTAAACAATTTCTAGATTACTTACTACACTAGTGAGCTCATGGATTTGTTTTAAATCTTTTTCAGATCAAGGATGGTAGACCAGTGTGGACTTTGAAGGGCTGTTTGTAGGTGTTGTCTTGTTCTGTTGTAAAATTTGAGCTCTTGTTACTGTCTGTTTTGTATCCCTTGTATTTGGTATTTTGGACTTCCTATACCCCTACATTGTATACTCTGTAGAGTCTGTAATCCTGTAACTCAGTTGGTTTATTTTAGTTTTGTCTACTCTGTATTAGGATCTGAGGCCTTGCAGGTCTATGGGGTTCACGCCCTGTGGGTTTGAGGCCGTTTGTCCACGCGCCGGGTCTGGCAAGCTGGGTTTGGGCCGTGACAAGTAATATCACTCTTTACTCGTTATACCCCAAATTATTTTAATCACACTAGATTTTGAAACCCTGATCCCTCTATCAATATAGTGCTATGCAAAATCCTTATAATGTATATGTGCTCATGATTACTACAGACAGCTTATGTCAATAGACAACTAATGTCTTTGTAACCGCCCAGGCAATGAGTTACAAATTACTCGTGTGATATCAAATGATGTTTTTCTCAAACTCTCATGTCAATTCATCAAGTTTTGGTTGTTTTCTTAGTCATATTCCATTAGACAGCATTACACTTGGCCCTTGGATAATATGCTCAATTTCTTGACATAGGTTTGAATCCCAAAGGGTATAGTAGTGGACTGCTAGTCCACAGGGCTCACATAGTGATGAAGAAGGGATCCATTCATTACTCCCTTTGTTGGTTGATCTAAGCACATGCAGTATGAAATGCATGATATGATGGAGCTTCCATTATGGGTTTATCACGCTATAAAATACACCATATGGAACACAGTCCAGTCACTCCACAAAGTGACCAACTTAAGCCATCATAAGCTTAAATCTGGCTTTATACAGTCTGGATGGACTATAAAGGTCCCGCAATTGACTGTATAAGTCTCATCTTAGCACTTAGCCATGGTGACATATAAAATCCTTAATCACATTGAAGTAATTAAGGAGATTTCCAATCATACGGTACCTGGTAATCGTTTGTCTCATCCCATTCGCTATCATAGCATTGGGGTTGATGTTCTCGTGTGAGAAATCAACATCTAGCTAGCAGGTGACAATCTTAGATAAGTGCCTAATCAATTGAACCCCAATTTACTATATATATATATATATATATATATATATATATATATATATATATATATATATATATATATATATATATATATATATATTCCTTTTTTTTTAAAAAAAAGGGGGCAAACCACTTTTCTTTATTGCATAAGTAAATATACAAGCATATCATATCCTCAACAGACTTAAAACCCTAATATGCTTATGAAAAACATCTCAAGCAATGGGTTTAGTAAAAGCATCAGCAATCATATCGCTCGTGGTGATATGCTTCAGGACCACTATTCCTTATGAGATGATGACACAAATGAAGTGATAGCAGGTATCAATGTGCTTTGTCTATCCATGATATTTTGGGTCATTTGCATAGGCAATGGCCGTTGTGTTATCACAGTAGATAATTGTGGCCTCACGTAGATGCCCTGTAATGTTGAGGCTACTAAGAAATATCCTCAACCATTTTACCTCTTGCACCGCAGAGGTGCATGCAACATACTTGGACTCCATCATGGATAGTGACATCCATTCTTGTTTCTTGCTACACCATGAAATGGCCCCTCCTCCAAGAATAAAGGAATATCCTAATGTAGACTTTTTTTCATCTTTGTCGATAGACCCATCAGCATCACTATATCCAACCAACTTGAGGTTCACACCTTCACAGCACAAAGTCATGTTGGTGGTTCCTCTAAGATATCTAAAAATCCTTTAATTGCAGCCCAATGCGTTGGTCTAGGATTACTCTGATATCCACTAACCATCCCAACTGCAAAGCATAGTTTAGGTCATGTACACACCATAGCGTACATTAGACTTCCGACAACACTTGCATATGGCACCCTAGCCATTCATTGCTTTTTTTTTTCTTCTGATTTGGGACATTTATTCATATTTAAGTATGAGCCCTTGGCCATTGGAGTATCAACGAGTTTGCAATTATGCATACGGAAATGTTCCAAGATCATCTTAATATAGGTATTTTGAGACAAACTAAGAAATCGCTTAGATTGATTCCTCAAGATCTTAACTTTGAGAACATAGTCTGCCTAACGCATGTCCTTCATCTCAAAAGTAGATGACAACCACTTTTGAGTGGTGATGATCATCTCAATATTATTCCCAGCTATTAAAATATCATCCACGCACAAAGAGAGTATAAGAAATGCATTTTCTTGTCGCTTTATGTACACGCAATGGTCCTCTTCATTCATCACAAAGCCTAGTGATGTAATGGCTTGATGAAATCTAAGATACCATTGCCTAAATGATTGTTTCAGACCATAAATGGAGCATTTTAAGCGGCACTTGGTGCTCTTGTCCCTTCGCTTGAAATCCAATGGGTTGATCCATATAGATCCCCTTGTTTATTTCTCTATTGAGAAATGTTGTCTTCATATATATTTGGATCAAATCCAAATCTAAATGTGCGACAATAGCTAGGATAAGGCGAATAGACGTAAACCTCACTATAGGAGAAAATGTCTTTTCATAGTCCACATCTTCCTTTTGAATGTAGCCTTTTGCCACTAGTCGGGTATTATACTTATCAATTGATTCATCTACCTTGCACTTGACTTTTAAGACTCACTTGTTTCCAATAGTATTACACCCAAGAGATAGATCAATTAAGTCCCACACAAAGCTCTTAGTCATTGATTCCATTTCATCTTCCATTGTTGCATGCCATTTTCTTGAATATGGCGAGCTCATTGCTTCTTCAAAAGAAGAGGGTTCATCAGCATCCATAGAAATGCTTAAGAAGTACCCATCTTCAATTCCAAAGTGTTTGCGTGGAACACTTCCACGTTGACTTCTACATAATTCTAGATTTTGAGGTTCAAGTTGTGTGCTCCCACTGACCTCAATAGTCATTGGAGTGGATTATAAATCAAAATCCATTTAGGATACACCATGTTGATGTTCCTCTAATTCATAGAGCTCAAGACTTTGTTTGATCTCACCAATATTAAGGAAATCATCATCTAGAAAATCCACATCACGAGACTCAATTTCAGTGAGTCCTCCATCATGATGCTCACCATACATCACATAGCCCTTAGAGTGTTCACAATATAAACACACATTTATTAGCTCTAGGGCCCAACTACCCATATTTATGAGAAGAGTGGTGAACATAGCTAGCATACCCCCATGGTCTTAAGCCTTCCAAAGTAGGCTTGTTTCCATTCCATAACTCATATAGAGTAGTTGAGACTGGCTTGGTGGGCAGTTGGTTATGGATGAAGACCTCAGTCAAATGGGCATCCCCCCAAAACTTAAGTGGAATGTTAGCTTGCGCCATCATTGACCTAACCATGTCTACAAAAATTCAATTCCTTCTCTCTGTAACCCCATTTTGTTGCTGAGTTTCGGGTATTGTCAATTGTCGACGTATGCCTTTGTTCTCATAGAATTCTCTGAACTGATCAGAGAGATATTCTTGGTCTCTATTAGTGCGAAGAGCCTTAATGCTTCTTTATTTTTTATTCTCAAACTCAACAATGTATTTGAAATAATCCAAAGCTTTAGAGTGACGAGATAACAGAGACACCGAGCCACATGAGAAGTAATCTATGAATGTAATGAAGTAAATCGTGCCATTACACGACTTAACATTCATAGGCCCACAAATATCAGAGTGAATTAACTCTAGAAGATGAGAAGCACTTTTGGCCTTATCGAAAAGCTTTCTATTGGCTTTTCTAGCAAGACAAGGCTCACAAGTGGGAAGATTCACTTTGGCGAGAGAGCCCAATAGCCCTTCTCTAGCCAGTCTTGACATTCTTTCAAATCCAATATGTCCCAATCTAGCATGCCATTTAACAGATTTAGATGTAAAATTTTTAGAAGAAGATGCAATGTTAACAAGATATTTATGGGATTTAGACATAGATTCTAAATCCATCATAAATAAATTGTTGCAAAAAATGTCCATGACCATGCAAGGTTTCATCAAGATAAATGGGCACACCATTCTTATTGACAAGAAAAGAAAAACCCAAGTCTACTAGTGTTGAAACTGAAAGTAGATTACATCGAATAGAGGATACATTAAGCACATCATGCAAAATCAATTTACATCCACAACGTAAATCAAGTTGATAGGTTCCCACCCAAGGATCTTTTCCTCTCTCCATTCTCCATTGTTACAAAATGTTTACCTGTAGCAGGCAAATGATGGTAATCTACAAAGCCTGCACGACTGTAAGTCAAGTGTTTCATTGCACACATATTTACAATCCAATCATGGAGAGAATGAGCAAAAAACACATATGTGCAGACAAAAGCACTAATAAAAGAAGGACATTAAGGACGAACCTCACAAGGCTCAGTAAATTACTGAGTATAATGTCCCTTCTTTCTACAATTATAACACATGACTTTAGTTTTGTCTTTCTTCCAACGTTTGCCTTTGTAGTGCTTGAGAAATTACTTTTCTGGAGGCACTTGGTTCTTAGCTTTTCTCTTTGTTGCTCTTAGAGACACTACTCTTGCGCCCACTTTGTGAAACTAATGCAACAATACTGCGATTCACATTTATGCGCTCCTTTTCAAGCTCCAAATGGCTAGAATTGTCATCAAAGGTCTTTATGGCCTCATTGTGAGTAAGGACCAACTTCATTTGTCTCGACGAGGACTCAGGAAGTGACCTAATGACAGGTAAAACCTGCTGTTCATCTGTAAGATCATAAGTTGCTACCTTCATCTCTTGAATCATGGCGGACATCATCCTAAGGTGTTCAACCATAGTGTGCTTCGGGTCCATCATATATTGATTGAACCTAAGTGTTAAGGCACAAAGCCCATTGGCTGTGGTCCCACCATACTTTAGGTGCAATTGATCCCACATCTCTCTAGCAGTTGGGTAGTGCTCAAACTCCCCAATGAGGTCATCATGCATGCATGCTAACAAGATAAATCATGCACTTCTGTCCCTCTTTAGCCAAAGATAATAAGCCTCATGATCACGATGATGCTGGGTTGAATTCCCAGCTTGGGTTGGTATATATTATTGGTTAGATGGTCAAGCACCTCATGCTCGTTTAGGATGTACTAAACCTTCCTATGCCGCATATCACAATTTTTGCCATCCAGTCTCTCTCCTTTAGTAATCTCAATTGCTAGATTTTTGGTTGCCATTTCATTATATCATGCACATGGTTTAATTAGGCACATATCTTAATTTTATGCTAATCTCAATTAGCTAGCTCAACTCCCACTTACATTACTAGCTCAAAAATTTCGCATAAATACTGGTAATCATCACCAATAATATAAGTGGTATTAAGCATCTAATTGTTAGCCAAAAAATAATCTAATTTTAATGAAAGGAACTTATCCATCCAATATATCAAAAATAAATAAATAAATAAATAAATATGCATCCACATGAGTCCAACTCTTGGACTAAATTGATATTTTGGTGCTTTATGTACAAAATAAATCTATATACATGGAATTAGTGTGATAATTCATCTCCTTACAAGGCCTCAATATTAATGATACAAACCATTAATAATTACAACCCAAAGAACAAATCCTACTATATCAATCTACTAGAGTAAATGGGGATGCCACACTTCTTCCATGCATATTAGAAAGTATTTTGAAAAAAAAACATACATCATGCAACATAAGCATGAAAATATCAATGTATCATCATTCCCTAAATTAATAGGTTTTTAATGAAGAAGAATCATTATCACCACTTAGGTGTTAAGCCATGACCCTAAGGTTTGATCAATTTATGCCCAATGGCTGAAATAGTCATGCAGACAAATATTTAACCAATTTATCACTAAGATATATATCATATCATTTAACAAATAAATGAAATACAAAATTAATGCAATTCATAACACATATGGCATGCATAACAATTTGATGTTGTAATACACGATTATCAAACATGAAAAAGACTTTAGTTCATGGGCAAATTTGCATTTAAAACATGAATTATGTTAAACTTCAAACTAATCTCATGTATAGAAAAAAAAAAAATTATAGAAATTTGACCATGTAGATCAAAATCAAATAAAAAATGAGGTAGTGGCTGAAAATGGTAGAAAACAACCCTTCTAGCCTACATTTACACCCTTATTTAAGCACACATATACTTAGACGCAAAGTCAAATTCATGCCACTGTATCTTACTCATTTTGACTCTGATTTAGACAAATAATATGCTGTTAGAAAGCTCATGTAACAAGGAGCATATCCATGCTTACATTTCATCCAACACAGCACGTGAACAGTTTCAAAAAATATGCCTAAATATTACAGGAAATATGCAAAAACCTCATTCTACATAAGCTTGTTTTCACTTGATTTAAGGCATAATTTTAAGGATGAAAGGAAGCATTTAAGCTTTGATACCAATGTTGGAATCTAGGGGTGGGATATTACCTTGAATTGTCAAATTAATTCAAGAGGATCGATCTTGCGCTTGCTCTACGTAGTCCTTGGCCTTTGCCCTTTATTTGTTTTTTAGGCTTGCTTCTTCTTCACCTTTCTCTTGGCTGTGGGAAACTACAAGAGATGCTCACTTGGAGTCATGCTACAAATCCCAAGCTCAAAGAGAATGTAGCTCTTGGAGAAGAAAGTTAGGGAGAGGTTAGATAGTTTGTTTTGTTTTTGTTTTTATTTTTTTTTAGATGAAGCCAACTTCTCCTTTCCTCTTTCAAAAACTCATGTAGTTAGGGAATGAGAGATTCTCTCATTCAATCAAGTGTCAAGAGAGATGACACTTGTGTCATGGACAAGCATGCATGATAACACTTGCCCCATACATTGTGCCATGCATGTGGACACAATGACATACATGTGTCATATATGGCTATAATGATGGATTTGGCACCCAGCCAAAAATGATAAATTGATCTAGCAAAGGTATGAATTCACTAAAAACAAAACTGATAAATGGATATGAACATAAACAATAGATGTAAGGATTGTTCGGTCCCTAGTCAATCTGCAAACACATCTTTAGAAGAAATCACAAGCTAAAACCTCATAGATAACTGAAAAGGGATAAGGACATATCAGAGATGATAACTAGTGTCAATTGTGTTGAAATATATTTACTATTTTAGTATTTCCCTTCCCAAATTATATAAGCTTCTTCTAAAGCATATGATTTTTCATATGCATATGATGATATTAAAACAGATAAATTATATATGCATTATATAATGAAGTCCCCTATGAGTGGATGCAGAGTATTCTATATTTAGTTCAATTGATGTGTTAGTATGTCATAAAAATTTATACTGTGAGAAGTTGAAATAATTTTATTGTTCGATAATAATATTATTAAGAAAAAAACATATTATAAATACTAGAAGTCTAAATAAATATGAGTGCAGTATTGTATTGAGAACAATAAAATGATTTGTTATGTCTTATATTATTTGCGGATATAAATCACCAATTTATGAAAAAATAGAAATATAATATTCTTTTCATGAATAGCACATTATTGTTTTATTTCATCCTATCATGTGGAGCACATGATGTAGATGCACATAATGTACATGTTTTATATAAAATAAAGATGACACGCTTATATAGTTTTCATTTATTTTATCTCCCTATAAATAAGTTATTTATCTTTTTAAAAATGAAAGAAAATGAAATACTTAGGAAACCACATAATTTTTCTTAGAATTAATTTTTTTTATTTTGATATTAGAGGAAATCAAAGCTAAATGTATCATATGGAATTGGTGGAAAAAATCGAGGAGAAAAGAAATCTAATCTTAAACTCACTACACTAGTTGTGACTTCCACCAGCATTTTTCATAAACGGAGGGCCGGTAATTTGGAAGGTTGCAATGCTATTAAATGCCATGCTTTTCGCCATGGATGCTTTCGTTGGGGAAAGCATATCATTTTCACTACATAAACACCACCAATGCTATCATCGTTTCCTCCAATGAATTCCAACACCCCACTTGCGATTGAAACAATAAATGCCACAAAGCTTCGGGATCATATAGTGTCTTTTTTGCTTTCTGCTTGTGTTTATTAAAAAAAAAGTCACATGTTTGTTTTTATAAAAAGCATACTATTCTTATTTGCCGGTGTTTTTCAAGAAATAATACCATGAATTTTTCATCATATTATATTGATTTGCCAGTGTTCTTAAAAAAAAACAAAAACAAAAACAAAACTGAAGAAAACACTTGTATTCATAATTTTTGTTTAAAAAAAAAATAAATGAATACATATCTACACCTACATATGTACACAAACCATATGAAATATCATATAATATTCAACAATATAAGCTATTTTGAATTCACAATTATTTTTCAAGTACAAACTTTAACCGTAAGGCAGCAAAAAAAAATAAAGTTATAAACAAGCCAGTTGCAAGTATTAGGACATTAGGAGTTGGGACATATACCTAGATTCCATGTCAGAACTACGATCAAATACAATGGTCAATGGTCAGGGGACCAGCTCAAGTAGGGGCAGCAGCTGCTATTGCAGATGGTTTAACTAGCCTTTTAACAGTTCTGCATGACATCAGCAGTGTAATTGAGCGAAGGTTGATCAGAATAGCCCAAACCAGGCCAGGCAATCAACAATGGTTGTACATGTGCCAATCAGTTTCCCCCCTTTCGCGTATCAATGTCTTTAGCAACCAATCTCCATTTATCTACAGTGGTTACATCTGAGATTGTGGGTATCATAAGAATGTTCTTGGCATTGGAAACACCCTCCTCCTTGTGTTCCTCATAGTAGACATTCACTGCATTGTCTTGAAATTTCCATTGCCAAGTTCCAGTCTGAATTTACCATCCAAAACTCATAGATAAAAACTATACAAAAACTTCAATCTTCTCCCTTTAGCACTTGCAGTATCATCATTAAATTCTACTAAACTAATTCTTCAATTAGACTTAACTTCTGAAAAAAAAAATAGATCGACATATAGACAATAATCTTTATAATTTCTAACTACCGGAGCTTGTGAACTTGAACAGGTTATATTAGCTTCAGGGATAGCCTCTCTACGATACTGATGCTGTAATTAAAATTAAATGATTAGAAGATAAAATTAAAGACAACAATTATTTACAAGTTCATAATACTTGAACTTGTGAAGGTGAGCCACCTATGTTAGTGACAAAGATACTAACTCTAGGAAACTAGTTCTGCAAAAACTAATAAGAGTACTATAATGAGCATGTTCTTGCTCACTCTCTTGTTCCAATTGTTCTTTGTTCCATTTGATGGAATTTGTAACTAAGCTCACCTGCTTGCTTGATGCACTAGACATGCAGCTAATTGTACAACCATAATAGCTTTTAGGTGTTAGTTCTAATCCAAGTCATCTCACTCACCCAAACATTTCTTTCCTAACCACTTGAGTCTAATTTTAGCTTTAACAATTGTGCATCCTCATTCACTCCTTGATCTTCGGGTAACTTTTATTTGCCTTTTCCTACATTGACATTGATACAATATATATATTGAAGCAAATAATTGGAAAAAGAAATTGCTACCATAATCTATTATATTCCTACATGCACATGGAATCCATTTGTTTTCTTGTTTTTATTAATCAGCTTGTGATTTTAGTAACAATCAAAACTACATATGCATATTATGTCATGTCCAAACTTCAAAAAAATTAGAAAAATGATAATATAAATCCAATTAACTAATCAAATATAACTTGCCAAGGAATCAGTTTGATACTTTTATTAAGGTAATAGTAATAACAATATTATTGATAATAATAACAATGATAATATAAATCCAATTAACTAATCAAATATAATCATTTGATTAATCCAAGGGATAAAATAAAATTTAGAAATTTCAAAAAAATAAATTAAAATAATTAAATTTTAAATATAAGAGTTCAAATGATTACTTACTTGATAAGCTCCTAAATCCAAAAGAAATCCAAAGTTCCCTCAAGGTGGTCCTATAACCCAAGAGAAAAACAACCAATACGAAAAAATAAGAATACTAGACATGGTGGGTTCATGCACAAGGGTAGAGGTAACTAGTCTAATACCAACATTCTACCACAAGGCATGACCTTTCTAACCACAAACACATCTATAGCTTCAAAGGAAGCAACACAAGCAAAACACCAATAGTTTGGGTTCCAAACATTTAGTGGGGTGGTAGATCAACAAATGCAAGCATAAACACATGTACATAATATAGATATATTACTATACCTTAAGGGTTTGTAAAAATCAGGTTTATATATATATATATATATATATATATATATATATATATATATATATATATATATATATATATATATATATATATATATATATTCCAAATGTTTCTATCATCAGGACATATATGTATTATATATTATAATACATTTCAATGTTTTTAGCACTGCATGCACATGTATATAAATTAGGTTACATATATGTTTTCAAAATCGGGGTCAGGATGTATGCCTGATTAGGATGCATGGATGTGCATGTATATAGAAATCAATATGCATGCATGTGCGTGTGTATATATATATATATATATATATATATATATATAGTATATTTATATATATATTTTCAAAACTTTGTTCAGATGCATGAACGTGCTAGTGGGGGTGTGTGTATATATATATATATATATATATATATATATATATATATATATATATAGCATGTTTCAAAGGATATATATATCTCACTATAATACCAAGGTTTGCCCCAAAAATAATTTCATGCATGCAAAACATATTCATAACAAGAATGCAGGCATACATATATTCAAAAGCTTGGCAAAATCATGATTCAAGCAGGTATGTATATGTATACATATATATATAATCACTAGACTGCCCAAGCATGCATAACCACACTCTCTCACACACACACACACATATATATATATGCTACTATAAACAACAAAGTGCAAATATGCATGAATATATACATGTATGTATATGCAACTACACATACAATGGCTACACTAACAAGTATACTAAAAAGAAAAAACCAAGGGAATGCTAACAAACAACCAGCTTGAGGTAGGATCAAAATCTACAAATCATCAAGCAACAAACAACTACACACTTGGTTCAAGCAATAACTCCCCACTCCTCAAACACAACTACTAACTAGACAACAAGGAGTCTACCTAGATTCGTGGAAGCGTCGGTAGCTCTCCGCCCTTCTTCACCTCGCCTCCGGCCGACGAACACTCCGGTAGAAGCTAAGCTCTGGTGGTGGATCTCTCTCCTTCAAGCTTCCAAGTGGTGTAGGAGAGTAGGAGAATGGAGGGAGAGGGTGGAGATGGAAGAAGAAAAGAGAACATGATCTCTAAGGGGGAGAAAATCAGCCAAGAAGGGAGGCATGAAATGATGGAATCCGGGAATCCCTCCATGATTTCCTCTTCCAAGTTGCAGCCAACAAGAGAAGACAAGTAGAAAAGAAATAAGGGTGATTACTGTTAGCTTAACAGTTAAACTAGATTAAGAATGGGCTGGGGCCCACAATCCTCCCCTCCTTAAAAGAGTTTAGTCCTCTAAACTTGCACTTGCTCCAGGGAACAGGTGGGGGTACTTCTCTTTCATTTCGGACTCCAATTCCCAAGTTGCCTCACGCTCATAATGATTTTTCCACTAAACTTTGACATGAGGAATAACTCGCTTCCTCAGTTCTTGCTTCTTGAAGTCTACAATCTTTACCGGTTGTTCTTCATAAGACATATCATTGTTTAGCTCAAAACCTGAGAACTGGATCACATGATCAAGATTGGAAACATACTTCCTCAGCAAGGAGACATGGAACACGCTGTGCACTCGAGATAGGGCAGGTGGGAGGGCTAGCCGATAGGCCACCTCACCAACACGTTCCAAGATCTGGAAAGGGCCAATGAAGCGAGGACTAAGCTTACCTTTAACACCAAAACGGATAATTCCCTTAGTAGGGGCAACTCTCAAGAACACGTGTTCCCCCACTTGGAATTCCAAGCTTCTTCTTCTATTGTCTGCATAACTCTTCTGTCGGCTCTGAACTGCTCGCAATCGTTCTCTAATTTGGCGAACCTTATCAACTGTTATCTGCACAATTTCTGGCCCCAAAAGTTTCCTTTCTCCCACGTCATCCCAACAGATGGGTGACCTGCACCGCCTCCCATACAAAGCCTCGTAGGGAGCCATTTGGATGCTTGCCTGGTAACTGTTGTTATAAGAAAATTCAATCAGGGGTAGATGTCGATCCCAAGCACCTCCAAAATCTAGCATACATGCTCGCAACATGTCCTCCAGGATTTGGATAGTTCTTTCTGATTGCCTGTCAGTTTGAGGGTGGAAAGCTGCACTGAAAGTGAGTTTTGTCCCCAAAGCTTTATGTAGACTTTTCCAAAAATGTGCTACAAACCGAGAGTCCCGATCAGAGACGATGGTGACTGGAATGCCATGGAGCTTCACAATCTGGTCAATGTACAACTCAGCAAGTTAATCTATCAACCACTACCCACACACTGTCACAACCTTTATTGGTCTTAGGAAAACCTGACACAAAATCCATAGCTATGTTTTCCCACTTCCACTCAAGAATAGGAAGAGGTTGGAGAAGTCCTGCAGGTCTCTGATGTTCAACCTTTACTTGTTGACAAGTCAAACATTGCGCCACAAAATGAGCAATCTCTCGCTTCATGTTGCTCCACCAAAAGTTGCATTTCAAGTCCTTGTACATTTTTGTGCCTCCGGGATGCACTGAGTAACTCGATAAGTGGGCTTCCTCTAAAATTTCCTTCTTTAATTTTGGAACATTCGGTACACAAACCTGATCACCGAATCTGACTGAGCCATCTTCATGAACTCTGAAGTGAACTTGGGAGCCATCTATTGCTTCTTGACGCATTCTCTGTAGGTACACATCTTCTTCCTGAGCCAACTTGATTCTTTCCAACAGAGAAGGTCGTAGCGTCAAGTTTGCTAGAGAAACACTCATACTGGACAGAACTATTTGAAGTTCCATTCTTCTTATCTCCTCCAGAATAGACTTCTGAGAAGTGATCAATGCTGCCACGCAACCAAAAGACTTCCTCCTAAGCGCATTGGCCACAACATTAGCTTTGCCAGGGTGGTAGCTGATAGTCAGATCGTAATCCTTCATCAACTCTAACCATCTTCTTTGTCTCAAATTTAGCTCCTTTTGGGTAAAGATATACTTAAGGCTCTTGTGGTCTGTAAATACCTCACATGTTTCTCCATACAGGTAGTGTCTCCAGATCTTCAAAGCAAAAATCACCGCAGCTAGCTCTAAGTCATGGGTAGGGTAGTTCTCCTCAAAAGGTTTCAGTTGTCTAAAGGCATAGGCAACTACTTGCCCATTTTGCATCAAGACACAACCCAACCCCGTCTTACAAGAATCACTATAAATAGCGAAACCAACTCCAGGTGAAGGAAGTGTGAGAATGGGCGTTGACACCAAACGGCGCTTTAACTCTTGGAAGCTCTGCTCACACTTATCAGACCATTGAAAATTTGTTCCTTTCCTCGTAAGTCTTGTCAATGGTGCTGCCAAAATTGAGAAGCCTTCCACAAATCTTCTATAGTAACCAGCCAGTCCCAAAAAACTTCAAATTTCTGTCACAGTTGTCGGCCTTTTCCACTCTACAACTGCTTCAATCTTCGTGGGATCCACAGAGATGCCATCTTTGGTTACAACATGGCCAAGGAAAGCAACTCGATCTAGCTAAAATTCACACTTGGAGAATTTAGCAAAAAGTTTCCTCTCTCTGAGGGCCTCTAACACGATCCTCAAATGCTCTTCGTGCTCCTCCTAACTTCTGGAATACACCAAGATGTCATCGATAAACACAATAACGAATTTGTCCAAGAAGGGCTTGAAAGTCCTATTCATCAAATCCATGAAAGCGGCTGGTGCATTAGTCAACCCGAAAGGCATTACTAGGAATTCGTAATGGCCATAACGAGTTCGAAATGCGGTTGTTGGCACATCTTCTTGCTTGATCTTCAGTTGGTGATATCCTGTTCTGAGATCGATCTTCGAGAAAACTTGTGAACCTTGCAGTTGATCAAATAGGTCATCAATCCGTGGTAATGGATATCTATTCTTCACAGTCACTTTATTTAGCTCTCGGTAGTCAATGCATGATCTCAAGCTGCCATCTTTCTTTTTTACAAAAAGCACAAGAGCTCCCCATGGAGAGACACTCGGACGGATGAAACCCTTATCAAGAAGTTCTTCAAGTTGTTTCTTCAACTCACATAACTCAGCAGGGGCCATCCTATACGGGGCCTTGGAGATGTGGGTAGTGCCTAGGACTAGGTCAATAAAGAACTCTATTTCCCTATCTGGAGGCAACCCTGGAAGATCTTCAGGAAAAACATCTGGAAATTCCTTCACCACTGGGATATCTTCAAGCGCCTGACTTCTATCTTTAACTTCCACTACAGCGGCGAGAACTCCTGAGCACCCACTCAAAAGTAATTTCTTAGCTTGCAAAGCAGAAATTACTCGGGCTGGTGCTACAGAGTTACTCCCAAGGAAAAAGAATTCTGCCTCTCTAGGAATTCTAAAGTCAACTCTTTTACCACGGCAATCGACTACTGTATAGGTGGAGGACAATCAGTCCATCCCCAGGATAACATCGAAATTCTTCATGCTCATGACATGGAGGTCAGCTAACAACACATGGTTATCAATAACCACAGAACAGTCTACACAAAATCTGTTGATTACTAAGGCATCACCAACAGGCGTAGTAACACTCAAATCATAATCCAAAACGATAGTAGGTAAAGCATGCTTGCGAACAAATGCAGAGGAAATAAAGGAATGCATAGCTCCAGAATCGAACAAAACACAGGCATAAGCAGAAAATACTGATAAGGTACCTGACACCACAATATTAGATGCATGAGCATCCTCCTGAGTCAGTGCATAAACTCTCCCTTAAGTCTTAGGTCTGCCCGCCTTCTGGTGGGTTGAGGATGATGGTTGCCCACTAACAGCCTTTCCTGCACGCTGTTCCGGAGGGGTCTGAGGTTTCTGTGGTGGTACAACCCTGGAACTCTGTCCACTAAAAGTCTGTTGAGGCTTAGAAGGTAGTTATGGACATGCTGCAATGCGATGCTCCTGACTACCACACCTATAGCAAGTTCCAGAAGCCCGCCTGCAATCTGCAGTCATGTGAGCTCCACCACAATTGGCACAACTTTGCTGGTTAGCACGAGGAAATGGAATAGGGGTAGTTTCCGAGGTCGCTGCGCTGGTGGTCCATTGACTGTTTGAGACTCAGCCTGAGCTCTATTACCAGAATTGTTCCTGTCGCCAGCTCCAGTGGGTCGGGTATTTTGGTTGTCAAAATTCCTTCCTCTTTTCTTCTGGAAACTTTTCTTCTGCTCCTGGGTATCCTTCCAAACAGAATCTAGGGACTTAGCGCGTCCCACCACTTCAGCATAAGTGCTCAAATGTAGAGGTGCTAATCCCCTGCGAATATGAGGGTGCAATCCCTCCTCGAATCGATTCGCCTGGCTTTGGTCGTCCTCTACTAGTTTTGAAGCATACTTGGATAGCCGATCAAACTCCACTTCATACTCGTCGACTGATCTATTCCCCTGGGTCAACCGGATGAACTGTTGCTCTAGTTGCCTCTACTTGTCCCTAGTAAAGTACTTCCCAAAAAAGCGCCTTTCTCAATTCTTCCCATGTTTCAAACTCTTTTCCTTCCCGGATCCTAACTTCCCCATTATACCAGTTATTCGCAGGTCCTTGAATCATGTAGATGCCAAACCTGAGCTTCTCTTCTAGAGTACAATTCATTACAGCAAAAGCTTTCTCCATTTTTACCACCCACTAGTCGACCTCATCTGGATTGGTGGTTCCTTCAAATGGCGGGGGTCCTGTACTCCTAAATTTCACAACTGTCCTCTTCTTGGGTTCCTTAGGGGGAGGAGGAGGTGGTGGCGGTTTTGGTTGTTGAGATTGTCGCTGCTCCCGCACCAACCCCACTACTTCTCGCAATAGCTCCAGCATTGCCCCCTAATTAACAGCAGAATTTATTTGGTCTCCATTTTGGGCTTCCTGAGCAGCTGCTGGTTGACCAAGCAAATCATTTATGTTCCTGCTAGCTGCTCTACGAGGTATTCTGCAAAACCCACTCTGATTAGAACTAGGGTATGAGGACATCAAAGGCTTAATGAAAACAGGTTTTAAAACCAAGTAGAACAATTATTCTAATGCTTCAAGGGTTTACCACAGCCTAAACAGGTATCTCTAGGAAGATAACAAAAACATTGCACAAAAAGAAACATGATAGTGGAAAAGTGGAAGATCAAAGCAAACACTTAGGTGCTACTAGTCTTAGAGAACAACAAAACATAAAGGAGGTAGGATAACAATCTAACGCCACCAAGGGTTAGACTAAGATAGGAAAGAAGGTGTCTCAAATCTCTAGCAACTTCCACAACTCTCCTGAGCTGAACTCTCATCATGAACCATGGTGGGGGGAGCAGGAGGAGTGACTGGATCTTCCACCAAAATTCTCCTAGCCAGCTTCGCAGCCCTGCGATTTTCGCGCTCTTCCATACGTATACGATACTCACGGCCTTGAACTATTCTTGGTGATAATACAGCTAAGTCAGAATTATCCCGGAGGGGATCTACAGGACCAAGGCGGCGAAGTATTGCCAAGGAATAGTCATATGCAGTCACAGTTTCTTCAAAAAGCCCGTCCTTACGCATCCATCTTCCAATGTCCCACTGCATCATGCGGATGTCGGTCTCTTCCTCATACAGCTCTCTCATGGTCTTTGCTATCAGCGAGCTGAAATCTCTGGTGTTCATGCTTATCACCATAGAAGATGATGGCATGAGAGGATGAACTACTGCTCCATTGGATGGTTCATAGCTCTCCAACTTCCTTAATCGCTTTTTCTCTCCTTTTTTTCTTTGTACGGATAAGTTGCTCAACTGCTTCCTTATCAAATCCTGAGGTTGGCTACTCGCGTCCCTGCTTATGTCCTGAAGTCATCTTCTTCCTAGCAAAACATTTGAATCAATGCACAGAGAACACAAGCAATATTAGACTAAACTCAACCTCTACCAAAGATCATCAATCATCCAAAGAATTCACACTGAAGACTCTATCTAGACTGCTAGGATCGTTTAGACATGAGATCTATCTAATTCTCTCTGATACCACTTAATAAGTGTCACGCCACGAACCCAGTCTGGCCGAATCCGGTGCGCGGACAAACGACCGCAAACCCATAGGGCAGGAGCCCAGTGAATTTGCAAGGCCTCAAAACCTAATACAGGGTGAAGGCAGAAGATAAACTGAAAGGGATAATAAAACAAGTACAACTTAACTGTTACAACCAGGTTCAAAATACAGAACAATGAAAGTACATCAAGACCCATAAAGAGGTTCTAAACAACCATACAACTTAAAGACAAACATAAAACCCAACTCCAAGGAAAACATCTACTAGAAGCTTTCTAAGGTTCCTGGGTCTACTGCTCCTAATCTGAAAAGGATTTAAAACAAATCCATGAGCTCACTAGCCCAGTAAGTAATCCAAAATAATAACTAAAACAATGTTTAAAATTGAAACTTGCACAAAATCAGAAACACGAAATAGTGTAAACAAAATCAAGAGACAAAGCAAGATGTAACACATTCCTGAGTGTGTCTCCAAATTTGCTATAGCTGCCAGAGGTCATTTATTTACCCTCGGTGACCTGAGTCAAAATAACAGAGGTCATTTGTTTACCCTCGGTGACCCGAGACTGAATATCAGGTGGCCGTTGATTATTTCACCGAACGGACACGGTGCGAAACTGCAGTCTCATTTTCCAAAATTTCTTGTCGACAAGGTCAGGGTTTAACCCCCCCACTGACAGGGTTGCACAATGCTCATTTGGAGACTCAAAATATTCAGGCAAAGTTTCAAGGCCACAAAATACAGAATATTCACCGGTAGCTCTAAAAAATTCATGTAATAATATAAGGTAAAAGATAAATAAATAAATAACAATTAATTAAATAATTAACTAAATTAAAAGGAAAAATACCCAAATTTTCCAAGCCTTAGCCTGGTTCCCACTTGAAGGAATAATAATACCATAATTTTAACATAGAACCATTATGTAATAACATAAAGGAAATAATTAAATAAATAAATAATTATAACAATTTGTGAATATAACTTGCCAAGGAATCAGTTTGATACTTTTATTAAGGTAATAGTAATAACAATATTATTGATAATAATAACAATGATAATATAAATCCAATTAACTAATCAAATATAATCCAAGGGATAAAATAAAATTTAGAAATTTCAAAAAAATAAATTAAAATAATTAAATTTTAAATATAAGAGTTCAAATGATTACTTACTCGATAAGCTTCTATATCTAAAACAAATCCAAAGTTCCCTCAAGGTGGTCCTATAACCCAAGAGAAAAACAACCAATACGAAAAAATAAGAATACTAGACATGGGGGGTTCATGCACAAGGGTAGAGGTAACTAGTCTAATACCAACATTCTACCACAAGGCATGAGCTTTCTAACCACAAACACATCTATAGCTTCAAAGGAAGCAACACAAGCAAAACATCAATAGTTTGGGTTCCAAACATTTAGTGGGGTGGTAGATCAACAAATGCAAGCATAAACACATGTACATAATATAGATATATTACTATACCTTAAGGGTTTGTAAAAATCAGGTTAATATATATAATGCACTCCAAAAGCTTCTAGAAGTCAGGACATATATATATATATATATATATATATATATATATATATATATATATATATATATATATATATATATATATATATATATTCCAAATGTTTCTATCATCAGGACATATATGTATTATATATTATAATACATTTCAATGTTTTTAGCACTGCATGCACATGTATATAAATTAGGTTGCATATATGTTTTCAAAATCGGGGTCGGAATGTATGCCTGATTAGGATGCATGGATGTGCATGTATATAGAAATCAATATGCATGCATGTGCGTGTATATATATATATTTCATAAATTGCTCAGGATGCAAATATGTGTCCGGATATATATATATATATTTATATATATATTTTTTCAAAACTTTGTTCAGATGCATGAACGTGCGAGTGGGTGTGTGTATATATATATATATATAGCATGTTTCAAAGGATATATATATAAGGATATATATATCTCACTATAATACCAAGGTTTGCCCCAAAAATAATTGCATGCATGCAAAACATATTCAAAACAAGAATGCAGGCATACATATATTCAAAAGCTTGGCAAAATCATGATATATGCTACTATAAACAACAAAGTGCAAATATGCATGAATATATACATGTATGTATATGCAACTACACATACAATGGCTACACTAACAAGTATACTAAAAAGAAAAAACCAAGGGAATGCTAACAAACAACCAGCTTGAGGTAGGATCAAAATCTATAAATCATCAAGCAATAAACAACTACACACTTGGTTCAAGCAATAACTCCCCACTCCTCAAACACAACTACTAACTAGACAACAAGGAGTCTACCTAGATTCGTGGAAGCGTCGGTAGCTCTCCGCCCTTCTTCACCTCGCCTCCGGCTGACAAACACTCCTGTAGAAGCTAAGCTCCGGTGGTGGATCTCTCTCCTTCAAGCTTCCAAGTGGTGTAGGAGAGTAGGAGAATGGAGGGAGAGGGTGGAGATGGAAGAAGAAAAGAGAACATGATCTCTAAGGGGGAGAAAATCAGCCAAGAAGGGAGGCATGAAATGATGGAATCCGGGAATCCCTCCATGATTTCCTCTTCCAAGTTGCAACCAACAAGAGAAGACAAGTAGAAAAGAAATAAGGGTGATTACTGTTAGCTTAACAGTTAACCTAGATTAAGAATGGGCTGGGGCCCACAATAAGTGTTTTTGTTTGCTTAGTGAGCATATTTTTCTTTAGCTTCTATTAAGAGTTTGGGAAAGAGTTTAAATACAGTATCAAACTCTGTGGATCCTGATTTTTCATTTGATCTCAAGACGATTATGCCAGATGCAATTAATATCAATGGTAGAATATAGTTAAATAAGAGATAATTTAATTACTTAATGGGGTTTGATAACAAGATATTTCTCACTACTTTACAAGAGTAGCCTTTTGTGGATTACTTTTGAATGTTCAAAGAAAGCAGTCAGATGGTTTTAATGCAATAAGTGGACATGGACATAATGTACATAATATCATCAACAAAACAAAATAGCAAAATATAATTTCTATGCTTGAATAACATAAATCTCAGCATCAACAAATCAATTTCGTAGTGACAGGGAAGAAATCATGAGTCACCAAGACACAAGTATAAGTGCCACTCGCTTAATAAAGTGTGCTAAAAAGCAAGGTATCGATCTCCAAGGAATATAGAGATTACTGGTACTAATTCTAATCCCAGAATTAATGTAATCCAACCTGTGTGATGTTAGAATAAACTAACAAGAAGCAAAAAATCAAAAGTTCAAAAGAAAATATGGCTAAACAAGCATGGGGAAGGGGATGTTCGGGTATAGACTTTTTCTAGGGTTTGTTAGGTCTAGGATAATGGTTTTATAAATCTAGCAATCCAAATTAAACCAAGAGAGTTCCTAAATTATATTACCCCTTTTCCCAAGGTGAATGGTAACTAATTAGGTACAGTGCTAATACAAACGACCCCACAATCGCAATGCACTCTATGAACTCTTAATGGAAAAAGACAAGTATTCAGAATGCAAATAGTTCTTCTTTCAAAATAATTACCCCTAATCCCATACAAAGTAGAAACTAGATCTCTTTCCAAAACTACTTCCTAAGATTGCAAAGATGATGGAATTACTTATCAATTCGCTCAGAAGAATTGTGGGAGGAGAACTCTTGACTCCAAATTACTCTATCTCTAGGTGTAACCACAATCTCTTTCAATCATGGCTTGTCTATGATAGGTAGATCTCTTGACTCATCACACAAGCACATCAAACATGAATCTAGGGATATCACCTCAATAGCATTAAAGATATTTGATACATGCAATTGAATTCAATAGGAAAGGATTTAAATTAATAATCAATGTAAAAGCATCAAAGATTCACAACCAACATAAATGAAAGCATAAACCCTAGAGTTCATCTATACTAAAACACCTACAAATTAGTTTTCCAAGAGACAATGAACATGATTGAAGGCATGATGAAACCCCTTTTTCTAATCTTGTTCTTGAGATTGCCAATGAACTTCCTCATTTTTTTCCCATAAACCCCACTAAGATTCTCCTCGACAGCTTTGATGGTCTTCCTTAAAGCTGGGTAAGTCTTTTCTCCTCCTTGAATTGGCCTTAGAAATCTAGAGAAACTCTTCTCCTCTTGCTTTAAGCTTGGCCGTCAAAAGATTACTTCAAAAATCCTCATTAGAATCTTTTGTATCTAGTGACTTGCAGGCGCCTTATGGGCAAAAGAATAAGGCTATAAGAAGAATGAGATGATGGGGCACGTGCTTTATAAGTAGGCTTGCTATAGTAAGTCCCACCTGTAAGGTCTTCTATCTAGATGTTACGGTCCAGCTACCACCATAAATGCTAAGCTATAACCTTTTTAAGATGGCTCTTGCAACCCCCTTACAGGCATATGTGGCTCTCTGCAATCTCCTATGGACAACCCTTACAGTCTAGCTTATGGGTGTAAGCTTGGTAGTAAGTCTCTTTGTTTGATACTTATCCAACCCAGTTGTAAATCCCAAATTTAAATGGTAACCTTGTCAAATTACCATAGATACAATCTTCACAATGGCATAATTGCTTCACTGCAGGAAACCCATGAACCATATTTTATTGATACAATAAATACAGACCTTTAAAGTTCTAATGCCCATATATATCTTTTGTGCCATAGAAAATTTAAATCATTATTTTTCATTGCCAAATTCACCTGCCCAACACTTGAGAATTCCACTGGAAAAAATTTATTCCCATTTTTCTGAACATGTATCAACTTCTTACCAATTTCTGCATTCTCAATGCTGCAACCATACTAACCAAAATTCACATTATAACCATCTTCAATTGGTTAACCAACACTAGAAGATAATGCGCTAGTGTTGGTACATATTGAACCAATGAAGTAGTTGTATTCCTCCACCATGAACTTTTATTGCCATAGAACCTTTACCAAGAACCTCAACTTCTTTATCATTACCTATTCTAGCTTTATGCTTCAAAGTTTCATCCAATTGATGGAAATAATCCTTTCTACCTGTCATGTGATTAAAAGTGCCACTGTCCAACAACCAGATAGATGAATTATCACCTTCCTCTCCATTATGCTCAATAAATAGACTTCCATATTCACTAAAATTTTGATCACCACCTGAACCTGAGCCTCTCACAAAATTTCTTTGTCCTCCTCTACCTTGCTATCATGAATTACCTCCACTATCAAAAAACTGCCTAATTTAACTGCCTTTGATCTTCCACAAAATTCCTATCTCTTGAACTACCATAACCTGTACCCTCTTCCTTGAAAATTCCTTCCTCTTTTTTCTCTCATATAATTTTTGCCACCACTTGAATCACCTTTCACCATAAATACCTTCATGTTTTTTCTAAAAATTGATTGAATCTTGCTTCATATGCTTGCAAAGACCCACTCAACTCATCCAGAGATGGTTTGGAAATATCTCTTGCCTCTTCACTGGAAGCGTGCACAAATCTTGAAGAAAAACTCCTCACAACTTTTGAAACAACTTCTTCATTTGTAAGATCATAACCCATACCTTTAATTTGATTAACTATAGCAAGCACCCTTGAAACATATTACTGAATGGTCTCTTCTTCTTTCATCTGCAATAATTCAAACTTCTATCATAATGTTTGCCTCCTTACAGATACCATTTTTGTTGGGCCATGATACTCATTTTTAATATGTTGCTATGTCTCCTTAGCTGTATTGAATCTCACAATTTTATGAAAGATAGTCTCATCAACTGCTTGCTAAATTAGGAATACTGCCTTTGCATCATCTTTTTCACTCTCCACTACCTTTGCATCACCTTCTTCTTTACAAAACTGATAAGTGCTCGTGTTATAGTAATGCAAGGTGTTATTATCTTGCAATGAGCATTGATTTAATCAGATTTTATCACTAAAAAGTGTGCATTTGTGTACTTTTATGCATTGTAGGGTTGTGAAGATAAATTGGAGAAAAGGAACGAAGTTAGAACGTGTTCGCCGTTGTTGGGGAGTTTTCAGACTATGCAAGGAACAAAGCACGAGCATAGACTTGTGAGTGTGTGCCAACTTCCTTTGGAGGGGCACAAAGGCAGTCACATTCACAATAAGTCTAGCTCGTGTTAACAAGGAAAACTTCGCCAATAAGGAGATTTGAAGCAATCAGCATGGTCTACCGTTGATTGTGTGCCCAATTCAATGGCCTCGATGAAGAACGACGAATTCGAGAGCGTTTCGGCACAAGTACTGTAGCAAGTAACTGTATGGAAAATACTATAGCAAGTTACTGTTCACTGTCTGCCGAAAATCAACAAAATAGCAACTTCACACGGGCGTGTGGAAATTCCACACGGCCGTGTGAAATCCCGATTTCAATTGATATAAAGCCGCGACTCAGCATTATAAAAACCCGTTTTGGAGACTGTTTTTGGATCTTTTTGGCTCTCTTCTGACCTAACTTCTAGAGAGGCGCGACTAGGGTTTGGAGTGGACTTCGTGGAGGTTTGGAGGGCATCATCGGTGTCGACATCAACGTCCAACGGCCGCACAAGACCACGGCCACATCACACACAAGGGGGGTTTTCATCTATGCATTCAATTTGTAGTTCTTTTCTTATTTTGATGGATTTGTATAGCTCTATGAGGAGCTAAACCCCTTGTGGGTATTCGGACTTGTAAACCCTAGGATTATTATGTTTCTTTGATATTGTTATTATGCTTTTCCATTATTGATGAATAAAATTAAGTTTCAATTTTAATTTCATCTTGTTATTATTTTCCCTTAGCCGTGACACTAGGGTTGAGAACAATCTAGGTTATCCTTTGGAGGTGTGACAACTCCTATAGGGTTAGACTACTTAAGATTGGAGAGGGTTGAGAGGGTGAGTCGTGAGGTAGCGGAACGTCCCCTTTCCCCTCCGATGTGATTCTCCCTACCTCCATGTTCCATTATTTACAAGCGGTCGAGATAGAGCGAAGTGCTAGGAGACAAACTCCCCTGGGGTATTAGTTGCGTGAGCAACAGAGTGAAGGGTTGAAGTGAATCCTAGTGCTGGGGCTTAATTTAGACTAGGGTTCTTTCACCTGGACCAAAGGGTTAGAACTATACATAGGAACAGGGTTAATCACTAGGAATCCCTAGAACTTAAAGCAATCCCATGCAGTGTGAGGCTTAGGAAGATAGACTCCCCTAGGGCTTAGTTGACAAGTCAACAAGAGTCAAGGGTCGTAGTGAAAGCTAATGCGGGGGCATAGTGTTGGGGTTAGTCACGGTTGACCTTAGATTTAGGACCGTGTGCTTAAGGATTTTCTTGACTCAATTGACATCAATAGGAGAGCATAGCTACATAATAGCATTGTCTTGCACTAGAAGCATAAGTCCTAGGGGTAGCTCGTCCGAGTATCCAACTTTATTTATTGCTTGTCCTACTCTTTTTACTCCTACTTGCACTCTCTTACCTTCCACACTTCTACTTTATTTCTTGTTTCTTGTTTCTTTAGAATTGCTTACACACTTACTCATTGATTTCTTTCCACACATCTTATAGTTAAATAGTGAATACTTGTATCTCAAATCCTTATTCCCTGTGGATACGACTACCCACTCACCAGAGTATATTATTACTTCGATAACCCGTGCACTTTCGGGCCCCTGTCAAACACCCTCTTTGCTCATATCCCTCTCCTTTAAATACGGGTAATGAAGACTGAGAAATTTCTGGTGTTGATGAAGAACTACAAGCCATTTAATACTACTCTAATTTCTTGCAATATCATTTCTCTAGTACATGTAAGTACTACAGAACTTCACTCACAAAACACCTTCAAACCTTAATTTACTGATTCACAAAGCCAATTTCACAAAACAATAGCAAATACCTAATCCACTGATTTCAGCACAACACAACTACAAAATACGCAATTTAGCACCACAAACAGCTCACCTTCGAGCTCTGATGCCACTGTTTGGTCCTTAATCAATTTGCAAACACATCCTTAAAGGATCTCACAAGCTAAAACCTCATAGATTAGAAGCAAAAAATAAATAAATTGGGAGAGTTATTGTTCATTCACATTCTCATCTAATTTAAAACACAGTAAACAAAAACATTATAAACCAAATGGATGAGTCACAACATAACGTGCCAGCAGCCGGATAATCGAACAGCTTATACCTCAAACCTAAAATAGATCAGTAGATCTTCTAACCTCAACTATTCATCATTCTTCTTTTGCTATCCTTGTCTCAAACTTAATACAATCCTACATATGATCTCATCTCCATCATCCACTCCTCTTCCTCTTTAACTTCAACTAACAAACAGGTTTTTCAAACACGTAAAATTACTGTCCTACCATTTCATTACAACCCTTCATCTATATACACTAAAACACTTCATCAGAAAACAGAAACTCAAAACACAAACCTTCAAAGTATTCAGAAAAATTGGAAATTTAATCCAGCTGCTTCTTCCTTAATCATACTCCAACAAGACTTACACAAGGAGTAAAATACAATTTCATACTTTTCGATACAACTGCTATATATTACAATAACAAAAAAAATAGAAATATTTGACTGATTCTTAGAGCCAACGACTCTCGATTCCATCTACACTGCTCTCACATGCGGTAAGTATTCTGGGGTATTGCTCTTGCACTAGAGCAAAAATTTAGTTGGTAGCTAATGCGCTAATAACTTGGGAACATGAATATATATATATATATATATATATATATATATATATATATATATATATATATATATATATATATAGTATGACTATAACATGCTCGATAACTATAAAAACTGAGATGAAACTAATAAAATAGGCAAAGGATATTTTCACAACATTTCAAGCATAAACTATAAAAATCAATGAAGTCTCATATACATTCAATCTCAACACTTCCAATCAGAAGCTGATAGCTAATGCGCTAATAACTGGTGAGCTAATAATCTAATAAGTTGATAAATTGATAAATCGATCACATACTCATAAACAACTAGTTAGTAAAGAGCTAAAGGGTTTAAAGAAAGAAGAAATTAGGAAGAAGGTGATCTCTCTATTAGCAACAACTATGGGTAGATAAAAGCCTTACACAACAACTAAAGGAAACTGGAATTCAGAAAATTAAGGAACCACGTCTAACAAACATCTAACGTGCGTGGAAAAACTAATTCAATCAACATAAAACATAATAATAGAGATTTATTGACTAAATCCTAACAAGCGCTTCTAAAGAGTAAGGATATGTGGTTTTAATGAAAAATGTGGTTTTAAAATTTGTCTTTCAAATGTGATACTGAATGCAATTCTAAAGATATGAAAACTTAAACATCAAGCCATGGCATAAGTGGGTGGATATCGAGGAGATGTGCACCTGAGTAATAAGGTCCCCAATATTCTCTTTAATTAACAAAATAAATAATTTCTTAAAATTTTGCAATCACATGCAATACATTAGTAAGCTCAAACATAAAATTCAAAAAGATCAATCATATAGTTCTAATGTAATGCAATCACATGCAGTACATTAGTAAGCTCAAACATAAAATTCATAAAAATCAACCATATATTAATTAGATATGGTTAAAATAATTAATGAAATGCTAATTAAAACTCGATTTTGGCAATATTAAATTTATTAAAATCAATCATATATTATCGACTCATTTGTATTTCCTCATATTCTAGCTTAGTCTGACGGAATTTTTTTTATGGAGTTCTCCCCCTATTTCCTTTTCCTATCAAATAAATAAATAAATGAAATACTTCCTTTTCCTATCAAATAAAATAAAACAAACTGAATAACTCCTAATTTAGCTAGACTTAACTACAAGACTCAACCCAAGCCACACTTAACTCTATGCTTGAGCCCAATTAGTTTACTGAACCTAAAACTAATTTTATCCTTTACAAGACAGGTGTTAACTAAAAATATTCACAATAATTAAGCCCACATTACAAGCCGAACTTGCTCCAATTTAACTTATATTGTTATAAGCCAATTTTTTCAGACCCGTTATTGTAGATTTTTAGCCTAATACTGCAGCAAACCACTACTTTAGCAGCCCATGAAGTTGATTAAAACTTCAACCTTTTGTCACCTCCAACTTCATCTCACATCCATGAGTTACAAACCCTAGCCCTATGATCTTTCTCCACCCTTGGCTGTTGATGGTTATAGGTAAGTGAATCTTAGACTTTCCTTAATTCTTTTGATGCAATTGTTGATCTTGACCCTAGATTTGGTCTTCATGTTTTTCATCTTTTGGTTTCTTCCTAGATCCTTTGAAGTAGAGGTAAGGAAAAAGATTTCAGGTGAGTGGGCTAACCGAACCCTTGTGGTTTCATTTTAAGTCTTACATAATGTATTTACTTGATTTGGTGTGGATTTGGTTTGATCATGTTAAAATATTGTTTTTATTTTGTTGGAGTGCATACCATGCTTAATTGGAAGACCTCCATGAATCTAATTGATTTTTTTATCTAACATCCAAGGTTTTGTTATATACATTTTGGCTCACTATTACTCAGTTTGCCGAAATCCTCTTTGTTGTATAATATGCTTCATATTTGATGTCAACTTGGTTTTTTTTTTTTTTTTTTTTTTTTTGAAATTGAAAGCCTTTGGGAGTTGGATTTATTTTTATCTATGGCAAGATGATTATGTGGATCTCATGTATTAGATGGAGAAAATGGTTGATTAGGTTGGAAGGAAATGCTATCGAGGATTGGTGTATGTAAATCAGTCATGAATGATTATGTTGGAATTCATATGTGAATATTTGATTATTATACGCCAAGTGTTTGACATAATGCTTTGAGAATTAATTGTAAACAATAACCATATGATTGTGAGATGGGTGGTGAAAATGATCTCATTAATGAAGTGATGGTGTGGCAAGAGGAATTTTTATGGTTGTATAAATTTTGGTTAAATGTTTAAAATCGTACCTTGCTACTAAGTGTGGAAACTTTGAAAATGATATCTCATATGCTTGAATGACTTGAGTTAAGAGAGTTGGTTTGAGACTAAATGAATGCATGTATCTTGATATCTTGAAATGATAATGAGATGACTGGAAATTGTGGCTTGAATTCGGAGTTCATAGAGATAGAATTTGTAGAAGATTAAAATTGAAAAGTTGTAGTGAATTGCTTAATATAATCTACCTACCAAATTCCATATTTATTGGACATACATTCTATGAGATACGATCCATTCAACTTGACATGTCCCAGAGGTATTACTATGTAGACCTGCAGATTTAGAGGAAAATTCTGAACTCACTAAGTGCAATTAGACAAAGTGCCCAATATAGAAAATATTCCTTATCACCTTAAATTTCAACCTGTAAAATTTCAAGTTTATTGGATTTGTAGATTGAGTTATGATCTATTATAAATGGCTTGTGCGGAATGATGTTTCAATGCATAATTTTCATATTTAGAAAGATTTTTATCACTCTTGGAGGCTGAATTTCGGAAAACATTAAACAAGGAAAATGTTCAAAATTTCCTTAAGTTTGTTTCTGCAAAATATCTTTACATTTTATAGTATGTTTTTGGAGTTATGTGTTATGAAATGAGGCATGTTTCGAGGTGTTTTATGCAGAGAAGTGTGAGATGTAAATTTACAGAGTGAATTGTGTAGAGCTCAATACTTTGTGACTTCTGAATATGTTGAAGCCCTGTGTGTGTCATTAAAATAAAAGGCTAGGTGATTTGTAAAGGTGTAGAAATGATATGTGAGGAAAAATCTGTCGGAGTCTTAAGAGGTTGCTTAATTATTTTTTAAAACATTCATATGAGACTATTGCAATTATATTGTAGTGGTGGGGTTGAAATCTTGAATGGGCAAGATAATAAGCTAAGTGTTTATCTTGCGACATATCTTTATCTTGGCTTCTATGTGTATTTAGGTTGGTAGGCATGATTGATGGGTGTGAGGTAGATGTATGCATGCAATCAAGCTTGATAATGGGAATCTTGAGATTATATGTATTGGAATAGTTGGAATTGTGGGTTTTATCAATCATGTAATTATGTGTTGAAGTGTTCATTTAGCTGTTATGTCATTTCCTTATTTTGCGCAAATTTAATCTCGCTTATGTCTTTATTCGATTATATAATGGTTTAACTCTTGATTGTCGAGAGTGATTGGTATGTATTAATGATTTGGTAATTTATTTACTAAATGCTATATTTAATTCTTGTTTATCTACTTATTCCCTTAAAGTGGGATTCAAAAATTATGAAATTCTATTTATTTTAATATTTGAGAAAATTTTGTGAACATTCTGTATTTCAACTACAAGTTTTGTTTGAATGTTTTAGTCTCCAAATGAACTATACTCAATCCTATCAGTATGGGTTAAATACTGACCTTGTTGATAAGAATTACTGGAAAATCGAGACTGTAGTTTCGTACCATGTTTGTTTTGTGGTAAATGGTCATCTGATACTATGTCTGTTCGGTAATAATAAACGACCATCTGTTATCTATAGTAAATTTAGGGACATTTTTTTTTTAAATCATGTCCTTAAGTTTCTATATTTTTAAGATTTGTATTTCTAGATTTCATATTTTGATTAATGACAATATTGAGAAGTGTTTGCAAAGTTGTGCACTAGAAACTTATTCTAATACATTCGTACTTGTACATGGTTTCTTGTCTAGTGTTTACTTACTTATGATTTTTACCGATGTTTTGGAAAGGTATTCATAAGCTTCTTCTGTATTTAAAAGTGTTTGAAAATTTTCCACCTATTTTCATCCCACTCACTGAGTAACCGAGTTACTCAACCTCTTTTCTTCTATCTTTTTAGGTATTGGACTCTAAAGTTATTATGCTTAAGACTAGTGATGTTCAGCTAGTGCTAGGACTGATCCACTAGGGTTGTTGCTTTCTTAGATTTTTTCCTAAAAATACTCATTTTTTTATATTATTGTATAGTATTAAGTTGTAAACTATTTTTGTAACTTGATTGGTCTTTCTTTTTATCTCTTTGAATCAGATTCGGAGGCCTTACAGGCTTATAGGGTTCACACCTTGTGGGTCTGCAGTCGTTTGTCCAGTTACCGATCCGACCGGGCTGGGGTTGGTGTGTGACATATATAATTCTCCTTCTAATGAGGTCCACTCGATCAACCAGTTTAAAAGCAACTTCAATTAAATCAAATTGGTTAGAATTTGATTTAGACCTCCCAACTTGAACCAATCCAAATCCTTTTCAAATAGCTTGAACCAGGTTTCTTTAACTGAACCTATATAATTCAATTGGACAGGTTCTGTTGAGATTGATTGAAGCTGTGTGAATTAGCAGAGCTGTTGAGTTGCAGAAATGTCCCGGTGTAAATAGATTGTGATCAAGGGGTAGGATGGACTTTTCAAGTGTTTGAAAGGTTGTTATTTCAGTTGAAGCTTGAGAGGGAGAAATTGAACGGCTGATATTGAATCCATCTAGATGATTGGATTAAGTTCAAGGTAATGCTATGATCTTAGTTGTAATGAACGTCCAGGATTGCATCATCATAGAAGGCTTCATTAGTTCGAGGCAAGCAAAGTTAAGCGGTCCAGTGCACCGAGTTGTGACACGTATCTAGTGACTAAGCTAGTCAATTTCATTTTGGGTACTAAAGTTTATGTTAGTTTATTAGTTGTTGTATTCTTTAGCTTTTTACAGAGAGTTTTTTCTGTTTTTCCTGCTGTTTTGTTTAAAGCTCTGTCTCTTGTATGAATTTTCTTGACTTATAGAAGAGGTTTTGATCTTTGTGTTAAATAACAAACTTGTTCCTCATGAAGTCTAGTTTCTATATAGTGTTTTTTAGTGGTATCAGAGCTTTGAGGTAAGTGTTCTGGGCTATGGTTGGTGTTTTGCTGGTTCATGCTCTTGTGTGGGGTACTGAGGGTCTTTGCTTTCAGTTGTGATGTTGTTTTTGTGACTGATGTGTTTGAATTGAAGTCTTGTTCTTGTGAATACTTTGTGAGGATGTGGTGTATTGTAATAGTGGCCTAAAGTGGTGTGAATAAGCAAGGAGGAGTTGAAATTTGCTAAAGAGATAGCTTCTAGTTCATCCTCTACACCAACACCTGCACCAACACCAGATATTTCATATACTCTATTACCTGTCTTTAGAGGGGATGGTTATGAGCACTAAAGTTACAGGATGAAGACTTTCTTTCGTGCTCAGAGACTTTGGAAGGTTATTGATGAAGGTATTAGTAAAGAGAAAGCAACAAAAAAAGACATTGAAGATGATGCAAAGGCCTTATTTTTGTTGCAGCATACTGTGGATGAAACAATCCTTCATAGGATTGTTCGGTTTGATTCAGTGAAGGAAGCTTGGAATCATCTGAAGAATGAAAACCAAGGTACTTCTAGAATGGTTTCAGTGAGACAGCAGACTCTAAGACAAAAGTTTGATTTACTTCAAATGAAAGAAGAAGAGACAGTACAAAAGTATATTACAAGAGTTTTGGCTATTGTTAATCAAATCAGAGGCATGGGGAGTGAATTGAAGGATGCTGATATAGTCTTGAAGGGGATGAGGAACTTGTCATCTAGATTTGTGCATGCTGTAACGTCAATTGAGGAGGCAAGAAATATGTCCAAAATCTCACTTGATGAATTGAGTGGGTCACTACAAGCTCATGAGGCCAGGTTTAACGAATTCTATGAAAGGCATGAGGCTTTTTGTAATGCAAGGTGATTCTAGAAGTGGTAGAATGAGAGGAAGAGGCAGAAATTTCAGAGGTAAAGGAAGATTTGAAGGTAATATTAGAGGTGGAAATCAAAGGCAAGGAGGGCAACAGAGACAACAGTGTATGTATGATAGAGGTACAGGAAGTTCAAGACCTTTTAGGATGTTTAGTAGAGGTCAGAGACAATTTGGGCAACAAACTAGTAGAGGAGGTCTGCAAAATGTGCAATGCTTTAAATGTAAAAAGTTTGGCCATTATCAGCGTGGACCCCGCCCATGCATTAATCTTGCTTAAGATGTTAATCCTTTGTTTCTTTTCTCCCAAAATCCCTCTTCTCCTTGTCATCTTGCTATGAAAGGGTTGTGAAAAGGAGGAATTCCCGGAGGATTTCATGGGCTCCATCACATTCATGCTTGCTATCAAACAAAGCTTCAACCTCCTTGCTTCCTTTCTCTTTTCCTTGCTTGCTTCATCTCCTTGGCTTCCATTGCTTCTCCACTTGGGGCTTCTAGGGAGAGGAACATTGCCGGAGCACTGTAGCAACGGTAATGAAGCCAAAGAAGAGCTCATCGCCAACTTGTCGGCAAACCAAGAGGTAGTTACAGATGATTATCCACCTTGATCCAAATCTTGACTCTCCCTTCATGCCATGCTTGTATGCTAAGATGAAACTTGTTTATTTATATGCTTAAGTTTTGCTTCTAGTGTTGTACCCCTTTTGAATGTATTTATAGCCATATAGTTGCATGGAGAGCTGCAGTCTTTTTGTAGGTACATATGCACTTATATTTACATCAAGAGCTTCAACCATTTAAGTGTTTTATGGGCATACTCTTGCATGAAAACCTGCAGCCTGTTAATGTTTTTGAACTCTTTAGAAACCTGGGCATGTTGACGGCTAAATTTGGAGTTGGATACTCATGCTTGTGGTGTTCTTAGTTCATAGCTCAAATTGTTGTTGGAATCCTTGGAGCTTAGTGTTAGCTCAATGGCTTGTGCTTAACCATCCTTGTTTTAAGATAGGTTTGACCTTGCTATTAGTTTAATGAGTGATAAGTTGCATGATTCTTGCTCACCCAAGCTTGGTGGAGTGGTTTTGTAAAGTTGAGAGCAATGTAAGAGAATGAAGGAGGTTTTGTGGTGGAATGTGTTTAGATTTGGATGGTGGAGATGTTCTCATCAAGTAAAAAGTATTAGTTCAAGGCAAATTTCAATGAGTGGAGGTTAAGCATTGGATCACTTTAAGTTTTAATCATGTTAATTAATTAAACTTTTAAGGTCTATTTTAATTTCCTGCATGAGTGCCTGCAAGACAATTATTGTTATTTAATTAGTTTTTATTTAATTTTTTAAAAATTTTTTGTTGCTCTCTAGAGAATGCTTAGGGTAATACTTGAAGAGTGTTTAAACTTGCGATTTGAGTGATTTTGTTTTAACTATGGTAAATCGTTGGGTTTTAGGATCTTTTTAGGGAGTGGACTTGGATCTCATTTTTGGGACTTAAGCTAATACCAGGTAAGTAATCCATCGATAACTCCGTATTTTCAGTAATTGAGAAATTATTTTATTCGGTAAAATAATTATCTAGTATTTTATTACTTTTATTTCAAATATCTGCTATTTTTGTTAATATTGAAAGTATCTATCTTGAATATGTATTTTGAGATATTTTCTTAAATTAATTATTTATATTTAGTTTTTGACTTAGTAAATCTACATTGGTGTGATGTTATTTAATGATCACTATTCATTTTAACTTGGTTATTGATTTATTATTTATACTAAGTGTGTAATTGCACTCAAATGATTACTTCAACATTTTTTTTTTAAAATTCATTTATTTACAAGCACGAGTTGGTGATTCTGCTATCATTTAGATTGATTTAGTTAATTCCACTATTTATTTATTTATTTTTATAATCATTTTACCCTAGTTTTGAAGGAGTGGGTATTTTGTATAAGTTTAAATATTTTGGTTGCTTAAAATTTTTGTATTTCATTTATGGTTATCTATTTATTTTCCCTAAAGTAAGAGCTTGATATTTATCAGTATTCTTGAGCATATATGAACTTGAAGAATTTACAATTTTCTGAATTTGTACTTTGTAAAGATTTTGTATCTGAATGTTTTGGTCTCCAAATGAGCAATATGCAATCTTGTTAGTGGGGGGGGGGGGGGGGGGGGGGGGGGGGGGGGGGGTTAAACCCTAACCTTGTCGACAAGAAATTTTGGAAAATGAGACTGCAGTTTCGCACCTTGTCCGTTCAATGAAATAATTAATGGCCACCTGATATTCAGTCTCGGGTCACCGAGGGTAAATAAATGACCTCTGTTATTCTGGCTCGGGTCACCGAGGGTAAATAAATGACCTCTGGCATCCATAGTGAATTTGGAGACATACATTGAAATCTGTTACACTCTGCTTTGATTTTTTTATTTTGATTTTCTTCAATTGCACTATTGTTTTGGGTTATTGATTCTTGTGTATATTTCAGACACAAATTTTTGTCTAGCCTTGAAGTTTCTGTATTTATGAGATCGTATTTCTTTTTGAATGACTTATTTGAAAATATTCTCTTATTAGAATATTATACTCTGTATTTTGTTAAATTTTCACTTTGAGACTGTAGTTAAGCTGAAAATCGGTATGCTTGAAACATATCTCTGTAATTTATGGTTTAGTCTAACTGTGCTTTGGAGACTTATGCCCTTACTTGACGATATACTACATTGTTGATTTTCAGCTTTGAAATCTGATAATTCTTTGCCTACAATATTTTGGTTAACGATATTATTTGAGAGCTATAACCCTGTTGGACTATTTTATTTTGTATTTGCTAAGCTCTATTTAGTCTAAGTTTGAAGGTTTAATTGCTCTCGGTATTTGAATTTGAGATTTATAAACACTGCTGTTTTCTTAATAATTTCTAGATTACTTGTTGAGCTAGTGAGCTCATGGATTTGTTTTAAATCCTTTTCAGATCAATGGTGATAGACCAGTGTGGACTTTGAAAGGCTGTTTGTAGGTGTCGCCTTGTTCCGTTTTAAAATTTAAGCTATTGTCATTGTTTGTTCCTATATTTCTGTATTTGGTATTTTGTACTTTTTGTACCCCCTTACATTGTATACTTTGTAGAATCTGTAATCCCGTAACTCAGATGGTCTATTTTAGTTTTGTCTACTCTGTATCAAGTTCTGAGGCCTTGCAGGCCTATGGGGTTCACGCCCTATGGGTCTGCGGCCGTTTGTCTGCGTGCCGGGTCCGGCGAGCCAGGTTCGGGGCGTGACAATCAGTCTCACTGCTGGTCATCCCAGAACAGTAATTCAGATGATGCTTCTAGTTCCTCTTCTTTACCAAGTGCAAGTGATTATGGGAGTCTGTTTATGGTGCACAATGGAGAGGAAATTCATGGCTCTTCGGTTTGGTTGTTGGACAGTGGGACTTCTAGTCACATGACTGGTAGAAGAGAATTGTTTCATAGCTTGGATGAAACATTGAGGCATAAAGTCAGATTAGGTGATGATAAAGAGGTTGATGTTCTTGGTAAAAGTTCTGTTGTAATTCAGGTTTGTGGTGGTGAAATTAAGTTGATTCATGGGATTCAATTTGTGCCTTCTTTGGCACATAATTTACTCAGTATTGGTCAGTTAGTAAAGGCAGGTTATGTTGAGATTTTTTGAAAAGATGGTTGTGTAATTCAGACTGCAGACACTGGCAGAATTCTATTAAAAATTCAGAAAAATTGCAATAATCTGTATCCAGTTGAGTTTTCAAGCGAAGAGCAAGTGAATTTAGTTGTGGAAAAGAAAGACTTGGCAGTATTATGGCATAAGAGTTATGCACATCTAAATTTTCAAGGCTTGAAGGTATTGGCACAACAGAATATGGTGATAGGTTTGCCTAAAGTTGAGAAACTAAATTATTGTGAAGAGTGAGTGTTTGGCAAACTTGCAAGGTTTCCATTTAACTCAGGAATGTATTGGAGAGCAAGACAAAAACTCCATTTGGTGTATGCTGATGTGTGTGGTCCTATGCAGACTGAATCATATGGAGGAGGTAAATATTTTTTGTTGTTCATAGATGACTACTCAAGAATGTGTTGGATATATATATATATATATATATATATATATATATATATATATATATATATATATATATATATATATATATATATATATTGAAGTTCAAGCATGAGGTTTTCAATTGTTTTCAGAAATTTGTGTCACTAGTGGAGAGATAATCAGGAAATCAGTTGAGAATTATTAGAACTAATAGAGGTGGGGAATTCTTGTCTAAAGAATTTCAGGATTTCTGTGGAGGAAAAGGAATAAAGCATGAATTAACAGCTCCTTACACTCCTCAGCAGAATGGGATTGCGGAGATGAAGAATAGAACTTTGGTAGAGAAGGCCAGGAGCATGCTTAAATCTAGTGAATTGCCAAAGAAATTTTGGGCAAACGCAATTACTATTGCTGCATATGTGTCCAATATTTCTCCAACCTATGCTGTTTGGAAGAAAACACCACATGAGGTTTGGTTTGGGCAGAAACCAAAGGTGTCTCATCTGAGAGTCTTTGGTTGTGTGGCTTTTGCTCACATTCTTACACAAAATTTGCAGAAGCTAGATGATAGAGCAGTGAAGGGAATTTTCGTCTGCTATTGTGCAGATGCAAAAGCATATAGGATTTATCTACCTAAATCTGAGAAGATACTAGTCAATAGAGATGTGAAGTTCATTGAATTAGAAAATTGGCTATGGACAGAAATGAATGGGCAGGTTTCCAAAACAGTTATATTGTAAGAAAGAAGGGCAATTCATCTGTAGATGGCCATGGAAATGGAGAATTAAATGTGTTCAGTTCAGGAGCTAGTAGCAGTAGTGGAAATAGCTCACCCTTGGTTCAAATGGATTCAGGAGGTGGTTCTGGTGTTGAAGAGTCACCAATACTGAAAGTTAGAACCTTAAAAGATTTGTATGGGAGCTGTTCATTTGCTCTAAATGTTACTAATCCTTGTTGCTATGAAAAGGCTGAGAAATCAAAACATTGGAGGCAGGCAATGATAGATGAAATTGAATCAATCCAGAGAAATAATACTTGGAGGTTGTGTGAATTACCAGCAGGGAAAAAGGAAATAGGAGTAAAATGGGTATACAAGACAAAATTGAAGCCCAATGGTGAAGTTGAAAGGTATAAAGCTAGACTTGTTGCAAAAGGGTATTCTCAGGAATATGGAATTGATTATGATGAAGTGTTTGCTCCAATGGCAAGAATGGATACAATTAGGATGGTTTTATCTCTTAGGGCTCAGAAGAATTGGCCAATTCACTAATTGGATGTGAAATCTGCATTTTTGAATGGAATTCTTGAAGAAGAGGTGTATGTATCTCAGCCAATGGGTTTTGAGATACAAGGGAAGGAAGGTCAGGTTTATAAATTAATCAAAGCTCTATATGGATTAAAACAAACTCCAAGGGCATGGTATGCTAGACTGGATACTTGGCTTAATTCATAAGGTTTTTGTAGAAGTGTTACTGAGCATACACTATACAAGAAGACAAGAAATCAATCTGATGTGCTACTGGTGTGTGTATATGTGCATGATCTGATTTGTTTGGGGTCATCCATGATGGTTATCAATGATTTTAAAGCAGCCATGAAGAGGGAGTTTGAGATGACAGATTTGGGGTTAATCAAGTATTTCCTTGGTCTTTAGATAAATCAGAATGAGCATGGTATACATGTATCTCAGAGGAGATATGCAAAAGACTTGCTAAAACAATTTAATATGCAAGGATGCAATGCAGTGGGTGTTCCAATGAGCCAAAGCACCAAGTTACAGTTAAATGAAGAAGCAGAAGAAACTAATGCAACTATTTACAGAAGATTGGTGGGTAAGCTGTTATATCTAACACATACTAGACTTGATCTTGTGTATGCAGTGAACTTGTTAGCTAGATATATGCATCATCCTACCAAAATACATTTTGGAGCTGTTAAACAGGTGTTAAGGTATGTTGCTGGTACATTTGATTTTGGAATTCAGTATAACAGAGATGTTGAAATTGTATTAGAAGGTTCCTGTGATAGTGATTGGAGTGGAGATACTCAAGATCGAAATAGCACTTCAAGGTATGTCTTTAATCTGGGCTCATGTGCAGTGTGCTAGACTTTAAAGAAGCAAGAAATTGTGGCATTGTCTTCTACTGAAGCTGAATATATTTCTTTGAGTTCAGCAAGTTGTCAGAGTATGTTGATGGAGAAAATACTAATTGATTGTGGGCTTAAATGTGCAGAAACAGTTCAGATGTGGTGTCACAACAAGTCCTGTATTGCAATTGCAAAAAATCCTGCTCTCCATGGTAGAACCAAGCATATGGACATTAAATTTCATCATATAAGAGAATTTATAGCAAAGAAGAAGATTCAGTTGAATTATTGTAGTACTGATGTGCAGGTGGTTGATATTTTCACAAAATGTTTGAGTATTCTGAAGCATAATCAGTTCAAAGGAGAAATGGGAGTGTGTCAGTTTTAATCAAGGGGGATTTTGTTGAGATTGATTGAAGCTGTTTGAATTAGCAGAGTTGTTGAGTTGCAGAAATGTCCTGGTGTAAATAGATTGTGATCAAGGGGTAGGATGGACTTTTTGAGTATTTGAAAGGTTGTTATTTCAGTTGAAGCTTGAGAGGAAGAAGTTGAACGGCTGATATTGAATCTATCTAGATGATTGGATCAAGTTCGAGGCAATGCTATGATCTTAGTTGCAATGAACGTCCAGGATTGCATCATCATAGAAGGCTTCATTAGTTCGAGGCCAGCAAAGTTAAGCGGTCTGGTACACCGAGTTGTGACACATATCTAGTAACTAAGCTAGTTAGTTTCATTTTGGGTACTAAAGTTTATGTTAGTTTATTAGTTGTTGTATTCTTTAGCTTTTTACGGAGAGTTTTTTTTTCTATTTTTCCTACTATTTTGTTTAAAGCTCTGTCTCTTGTATGAATTTTCCTGACTTATAGAAGAGGTTTTGATCTTTGTGTTAAATAACAAACTTGTTCCTCATGAAGTCTAGCTTCTACATAGTGTTTTTCAGGTTCAGCTCAATTGAGCTAAACAGGGCCCAAATGCAAACCCAACTATAGCTCTCTCTCTCTCTTCCACGTTTCTCGCTCTCTCAAAGCACAAGACATAATGCATGCATACTATATATACATCATCACTCCCTACTCCTTTTATACGAACATACATTCGGATTAAGGAGGGTATCCATGGTCTCATCACTGGTAATTGACATTCGGAGGTAGATGTGATTTCATCCAAGGTAATTAACATTAGGGCTTACACATTAAAAAAAGTCATGAACTCACAAATCTTGAAAGTACGTAAAGAAAATAACATCAAATTTGTGATGCAAAGTCATTTTTGGTATCTATTTTAAGCACATAATGTAATTTTGAGCCTGCATCAAATTTATTTCTTAATTTTTATAAATAAATGAATAATTAATTTAAAAAGAAAATAAATAATTCTTATAAATAACTAAACTACAAACAAATAATAATTTTTAATTTAAGCGATGATCTTTAGCGATAGAACTTCCTCAAAACGTCTTATACGTGCAGTATATATGGGTTCAACAATTATGCAAACTTAGGCCAAACTGAATCAATCTCATTATACCATTTGCTAATCACAGAAACCATGTCTTGCCTATTATTTGCAATGGCACATGGCAGAAAGTGAACTTTCATGACTTTCAAAAATGAAAGAAAGACAATAAAGCTACGCAAAATAACCGGGAGTGAGCCAACCAAGAGCGTCCCACTGATCAATACCATGCCAAAGCTTGAGAAAACCTTTAATATGGGAACTCTGAACACAAAACACACTAGGCACTTCACAATATTTTTTCAACTTAGTCAAGAGCATACTCTCATTACTACATCCTTTGTACCTTTTTGCATTGGTTCCAATACCCAAACTAATCCCCAAGAACATCAAATCCTCTACACCAAGCTGTATCATTTCAAGACTCTCCTTCTCAAAGTTCACCTTCAAGAACTCAAAATAAGTATCCTTCCCACTCTCATACAAAAGCACCATAACAAGATCGCCAGAAAACTCAACAAGGTAAGCCCTTGTTGGACAATTATCATCATCGGACTCATCAATCTCACTTAAGCCCTCTGGCAATGCCAGTGGGATATTAATAATCATTCCAGTCCCACCATTGGCTTCAAGATCAAGACAATAAAGTTTCCTGTAGAAGCACAAGTAGAAATATCCCTTGAAGAAGACAATGTCTTCAAAGTCATAATCATCGGACAAGAATGTTTTCCATGAAGTGCTCCTCAGCATGCAGATGTCCACTTGATTGTGACACTGTGAGATGACAGCAAAAACACACCCTGGATCAGTTGGGGCGGCAGAGACTGCAAGCTTGATCTGAAAATGACGACCTATGAACTGCCTATCTTTTCGATATCGTGCATTGTGCTTAGGGAGTTTAATATGGTGGCCAGTGATGGGGTTGATGAGGTAAACCTTGGAGGCAGGATCAAGAAAGGCAAGATAGCCATGGGAGGAGCCGCAGAAGAAAGAGCCAAACTCGAAGGAGGATTTGGGGAGGTGGATGAGGAGTTTGGAGTTGATGTCAAAGAAGGAGACGGATGTGTAGCGTTGTGTGGTGGTGTGGTTGGCGAGGATGATGAGGGGGAGTTTTGGACGTGGGGGGAAGGTGCGCCATGCAGAGCAAGTGGAACGGAAGAAGACGTGGGAGATGGGGTCAAGTTGAGATGAGATGAAGGATAGAGGAAGCTTGGGAAGAGAAGACCAGTCTCGTACTTCATTGCTTCTCCTCTTCTTCTGTTTCTTGGACATCATTCTTGAGGTTTGGCGGCGGTGGAGTGGGATATATGCATGCCCTACTGCATTATATATACATATTTAGTGGCAGTGGAGTGGGATGTAAACCCACTTTTTTACATGTGCATAATTTATTTAAGATTTAAAAGGGATAACTTGGCATTAAAAACAAAACAACATATACCACCATGGAAAATTGAAATTTCAATAATTCTTTTGATTTTCTTTAATTTTCTATATTCGTCAAATTTTTTTATATCAGCTAAACTCCATTTTAAAAAAAAAACAAATTGAAAACTGTTGAAATTAGACAAACACATACAGAGCATAAAATTAAAGTAAGACTTCAACCCACATTGGAGTGTAGCTACACTAAAATGACCACTTATTTTAATATCCCACAGGCACGGGCAAAATAAATATAGTGTTTTTGGTTAAAATTATTAAATTAATCTTCCAGAAGTTTTTTTTTTTTTTTTTTTGAATAATAGGCAACAAGCGCCCAGGGTATATGAATAGTGTTAGAGCCCGGTATACAGTGTATGAACAGTATATAATAGTATAGACATCCCAGGTGAACAGTATATGAACAGTGCGGAGATCAGTACTGTCGGGGAGAGGATTTGAACTCATGACCTCCCTTTTAACACATTGGTGTCATACCATTGGGCTATCCAATGGTTGACTAATCTTCCAGAAGTTAATAGCCAGTTTGGACAATGAAATGAGAATCAAAATAGGATTGAAAATAAAAATATTGTTTGATTTGAGAAAGTGACAATTGGGAATTGAAAAAAAAACAAGTTGAAGATGTGCCGTAAAATTTATTTATATAGCTATAATATAAACAAATATTATTAATGTATAAAATATTAAATTATGTATCATAAAAAAGAAACATATTCATAAAATGTTTTGAATATGATCTTTCACTATACTTTTGTAATATTTATATTTTGATATTTTGAATTTTAAATTTAAAGTAACTCTTGATACTATCATTAATATTTTCCTAATCTTTCTGGTCTTTCCTATCCCGTAACCTACAACCCATCCTTTCCTCCATAACCCCGGACCTTCAATCATCACGTTCTCCTTCTTGTTAGAAAAAAAAAAAAAAGACCTATCCCTAACCTATCCGCCTTTTCTCCCATCTCATCATCACACTTTGATCATGGTTTTTAATTGTGGACTAAATCGCTTCTCCTTTAAGACTTTTCAAAAGTAAGATTTTGTTTTCTTGTTCTTCTTTTTTATTGTTTAGGTTTTGATGCTAGTTAGGGTTAGAGTTTTCTTTATAGCTTGATTATAGTTCTTTAAATCTTGTGATTTTCATTATAGAGTTGAAGCTAAATTCTTATTTTTCCCATCCATGCTTCTTATGTGAAAGATTTGAGTTATTTAAGGATAATTGTTAGATTGAGAAGTTTTCTCGTAGTATAGCAGGAATCTCTAATTAATTTGGGAGAGCTAGAGACATATTTTGGAGGATATCAAAACATAAAAATTGTAGAAAGTGATCTTGGTTATCTTATTACCAAATTTCAGAAAATTTTTATGTGTATCCTATAAGATATAGGCTCTAAATACAAGTGCCTCAGATAAGATTTCTTTGCAGGCCTTGGAGTGTTTTTAATATGTTTCATGATTCTAGATTCTAACTTAGATATAGAGAATTATATGAAAGTTGTAGATTTTAATGTTATCTAATTACCTGCAAAATTTCAGGTTTTATGTGTCTATAGTTTGTGAGATATAGTCTTATTAGTGTAACTATCTCGGATGGTATTTCTGTTCAAAGTATGAAGATTTATGGGTACTTTTGATGATCATCGAGATTGAATTGGGTGAGATGAAAAATATAAAAGTTGTTTCTTATTAAGTTATATGATTGTCAATAAAATTTCATTGATTTTAGAATTGTAGAATGAGAGATATTCATGTGTGAATGAGATATGTCTGAATTATAAGTCTACAGAAATAATCGGAGATTCATTTGAATGCTATAAGTTGATTAGTATTCCAAACAATGTGAATTTCATATATGTCATAGTCTTATGTGTCTATTATTTTCAGAATCTTGAATTTTGTGATTTGAAAAAGTATATGTAAAGTTATGAGGGATTTAGTACTCAATGTTCATGTTAGAATTGTTTTTTACCTTTTGATTTGAATAATTACTTTTATACCCCTAAAAGAATCTAGATTTGGGAAGTAGAATAATAATTTGATCCTTTTTGTTTTTACACCATTTTGAAATCTCTTTTTTGCATTATCATTGCTCACTAGAAACCTTTATAGAATTTTTGTGTCTTGCAATCCTTCTTATGCACCTTTACATTTTGTAAAATCTATCCTATTGGTATTTTATTAGACTTTCTTCCCTAATTATAAGGCATGCCAAGAGCTTTATGGTGTCAAAATTAAAGTTTACCATGTTAGGTTGTATCAGGTAAGTAAGTACATATAAATCCTACTGTATATACGTATTATTTGACATTTGTTAAAATGATAATATGATTTATTTTGTTTATTATTTGAATTTTCAAATTATATATCAAATTTGGTTATTTATTAAATTTATGATATTTTATTTATTTCTCATTTATTTCACGAATCTTTTAGTTCATTGAATTTTTGAATAATTATATTTTTTAATTATGTTAATTATTCATTTATTTGGAAATTTTATAAATTATCCCTTCAAATTTGGATTCAAATAATTGGTTTAATTTGATATTATAAAAATGGGATCATGTGACTACTAAAATTTTGCTTGGCAAATTACTTTGTTTTTGCTCAATTTGAACTTTGATAGTTTGTTGTTTTGTGAACATTAAGTATTTTGACATAGAAATTAGTCCCCTATTAACTATGCACTAACCCTGTCAGTGTCAGTGGGGGTTAAACATTGACCGTGTCAACACGTATTCCGTTAAAAGACTATAGTTTCACACCGTTCCATTGGTGAAAAATAACAACCTTTGACATTCTAGCTCGGGTCACCGAGGGTAAACAAATGAACTCTAATAATCTTATTTTGATCATAGTTATTGAGAGACATATACTTTATTTATCTAAAAACCAGGCTCTATTGGATGTTTTTGTTTTGTTTATAAATTGTATTTTAGTAATTGTTCTGCTAAATCATATTACTGTTTTTTTTATTCTGAATTTTGAGACTTTTTATGATCCCAATGTTTTAGCAATTGCTTATTGGGCTGTCAAGCTCATTATTTATTGTTAATTTTTTTTTTCAGATCAGGAGTTTAATAACTCACCGAGAGTGAATAAGTAGCAAGCCTGTCCCTGGTCTAGTTGAGATCAAATCTTTATCTGTTTTGTAAACTTTAATATCTGTATTCTTGAAGTTTTGTATTCTTTCGAAGCTTGACCTTTTAACTTTATAGTATTGTTACATTGTATATTCTGTTTTGTAATAGATTCTAAGGCCTTACATGCCTATTGTGCCATGCACTATGGGTGTGCGGTTGTTTGTCGATGCACCGAGTCCGACAAGCTGGGTTCGAGACTTGACAAATTAAATATTTAAACTAAATAATTCAATTTAAATATTACCCACTTGTTTATTTTAAGTAAACACTTCAATTAGATAATTCACTTAACTTAATTTTTATACTAAATTTTTAAATATCATTAGAATTGTATTCAAATATTTAAATTTAATTATATTTAATTATATTTAATAATTCAGCCTAACTATTATCCATTTTAATTATTATTAGTAGTAGTAAATATTTAAATTAAACAGAAAAAGACATTATTTTTTGCATAACATGTCAAATTTTCTTCATTTTTGAGCAAGAGTTGCCTTCACTTAGCTATAAAATCATTCTTGGCCCGTCATCTACTTTCATGCAAATTTAAAATTTACTATAAAAACATATATGCCAAAATCTCATATTATATTGAAAAAACATAACAAAAATAAGAAATCATCTTTCTTTTGTTCCTTCATCTTATTCATTTTACCAAATTAAACACAAGAAATATGAGATATGATATCATTGAAACATGACACGTCATCTCCAAGCCGCGGGTAAAAACTATATACTGATAAGGCCCTAATGAAGAACCAACTCCAATTCCCAACCAATATTTATAACCATTCCCTAGTTTTCCCCCTGCACTAGCATGCAGGTGACCACCTAATCAAGTAAGCCACAAGCAATATATATGCTCAAGTTATTCACCTACAAAACTTGCTTCAATATAGTTTACAAGCTTTGTTAACTTCAATTAAACACTGACATTGAACTAGTGCAAACATTTCAAACAGAAAAGATCAATGCTATGGAAACTTTAAATGAAGGCTTAAACTGTCTGAGAAACAGCTTAAAAATCTATCTAATCACTACAATAGAAAGGGCTTTTTGCATTAAACTCTTCTAATTACTTTTGGAAATCCCCAATTTCAATTACTCAAGGCCATGCGCTTAGCCCTCTTGATTTGTAATGTTTGTTTTGGTTGAGAATAAGCAAAAGCTTATTAAGTGCTTGAGAATTTAATAAATGCATAATCGAATATATTTTTATATTATAATATCTTCTACGTTTAATTGGCATGTATTATAATATTTATATAAAAGATGATGCTTAACTTGGTGTAAAATTACTTGATCGGCATATGCATTTGTGTTTTATAGGTTAAATTAGTCCCATCAAATTCTCTACAGAGTTGAAGAAGATAAAGTACTATATATATTTATCATAAGTAATGCTATAGTATTGCTCATGTGGTAAATCATTTAATTACATGTGAAACTTCCCTTTGATCCTTCAGCTCATGTTTTCTCTGGTAAAGGTTCACTATTTTGAAAACCCTTCATCAATACTTTGGAATTTCTCAATGGGTATCTATAGGTTTCTAGAATGCTATAGAAAGGTTTGAACGGTTCTCTTTAGAAAAATTAAAACTACATATATTATATTACAAATTAAACTAGAAAATAGTAATACTGTTGAAGTTCATAAAAATTAATGAGGCAACAATACTAAGCTTTTCTCAATTCAATGTATTTTTTTAAAATTCAAAATAAGAGCAATTTAGAAAATAAAAATTGACAAATGTAAATAAATGGAAAAGATTATTACGATTTTAGGTTTTCAAAGTTGTTGTCGATATTTTTTGTTTTTAATTATTTTTTTTTGTATTCCACTTTCAATTTCTAGCTATGCCTATTAAATCTCCAATAATAAGTATATATATATATATATATATAGTTAATTACATATGCCACTCCACCCGCCACTCAAAACTCAAGAAGAAGAAGAAGAAGAAGCGGCGCCATGACGTCCAAGAACAAGAAGAAGCCGAGTAGTAATGAAGGACGAGACTGGTCCTCTCTTCCCAAGCTTCCTCTCTTCATCATCTCATCTCACCTCGACGCCATCTCCCACGTCTACTTCCGCTCCACTTGTTCTACCTGGCACACCTTCTCCCCACGTCCAAAACTACCCCTCATCATCCTCGCCAACCACACCAACTTGAAACGCTACGCCTCCATGGCCTTCTTCGACATCGATTACAACCTTCTCTTCTACCTTCCAAAGTGCTCGTTTGAGTTTGGCTCCTACTTCTGCGGCTCCTCCCATGGATATCTTGTCTTTCTTGATCCTGCCTCCAAGCTATACCTCATCAACCCCATCACCGGCCACCAAATCAAGCTCCCTAAGCACAACGCAAGGTACCGGAAGAAAAAGAAGTTTAGAGGTGTTCATTTTCAGATGAAGGTTGCACTGTCAGCCTCCCCCACCGATCCCGAGTGCATCTTTGCTGCCATCTCACGGTCTCAAAATCAAGTTGACGTCTGCACTCTGACCAGCACTTCATGGAAAACTCTCTTTTCTCTTGATGATCAAGATGAGTTTCAGGACATCATCTTCTACAAGGGTTATTTCTACTTGTGTGTTGGCATTGAACTTTATCAACTTGATCTTGAAGCCAATGGTGGGAGTGGAATGGTTGTTCAGGTCCCACTGGATATTTTCGTGAGCTCAGATGAGACTGATGAGACTGACGAGACTGATGAGTCTGATGATGATGACTCTCCGTGGAGGTCTTACCTGGTTGAGATCTCTGGTGATCTTGTTATGGTCTTCATGTATGTCAGTGGGGATGAATTTTACTATGAGTTCTTCAAGGTGGACTTTGAGAAGAAGGGGCTTGAAATGATAGAGCTTGGAGTGGAGGATTTAATGTTCTTGGGAGTTAGTTTGGGCATTGGAACAACTGCGACGAGTTATCGAGAATGCAGGAATGACAGTATGTTATTGACTAAATTGATAAAGTTTAGTGAAGAGCCTCCTGTGTTTAATGCTGAATGTTCAGATATTAAGTATTTTCTTAAGAATTGGTATGGTATTGATCAGTGGGATACTCTCGGTTGGCTCATTCCCAATTTTCTTGTGTAGCTCTATCTGTCTTTCTTTCATTCTTGAAGGTGATGAGAGTTAGCTAATGTGATACAGATGTATTCTTGAAGGTGATGAGCTATTGTCAACGAGACATGGTTTCTATTATTACCAAATGTTATAATGTGATTAATTCAGTTGGCCTGACTTTGCATCATTACTAAACTTATATATCTATTCTGCACTGTATATATATATAGACATGATCCTCATTGGAGAGTTATAATTTCAAATCATCGATGTTCAAGTACAAGATAGTGTATGAAGATTAAGGATCAACTTGAGATTATAAAATTAATTAATTGAAGACAGTCTTCAAGTTGAATTTCTGATTTCTCATATATTTATTTATTATTAATTTTTTAATGTTAATAATGTGGGCAAATCTCGACATTCACTCACTATATTTATCTCTGAAGCATTGAGAGAGATGAATTCTCACCCTCTCGTTCGGAGTCAAATCAAATTCTTAACCACTTATGCATTGGGATGGTGGCTTATTTCTTTATCTCATAAATGGCATAATTTTTTCTATTATTGAATATATTTTACTAATAATGCTTTGAAATATTGTTCATATATGTTGTTTGAATGGTGATCATGTAAGATTATATTTGTCACGCCCCAGCCCCACAACCGGACCCGTTGACAGATCGGTTGCATTCAACAGGGTTGGCCCCACTGTTTGCAAGGCCTCAGATTTGACCTGGTCAGAGTCAACCCTAACAAGCAGAACAGGAACAATAATACAAAACTACAAATAGATCAACAGTAACAGGGTTCATATAAATATGGGCTTTAGCATACCTACAGAAAACAATGCCACACAAACAGTTTACAGACCAGAAATACAAACAGTATACAAATCTTATTCACACAGGAAAGTTCAACTATAAGGTCTACAACCACAGACAGGAAGACAACTCCAAGATAAACCCCTGGCCCTAGGCTTAATCTTCTCCTGCTAAAGAGGAAATCACAGAGTTCATGAGCCACAAGGGCCCAATAGGATCACAGAATAACAGATAATACAGATATTGTAGAATAATATAATTCAGACAAAAATACATAATTAATCAGAAATACAGAAAATATGCGGAAAACAGACGTGTACATCTCCCTGACTAATGACAAAAATCAAAAGCACTAGGTTGGACCTTCGACTGTGAAGTCGGAACAGAACAGAACAAAATATCAACAGCCGAAGCTGGATCTTCGACCGCAGTCGGAGGGTAGCGTTACTACAGAAAACATGTGCACATGGCTAGGACTTACTCCTCCTAGCTGGCCGAGCCAAGAATGGAGATGTACTAAAACCACAAAAATATAGTGTACATACAGAAAATATCTGATAAATAAATCAAAAACAAAATGAATAAATAAATAAATAAACAAATACATAAATAAATAAACAAGTAAATAAATAAATCAATCAATCAAATTGCTGGATAATTTAATAATTAGCCATACACCACCAAGTGCAAAAATAAACGGGTACGAGAGCCTACCTGGTTCTGGGCTACAAGGTCGGGTTCACCAAATCCCACGAACTAAGGCTCGCTACAGAAAACAAACCCCACAAAACAAACTACACTTAGAAACAAGTTTTGGGATGGGCCTAACTTACAACTAAAACCCAAGCTCACTCAACATGGATTCAATCAACAAATCAGCATGCTCTACAGGATGTCAGATTTACACATGTGCATGCTTACAATTAATTGTAGCCATTAAGAAATTCTATCAAAGCTGCAGGAAATTCTTGCACCATTAAATTAATGCATATAATATATACATATATTGAAAGCCTGTTGTAATCATGCACTTAGAATGAAAACATTATGCATATGTCTATGCATATACACGTAGTAGACTTGGTTTTCTTGCAAAGAATGTTTTATTTGTTAAATTATCAAATTACACACACACACAAATATACATGGATATATTTGTAACTATATATTCCAGAAATTCCAGAAAAATAAAAATCTAAAAATAAAAAATCAACAGGGAGTGAATTCTCGACAATTTAGAAAACCAGAAATTAAAATATAACAAACATTAGATATATGGATATACCTATATATAAAGTAAATTTATGATCATGCTCACAAAACCAAATGCAATTATATAACAACACACACCATGGCTGCAGATCCAACATCAAGATCAAGGTTACACACAAGAATACAAAATTAATTAAGGCAAGCTAAGGTGATAAATACAAATCATGCTTACTGTCATGCTTCAAACAAGTCACAACAAAGTGGCATTATTTACAATCCACAACACCAAGGCTGCAGAAATTATTGCTACAAAACACTCAACTCAACACAAAGCCTACCTCTACACTCGTTGAAGAGTTGTCGGAGTTTCCACAGAAGAAGAAACGAGTGACTGGTTGCAGCCTGCCTCCTTCCCCCACGGCTCAAAAAGCAACAATTGGAAGCTTTAACCAGCCTTCAGACCAAGCTTCAACTTAAAGAACTAATCACTCCAATAATCAAAAGCCAATAATTGCCTCCAACGAGATCCGGTTTTTCAGGGCAACAAGACAAGGGTGTGGGCTACACTCCAAAAACAATTCCTCAGTCAAACTGGTCAAGGTCCCTCTCTCACTGCAAACATTACAATATTTTAGTGAATTTTGGTCATGTCTTGTTTTGTGATCACTTTTTTTCCCGTGGATGATGTATTTATTCATCTATTTGTTTCTTTTATCACTAAAAAAATTTTAATGATGGTGTCACACCCTGAATCCGACTTGATAGTGGACAAACAACCGTACATCCACAAGGCGGAAACCCCTTATGCACTCAAGGTCTAAAAACCTGTCCCAGTAAAATATGATCTAACAAGGCCACAATTTACAACCAACAAAAATAATATTCAAGGATTACAACAAGATAAAAATTACAACTCAACAATATTGGGGGAAAAGATACTTGACGGCCCGCTAAATTACAACCAAAACTTCCTCCTGATCTGAAAAGAATTAAGAACATGCAACTTAGCTTGACAGCTTAGTAAGAAAATCCACTAAAATATTTGAGGTCATACAGAGTTTTTAAAAAAATTCCAATTCCAATATCAAGTAAACAAATTATATATGTAAAAGTAGAACATAAATCGCATATACCAAGTGTTAGAGAGTATTAAACATTACCAAAAACATGTTTTGCATCAATAATGCATTACAGAAACATAGCTTAATTAATTAATAATAGTTCTTCAAAATATATAGATTTCATGTGAATCAATATCAGAGTGAAAATAATTATCAAATAAATTCTCCAAAATAAAATAATTTGACAAAAGATCAAATTCCGAATGTAACAGTTTTCTCATAATTATATGTCTCCCAAACTTACTAAGGCCAATTGTTCCCGGTCAAAATATTGGAGTCCATTGTTTTACCTCTATGACCAGAGTCAAAATTATCAAAAATCCATTTATTTTACCTCGGTGGCCCGAGTCAGATATCGTTATTATTCCATCGACGGCCTGATGCAAAACTATAGTCTCAATTTATAGAATTCATGTCGACATGATCAATGTTGACCCCCATTGACTAGGTCAGATACCGTTATAAATTTTGCCATAAGTATGAAAAACAGTATTTTTTTGGAGAACTAGATTTTCAATACTTGCTAACAAAAATATATATTGCTAAGTTATCAAACCAAAATAGCATGATATAACAACATTTATAATATCAAACTCTTCACAATTCTCATTTGAACAAAGATACTATAACTTAGCATATAATCAAAGAATTGCATGATCCCACATTTATTTAGAAACTAAGCCAATTGTTCCAAGATATATATATATATATTAACAATAAAAATATCCATAATTTATATGCAGATTACTTACCTGCATGATCCCCAAATTTAGTGGGATCAGAGAGTTTTAGTCAACTATTTTCGATGACCCTAGTCCATTAGATAGAATTGTAAAACTTGAAGTATTAAGGAGAACTTGAACCCAGAGTTGAGGTCTTCCCTAACTTTTTGGATTTGTTTCTAGCGGAGAACCTTGGGTTTCAGTTCCAACTCGTATGTGTCTTATAATTAACTTCAGTTCATATCTCAGATTATTTTTCTCATATTTATGTTATGTTGTTGATAGTTGCTTTTCTTTGACCTTTTGAGAATAACCCCTTCATGATTTTCAGTTCAATTAGAAAATCTTTTGGTCATGCATGCCTTTGGTGATTTAAGAAGCATGGGCATTAGCTACCTTCTTGCATTTACTCCTTTTGACTTTCAAGCCAAGAAGGATCTCAAGGATCACTTGGTTCTTTGAAATGAGGTCATTTTCTTGCCCATCTAAAGTATGTCTTATGTTGATCGAAACCAAATGATCCGAATGGCATCTTTATTTTAAAAGCTCCTTTAACGTTCCTTTTTGCTTACACAATTGCCAAGGTTCACATGATGTGTTATCATTTCATTGTCATTTCTCGATTTTCAACTTGGTTATTTATACCACATTAGAGTTATGATACATTTTTTATCTACTTATTGATTGCCATCAATTGAGCATTTAAGCCATCTTGATCCATGTTTTTTTAAATTATTATGGGTTGCCTCTTGTACTCTACTTTCAGACAGCTGCATTCTATGATACCCTTTGGCGCCAATAATTGTGTGTAAATAGATTAGGTGCTTAATTGGTGCTTCACCCTAGCCTTTGTTTAATTATTTTAGTATTGATTGATGATTCAGGTGACTATAATAATTTGGAAAAGAAAATTGAGGAACATCTTTTCTTAAGGTTGGATATCTATTGCCTGCCTAGAACTAGGAAAGGTCTTGAATATCATGCTATCATAATGTGTTTAGTTATTTGTGGCTTGGTCTTCAATTAATCACTAGAGATAATCTTGTACTTGAAAAGTCATTGATGCCCAAGTGCAAAATTTGATTGAGGGAAATTCAAGTAAATTTAAGCTTGGTGGATGCTTAGTGGTTGTTAAAGTAATGATTGTGCTAATGTATTAGTGGATTTAGTTAAGCCAAAGGACGTCAATTAATCATTTAGCCCTACATTCTCACCTGAGGATGTGGACTTATGTCACAAACTCGAGTTCTAATCGGAGACCAGTCACCACCACATCACAAACTCGGAAAAATAAAAGTTTTCTACCATCAATTTATGTAAATGGGGTCGTGCTACTAAGCTATGAGCTCATTGGTTATTATTTAATTTCTTTAACAAATTTATTATGCAAGGATATTAGACTTTTTTTTTGTTTGGAAGAACCCCAAACTCGGGCTAATTTAAGGATATTAGACTTGAAAATGGAAGTTTCTAAAGTTGCCCTTGCTTATTAGGACGTTTGCAAATATTGGAAATGACATGCATATTGGTGATTGATAGTTCCACTAGTTAGAACTCACTCAAAGTATGCAGATGATGTGTCATAAATGAGAGGATCACCATGCAAATCAAACAAATCCTTTTTACATAAACATTAGATAGTGAGCATGGTCCAAATCCACTGGATTCTAAGGGTTTTGAAAAACAACTCATTCTACAATGCTAACAACCCAATATACCACCCACTGAACCAATCACTGATAAGGTTTAGAAACTTAAAAATATGCATTAAAACTAACATAAGAACCATCACAAGGCATAATCAGCACTCCTACCTTAGCTGACAACCCAATATACCACCCACTGACCCAATCACTGACAAGGTTTAAACACTTAAAAATATGCGTTTTTTTTTTTTTTGGTAAAGGAGCTCAAAAGCTTTTATTAAAAAACTGGAAAGAGAAAACATTGGACAAAAGACACAAAAGACTAAGAACAAGAAGAACAACAACAGGCTAATCAACTAAACAAAAAATTCAAAGAAGGAAAATACAAAAGTAAAAGAAACTTTGCTTAAAATGATAAACCAAACTTCTGGAAATAAGGTTATCTCATGAAGATCCCCACCATGTACAGCTAGACAATATGCAACTTTGGCCCAACTTTTTGGTATAGTATGCAACTTGATATCATTCAAGTTCCACATTAAATTTCTGATACAACCCATCAATGTATTCATTCACCAGTTTTGCAATTGTACACCTTGATTAATGGAAGAAACAAGTCCACCATTAGAGATAAACATCTGCTTAGTCATCAATTTATTTTGGTACATATATTGGAGAAATGTTTTGGTTGCCTCTGCCTCAGCTTCAAGTAAAGAATTTGCTTTAAATCTATAGCAACCTGTGATTTGAATTTTAGCATTAGAATCAAAGATATAAAATCCAGCCCCAGAACTCGATAAATCTCTATTCTAAAAGGCTGAAATCACAATAAAAGGACTATCATGGGCAGTAAAATTATTTATAATTAGATTCCTCCCAAGCTGAGAAACATATGAATGGAAATACTCTCTAGCATGGGCCACAGCCTTAGAAGCCAAAAGCCAGTAATTCAGGTTTTCATTTCTAAAAATCATGTTGCATCTCGTCTTCCAAATATACCAGGCAGTTACAGTCATAACAAATTGAGTCAAAAGGTCCTTACCAGAAGTATAAGATCTAAGCCAATTACAAGAAGTAAAACCATCCACAAGGTTAAAAGCTTTACCAGTAATGTTCTTGACATATGCCCAAATGATTTGAGATTTGGGACACAAATGAAGAAGATGCTTAACATCTTCATATACCAAGCTGCAGAAAACACAATTGGTTTGTGGACCCAAACTTAAATGATAAAGAGAATCATAAGTTTTAATTCCATTATGAAAAAGAAGCCATAAAAAATGTTTGACTCTCGGTGTAGTTCGAAGCCTCCAAATGTTTTCCCAACCATCCCAATGATCTTGCTGAGCAGCCAACTTAGTCATATGTGAATAAATAGCAGATGAAAGTTTTACCTTCGTGGTTTTGGGAAACCAAACCCAAGTATTATTAAATTCATAGTTGATTTTCCCATGACTTAGAGTTTCAGTATTTAAATGTCTGCCAAACACAGTATTTAAAAAATGCATATTCCAATGACAATCAACCAGAAAATCAGAGATATGAAGGTGTTCAATGTCTGCTTCCATATTAAGATATGTAGGTTTAAAAACAAGAGGAATATCAAAGTACCAAGGGTCAAACAAAAAGGATATTTTCAAAGGGTTAATAGAGAGGATCCAACAGTTGTTGTTGATATCCCTGGCAGTACGACATAGACCACGATAGAACCAAGAGCAGTTAGCCTTAATCTCATCAGTCCATAAATTAAAAGTCCCATATTTCATATAAAGAATATCAACCCAAATAGCATCATGTTTATTTAAGTAATTTAAGACATTCTTGGCCATTAAAGAGATTTTAGACTTGTGCAAGTTTCTTATGATTGTTTCCAGATGTTAATAGTTCTTATGATTTTGTCAATCATGTTGTTGAAGTGATGTAAGGCTAATCTTTTAGGGGCCACAAGAATACCAAGGTAATTAAGAGGAAAAGAACCATATTTAAATTGAAGGATACCAGTGATGCTTTTATGTAATCTTTTATTAAATCTTGTAGGAAAGAAAATCTCAGATTTGTTCTTATTGGCTTTTTGACCAGTCAATCTCTGGTAAATTGAAAGGCAAAGATTGATATTACGAGCAGTTTTCTGAGAGGCTTGAGTAATGAGCACTAAATCATCAGCATACATTAAGTGATTGAAATTATAAAAAAGAGAAGAGCAAAATCCAGGAATCATCTGATTCTTCATAGCAAAGTTAAGCATACACTACAACAAAAATGGGTTTTTATGGCATTTTCCATGTGTCGTAAAATAGTCAAAAACCATTGCAATAGCTCTATACCAACTTTTGTAACAAATGTCGATTATATGTTGTAATTGCTATAGTTGGTATACTTTGTTGTGACATTTCTATGAAACTTCGGTACCTATATATTCTGACATTTATAGTGATATTTTCTTAACATTTGTAAACAGTTTCAATATGAATTTTGTTCCAACATTTGTATATGGCTTGAGCAACACTTTTTATTTTGGGCAACATTTGCAAATGTCGCCATAAGTTTTTATTACATAAATTCTGAAATATTACAACATTTGTAATTGATGTTATAGAGATTATATAGTAACATTTGTTAAAAGTCTCTTAAATTAATTATATTGACATTGACACGACCCCTTGCGTGTATCCCGCAAATGCACGGGTTGTCAAAGTAATAAAGTTACCCTGGTGAGAAGGTAGTCGAATCCACAGGGAATAGGGATTTAGAATATGAGATTTCACTAATAAAGCTATGCGGCGTATGGAAAAGCAATAATAGGATCAATGAGTGAATGTAGAATCAAACAGAATGAAAGACAAGAAATTAAATAGAAAGATGGAAGATCAGAAAGTGCAAGTAAAAGAGAATAGAGAGGACTAGCAATGAATGAAATAGGGTATCCGGACAAGCTACCTCTAGGATCTATGCTTCTAGTGCAAGACTATGCTATTATACTTTCCTATTGATGTTAATTAAGTCGAGGATATCCTAAAACTCACCGTCCCAAACCTAAGGACAACCGTGACTAACTCCAACACTATGCCCCGGTATTAGGATTCACGTCACCCTTCACTCTGTCACTCACACGACTAAGCCCCAAGGGAGTATATCTACCTAAACCTCACACTACGTGGGATTGCTTTAAGCTCTAGGGATTCCTAGTGGTAAAACCTGTTCCTATGTGTAGTTTTTAACCCTTTGGTCCAGGTGGAAGAACCCTAGTCTAGATTAAGCCCCAGCGAGTAGGATTCACTTCAACCCTTCACTCTGTTACTCGCATAACTAAGCCCCAGGGAAGTTTATCTGCCTAGAATTTCACTCTATTTCGACCGCTATGAAATCAAGGAAACGGAGGTAGGGAGAAACCACGTCGGAAGGGAAAGGGGTGCATCGCTACCTCACAACTCTCTCTCTCAACCCTCTTCAATCTTAAGTAGTCTAACCCTAAAGGAGTTGTCACACCTCCAAAGAGTAACCTAAATTGTTCTCAATCCTAGTGTCACATCTAAGAGAAAACATTAGCAAGATGAAATTAAGATTGAAACTCAATTTTTATTCATCAATAATGGAAAAGCATAATAACAATGCCAAATAAACATAAAAACCCTAGAGTTTACAAGTCCGAATACCCACAAGGGGTTTAGCTCCTCATGGAGCTATACATGTTCATCAAAATAGAAAAGAAAGTACAAATCAAAGGCATTGATGAAAACCCCCTTGTATACGGTGTGGCCGTGGTCTTGTGCGGCCGTCAAACGTCGGTGACGATGCCGATGACGCGCGCTGAACCTCCACGAAATCCTCTCCAAAACCCTAGCTGCACTCTCCAAGTTGAAGAGAAAGATGGGTCAAAAGATATCCCAAAAGGTCTCCAAAATCCCTTTTTATAATGTTGAATCGCGGCTTTAAAATCGGACTTATCGGGGGCTTCACACGGCCGTGTGGAATTTCCACACGCCCGTGTGAAGTTTCTGTCTGGCTGAAAAATCGATTCACACGGCCGTGTGAAATTTCCACAGGCCCGTGTGAATTCTCTGAAACCCTGATTTTCGGCAGAAATTGAACAGTAGCTTGCTACATTGTTTTGCTGCTGTGGCAAACTACAGTGTTGCTACAGTACCTTGCCGAAATGCTCCCGAATCCATTGTTCTTAAAATAATGTTTTCAAATATGTCATGACAAATTGATACAATAAAAGCCATATTGAATTATGATATTTGTTACATAGGTCGTAATAAGCGTCTTAATAAATAATATTGTACCAACATTTCTTTTAACGACCCTAAAATTTTTAAAAATATCACAAAACAAAAACCTATTGTGACTATAAGTAGAAATGTCATTATAAACGTAGGAACAAAAAAAAGTATACTAACATTTATTACAACTATCGCTTAAAAGTCATTTTAATGGTTTACAGTAACATTTATCAAAAATATTGTTTAAAAAATGTCACAATAAGCATTTTTTGTTGTAGTGATAGCAGTCACGTTTTGAGCAGTTAAAATAAAAAGATAAGGAGAAATAGGATCACCATGCCTAAGCCCTCTAGAAGCCTTTATCCAATCAGTGGGTTGTTTATTAATCAGTAAAGAGAAGGAAGCTGATTTAATACACACATAAATTCAAGAGATCCATATACTAGGAAAGTTCATTCAGTAAAGAGTGGCAAGAATTGAATTCTAACTCAAAGTATTATAGGCTTTTTCTATATCCAATTTGATTAACATCCTAGGGGGAGGTGGTATCATTATCCATCGAATGCACAATTTCTTGAAGAGCAATAATATTATGAAATGGGCATCGACCAGACACAAAGCCGCATTGCTCTTTGCCAATTACGAGGTAAGATACTCTTAAGGCGATTAGCAAGGTTTTTGGAGATAATTTTATAGCAGACAATGCACAAAGATATCGGATGAAAATCAGAAACATGAGTCAGATTGAATTGTTTAGGAATTAAAGCAATATAAGTTTGACCCCAAGACTTAGGCAAGATAGAGTTCTCAAAAAAGTATTTGATTGCCATATATAAAGAATCACCTATGTCATCCCAGAAAAAAAAACGATAAAATTATGCATTCATGCCATCAAGGCCGGGACTTTTACCTGAGGGAAGAGATTGCAAAGCTTGATAGACTTCAATTTTAGTTACCTCTTTGAAAAGCATCTCACTGACGTTCGACGGCCGCACAAGACCACGGCCACACCATATACAAGGGGGTTTTCATCAATGTCTTTGATTTGTACTTTCTTTTCTATTTTGATGAACATGTATAGCTCCATGAGGAGCTAAACCCCTTGAGGGTATTTGGACTTATAAACTCTAGGGTTTTTATGTTTCTTTGACATTGTTATTATGCTTTTCCATGATTGATGAATAAAAATTGAGTTTCAATCTTAATTTCATCTTGTTAATGTTTTCCATTAGATGTGACACTAGAGTTGAGAACAATTTAGGTTACCCCTTAGAGGTGTGACAACTCTTTGAGGGTTAGACTACTTAAGATTGAAGAGGATTGAGAGGGAGAGTTGTGCGGTAGCGATGTACCCCTTTCCCCTTCGATGTGGTTTCTCCCTACCTCCGTTTCCTTGATTTCATAGCGGTCGAAATAGAGTGAAATTCTAGGCAGATAAACTCTCCTGGGACTTAGTTACGCAAGTAACAGAGTGAAGGGTTGAAGTGAATCCTACGCGCTGGGCCTTAATCTAGACTAGGGTTCTTCCACCTGGACCAAAGGGTTAGAACTACACATAGGAACAGGTTTTACCACTAGGATTCCCTAGAGCTTAAAGCAATCCCACGTAGTGTGAGGTTTAGGTAGATATACTCCCCTGGGGCTTAGTCATGCGAGCGACAGAGTGAAGGGTGACGTGAATCCTAATACCGAGGCATAATGATGGGGTTAGTCACGATTGTCCTTAGGTTTGGGACTGTGAGTCTAAAGATTTCCTCGACTCAATTAACATCAATAGGAAAGTATAATAGCATAGTCTTGCACTAGAAGCATAGATCCTAGAGGTAGCTTGTCCGGATACCCTATTTCATCCATTGCTAGTTCCTTTCTATTCTCTTTTACTTGCACTCTCTCATCTTCCATCTTTCTATTTAATTTCTTGTCTTTCATTCTGTTTGCTTCTACATTCACTCATTGATCCAGATATTGCTTTTTCATACACCGCATAGCTTTATTAGTGAAATCTCATATTCTAAGTCCCTATTCCCTGTGGATTCGGCTACCCTCTCACCAGGGTAAATTTTATTACTTCGACAAACCCGTGCACTTGCGGGATACACGCAAGGGGTCGTGTCAGAGAGCTAAGAGTTTATTATAAAGAGCATTTAAACCATTAAGAGTAACCATACCCGGTCTATATGTATCATCATTTTCCTCAGCTTCCGCAATCGCTTGTTCAGTTTTTTTTATTTCAACATCCAACTTATTTGTGCCTGTCTTTTTCCAATTTAGAAGATAAGATCTAGTATGAGCTAAAAGATGAGAGAAAGCATGGAGAGGATTAGAATGAGGCTTAATAGACCAAGCTTCCCTTACTGCATTATGACAACCCAAGTAATCTAACCAGAAATTCTCAAATAAAAAATTTTTAAAAATAAAAAATAAAAAGAACTAGGATAAATGGTAAAACCAAGAGGATAGTAAACAGAAAAAATTCTAGAAAGATGAGTAACAAAATAATTATTAAAGTGAGCATTCCAATTAGCATTAACTAGGGATCGGTCCAATCGAGCCCAACGCTTAGCCAAACCTGATTGATTATTACACCAAGTGTAAGCATAGCCAATATATCTAACATCCATTAAGTTATTGAAAGTGATAAAATTAGAAAACTCACGAGCTTTAAGCCGATAATAAGAAAAAGAGCCCCCTCTTATCTCTTCGTCTGAACAGACAGCATTAAAATCCCCTACAATAATCCAGTGGAGATTAGTTAAAGCCATACCTAATAATTCCTTCCACAGCATCCGTTGGTCTTGAATGTCATTGGAATTATATATAATAGAAAGAACCCAGGAATCCCTATTGTTAGATGTAATAACCAGATGAAGAGCATAACGGGTTTTAGCCAATGGAGTCACATTACCAATATTATTTTTCCAAAAACTGATAATACCTCCAGAATACCCAACTGAGAGTAATGCAACCCAGTTCCAGGCTTTACCAAGAATTTTGCAAAATTTCTCAAGATGAGAAGAATCCGCTATAGTTTCAACCAAACAAAAAATTACAGGGTTAATCATCCTTACCATGTGAAGAATTCTTGAGGTAGTATCCCTGCCCGATACCCCTCTGCAATTCCAATATATAATTTTGGTTATTTTAGTAAACATCATTAAACAAATATTTAATAGAACAACACTTGAAAACTTAAGAAGAATGAACAAATAAGATGAAGATCAAATAAACATGAACACAGCTTAAACTTCCACAACTCCCTTGTCTAGCCTCCCTTTCTTCGGAGAGGTCAAATCCTCTTGAGAAACCCTTCAGACTAAATTTTCCTTCCGAACTCTAGATCGATATTGATCCAGAGTCATGTGATCATCCGATTCCTCATAATCCTCCATGTCATTATCTTCTCCATTTTCTTCCTCTGTTTCTGACTCTGACCCAGAGAACTCTTTTGGTTCACTCATCTCAGCATCAGGATTTCTTTGGAGCGATTCAGGAGGTCGAAGAAGATCGGTTATATGGTCCACAACCATAAGATGAAGAGAAGATGATTCTCAAAGTTCCAACCCAAGATTTGGATCAATGGAGGATCTAAGCATTGGAACCAGAGAACTATCAGATTTGATTTCTTTCTTCTTTTCATTGGGCCCAGTTAATGCCTTCGGATAAGAAAAAGTAACAGACAAGCCACCCATATCTCCTTCCAAGATAGCATTAGGAGACTGATCCATTGAAACAGGGTCTTGAGCAATGTGCCCATTCAATTTCGATGGGACTAAAGGAATGTTGGGACATTGCACCTCCGCTTTTCGAGACCTTAAGGAAGTGAAACCGCCTCTCTCTCGGGCCCTTCCTCCACGTGGCGAGCGAGCAACGTCGGACTGAACAGCTGCAACATTGGAATTTTCACCAATAGGATCATGTGAGTTCGCATGCACCTCACATGACTCTGGTTTCACAGAGCCACCAGCGCCACCGTGTCCTCCATTACGACCTCGTCGTTGGGTTACCAACATCCATAGACCAAAATCAGTTTCAGAGGAATCTTTCAACGATTCCAAGTCCTTTTCTGAGATAGACGGACGAGAAACAACTTAACGTCAGGTAAGGGGACGGCAAGAAGTGGTGTGCCGATTCAGTATCCTATGCTAACTGACACCAACTATGGCCTGTGCGCTATGAAGATGAAGATTCTCTTGTGCTCATTAGGAGTGTGGGAGGCGATCGAGGGCATCAGAGTGGTTGAAGAAGAAAAGGACCAAGGTGCTTTAGACGCAATATCTCAAGTGATGCCGGACACCGTGATGATGGCCATCGTAAAGAAGGAAACGACCAAGGAGGCTTGGGATGCACTCAAGGAAATACGAGTCAGAGAGGATCGCATTAAGAAGGCTCAGGAGCAAGTGTTGAAGAGACAATACGACAAGATGTACGTGGGGAACTCTGAAACCATCATGGAGTTCTGGCAGAAACTCACCATGTTGGTTGGAGAGATGCGAGCACTTGGAGCTGAGATGGAAGACAACGCTGTTGTGGAAAAGCTATTCACCACCGTCCCCGACAAGTTTCTCCCGATCATAGACACATCGAACAATGGGGAGATATAACAACGATGCCTATGACGGAGGCCATAGGGGGCTTGAGGGCGTTCGAGGAAACTCTGAAGGGATGGCGACATCATAAAGAAGAAGGTGAGCAGTTGATAAGTGCTTGTGTTATAGTAATGTGAAGTCTTATTATCTTGCAATGAGCATTGATTTTCTCAGATTTAATCACTAATTAGTGTGTATTTGTGTTCTTTTGTGCATTGAAGGGTTGTGGAGAAGATTTAGAGAAAAAGAAGCAAGAATAGGTTATGTTCGCCATTGTTGAGGAGTTCTCGGACCAAGCAAGGAACAAGGCACGAGTCTAGACTTGTGGGTGTGTGCCAACCTCTATTGGAGGGGCACAAGGGCAGTCACACTCACAAAAGTCTATAACTCGTGTAGCATTGGAGAACTTCGCCAATGAAGAGAAATGAAGTAATCGACATAATCTAACGTTGATTGTGTGCCCAATTCAATGTCCTCGATAAAGAATGATGAATTCGGAAGCATTTCGATGAGTACTGTAGCAGCACTGTAGCTTTGTTATTGTAGCAAAAACACTGTAGCAAGTAACTGTTCAGTTTCGGCCAACTTTCAGAATTCCAGAGAATTCACACGAGCATGTGGAATTAACACACGGCCGTGTGGAAATTCCACACGGCCGCGTACTGTAGCAGGAACACTGTAGCAAATTACTGTTCACAGGCTGCCGAAAATCAACAAAACAGAATTTCCACACGGCCGTGTGGAATTTTTGATTTTCCATAGGGCCGCGTGGAATTAACACAGGGGCGTGTGGAACCCCGTTTTCAGCCCGATTTCAGCCTATAAATAGCCCGTTTTCATATCTATTTGGGGACCCTCCCCTTCTACTTCTTGCCTATCTTTTGGGGGGCTTTTGGCTAAAATTTGGAGAGGTTCTTGGAGGTCTTTGGAGGCGATTATACTTCATCGACATCGACATCCTTTGGAAGAAAGCTATTGGGGGAGCTTTCGTCGGCATCGATTCGGCGAGGTGTGCCCTAGGCTTGACAAGGGATTTGTGGAGAAGACTAGTAGTGCCAAGAGGAAGCTATTGGGGCAGTGGCCGTGGTCAAGGCAGAAATGAAAGTGGTGGGCGCGGTGATAGTGCCAAGAGGAAGCTATATAGTAAGTTTGACAAAACCAAAATAAAATGTTTCAACTGTAATGAGTATGGTCATTTTGCCTCTGAGTGCTCAAAGCCAAAGAGAGCAAAAGCTCATCTTGTAAAGATTAACAAAGATGATGAACCCTCCTTGTTAATGATCGAGACATGTGACCTCTCAAAGACAAAGCAACAGGAAGACGAGGCAATGATGCTCAACGAGGACAACGTCAAGCCCAACCTGGGAGTCGACAAAAAATGTTGCAACGAGTTGTGGTACTTAGACACAAGGGCTAGCAATCACATGACTGGGTGTGTGGATGTGTTCACTAATATGGACAGTTCTGTAATGGGCACAGTCAAGTTTGGGTATGGCTTCGTGGTGGAGATATACAGGCGCAGATCAGCTCTTCTCAAAGGGCTGGCAAGAGAACACAAAGTGTTGACTGGCATCTACTATATTCCTCATCTTCATAGTAATATAATTAATCTAGGTCAGCTTGATGAATCTAGGTGAAAATGGTGCTAGAGGATGGCAGCCTGAGCATATATGATTAAGAGAAAAACTTGCTGGCTAGAGTCAAGAAGTGATGGAACCGACTGTATGTTCTCATGCTAAACGGCACGCATCCAATCTATCTTTTGACAAAGTATGAAGACAAGGAGTGGCGGTGGCATACTCGATATGGACACATTAACTTCCGTGCACTGAAGAATCTATCTCAGATGAAGATGGTTGAAGGCCTGCCGCACATCAAGTATCTTGTGCAGATCTGTGAGGCATGCTTGGCGGGCAAGCAACATCGCAGTCTATTCCTGCATACGTCCACATATTAAGCTAAAAAACCTTTGGAACTAATGCATGTAGATCTATGTGGTCCGATCAATCCAGTAACACCAGCGGGAAACAGGTATGTCCTACTTGTTGTTGATGATTACTCATGTTTCATGTGGGTGGTTTTAATCAAAAGCAAAGATGAAGCATTAGAGGCTTGCAAGAAAATCAAGATAAGAACTGAAGTGGAGGTGAATGGCAAGCTGAAGGTCCTGCCAGTCGATCGAGGTGGTGAGTTTGTGCCAAAAGATTTCAACACATACTGTGAAGAGCATGGAGTGAGGCGCTTCCTCACTGCGCCCTACTTCCCTTAGCAAAATAGCGTGGCGGAATGACAAAACCAAACCATCGTCAGGACAGTAAGGAGCCTCCTTAAGAACAAGAAGGTGCCCGAGAGGTTTTGGGGTGAAGCAGTATTGACGGCGACCTACCTCCTAAACCGAGCACCGACACGAAGCATAGAAGCCAAGACCCCATATGAAGCATGGTACTGAATGAAGCCAAAGGTGCATCACCTACGTGTTTTGGGTTGTATGGCCCACATCAAGGTAGCAACTCCAAACCTCAAGAAACTTGAAGATAAAAGCGTTACTATGGTGTTTATAGGTTATGAGCCTAGTTCAAAAGCCTACCAATTCTATAACTTGAATACTAGAAGGCTGATAGTGAGCTGTGACGCGGTCTTTGATGAAGGAATGGAGTGGAGCTGGAACGACGCAATAGAGGAGAAAGTTAATGAGCCAAGTGGTAAGTTCACTATGGAGCTTGGTGCAACTCCTGTCACAAGTCTTGGAGTGCAAAGTAATAAAGAGGCTAAAGATCCAGGAATACCAACACACATACATGATGAAGCAACAGTTGGTGTCGCATCACCGGTGATTACATCGTTGGCAGCACCGTCAGCAATGCCGGTGTCTTCAACGGTAACTCGGGCTACACCAGAAGGCATATGGTGGGCATCACCACTGAGCAATGACTCATCCTTCTCAAATGGTGTGTAACAACACTACCACAAAGTGAAGAACCTCTATAACACCATAGACATACATGAGCTGGAGTACTCTAGTTTGTGCCTCCTGTCCTCTGAGGAACCTACAAATCATGTAGAAGCCTTGAAGGAGAAGTGCTGGAAGAAAGCCATGGAGGAAGAAATGAAATCCATCCCAAGAGAAAAAGACTTGGGAGTTGACTCCGTTGCCTAAAGGTCACAAATCCATTGGGTTGAAATGGGTTTTTAAGGTGAAGAAAGACTCTGAAGGCAAGGTAGTGAAACACAAAGCTCGGTTCATCACTAAAGGGTATGCACAAAGGCAAGGAGTCAATTTTGAGGAAGTATTTGAGTCAGTGGCCCAGCTAGAAACAGTGAGGTTACTCATTGCAATGGCATCTCATGGAAGTTGGGAAGTGCATCATATGGATGTCAAGTCGGCCTTCTTAAATGGTGAACTAAGTGAAGAAGTATACATATCTCAACCTCCAGGTTTTGAAGATGACAAGAGACTACAGTTGGTGCTGAAGCTAAATAAGGCACTCTATGTCCTACATCAAGCCCTCCGAGCATGGAACTACAAGCTGGACAAGAGTCTCGTGTCACTTGGTTTTGAGAGGAGTCCAGTTGAACATGTAGTGTATAAGAAAGAAAACCATGGCTTGGTACTACTTGTGGTAGTATATGTCGATGATTTGATTGTCGCAAGCCCAGCCGTGAATGACATTGTTGAGTTCAAGAATCAGATGAAAAAGCTCTTCAATATGAGTGATCTTGGACTGTTGAGCTACTACTTAGGCATTGAAGTCAAGCAATCAGCCCATGGTGTGTCCTTGTGTCAATCCGGATATGCAGAAAAGATCCTTGAACATTCAAGTATGAAAGGTTGTAACCCTTGCCAAACACCCATGGAGAATAGATTAAAACTAAGTAAGAAAAGTGAAGACCCTGCTGTAGATGCAACCATGTACCATAGCATCGTAGGAAGCTTATGATACTTGGTAAACACAAGGCCAGACATCACTTATGCCATTGGAACTATAAGCAGGTTCATGGAGTCATCCGCAACTCAACACTTGGCTGCTGTGAAGTACATCTTAAGGTATGTTAGTGGATCCTTAAATTTTGGTTGTTACTATGAAAAGATGGGCAGCAGAGAGCCAAAGCTTGTTGGCTATTGCGATAGTGATTTAGTGGGTGGCATTGATGATCGTAAGAGCACAATGGGGACTGTCTTCTTCCTCGAATCAAGCTTAATTACATGGTTATCACAGAAGCAAAAGATTGTGTCTCTCTCATCCTGCGAGACAGAATATATTGCAGCAATGTCCACAGCATGCCAGGGCATATGGCTTGGCCGTTTGATAGTAAATTTACTAAAGAAGGAACCATAGAAGTTTGAGCTGAGAATTGATAACAAATCTGCCATATCATTGTGTAAGAATCCATTTCATCATGAGAGGAGAAAACACATTGACACAAAGTATAATTTCGTTCATGAATGTGTGAAGAAAGGGAAAATGGAAGTACAGTATGTTAGCTCAGAAGAACAGCGTTCAGATGTGCTGACCAAACCTCTTGTGCACGTCAAGTTCCTTGAAATACGACAGAAGCTTGGCGTGAAAGATGTGAAGACTTAACAACTAGATTAAGGAGGTGATTTGTTAGTTTTTAATCCAGTTGTAATTTCCACTCTCCACGTCAATTGTTTGTTTGTTTGTTTTTGCATGAAGTCAAAGTGAGTTGTGACATACACGTCACAGTAAACGGTTTGCATGTCGTTAGAGACGTGTTGTCTCACGATGTAATTGTTATGTGTATGTGTGTAAATAAAACCTGGTCGTGGGTTTTGACGAGGCTAAGGTGGGAAGTTAGCGTTAGAGTTGACTGAGAAAGATGGCCCATTTTGTTTGTAATAGGTCAAGTTAGTTTCTTTTATAAAAAGGAAGAGGAACAAATAAGCAGTAAGAAAATAGCTGCACAATATTAATTTTCCATTTCCCTGAGCGTGTAGTTCTCTTAAAACAGCTTGCATCTTGCATTGATCTTCAGCCTCTAATCCAACAAGGAAACGGAGGGCATTGAGAGGAAGTTGCTGCACACCACATCACAGATCGAGTCAAGACCGGATTTTCTGGTTGTGAGCATGCGCACGAGCAACTTGGTACTCGTTGATGGTGATTCCTGTGATGTTGGTGTGAGGGTGGACCACGACTGCACGCATCAAACCACAGACTTCGCACCCGACGTCGAGGATTTTTAGGCCTGGATACTGTTGATGAGATCAGCGGCGCGTTCTTCATGGATGCGCACGGCGTTGCGGTGAGAGAGGTTCAGGATGGAAGGAGAGAAGTGGAAGCTTTGGCCCCAGCCCCACTCATATACGTCGGTGACGAGGTTGTAGAAGGTGTTGACAAACATGGGAACATTGGTAGAGTCGTCGGTTGTCTCCTTCGGTCGCCGAGAAAAGACTAGCACTACTTATACTCGTCCTGAACCTTGTTCCTTGTGATGGAACCCATGCTTGCTTGGCAACGCCCATCCCCGATCAGATCCGTGGTTTTTTACGAAGAAGATGATGATAAAATAGAGAGAAAACGAGAGAAGAGAGAAATCCATGCTTGCTTTCATCCTTGTACATGCATGTGGTTTTTTTTTTTAATGCATGAGAGAATCATTAAAATGGTGGGACCTGTTGCATTTTTTTTCTTTTAATGCATGAAAGAATAAGACCCATTGCATTAAAAAATAAAAGTATTAATAATTTAAAACAATATTTTGCATTAAAAGTACAATAGGAGAAGAAATAAAAAAATAAAGGGTTTGAACTTAATTATATCAAGTTACCTACGTATTATTTCGGAATCAGATCAATTAAATTAGACAATCAGACCTAATCAATTTGGTTATTATGGGTCACATGATTCAAATGATTAAACCTAATCAGATAATAGATATCATGAGTCCATGATATTATTTATATATATATATATATATATATATATATATTATTTTGATTCAATTGGAACTGGTGGTTGAACTGCCGGTTTGAACCGCCAGTTCCACGGTATTTAAATTCTGAAACCGGAATCGAAAAAACCGTAACTGTCCTAAAACCAGAACCGAACCTTGTATGAAGGTTCAGGTTCCGGTTTTAGGACAGTTATGGTTTTTCCGATTCTGGTTCCGGTTTTTGGCGATTCGATTCTGGTTCGGTTCCACGGTTTCGGTTCAAAATGGCTACGTCTAACTCAGCTTATTTAATAGAATAAAATTCTACAAACATTATGAGATCAATAAAAAAAATATTTTATTTTATTTTATCAAATTAACAGTGATGGATGTCAGACATTTATATAATTTTTCATATTATCACTCAAGTATTGAAGCAAACTTGACACGACCCCTTGCGTGTATCCCGCAAGTGCACGGGTTTGTCGAAGTAATAAATTTACCTTGGTGAGAAGGTAGTCGAATCCACAGGGAATAGGGAGATAGAATATAAGGTTTCACTAATTAAGCTATGCAGAATACGGAGAACGATAATAAGATTGATGAGTGAAAATAATGCAAAGCAATAAACTAAATAGAGAGATGGAAGAAAGAAGTGCAAGTAGGAAAATCGAGAAGGACTAACAATGAGTAAAGGGGGGTATCCGGACAAGCTACCTCTAGGGTCTATGTTTCAAGTGCAAGACTATAATATTATGCTCTCCTATTAATGTCAATTGAGTCGAGGATATCCTAAGACTCACGGTCCCAAACCTAAGGACAACCGTGACTAACTCCAACACTATGCCCCGGTATTAGGATTCACAACACCCTTCACTCTGTCACCTAGATGACTAAGCCCCATGGGAGTCCATCTGCCTAAACCTCACACTATGTGGAGTTGCATTATGCTCTAGGGATTCCTAGTGATTAAACCTGTTCCTATACGTAATTCTAACCATTTGGTCCAGGTGGAAGAATCCTAGTCTAGATTGAGCCCCAGCAAATAGGATTCACTACAACCCTCCACTCTATTACTTACGTAACTAAGCCCTAGGGGAGTTTATCTACCTATTGCTTCACTCTATTTCGACCGCTATTAAATCAAGGAATCGGAGGTAGGGAGAAATCACATCGAAGGGGAAAGGGGTACATTGCTACCTCACAACTCTCCCTCTCAACCCTCGTTAATCTTGAGTAGTCTAATCCTATAGGAGTTGTCACACCTCCAAAGGAAAGCCTAGATTGCTCTCAACCCTAATGTCACGTTTAAGGGAAAACAATATGAAAGGATAATCAAGATTAAAAACTCAATTTTATTCATCAATGATGGAAAGCATAATAATCAATGTCAAAGAAACATAAGAAACCCTAAAGTTTACAAGTCCGAATACCCCACGAGGGGTTTAGCTCCTCATAGAGCTATACATGTTCATCAATGTGAGAAATAAAGCATAAAACATAGACATCAATGAAGAAAACCCCCTCGAATTGGTGTGGCCGTGGTCTTGTGCAAACGTCGAACCTCGAAATCGATGCCGACGACGCGCTAGAACCTCCACGAAATCCTCTCCGAAACCCTAGCCGCACTCCAGAAAGTTGGGGAAAAGATAGGTCGAAAGATCCCTCCAAAGGTTGCAAAAATCCCCTTTTATATTGTTGAATCGCGGCTTTAAAATTGGACTTATCGGGGGATTCACACGGCCGTGTGGAATTTTCACACGCCCGTGTGAAGCTTCTGTCTCGGCTGAAAAATTAATTTCACACGGCCGTGTGGAATTTCCACACGCCCGTGTGTCTTCACTGGATGGCTGAAATTGCAAAACACACGGCCGTGTGGAATTTCCACACGCCCGTGTGACTTCTCTGTCTGGCTGGAAAATGGCTCACACGGCCGTGTGGAATTTCCACACGCCCGTGTGACTTCTCTGGAACACTAATCTTCAGCTGAACAGGCTTGGTAACTTGCCGAAACGCCTCCCGGGTCCATTGTTCTTCATCGAGGCCATTACTTGGGCACACAAGCAACGGTAGGTCGCGCCGATTGCTTCAAGTCTTCTTCTTTCGTGAAATTCTCCTAAGTAACACGGATTGGACTTGTTGTGAATGTGACTGCCTTTGTGCCCCTCCAAAGGAGGTTGGCACACATCCACAAGTCCAAATACGTGCTTCGTTCCTTGCTTGGTCCGAGAACATCCCAACCTTGGCGAACGCGACCTAATTTCATTCTTCTTCTCCAATTAGGCTCCACAATACCTTCAATGCACAAGAGAACACAAATGCACACATTTAGTGATAAAACCTGATAAAAGGTATGCTTAATGTAAGATAATAGCGCTTCGCGATACTATAACACAAGCACTTATCAAAACCCCCCCACACTTAAGCTTTTGCTTGTCCTCAAGCAAAATAGAACGTGGAAGTACTTGGGAAGAACAATTGAAAGTGCTTGGCCTTAGGTTCACCAAAAGTATGCAAAAGAAGCATTCTACAAGTAAGGGGAAATTAAAACATTGCATAAGGTTATCAATGCTCTAGCTAAAAACTTGAATCAAAAAGGATGAAAACTCGAAAACGTGTTGGTGTGTGCGATCTTACTCAAGAGAACCAACGAGTACTCCTCAAACTTTGATTAAAAAGGACTTATTTATATACAAAGATCAAAAATAAGTGAAGAAGTAGTAGCTTCACACATCCTTGAAGGTAGCCCTTTCCTAGGCGGCCGCCAAAGGTGGCTTTCACTCTTTCGAGGAGGTAGCTCTTTCTACCGGGGTAGTAGCTTTCACGCTTCCCATGAGATAGCTCTTTCTCTCATTAGGGCATAACATGTATCCGACTTATGAGAGTAGCTTCATACATCATAGGAGGTAGCTCTTTCCACCCCAAATGCATAATCAAAACAAAGCTAATATTTACAAACTCATATACCTTTTTTTTTTTTTTTTTTTTTTTAGATTAAATGCATTTTCCAAAGTAAAACTAAGAACGATGATAAACTTGTCCTTAAAAACTTCAAGATTGAGTTTCCAAAAGATTCTAAGAGTAAGTTGTGTACTAAGATGATTCGAGCAAAAATTCCCTAAAATTCAAGTGAAAACTAGAGCATGATAGGATACAATGTTGAAAATTCTCCTAAACTATGAGAATACAACCGTTACAACTAAGGTGAACCGCCATAGGCTACATTAGCATAAACAATTAAACGCACAAGTAAAGGTGTGTGCAATGTGAACTCCCCCCCACACTTAAGATGTACATTGTCCTCAATGTACGCATATAAGCACAATAATAAGTGAAAAAGATAAAAGCAATTAGTGTGGAAGTGGCAATTGAAACATTACTCCCCTGAACTCCAAGTGTTGCGTTTGATGGAGCTAGGTCATTGAGAGTTGAGTCTCAATGGTTTATGGAGCACACACGATCCCATGACCGTGTGAATGACTATTCCTCAAAATCCTTACATCCAAGACCATCTGCGCACACATAAACGAGGGTTCAGTAAAGCTCAATAAAACTCGAGTATATAAAATGTAAAGCAATGAATACAACTCGAGACAAAAATAAAAGCAAAATAAAAGCTATACTCAGAAGGAGAATCCTTTCTGAGTACTACAAGTCCAAAATAAAGTAAAGATATACAGAAATGACAAATAAAAGAAAAGAATCTAAAATCTAAGACGCCTCAGCGTCGGTGTCCTGAGTGGTGGCCTCTGGTGCTGCTGGAGGCTCTGGATCTGCTGGTGGATCGGCTGATGTCGGGGGAGAAGGTGGTGGAGGAGAAACCCGAGGTCGGACCACGAAGGAGGAGGAGGCAACAATCTGCTCGAAGATCTGTCGCAAGCTCTGGAACTGCGCCATCACCTCCTGGTGCTATGTAATCTGTGTGGCCCTAACCTCGGCCACCTCGGTCTGTAGGATCCCCACTGCGCTCTCGAGGCGCTCCAGTCTGTCCTGGCCTCGAGATGGTGAAAACATCTGCACCGGAGGTGGCTCCGGCGCGGTGGGGGGTACCTCGGTCTCTGTGTCCTGCGGGGGTGGCTCCAATGCTACCCGGGACCCCTCGCCCTGCTCTGTATGGGGTATAATCCAGGTATACGTCCCTGATCCTCCTCTGCGGATCATACCCATCATCCTCAAGGTATCTGTGCCCAGGGGAACTGGTACGTTTGTCTTCTCTGCTCCCCTGACTCCATCTCTGAGCCCCAGGCCAATGAGAAGTCTGGTGATGTAGGGGCCTGCAAAGATAACTCCTACCCTGGGGTACTGGCCCTGATGGTGAATGTAGTCGGCCACAATGTGCCCCAGGTGGAGTGGCTCACTCTCCACCATCGAATACAAGTAGAGGAGCTCCTGGAGACTCAGAACACCAGTACTGTCTCCCCTGCCACTAATAAATCTGCTCATAACTGCGTGTAGACATCTATAGGCAGGTCGAGAAAGGCATGAAGCCTTGGAGACACCCGGCTCGTACTGACCCTGACCACAAAGTCTGCTATACGCCTGCTGCGGTGTCACGGTACCTGGGTAGTCGGTAGGAAGTAAAGAATACTCCTCAGTCTCGGTAAATGCCTCCTCATAGAGGCCCATCCCGATCGAAAACTGGCTCATACTGAGGCTGTAATGTCGACCGAGGGCTCTGAACTGAACTGTGGTGCCCTCGGTGAAACTGCTGTACCCCCGGTCGAACTCAAACGACGCCAGGACCTCTAAGGTGAGCGGTCGGATCACCGAGTCCCGGATAACCATCAATCTCTCCCAGCTACCGACTGAGAGCAGCTCGCCAATCTCATCTGCGACGCTGTCTCCCCCCTGAATACTCCTCACTATACTCAAATCCAAATATCTCGTCTTTCCAAAACGGAGTCCTGATAAACGCTCGAACCGAACCTGATGCTCGGTTATACTGAACTCTGTCTCTGCTGGAGGAGGTGTGGGCTCACGGGGGCGCTTCCCTGTCGATTTCCTGGGTCTAGAAGACATTCCTGTAAGATTGGAAAAGAAAACAATCAAAAACAGTTCAAAATAACCAATCTGCAGAAATCCACACGGCCGTGTGTTAATTCCACACGCCCGTGTGGAGTTTCTGACGGGCAAAGCATCACGGCCGTGGGGTTAAAAATCCACAATTTACATCTAAATTCGTTCTAATTTCATTCTAAGCATGCTCGTATGTAATGTAAACATTCAAACCAAGCAAAATTGTATAAAAGAACGAATTGAATCAAGAATTGACGAAGAAAAAGGTACTGAAGGTCTCACCGGCGGTGAAGATGAAAAACAAAGTAATACGGCCGGAAAACTCGAACAAATTCCTTCAAAAACCTCAGAGAAAGTCGGGGAAGTGATAGAGAGGGTAGGAGAGAAGTTTAGAATGGAGAATGAAGAGGCACAAGTGATTTCTATAAGAAAAACGCGCGGCTTTTGAAGTTCTGGAAATTCACACGGCCGTGTGAAGTAACCACACGGCCGTGTGCCTCAGAAATTAGGGTTCACAGGGGCCAACACACGCCCCTGTGCGCACTCTGGTCATTCTCTGAACTACCTCACACGGCCGTGTGTTAATTCCACACGGCCGTGTGCCTCCACAGGGGTCTACACAGGGCCACCCACACGGGCCTGTGGACTCTCGGGAAAACACAGACGCTCTCTGAAAAATTTTCACACGGCCGTGTGCCCAACTTGGCCAAGAACACAAGGCCATCCACAGGGGCACCTCACATGCCCCTGTGGCTTCTCTGACTCACCCGAGAAACAATAAATGTTTCACACGGCCGTGTGAATAATCCACACGGCCGTGTGCCTTGACAAGCTCTCCCACAGGGGCTCACACACGCCCCTGTGGTTTCTCGGGATGAAAGGGAATTCCTGCAGAATTTTCACACGGCCGTGTGGAAATCTCACACGGCCGTGTGCCTTAGCACAGTGGCACTCACAGGGGCATCCACACGCCCCTGTGGACTCTCTGGAAAAGAGTTGAAGTTCTGCGAAATTTCACACGGCCGTGTGTTAATTCCACACGGCCGTGTGCCCCTTCTGAAGTTTTTCACAGGGGCAAAGTCACGCCCCTGTGTCTTCTCTGGTTGAGCTCCAATTGGTAACACACGGCCGTGTGTTAATTCCACACGGCCGTGTGTTTTCTCTGGTTTACTTAGAAAATTGTACAGACTCTCAGAAAAATTCAGAAACTCTTTTAAAACACTTAGAGCCTGTATAAACCATAAAAACACGACCAGAGACTATCGAAAACACACTCAACCGACTCAAACTTCGTCAATTAACGTTAAGGCACACGTAAATAATCGAAAATCCACATGAAAACTCAGCATATGCACATGAAAATTTGGACACCATTGCTAAGACTTTTATTCAATCCTAAAACTAAACTAGGTCCTAGAAAAACTGCAAAACACTTGGGTTGCCTCCCAAGAAGCGCTTGTTTAACGTCACTTAGCTTGACGTACCTGTCTTACCTTACGGAGGTTCATGAGTGGAATTTGCCCTCTTCCCTATAATTTAAAAGCAAGCATTGCATAATCGTTGCAAGGTAGAGGGAGAATTATCGAGTTTGTTACCACACATGGGTGAAACACCCTTACTCCATGAATGCTCATCCCCTTTCTTGTTGGGGTTCTTTTTGTGGCGACGTCTCGACCTCTTCAATCTCCGAAGGACTTTCTTTCTAAGCTCCTTCTCCTTCTTGATGTCTGTTTCAACTGAAACAAGCGCGAGCACTTCTTCCTCTTCAGTCTCCATATCTTGGTCCGGCCACCCTTCATATGGATCCGGGTTAAACATATCCTGCATATATTCATCAATGCAATCATCAGTGACATCAAGATAATATAGAGCATCATCAAAATCAAGAGAATGTCGCATGGCTTCGGCGAGGCGGTAAGTGAGCTTGTCGTCCCCAACCCTAAGTGTGAGCTCTCCACCGTCCATGTCTATCAAAGCTTTGGAAGTGCGCAAGAACGGCCTCCCAAGGATCAGCGGCACCTCGACATCCTCGTCTACATCGAGCACTACAAAGTCGACCGGGAAAATGTACTTATCCACTTTCATCAACACATCTTCAACAATACCCCTCGGATGCCTCACCGATCTATCCGCAAGCTGAAGTGTCATCCGGGTAGGTCTAGGCTCGCCCAAGCCTAGCTTTTGGAAGAACGTGTAGGGCATGACATTGATGCTTGCCCCCGAGTCGGCTAGTGCCATCTCCTCACCCATATCACCAATATTGCACGGTATGATAAAACTTCCGGGGTCCTTCCTCTTGCTTGGCATATTCTTCTGTAGCACTGCCGAACAGTTTGCATCGAGGATGACGGATGCACTTTCCTCTAACTTCCTCTTATTGGTCAAGAGGTCTTTTAAGAACTTCGCGTACTTGGGCATTTGGGCTAATGCTTCCGCGAATGGAATGTTGATGTGCAATTGCTTGAAGACACCCAGAAATTTCTTGTATTGCTCATTGTCTTGGTCATTCTTCAATCGTGAAGGATAGGGAATTCTCGGCTTGTAAGGTGGGGGTGCCACCTCTTTCTCCTTTGGTGCTCCATCCTCTATTTCCACGACTTCGGGTGAGTCCTTAGTCTTCTCAAGAGGGAGATGTCCCTCAACCTCCTTACCACTTCTCAAGGTAATTGCCTTTAGTTGTTCTCTTGGGTTGGTCTCTGTATTGCTAGGCAAACTACCTTGAGGTCTCTCCGCCAAAGTCTTCGCAATTTGCCCTACTTGGTTCTCCAAGTTGTGTAGGGAGGCGGTGTGATTACGAAGAGTAGCTTCCACCGATTGGAACCTTGCGTCCGAAGAAGAAACGAACCGTGTGAGGGCTCTCTCTAGGTCAGTCATCTTTCCCTCCAACCCGGTCACTCGGCTTTCTAAATTCGGAGCTTGTTGACTTTGAAATCCCGGTGGTGCACTATTTTTGTTCTGTTGTGACTGTCCTTGATTGCTCCAAGAGAAGTTCGGATGGTTCTTCCATCCCGGATTGTATGTACCACTATACGAGTTGCCTTGGCCTTGTCCTCGATATGAATTCCCCACAAAATCGGCCTGCTCTACCGCACTAGTGCCTCCAATAGCAATAGGACAATCGCTTGAAGCATGTCCTCCCCCACAACTGTTACACGTAGTGATGGCCGCAACTCTTGGCGAAGCTAGAGCATCTAGCTTCTTACTCAACGATTCCACTTGTGCTGCCAACGATGTAACCGCATCAACCTCATGAATTCCGGCAACCTTTTTCCTATCCCTTGAGTTCCATTGATAGCTATTCATAGCCATCTCCTCTACAAGGTGCCGAGCTTCACCGGGAGTCTTGCTTCCAAGAGTCCCTCCGGCCGCCGCATCTAAGAGTTGCTTTGTACTCGGATTCAACCCGTTGTAAAATGTGTGAATAATCATCCACTCGGGAAATCCATGTTGCGGACATTTGCGAAGGAGCTCTTTGAACCTGTCCCATGTCTCGAATAGAGACTCCAATTCCATCTGTACAAAGGAAGATATCTCATTCCGGAGTCTTGCAGATTTCCCCGGTGGAAAGTATCTAGCCAAGAATGCCTCGGCCATTTCCTCCCACGTAGTAATGGAGGCTCTAGGTAATGAGTGCAACCAATGCCTTGCTTTTCCTTTCAATGAAAATGGGAAGGCTCTCAATCGAATTGCATCGTCCGTCACTCCATTTATCTTCAACATGTCACACACTTCCAAGAAATTTTCTATGTGACTATTAGGGTCTTCATCGGCCAACCCATTCAACTGTGCGGATTGTTGCAACATCTGAATGAACGACGGCTTCAATTCGAAATTCATTGCTGTAATTGGGGGCCTCACGATGCTTGATTGGGTCCCCATAACTGCGGGTCTAGCAAAATCGGACAACGTTCGCTGCTGCTCGTTCTGTTCTGCCATTGTCTCTGACCCTTCTGTCTCAATATCGGCTTGATTTGATGCTTCTTGTGCAAGTTCTTTCCCTTTACGATGTGTTCTTCTTCTAATGTCTGGGTCTCCTTCAACAAGTATTGAAGGGTTCCCACGGGTCATAACCTGGAGCCGAAAACAAAGAAAAGAAAAATAAGAACAATGATAGGTAAAGAAAATATGAAATCGAATGCGAAGTGAATAGCTAAAATAGTGAAAAACAAATATCTAAAACGCCTATTCCCCGGCAACGGCGCCAAAAACTTGACACGACCCCTTGCGTGTATCCCGCAAGTGCACGGGTTTGTCGAAATAATAAATTTACCTTGGTGAGAAGGTAGTCGAATCTACAGGGAATAGGGAGATAGAATATAAGGTTTCACTAATTAAGCTATGCAGAATACGGAGAACGATAATAAGATTGATGAGTGAAAATAATGCAAAGCAATAAACTAAATAGAGAGATGGAAGAAAGAAGTGCAAGTAGGAAAATCGAGAAGGACTAACAATGAGTAAAGGGGGGTATCCGGACAAGCTACCTCTAGGGTCTATGTTTCAAGTGCAAGACTATAATATTATGCTCTCCTATTAATGTCAATTGAGTCGAGGATATCCTAAGACTCACGGTCCCAAACCTAAGGACAACCGTGACTAACTCCAACACTATGCCCCGGTATTAGGATTCACAACACCCTTCTCTTCTATCACTGGGATATCTTTTGGGGGGCTTTCGGCTAGGGTTTGGAGAGGTTCTTGGAGGTCTTTAGAGGCGATTAAACGGCATCGACATCGACATCCTTTGGAAGAAAGCTATTGGGGAAGCTCTCATCGGCATTGATTTGTCGAGGTGTGCCTTAGGCTTGACAAGGGATTCGTTGGAGAAGACACGCGACTACACAAGACCATCGATACGATCTACAAGGGGGTTTTCTTTATGGTTTTCATGCATATGTTCTTAAACTATTTATTGACTTTGTATTGCTCCATGGAGAGCTAAACCCTAGTGGGTATTCGGACTTGTAAACCCTAGGATGATATTGTTTCTATGACTTTTATTATGCTTTCTTAATTTAATGTTCTATTATTGAGTTCTAATCTTGCATGCCGATTGTATGAGATTTTCCCTTAGCCGTGACACTAGGGTTGAGAATCTATTAGGTTATCCTTTGAGGGTGTGACAACCTCTATAGGATTAGACTACACAAGGTTGGAGAGGGTTGAGAGGGAGAGTTGTGAGGTAGCGATGTACCCCTTTCCCCTCCGGTGTGGTTTCTCCCTACCTCCGTTTCCTTGATTCATTAGCGGTCGAGATAGAGTGAAGTGCTAGGTAGATAAACTCCCCTGGGGCTTAGTTACGCGAGTAACAGAGTGAAGGGTTAACGTGAATCCTATGCACTGGGGCTTAATTTAGACTAGGGTTCTTCCACCTGGACCAAAGGGTTGGAACTACTACACATAGGAACAGGTTTTATCACTAGGAATCCCTAGAGCTTAAAGCAATTCCACGTAGTGTTAGGCTTAGGTAGAAATACTCCCCTGGGGCTTAGTTGAGCAATCAACAGAGTGAAGGGTTGACGTGAATCCTAATGCCGGGACATAGTGTTGGGGTTAGTCACGGTTGACCTTAAGTTTGGGACCGTGTGTTTAAGGATATCCTCGACTCAATAGGCATCAATTGTAGAGCATAATACAAGTTTTGCACTAGAAGCATTAGTCATAGGGGGAACTTTGTCCGGATACCCCATCTTTATATCGATTACCTCTCCTACCCTCATTATTCTTCTTGTACTCTTTTATTTTCTTTTACATCTATATATAAATACTTTTCTCATCATCGATTCCCATCATAGCTAAATAGCGATTAACACTTGTTTCTAAACACTATTCCCTGTGGATTCGACTACCCACTCACCAGGGTAATTTTATTACTTCGACAAGGCCGTGCACTTGCGGTACGCACGCAAAAGGTCGTGTCAAAGCCAGATTTGAGAATATCAACTTTAAGATATTTTGATTGATTTGTTAGGTATATGATTATATGGCAGACTTAATAAAGATAAAAAAAAAAACATGTTTCTTAGTTATTGAAAAAAAATTAAAGTCATCTTCTTTGTATTTAAAATGGTATATTATAAATAAAATAATGTTAATAAAAAATTCATAAATATAGAATGCATTACATATTAGCCCAAAGAAACACAACAACGAATTAGAAAAGTAAAATATTGAGCAATTTAAAAAATTAAAAAAAAAGTAATCGAGGACAAGGACATGAACAAGGAATAAAAATGATGAATGTAAAGATAAAGAATAAGAAAAATAGAAAATAAAGGAAATAAATAGTAAATGTGAAGTTATAAGAATAATAAATATGGAAAATGATTTATTTAAAATTTCCATACATAAATCTAATTTTCAATATACTTTACTAGGTAAAGTCTTAAAAAGCCTATGAAATAAATTTTCATTCGACCTCCTGATTCTGCAAGTTTGCAAGTGATTTCAAGATCCAGCCATTTTCAAAGAATTCTAGAAATAGATATCAAATACTAGGTAGTCAAAACTTGACCGGACCATTGAACCGAGCAAGGATAAGGTTCAAGGGTTGAGAGGTTCAACCGTGGTTGAACCAGGCTGAACCAGAATGGAAAGTCACATCTCATTTTTAAAATCAAAGTCTCATCACATATAAATTAATAAATTAAAATTGAAAAAAACTTTCAATTGAAAAAAAAATTAAAATATTAAACTTTAGGTTTTAACTACCAAAGTTTTCATGTGCATCACTTTAGTTTTTGACTACCTAGGTTTTAAACTATAAATATTTTATACAAACTGGCCTCACTCATGTGCATCATTTTTAATTTTTAAAAACTAGATTAAGTCCTGTTCAACCCTGTGAACCTGGTTTGGTTCATCCGGTTTGCTGTTAAACCTCCCAGCTCACACTGGTTTTTTGCTTACCCAATTTTTAAGATGGTACCGGACCGTTTATACTCCAAGTCCGGTTCTACCACCCGGTTCAATCCGGTTCTGACTACCATGCTTTTTTAAAAATAAAAACACATAATAATAATAATAATAATAATAATAATAATAATAATAATAATAATAATAATAATAATAATAATAAACACATCGAAATATATTTTAAAAATAAAAATAAAAATTTTAAAAATTTAAACTGCAAATATGTTTTAAAAAACGTGCAAATATTTCGTATTTTAATAATAAAAATAATAACATATTTTTCAAAATAAATACAATTGAAAAAATATAAATTTTAAAAACAATAACTTAAAAATGTTTTAAAAATACAAAAAAAGTCTCACTTTTGTAACTTTTTAATAGAGAAGGATGTCCATGAAAATAGTTAATATCTTAATATTTCTAAAAAACTAACTCATCACCTAGTTGATGACATAGCTTAATGTCAATAAATTTTACATTGAGTCATTTTGATAATTTCTATATTGGAAAAATGCCCATGAATTTCTATAGACAAAAACCTAAACAAAATCATGGAAAATACTTTTATTAAAAAAATGTTATATTGTTTTAGAAAACACATCTCAATGCATCGATAGAAAAAAAAATGAAATAAAAATTATCATCGTGATTCTTTTGTTATCTTAAAAAAAAAATCACAAATTCATGCCCATGTTTGAGCATGCACCAAAAGACATGGGAAAGGGGAGGGGGGGAGTAGATGCCGCTCAAACCCTTCAGGCTCATCCCCCTCATTTTGGGGGGATTGAGCATGCTTTGATGAGATAATGACATATTTACCCCCTTATAATATCAGATTTATTTAAATTTTAATGATTTGCATTGTATTTATACATTGTATTTACATTGTATTGAATGGAAATTAAGAAATGCCATGATATACATTGTATTTATTTTTAAAATATTAAATTTGTTTATATTTTAGTGATTTAAAAATAATTAAATTTGGACATTTGTTTATTTTAAATAAAAATATTAAATTGTATTTGTCAATTAAAATATATAAATTTAAAAATTTATTTAGAAAATAAATACATTAATAACTCATTTAAAATTTTTTATAGAAATTGGAGTCATTTAATAATTATTTTTTTCACAATTAAGATATATTATTTAATTAAAATATTAAAGGGTACAAAAGTAAGTCGACTAAAATTTTCCCCTATACCCTCTCTTATTTCTATCACTATTCCGTCCAACCAAACATTATTTTTGTTCACATCTCCAATTCTCCTTCCATATTTATATCTCCATCCCGATCCCCTTCCCCATATTCCCATTCCCTCCTAAAATATCTACGATCTTATTGCGAGGTAATATATTTTGATAAATGTGTAACTTCTCAATACACCCCCACAATGATATGGAAATTTGATTTTTAAGATACATATCATGATCGTCTTTTTTTTCTTATATATATACATATTTATTACTTATAAGTTTAGTCTACCTTCCTTTCAGTTATAGCCAGCAATCTACCTTTATTCCATTCATATTCATTCTTTACTTGCCCAGTCACCAGCTGATCAGTGATTTTTTAAGCGCTAGTTAGATATATATAACTGTTTATATTCAATTAAAGTCACTAACTAGTCAGCAATATCTTAAGGGTTGATCAGATTAAATCATATTTATTTGAGTGACTAGTTTGTTACCCATCTTAGGAATTGTCTGGGGTCACTTGCTATTCTTTGTTAGATCAACTTGTCAAACCCATTCCCATTTTTCTCTCTTCGCGTCTCTCTCCGCCATCTTAAACGGTAAGAATAAGCATTGTTAATGGAATAATATAATAAATATAAAAAAATCATGAAAAAGAAAAGAAAGTAGTTTTTTTTTACTATTACAATTTTTATTTAATTAAATAAATGAGCATATTTTTATACATGTTTGGTAAAACAGTATACTAATTACTGTTTTGTGTGACTTTTATGGAAAACGGGATCAAGCTTTCTATAAAAACCTTTTAAAAAAATCAAAATAAAAAGAAGAAAGAGAATAACAACAAAAACAACATTTAAAAGAAAAAATAATAAGAAGATAAATAAGGATAAAACAAAATGAAAACAAAAAGATGAAATACAAGCACTTTCCGTATTACAGAAAATAAAACATTAATTTGATCTCTGCAATGGATGAATTATAGGTAAAAGTAGGGACTTATTGATTATGACAATCCTTAAAAGGATCTTCAAGGCGGTTTGTAAATCTCTTAAATAAAACAATAATCTAAATATGTATATAAAATATTTACACAAAGGAATACAAGAAACTTATGTGGCAACAAAAATATAAATGTATATATAATGAAAAACATAATAAAAAAAACTCATATATATTAATACAATCTATCAAGATCCCATTTGATAGAATAATTTATTAATATAAAATGAAAATTTGAATAATTATTCAACATCTATGATTTCGATCCATTAATAATATTGTATTTATTTGGTTATAAAAAAAATCTCATTTGTATAATTTATTTTTCAGTATGCAATTAAAAATTCAATTTATTTCAAAATTAAAGTAAAAATTGGTAAGAAATCACAATTAATTATAAGTTTATGAAAGTTTCAAAACATCACAAACACACTCTCTAACATTTGAATTTCCCAGACAATCCCTCCTTTTCAGTTTATTTCCTTTACAATCACTGCACCTCAGTTTATTCTATCTTACAATATATACTTTCTATTTAATAAATATATTTTTTCATTTAATATTGCGTGTTTACATGTAACCATATAAGTTTCCACTTAATATATTACTTTTTGTTTAATATTTGTTTTTGATGTTTAATATATGACCTTTCCATTTAATATTATGTGTTTCCTATTAAAAAAAAATTTAAGGGTGTTTCGGTCAACATCAGCTACCTTTATGACATAAGGACTAAAAAGTATGCTGTCAGAAAAAATAAAAAAATTTCTGGGAATAAACAAATTTGGCTAGACAATTTATATATAAATGAAACTTGGGGGACTTTCAGGGTATTTCTAGAAAATTGTATGCATTGAATAAAATATCTCACAAATTAATAAACTTTTAGTTTTAAAATATATACCATTTAAATTGGGGTTAATTTTTCATGAAGTCATCAAACTTTGACTTATTATCACTTCGGTCATCAAACTTCAAAATGTATCAAAGTAGTCACTTAAATTCTAATTCATATCACCGGACAGTCACCTGTGACTTTTTAGCCCAAATTAGTCTACGTGGCAACCGAAAAAACTGAGGTACCACAGTCACCCATGGCTTTCTAGCCCAAATTAGTCTACGTGACCGCCAAAAAAACTGAGGTGCCTAAGTTTTTTCGGCGGCCACGTAGACTAATTTGGGCTGGAAAGCCACAGGTGACTGCCCAGTGATATGAATTAGAATTTGAATGACCACTTTGATACATTTTGAAGTTGGATGATCGAAGTGATAATAAGTCAAAGTTTGGTGATTTTCTGAAAAATTAACCCATTTAAATTGTTTATTGATTATTCTTTTTCTTATTTTGTTTAAGTTTAGTTTATGTCACAACTTTAATAACAATAACATAATTAATACAAGCAAAATGAAAATTTAATAGTACATAAAGTATAAATTTTTTCTTTGATTTCCTCTATCGTCACACTTAGTGTCGAGTCCTTTATTTTTACCCCGACCTTTAATTAGAATTAACTGGTTAAAAATTATGAATCACAAATCAAATTTTAGTTATTTCTTAGATTTCAACAGATAGTCTGTTCAAGACTTCTATTAGGGGGCAAGCCCTTAATATTAATTACGTCATACAATGCCATGGGAACCTCCGATTAAGAATAAGTGCGAATTAGAAATTTTTGGGCAAAAACATAAAATATATTTTTATTGTCAAAAAAGTATATGAGTACATAAGCATGACCAGAAGTACCAAAAAAAAAAAAAAATAGTAATCTAGCTCTCCTAGCACTACTTTCCTAATTTTCTTCTATCTTCTCATGGTTTAAACCCATTCAATTTCGGTTTCTCTCAACTCTTTCACCGAAAATCATGCTTGAATGACTCTTTTGACTTTGTTGACTTTGACCTTCTTATATTCTTTTTTGAGTTTGCATCTTAAGCATCATTCGGATCTCAAGTTGTGATCTCACCATATTCGAGAATGAGGAACTTGATTTCCTTCGATGTTGTTTCTTGAAGACCTCGGCATGTCATGCTTGTGAAGCCTTTAAGTCTTTGACTTGTGAGACTCTTCGATTCTCTGCCTTTTGATGTCTTGAGACCTCAGACTTCATTCATCGTTCATTTGATTTTTTTTTTTTTTTTTACATCGTAATTCTTCCATACTTTGAGCTTTGATTTGCACATCATTGAGCTACGACCTTTTATGTGATAGCTTTAGCTGGTTTAGTTTTGGAATGGATCTCTAGTTGTAATCATGACCTTGATCTCCTTTAAATTTTTGTACTTGAGGATTTCGGCATTTCATGCTTGTGATGACTTTTACTTGTAAACTTTTGAAGCCTATGATTTCCTTATAACTTAGAGCTTCAAAGTTACATTTGTCGTTTCATAAAAATTACCAAGTCTACTTACATTGTTGAATCATTGCCTTGGTTTCTTTAAGATGTTTAAATCTTTTTTTTTTCTTGTTTTCATCTTCCTCTTCTTATTTTTTTTAAATTAAAATATCGCATCTATTGTCTAATGAGAGACCTTTTTCCATGTGGGAGCCCTCTTTATCAGTTTATAGACTAATACATGGGCTTCATTTCTTAATCGACATTCAAAAACCATTTTTTTAATCTTTTCTTGGAGAAAAGTTTCTTCCATTTCATAAAAACATCATTATTTTCTTCTTTAGCCCCAAAGTAGGCATCATGTTTTGCATTAGACCACCTTCTATATCAAAATCTTCAAAGAAGTGTCTTCAATGACATCCCTGTGAGTGCTAAGATGCAAAAGTGAAAATATCTCAAAGAGCATTCTTACTTTGCATTAGACCTCAACAATGGGTCATGAGAAGAATGAAATTTTTTTAGAGACTCTCCCGTGAAGGTCAAGAGGCCCGTGAAGGTCAAGAGGCAAGAGTGAAAATCACTCCTACATTGGACCTAAGAGTGGAAAACACTCCTACATTGGACCTCATCAATAGGTCTTAAGAAGAATGAATTTTTTTAAAGACCTCCCTGTGAGCATCAAGAAACAAAAATGAGAAAACTCTCAAAAGAGAGCATCCACTTTACATTTGATCACATTAGTGGGTCATGAGAAAAATAATATTTTTTAAAGACCTCCCTGTGAGCGTCAAGAGGTAAGAGTGGAAAACACTCCTACATTAGACCTCATCAGTGGGGTATGAGAGGAGTGGAATTTTTTTAGAGACTTCCTCGTGAGAATCAAGAGGCAAGAGTGTAAAACACTCCTACATTGGGCCTCATCAGTGGGTTATGAGAAGAATGAATGTTTTAAAAGACCTTCTTGTGAGCGTCAAGAGGCAAAAGTGAGAAAAATTCTCAGAAGAGAGCATCCACTTTGCATTGGACCTCATTAGTGGGTAATGAGAAGAATGAATTTTTTTTAGATACCGCCTTGTGACCGTCAAGAGACAAAAGTGGGAAAAATCTCAAACAAGAGCCTCCACTTTGCATAGAGATCTCTCTGTAAGCGTCAAGAGACAAAAGTGAAAGAAACTCTCAAAGAGAGTATCCACTTTAAATTGGACCTTATCAATTGGTCATAAGGAGGAGAATAAAAAAGTAAAAAAATTAGAACTTTCAAGACCTCCTTGTGAATAGGGATGGCAACAGGTCAGGTCGGGTGCGGGTTTTGCCATACCCGTACCCGCACTCATTATCCCGCTCCATACCCGAACCCGAACCCAAACCCAATAGGTTTTCAAAACCTCAACCCATACCCACACCCGACGGGTAATCAGGTACCCGCGGGAATACCCGCCCCTCCATATCCCTATTTAAAATATTTTAAAAAAATTAAAATACAAAGTAAAATTTAAAAATGTCAATCTAAAATCAAAGTTTTTTTTGTTTGAATGACCACCATAGAATAAGAATTGAAAATAAACATTCAAAGCAACACAAAATAGAAAAATACAATACCATGGGAATTTAAAAAACCCTAACAAAAAAATTGAATATATATAATTAAGTATATTTGTTAATTGAATTTCTGGTCGGGTTCAGGTTTAGGATTCGGGTCGGGTATCAGGATTCCCATACCCACACTTGCATCCGCTTTATATTAGTCGGGTTTTACCTGAACCCTACTAGAAACCTGGTCAAACCGGGTTTTACCCCTCAAACTCGGATCGGATTGGGTCAGGTTTAGGGGACTATTGCCATTCCTACTTGTGAGTGAGTATAAAGAGGCAAAAGTGAAAAATTCTTAAAGAGAATTCTCACCTCGCATTGGACCTCATCAGTGGGCCAAAAGAAAGGAATGAAGCCTTCAAAAACCTCCTTGTAAGTGTCAAGAGACAAGAGTGAAAAAATTCTCTTTGCATTAGATCTCATTAGTGGACAAGGAAAGGAATGGAGCTTTTAAAGACTTCACTGTGAGTGTCAAGTGACAAGAGTGAAAAATTCTCAAAGAAAATTTTCACTTTGCATTGGACCACATTAGTGGGTCAAAGAAGGAGATTTCATGCAAATTTACAAAAAAAAGACCCTTCTTTTCCACAAATTCCCTACTCCTTTTTTTTTGCGTTTTAATCCTTCTCATGCATTTTTGTACATTAGCCCTTTGAATTCTTATTTTTTTTCACAAATTTTAGTATTTTTTAACTAGAGCCTCTAACTTTTCATTTTTTTTTCACTTTTTATCAAATTTTGCAAATAAACCCTAACATTTTGCCTTTTAACATTTTTCTCATAAAATTTTGCAACTGAACCCTCAATGTTCATTTTTTCCATTTTTAAATAAATTTGTTGCAAATAAACCTAAATCTTCTAGTTTTTTTTTTAAATGTATGACAACATAGCATTAAAATCTCCCATCACTTGCACAAACTACGTATCCTTAAAGCACAAATGTCTTTTCTTACATTAAAGCAAACATCTTTAAAAGAAATCATTGCTAGCAAACATCATATAATTTGAACCATGAGTTACACAGCAATTTGCAAACATAAATAAACTCCATGGATGCACAAAAAAATGAGAGTCATAATCCAAAACGTAGTCATTGATATGATTAACATTAACAACTCCATGTCTATTATTAACCAAGTGGGGTGAGAAGAAAAGGTAAATGGAGTTAACAAAATCATCAAATCTAATAGGAAGTAAAGACAGTAGCTTGGCTATTGCGTGCAAGACATGGACCATGTCACATTGAAGGAAATGTGAGCATGATTAACTTGACACCATATCCTACGCAATTCTGTATCTACCATGACATGAGGAAAGGAATATCCACAAGGAAAGAAGTACTATGGCTAGAGATTTCTAGGATTTATGAGATTGAGAGTGAAGAGAGGAGAGGGAAATAACGAGACATACATAACATAAGGGTGCCGATGAAATTAAGAAAGTGTAATTTCATCCAAAAAAAAAAAAGAAAGTACCATATATGAGGCACATGGAACAGGGCATAAGTTTTATAGATGCATGGTGGACATAAAGAAAGAAAGGGACTGATAAGGACGTAAGTGTACGTGCTGATCATGTAATAATAGTGTGCGTAAAGGAGAGTGTTGGTCCACATGGAAGAAAGTTAATACTAATAATGACCCTAATTCTGAAAAATAGCCTTAGTGGCAAAATAATGTGTGTGTGAAAACAAGAGAACAAAAGAAAGAAATACAGAAATGAAACTGGAGAGAAATCAAGGAAAGAAATGATGTCCGGGCATAGCATCCATCTAGGGTTATAAAGTACAGGACAAAGGTTGTTTAAGTATGCAATTCTATTTGAACCGAAAGGTTTCCAGAATTATATAAACCCCTAATTTTTCAGGCAAAAAGTAACGAATAGGTACAAAGCTGATACAAACGTCCACACAATCGCATTAACACTCTATGAAACTTTACTACGAGCTAATGATAATATCTTAAGTAGATAATCTTCTCCTTAGAGAGAGATTATCTTTAATCTAAATATAGAGTAAAAATATGATTTCTCCTAAAATTCACTCCACATGATTTCAAAGTGCATGGAGATTATCACTAACTCACTCAGAAAGATTGTGGAAAATGAAGTCCCCAAAGTACCTTCACTAGAGGCATTCTCACTACCTCTTGAATTGCGACATGTCTATGTTAGGTGGAAATTTCTTCTCGTCACAAAGCATATTAGATGCATGAAAACTAGGGCTCTCACCATAGTAGCAATCATTATGTGAAAGCATGTAATTAGACTCAAATAGAAATGATTGCAATTAAGAAAACAACTAAAGTATCAAAGATCGAATAACTAATGTCAATGAAATAAACCCTACAACCCAAACATCTACAAATTAGCCCTCCATTAAAGGAAAGCAAGCATTCAGGATACAAATAATATGATGAGACATGAAAAATATGAAAATGCTCTTCTCAATCGCAATGAAGGTGGATCATCGGAGAAGCCCTAGAAAAGCTTCCACACATGGCGCTAAGGTAAGTTTGATGGCTATGACCTCCAATCCTTTGAATGTAGATCCAAATCTCCCTCCAAATAGTTCCTTGAGTGCTCGAGATTTATCTATTTTCTTTCCTAACTTTGCCTCTAAGAATCACCCAAAGGAAAAGAATTGAATGCCCTAAAAATCCTCATCAGTTCTATTTATACTCGACTGCTTATAGGCTACTTATTGGTGTAAGGACGTGGCCATAAAGGAGTTGGAGAAGATAGTTGTGAGCCGTACGGGGACCACTTACGGTCATAAGTCATGTCTATAAGATCTTCTATTTGTGTTACGGTCCAGCTTATGACCGTAGCACTTAACCGTAAACTTCACTATGTTGGCTTCTTGCAACTGCCCTTACGGGGTTATGTTGTGGTCATAAACTCTTCTGGATGAACCTTATGGGAATTCTTACGTACATAAGCTTTACCTGTAAGGTTCTCTGATTTGGCTACGAATCCCCTTTTACGGGCATAAGTATGCCCACAAGGTTCTCTGGAATCTACTTATGGCCTTATGGTTGACTGTAAGTCACCTAGTTTTCTTAATTTGTCCTTATTCAAATGATGCTGAGAGAGCTCCAACTCCTTCATTCAAGGTCTGGAATACTTCTTTTGGCTTTCTCTCATCTTGAAGTGCTACCCCTAAACCCAAGAATGTAAAACACACTAGATTTAACATCGAATCCCATAATATGGTTCTAATACATGACGAATGAGTGTATAAAATGATATGAAATATATGAACATTATACACTCATAAAATACCCCCACACTTAAGCTTTTGCTTGTTCTCAAGCAAAAATAAAATATTACAAACCAAGTGGAGAGATTGCGAGATCTCAAGTTCTCAAGAATTTGGGAGTTTTACAAGTAGTTCGAATCTAAACAATACAGGAATGCTAAAAACTTCAAGTTCTAAAAATAGTGAACACTTTATTCAAGGTCATTATTGTGTGTGTGTGTGTGTGTTACAACTCTCTACTTCACTTCTTTTGACCTAGAGGACTTCAAAAAGTAAAAATTCACAAATAACTTCTTATTTGTATGGTGGTAGCTTCACATAACTCCTAATGTAGTCTTTTCCCACTAAAGCTCATCGAGCGGCTTTTACGCTTAATAAAGATAGCTCTTTCCATATATTTCACTAGTGTACGGTAGCTTTTACTTACCCAAAGAGGTAGCTCTTTCTCTTATTAGGGCATACATAGTATCCGACTTATCGAGTAGCTTCACACTTCAAATGGGGTAGCTCTTTTCATTTCTCAACTTTCCTTCTCTTTTTTTTCAGAACAAATTCTTTCAAATTTGCAAAAAAATTTTCTTTTCTCTACATGAAGTAAAATAAATAAAACTAAATGAAGTCCACCAATGTTCTAAGTTGTTACAATAGAGATGTTTTATGCTCTAATTAAGTGAATAGACAAAAATAGAGTGCACACTAAAAAAAATAGAACTCAAAATAGAACAAACTTGCATGTGTCCACCCTAATACTAAGAAACTCCCACTACATTACACATGCATCATCATAAGTCAAACTTGGCATGTAAAAGAATTAATAATGAAACTTAAACCACTCCCTCACACTTAATTCATACATTGTCCTCAATGTGTGTAAATAGAAGCATGCAAGACAATGTACAAAAAAAAAGGAAGGGAGTGAAATACGACTACTTCCCTGGTTCAAACTGAAGAGTTCATTAATGTTTTGAACTGGTCTAATGTGTCCATTGTTGTGCCCTAGCAGTTGGGAGTCACTCAAGGTCAAGAAATGACCGAGTGAGCATCCCCTTTGTAATTGAGGATGTTGGGTGTTGCACATAAGTCCTGTGATGTATAGGAAGGAAAATTAATGCTCAATAAAAGTAAAAAATAACAACAAAATAGAAAATAAAATCCACTAGAAGTCTCAAAATAAGTACAAACTAGGCAGTGTCAACCCTTGCCAACATACTGAATACAAAGTCTAAAAATACAAAATGATAGAAAAATAAAATTAATGCTTGATGGCTTCAGAAGGTGCTGAATCGGTCAAAGGATGTGGAGATGAAGAAGGAGTCAAGGTTGGAGGATTCGGAGCTTGGGGAATGACCTGTATGGCTAGAATATGTAGAGCACGTCTAAGATCAGCCTACATCTGTGTCAGTGTCAACCGAATGCCCTGTTGGTCCTCTCGTACCTATCTCACCTCAGCCAGTAGCTCTTGAATCTCTGATGGACATCGAGAAGCTATCAGGTTAGCTGCACTCACTGATGCAGTGGTTGATGGAAAGGATGACTCATTATCTGACTCGTCATCCGACTCCTTATCCACATACTCACCCCCTGCTAGTAGCTACTCCGTAAGGGTCAGAGTGAGGATCAATCTAGATACACATACCGCCATCCCCATTAAACATAGGATATCCATCCCTAGAGAAGCATTGCTACCGACGACCTCTAAGCCCTTAAGTCGATCTGCTAGGCCAATCTCTCTGATCAGTCTTGTGATGTATGGCCCAGTGAAGATCGCATCTAGATGTACATGCTGACCATGTGTATAATGAAGTTTACTAGCATGTAGCCCAGGTGGATGGGGTGACTCTCTGTTAGACTGTAAAGAAATAAAGCTTCTACCACCCCACCACGCCAGTGTTGTCTGCTCGATCTGTGAATGAACGAGCCATGACAACATGCATATACCTGTGAGCTGGGTGTGTCAGAAATGAGACATTGGTAAGGCCTGGCTCGTAGCTCCTGCCACGATTCGAACGCTGCTAGTCACCCCTAGGTGGGACACTAGGCGGGAAATCAATAAGGAGTTGCTTATACTGTAGGGTGCTGGTGAAGTCTGCATCATAAATCCCTGATAGTAGAGCAAACTCAGTATAAGACAGGGTCCGCTGCTCCCTTAACAGCTGAAATCTAATGGAGCCTGCCAGGCTAAAACCTATCAGTGCTTGGTCCAACTTGAACGTACTCAGGACCTCCAATATGGTGTCTGGGTACACCTACTCCTCAAAAGTGAATACTTAGCGCCAATCGCCAGTTTGGAGCATTCCCCTCATCTCCTTCTTGAGCCCCAGCTGAGGGAGAACGGGCCAATCCATTGTACGAGATTGACCAAACCATTTTATCCTCAAGCGAGCAAACCTCAGAAAATGTGGGAATTGAGGGGATTGGGGGAGTCAAAGTCTCCACCACAGTGGTTGTACTTGATGTTGATGCCTTGGGTCTCTTCCTCTTTCCTAGCCCAAAAGCTGCCATCTTTGCTTTTATCATCCTATAAGAGAAAAAAATATGATGTTTAAAACATAATAATATGGAATTTGCTTAAACCAGGAGTGCTTATGACCTACTTACAGGAAGGCTTACGATAGTAAGACTAGGGGAAAGTCACCTTTACGGCGACCTTACCGCTGTAAGCCACGGGCTCAAGTCATAAGGACTCATGTACAATGAAGCTCGAAAATTTACAAATTAAGCATGTAAAACATCCATAACACATTGTTAATCATTCATACATCCGTTTTCATATAAAATATCAATCAATTAACTCAAGAATTATGAAAGATGAAGATTACATTTGAGACAAAGAGGAAAGAGAAAAACCGACTGGTAAAAAGCTTCAAGAATGATCCAAACCTGTTTGAAAACACTCAAAATAGAAAAAAAGGGGATGAGGAGAAGTACATTGGAGGAGAAAACAGTACCAGTGACCAAAATCTAGTAAGAAATAATTCAAAATGAAGATCAAAGGTTGTCGGTTTCATTAAAACCCTAGGCGCTTACGTGAGCCTTACGAGCATAAGCCATGATCGTAAATCTCTCTGAATGACCAATTATGGGCTACTTATGGCCATAAGGCTTGCCTTGTAAGGATACATCTCTTTTAGAACCTAGGTTATGACCATAAGGCCTTTACTCTGTACCTAAAGTTCTTTGTCATGCCCTTACGGCCTAGCTTATGAGCATATGGTGCCCGCAAGGAATCTGGGTTGTGCCCCATTGAGATTATGAGTTGTAAAGATTTAAAGTATATCTATAAATTGCTCTGGATGACCCTTACGGCCAAACTTACGGGCGTAAGTCATCTGTAAAGAACCTCTGAACTGTGCTCATTAAGACTTTATGGGTCGTAAGTGCACTCGTAAGACTCTCTGGAACCCCCTTGCGGGGGTGGCTTATAGTCGTAAGATGCCTGTAAAGCTCTTTGTTTGAGGCTTATGACCCTAATTACAGGCTTAAGTAGCCTGTAAGTAGTCTTGGAAATTTGAGCGGTACTTCCTCTATTTCCTATATTTAAGCTCAAGTACATATATGACCTGGGAAGCATAAGATGAATGTCTAGAGTGACAAACAACCAACCAACACATGAAAATTCAAGACACGTCGAGCAATTATTACTAACTCAAGTAAAACTATGAAATTTCTACTAAAGACTCCAACTCAACAACATATGAAAATTTTTGCTTGGGCTGCCTTCCAAAACGCGCTTGTTTAACATTACAAGCTCAGCGTACCTAGAACGCACAAGCTAAGGAAGATCAAAATAGAAGCACTCTTCAAAACCAAAATCAATGTCTCCAAAATAGTACCCAAGTGCGAGATCGGAGAAAATAGGGAACCTACCAGTGAAGTTGACTGACTCGGGAGTGATCTCCTTGGGTGAAGGTTTTCTCTTGCCTTTCTTAGGTGGAGTGATCTCTCGCCAATATTTTTTGCTCGTGTTTTCCTCAATCAATGTTGGTGTAAGCAAAGGGGTGGTCTCTTCACCGTGAGGGTCATCCAATAGCTCCCTCGAAAGGCTCTTTGTGCAAAATTTCTTGGACACATTGATCAATAATTGAATCAATCTTATCAGTGAAATAACATGTATCATCAGAAGTAGAAGGATTTTTTATGCATCAGATAGAGCAAACATGACTTCCTCATCCCTAACCTTAAGTGTCATTCTACCATTGCTAACATCAATTATAGCTTGGGAGGTGGCTAAGAAAGGCCTGCCCAAAATGAGGGGTACCTCAACATCTTCATTCACATCTAAAATCACAAAGTCTACCAGAAAAATAAATTTGTCAATCTTAACCAACACATCTTCTATGATTCCCCTAGGATGCCTAATAGAATGGTCCGCTAGTTGCAAGGTCATCCTAGTTGGCTTAAGGTCACTAAGCCAACTAGTGACACACTTGCCTAAGACGTAAGCTGGGGAAGTGCAGGGTGCTTGGTGAGGGGTGGGATAGGTGTCGCGGTGTGTGTGGGCTTGCTTGCCTTTGGCACCTCGGAGAGGAAACCCCACCTAGGCGGCGGCTGGCTCGATGCGGGGCACCTGGCGCAGATCCCACCCAGGCGTCGGCGATCCACAATTCACCGGTCCAATAGAGAATTGATATGTTGGTTTATGATATATGCTCCATAGATTTCTCTTATTATGGTTTTTAGTGAGGATGGACCTTACTGAGGATTAACGATAGTTTTTTTATGGTGTTGCGGTTATAATAATAGAGCAATACAATATTAGACTCTTTCAACTTTTTTCGATGTATAGTTGAGGTACTCTGGAGGTATGTGGGGGTGACTTGTTGATATTATTAAAAAAAACATTTCTCAACGGTTTCCACTAGGAATCATGATATGCGGATTGGGGATGAAACTAGAAATTCCCCTCTCGAAGCCACTTTAGTGTCATCACAAGATAATGGATTAAGTTTTAGACACTTGAAATTTTTTTTCTAGAAGAAAAGTTTATTAATAAGTATACATCACTTACTTTTCCAAAATTCAAAAGAAAAAAAAAGGTTGTGTTTTTTCAAAAATACAAAAAGTCAAAAGGTTCCATATGCACCTTTGTATTTCCTTGTAGAACCAATTGCTTTTAATTATATATACATTTTTATTTTAACTAAAAAATAATGGTTGATGTTACTTAGTTACATAAATCACGAAATATCATTTAATAAATATCAATAAAAAATGTTGAAGCTAAATTCTACTTCCTTCGGTCCTTTTTATTTGTCCATTTTACCTAATTTATATGAATTAAAAAAATCTGTTAAAGTTAGTTGGCAATCTAACTTTTATAAAAGTTTTTTTAAAGATTACTCATATTTGAAATATACTTAAAAAATGTATAGTTAATATAATTTATTGGAAGTTATAAAAATACATTAAGGGCTGACATGATAAGAATGATAGGATATGATAAAACATCATATCCTTCTACTATCTTCTGTTTAGTGTGCCAATAAGATATGATAGTTTTATCCTATTAACCCACTTTATCCTGTCAAACACATGATAATTAATCCTATTGAGGGAGTCAGGATAGAAATAAGTAGGATATAATAAAAAAATAAATTTACTTTTTGCCCTATTATTTGCTTTCTTTCCCTAATCTAGGGTTTCATTGTATTTCTTCTTTTGATCTTTTAAACACAATGCTTGAAACAAAAAGCTTGTCAACAATTAGATATGACACTAATTTCACCATTTTAAATAGGATTTTAAGCATTTAGAGTGGTTAAAGGGTTTCTCCGTAGATCTCTTGCTTGAGCATATTATTTTTCATCTAAATCTCTTTTTTAATCATGTCTTATTTTTAGTTTTTCTAATCTGAAGAATTTTTTTTTTCAAATTCATTTTGATGCGATTTATTTATTTTTGATTAATGAGTTTGCTACTCTAGCTTTATGCCAAATTGATTACTTTGTATATGATTTTCTCCAAGGAAGAAGATATGAACTATAATTTTTGTAAGTCGGTGATATTGCATTTGTGACATTATTTATAGGTTATTTATTTTTTTAAAATTTAAAATATACTGATAAGTAAATCATTAAGGAAAAAGTTCCAAAAAAAATCCATTTTAAAAAAGAATATATATATATATATATATATATATATATATATATATATATATATATATATATATATATATATATATATATATATATTATAAAAAGTAATTTTGTTTATTTACATATCATTCATATCATATTCTGTTATTATCCAGTACACTTCAAACATAAAATAGGATAACAAAATGATATCTAATAGTTTATATGGTGCGCATCAAACATATGATAAGATATGAGTGTATCATGCCCATATCCTTTCCTACTCATATCCAATCCTCATATTATATACGTCTATACCTATCCTGTCCACCAAATGGGCCTTGGGAATAACAATTTTTAATGTTTCACAAATTTTTTAAGAGAATTTGCTCAAAAGGTTCAAACAACTTTATCATTGGGCCAAAAAAGCTTTTGAATTTTTCAAATCCCTCGGAAGTCTCTCTTTTTTCTCAGAATTACTTTTAAGTCTAATGAGTAGATAGCCTTGGTTTACTATGTTTACATCATGTTCAATTTTAAGTTTTGCTCTTTGGTTTTGGTATTTCGGATTTATTATTTTTAGATCACCTTCATTTTTTAGTTTTGCTTTTTGGTTTTTTGTATATCTGCTTACTATTTAGCTAATCTATTTAAATTTGTGTGTTATCAAGTAGAATTCGAATTTCCAAAAGTGACGAGAGGGATGAAATGGAACTGATTGGAAAAAGGGAGGACTACAGAGAATAATATTTTGCTTGAAGAACTGTAGGAGAATAAATAAAAAATTCCAAGAACTAATAAGTAATTTTCCCATTTTTTAAATAAATAATTAAAAAAAAACAAAAGAACAGCTTTAAAATGAGAAAAGTAAAAACAACAGGACGGGTTATATTTTTTAAAAAAAGTTATAATTATTTAATTAGATATATTTCTTTATAATTAATTAAATTTGCTTCTATATATAAAAAAAAAGGACAATTGAAACCCCGGGAAGTGTAACCCCTTCACGGAGGGCTTTGCTCGTTGCTGGACGCTGGGGGAGCATTGCTTCTCTTCCAACAAAGATTAGGGTTTCTGAGCTGCTGTAATGGACAGCGGGGAAGAAAAGGCAACAACGTTCCTGAGCCGCGCTGCATCCTCTTTGCCTCCTCCGCATGCTATCCGTGATTTGCTATCCCATGGGGTTCGATCATCACCTCCTTCCCTTTTCCTCAGTTTGTAATGTGTTTTTTTTTTTTATTTTTTATGTTTTTCTTGGTATCTGATAAACTGAAGAAGAAGAAATTTGTGTGACTTAGGGTTTGTTTGGACTGAAAGTCTCTATCTTTGCTGCTGCCTTTACTGATGAATTGCCCGGAAATTGGATGAAATAATTTGATCAAGAAGTTTTTGAACATTTGATTGAAGTTGCATTACAGTTTTGTTTTTATTTCTTTTGTTGTATTTTGATTAAGAAGAAAATGCTAGAACATTCTTATATTGTGTTTCCTTCAATTGCTTGCAAATCTCTCTCTCTCTCCCGTGAGCACAAACGTAATTTTGTTGAAAATAAGAAATCAAAATCAAGTAATGTATGTGTTATGATCAAAAGTTGGACTTTTTTGTTTGGGCTCCTTGGATGCAATGGTATCTATTGTTCAACTCAGTTATCAATTAGCCTTTTTCATCAAAATGCAGTCTAGTGGAATACAGGACTTAGGACAAGACAATAACGCTTCCATATCGCGCCATTGATCTTGTATTGCATCCTTTGTGTGATTTGGTACTGATTTATTGTAATAACTAATATGAGATGAATTAACAGGGCAGTTTACTCTTTCGATGTGCCTCATAAATGTTGTTTCCTCTGACAAGTTCTATAATTTGCTAATTATTTGCCATTAGTGTGACTTGTTTTCAGAGCATGACTACCATTGTTCTGTTGTTCTTGACATTTGAATTTTATCCTCAGCCTATTTTTCTTTGTAGGATGAAAATTCTTTTCATACATGGAAAATTATCTATGATTTTTTTGACGAAGATGTGGTAGATGCAAACTGATGATCGTCTTTCAATTGCAGGTATGTGTTCGATGCATTTTCCGCTTGTTTGGGGTCAGTGAATATGATGACTCATGTCCACTTCTGAAAGCTTCAACATTGCTCTCACTTCTTGAAGAGCAAAGGAACATCCCCAATGCTATTTCTGAGAATGGTTCAATTGCAAATGATCTTACCCAGTGCCCATATGATCCACATGCTTCAGGGAATGAACAACCCTATTGTAGTGTTTGTTTAGGCATCTTGCAGTTTACTAATGGCCATGATCAAGATTTGAGAACATGTGAGAGTAACTCAGTCAGTGTCCTTACAAGTGCAATCACTGAAATACTCAAGAAAGAGGCTCACCAAATTGATGGGTTTTCAATTGAAATATCCCTTCCACCTGTTGTGTCTGCTAATGACCGTGCTATCTGGTATCATCTTTATCCTTTGGTCATCTATCTATTTATACAGGATTATTAAATTTTTTTTCTGTTCACCAAATATGTTTGATTTATCTAGCAATTTGATGTTTATATGATCATCAGTAGACCAAATGAACGATTTGGTCGAATGCCATGCATCTTCTATAGGTAGGGAATTGAGGCAAACCGTGCTTTGCTCCTGTTTAATTATTAGGCTCAAGTCCTAACATAAACAGATAATGAGGAATTCAAAACTAAATGGAGTATAAATTAGAAATGCACGTCTTGTCTCTGATGATTTTTTTTTTTTAATGGTCACATCCTTGGTAACTTAGCAGCTGGAATTAATGGCGGTGAAGGAGATGGTGGTGTATTTTATTTGCTATAAGATTCCATGAAAGGCTGCCTAGTGTGTCAGCCTCTAATTACCTGGTTTTATTCAAATAGTTAAATGTTGCAGCAGCTTTACTACTAGATAGGGACTATTTTCTCATTTCTAACTCTCGGCATTGAATTATGAATGGACATCCTTACTGGTCTCTCAAGGTCCTATATTGAAGATAGTATTAAATGACTTAGTGCATAGTGAGTTTTTTACATTAACCAAAATTTTCTGGATATCGATTTCTTTTTCGTATGCGTATTGCAAGCTTCCATTGAGAATATCAAGAGCGTGCTTTAGTCTCTATGAGTAAGAGACTTTAAAACTTTCTAGGTTATACATGAAAGGGAGGTATGCTTCTGAAGAGTGGTTCATAGGTAAGCTACTCTCTCAGCAAATTTCCGTGAAGGATGCGTTGAGATCATTGGTGACTACTTCCCTCGAAAGCTGCTTGGTATGCTCATCTTTGTATATATGCTATCTAATTATCTTGTTCTAATATTAGGAACCATCTTTTGTTTTGTTTAAACCCATTTGTTGAAAATTAAACTAATTTGCATTTTTGCAGGGTGTTAAATCCAGTAGCAGCTCTTTTCGTATTCGCTTGACTTACATCCATGAAGAAGCGTCAAGTAAACTTCAATGCTCCATGCAAAAATTTCATGGGTTCAAGAGAAGAAAAACAGGTTTTGATTTTATGCTAAAAAATTATATCTATTCAAATTTGGTCATGTTTCATTTTTCAGCAAATTGAAAAATTAACATGTATGTATTGTTGTTGTTAGTGAGAGTAACTTGTTAAATTCTTTTACTAGAATGGTAGGGCTTATAAAATGATGAAGCAACTAAGTTTTGAGGCCCTATATGAGAAAAAACTAAACCAACCAATTATATTTTCTTTCTTTGTTTGAAGATTTCATATTGAGTGCCATGCCTTGCGTGAAGAGGTCGAGTAATTTACATGTTCTTGTACTTAATCCCCAAGGCTATGCAAAAACGATGAATGCTTATTTTAGTCCTCTATCCCATGTCATTTGAAATTTTATTTGAGAAGCCACACAGGAAATGATTCCATGCTACTATCAATTATTTTTATCATGATACTTGATTAAACCTGTGAAAGACTTGTAAGTTCAGCAAACACTTTAGTAGTTTGGTTTTTGGCCAAACCAATAAAACAATGGTATTTCATTTCGGCCAAAACTTGTGTTGTTCGTCGGGTTTTGCCACTCTTTATATGAAATAGAGGAAAATAAAAAAAAAAAAAGAAAGAAAATTTACACTCTGTATTCTCTCACTCAGCCAGCTGGTTGTGTTCCCACCTTTTCTTTAGTTCAAGTTAGAAAGTGCCTCAAAGTAGTAGTTGGTTAATGTATTATTACGATATGTATGTACTAGAAGAATAGAGAATTTGGATTTCTTGGCTAAAAGGCGAAGAAATAGATTCATCATCCCATTATAGTACGATCAAGAACGAGAGAAAGAACTAATACCCTGTTTTGATATTTCTATTGAAATACCCATAAATGCTATTTTACGTGGAAATAGTACCACTCAGGGAATAGGAATACTAATATACAACCGATATTTTTAGCTATTATCAATAAAGGCAATATAATATATTTTCTATATGCTTATTGGCTGTAGATATCCTGAGTTTTTCCTCCATGAACTTGTGAATCCTCTCCATTTGTCTGTCTTTTATGGCTTACAAAACCTTAACTTCATCATCAAGTTAAATTTTAATCAACCTTGTCATTTGGCTTGTGAAAGAATCAATTGGAACATTTAACATTGATAGACATCAATAGAAAGTACAGATCACTTTCTCATGTTTCCTGCTGCAGTAAATACAGATCAGTTTCTTATGTTACCTGCTGAGTAAGCACTAGTCTTCTTCGGATATCTTTTTCTGCTTAAGATTATAAAACAATAAATATCTAGTAAACATATCAAGGTAAACATAGCAAGGATGAGTCGCTCAAATTTGTGATGTTCTTAATAGAGCATGCTGGTTATCTAAGATAGATTAATACAGTTGGATTTCTTGTTTTCCTGTGAAATACTCTGGGGTTGTTGATGTATTTATCAGCTTTTTAAGTGTGTCAAACAGCTATGGACTGCTATTTGTAACAGAGACAAACTGCAAGGAACGCATGGTTGATGACTTGTGTGGGAAAAATGAAACGATTTCTGGTGAATTCCATAGATGTGACTCTGATGCAGTTGTTCACTGCACACTCAATGCCATGCAAGATGATGCTTTCTCTGAGCTATTCATGCTTCCACCAGAGAAGGTAAATCTTGCAGAGTGGAGGTTTTTTTCCCCGATATTTGGGTGTATAATTTCTCAAGATTCATGTTTTTGCAGACCAACAATGGCTGCAAGTTGACAATTAGCTGCTACAGACTGCCCGTGTATATTGGTGGCAGGTACTTGAAGGTATTCTTTAGACTTCATCTTTAATTGGTCTTATTTTAATGTTCAATCATTCTTGTGTAGAATGCTATTTGTTGCTTGAATTTCTGCTTTATGTTGTAATATATCTCATCGTATTGGACAGTTGGAGTAGTATATTAGTGTTCTTTTATTAGGAATACAGCCAAATGGCTATTTTGTTACTCGTATTACAGCTGATTAATTGATGACATCTCACAATTATGACTCAACGGGTGTACATCTCCCATTGACTTTGTAGTGAACTAAATCAACTTGGTATTATTTAGTTTGCTTCATATGTGATGGAGGTTCTTTAGAGGTGTATCCTTTTGGTGCCATGACTCACATTTACATTAGATGTGTTAAATTGTTAATTTTAAAGTGGCTGATATGAAATGAGTAGCTCTTGCTTTCTGGTATATGGTTAGTGATAGTTACAAAATTATATCGGGCATATTAAGAGCTTCTTTAGGGTATCTTTATATCATTTAAGATGTGCCAGAATTTAATGGTCCATCAAGTCCTTTTTAATATTGCACTCAATCGGAAAAGGGAGAAGATGGAGACAAGAATTAATATAAGATCGAAGGAGATGATGCTGTAATAACATGTTATCCAATTGTTTTGGGAAAATTAAATGGTTATTACACAAGCAAAGAATCTAATTTCATTCTATGAAGTGCTTACTTAAAAGTCCATCATGAGGACCAATCCTGGTGCCAATGTGCACTCTCTAGTAATATATGAAATTATGAACATCCAGTACAAAAAAGATTAGAATTTAAGTGCTTAAAATGCTTAATGAACTTATTAAAGTTTATCCTCATTGCTATGCACACTTAAGCTTTATTTCATCTGGAGGCAAACAGTCCATTATGTATCCAGGCATTTCAACTATCAAGATATCCTCAGATTCGCTCTATTATTTTACTATGCTTGCTACTGATACATGTAAGCTGTAGTGAGCATGATTTTCTTTAATTGATCTTTTCATGGTAATCTGCTTCTGTCAAAGATTGTAAATCTAATCTTACTTAAATGCAATTTAAGACATCCTTTATTATTTTTTCCCCACCTTAGACAGTCCTTGAATTAGCATTCTCCTGAAAACATTGGACGTCCTGTAGTTGTTCTGTGTACATTGTGATGCCATCTAGTTTGTAATTGGTACTGGTGTGGAACTTGTTCTTATGCTACACCACAATAAGCAAACCTCATTCTATTGCTCACTTAACTTAGAGTAGTCCCTATTTTTTTATTGCATTTGTTTCCAAGCCTACTAGTGAAAATGCAGAGCATGATAATTTATTCAAACTTTGTATCTATTTTTTCTAACATCATTGGTATGATTTATGGCCCCTGCATTGGAACTCAGTGTCCACATGATGGACCTGGGTGCTTGTGTACATATTTTTGGACAATTTAAGGCTTTTTATTACCAAAAAGGAAGAAAAATACAAATTACTCAGCAATCTAAAAGAATCAGAAATAAGATTGGGATTAAAGAGTGTTGAAAGGGGAAAGGACTAATACCTATCAATACCTCATGTATTTTATGGTTGAGTGTCCTTTAAATATTCAGCCCAATCTAGCCATTTATGGCGGTGCGCGCGCGCACACACATACACATAAATGTTTTCTGATTTGTTTGAAATTTTTTTGGTTAATGCACCATTATAATAAGTCACCTTTATGCATGAGACATACATAAGGGTGGAAAATTGTAACAACTTAAATTAAACTCTCTTCTCACATTAAAATGTGTCAAAGCTGTGGATTATGGAGTCCTAGAATAGGAAGTGAAGGCATGCATAGGAAATTAAACGATGGTCTATCTTTGGAGTAACTCAAGGTGTGGAGGTATGTGTTGGAGAAAGGAGGGGCCGAATTGACTTCTTGGTCATCCTAATGGATGACTATATGATCGTGATTGGCATGGATTTTATGGACAGTGGGAAGACTGATGATCTGCTTCTCCAACTCAATGTGTATCTTAAGGAAAGAAATCCTTAATGAGTGTTATGATTTGAAATGGAGCGAACGTATTGCTGGCCTTAAATGTGTGAAAACATCGCATTATTTGTGAAGACTTATTTTGTGTGCCCAGCAAGATAATACTGAAACACCTATCCATTCTAGAGAAGCCTTGAGAGAATATTTGCATAGACTTCATTACATGGCTACCAAAGTCCAAATGGTGTAGAAACATCATGGTCATACTAGATTTGTTTAGCAAGTACGGGGTGTTCATTCCCGCATCGACGAAGTTCTCAATTGAGGATGCAACAAAGTTATTTTTTAAGCATGTGGTGAAGTATTGGGAATATCGAAGGCAATAATAAGCAACAAAGGTATTTGTTTTATCGAGAGGTTGTGGCAGGAGTTGTTCAAAATGATGGGTCATCTCTGCTTCTCCATAAGCTTTTACCTTTAAGAGGTTTTGGCAGGAGTTGTTCAACATGATGGGTTCTCTTGACTTCTCCATAAGCTTTTACCTTCAAAACTGACGGCCAGACTGCAAGGTGAATGCCTTATTAAGTTTTATGTGAGGCATTATATAAGTGCCAATAAAAGTGATTGTGTGAAGTTGCTAGACATTACCCAATTCTCTTAAAACTTCTAGAAGATTGGATCAACGGGGGCTAGCCCGTTTAAGATTGCTACGCCATAGCAACAACTGACTTAGCACAGTCTTGGTATTGGGTCTAAAGGTCCTAACTTGGCAGCCTACAAGTTTGCTATAGGATGGTACGAGCAAACAGACATGGTGCGCATATACCAAGCAAAAGCTACAAAGAAAATGAAGAAATGGACCGATGTAAATAGAAGGTACTAAGAGTTTGGGAAATGGGATTTGGTGATAGTATAAGTTCTTCCTCACTAGACTTGGTGATTTGAAAAATTTCACAAGGGCCCATTAGGTAGTATGATAGGCTTTTTCCGATTGAGTAGTGAGTAGGGAAGTTAGTTTATCTGCTCGATGATCTTGCCTTCTTACTTGGAGATGCATCCTATGTTTTATATAAGTTTACTTAAACTTTATTGTGGAAACAGGTGGCATTTAAGAAGAGGGAATTCAACAGAGCTCCAACTGTTATTACCACCTTGCATGAGCATGAAGTATAGAGTTGTTCCAAAGAGGGGAACACATTTGAGTGACATTAAATACTTTTTGTCGATCGAAGGGACAGTTGAATAGCAAGATGAGTCGGGAGCTTGTGCTTTAGTGGATTACAATGGCAAGATTAAGACCTATAAGAAAAACACGACGTGGGCGTCCCCAAAATAGTAAGGAAATATGTCACGCCTTGCCTATTCTCTTTCAGTTAAGAAGAGTGATACCAACATTTGCTAGGATGGCGGTTAGGAGAGATTAGAGCAAGTTGCGGAATTGGTTAGGAGCAAATATAAATTACTGGATTAAGTTGATCTTGGGTGTTTACTTTTTAGTCAGAGGGTTATAAATATCCTTTGAATCTACGTTTGTGAGGGAGAAAAAAATTTGTAGAGTTTACTAGTAGTACTTTAAGGTTTTTTGATCTTGCTAAATCCTGTTTCTTGTTAAGATAGCAGTATGTCATGGACTTGCTTCTTTTGTGTAGTTCTTGATTGGTGTTCCTCTCGATTAAGTTAGCCTTACTCCACTAAGCTAGGCGAACTGTTAGCTTGAACAAGAAATAAGCAACTTTGAAAGATAAGGAAGACTTGAACTTTTGTTGTACTTTAGAATTTTTTTTTTCTACTTATAAGAATGGATTCTAAGGATATTTTATAACCCTCCACCCAGCAAGTGGACGATCAAGATCAACTTGATCTAATGGCTTAAATTTGCTCGTAACTAATTCCCTAATTAACTCCAATTTCTCTTAACCATCATCTTAGCAAATGTCAGTATTGCCCTCGAGAGTGAGTGGGGCGTGACATTTTTCCCACCTATTTTGGTGATGTCCTTGTCACTTTCTCCTTACAAGTTTAAATTATGTCTTTGTGCTTCTATAAAGTAAGCTTATACTTATATAAAGTGGGTAGGTTGGTGGTGTTATACCACCTTATCTTGTTGGTAGAAAAGGTAAGTCTTCATAAATAACTCGTTGTCTTCGTGCATATGAAGCCACAACGTTTCACTAGCGCCAATACACGTCACACTCCTAGATAACCCGCCTATTTCGAGGCATGACGCTTTATGAAGATTTCTTTCCTTAAGCCTTACTATTCTGGGACATAAACTCGATCTTCCTTGGTAATGAGCAACCTATCCTTTAGCCAAAACTGGCAAGTCTTCCTATTACTCATGATGTTCACCAATCTCTCTGCTTGTGCGTCATGCTCAAGTCCTTCCTTGATGTGATTCGCCAAAGGAAAATTCAGACAAGTGCTGGAGACAAGCTTGCTCTTCTGGTTGACGGTATTTGTTATTATGTTTGCTTTGCCTAACTTGTACTTCATCACAAAGTTAAACACAACTAAGATATTTTGTCATCTGACCTGCTTGGCAGTTAGTTTCTTTTGGGTGAGGAGGTAACTTGTTGCTTCAATATTGGTCTTGACTATGAACTCGGTCTCCGACAAACAATGGCTCTTAAGTTTGGAGATAATTGACCATTGTAGTCATCTTTTCTTGGCGGTGTATCTTTTCTTTGTTTCATTGAGCTGTTTGCTCTCAAAGGCAATGGGATGTCCCACTTGCATTAATACTCCACCAATGGCAATGTGGAAGCCATCGGTGCGCACCTCGTACCGAAAGAGTTAATACGGGCTTCTCCATAACGGTTTGTTTTAATGATTTGAATGCTTTTTGGCAATTCACATACCACTCCCATGCCATGTTCTTTTTCAACAAGTTAGTGAGAAGAAAAGCATGGAAGAGTGACACACCCCTTGCGTGTGTACCCCGCAAGTGCACGGGTTGTCGAAGTAATAAAAATACCCTGGTGAGTGGGTAGTCGTATCCACAGGGAATAGTGTTCAGAAACAAGTGTTATCGCTATTTAGCTATGGAAGAAGTCGATGATGAAAGAAGTATATATATATATATATATATATATATATATATATATATATATAAACGTAAAAGAAAATAAAAGAGTGCAAGTAGAATAATGAGGGTAGGAGAGGTAATCGATATAAAGATGGGGTACCCAGACAAATCTCCCCCTAAGACTAATGCTTCTAGTGCAAAACTAGTATTATACCCTCTAATTGATGTCTAATTGAGTCAAGGATATCCTTAAACACACGGTCCCAAACCTAAGGTCAACCGTGACTGACCCCAACACTATGCCCCGGCATTAGGATTCACTACGATTCTTGACTCTCGTTGACCTGTCAACTAAGCCCTGGAGGAGTATATCTACCTAAGCCTCACACTATGTGGGATTGCATTACGTTCTAGGGACTCCTAGTGGTAAAACCTGTTCCTATGTGTAGTTCTAACCCTTTGGTCCAGGTGGAAGAACCCTAGTCTAGATTAAGCCCCAGTGCGTAGGATTCACTTCAACCCTTCACTCTGTTACTCGCGTAACTAAGCCCCAGGGGAGTTTATCTACCTAGCACTTCACTCTATCTCGTCCGCTAATGAATCAAGGAAACGGAGGTAGGGAGAAACCACACCGGAGGGGAAAGGGGTACATCGCTACCTCACAACTCTCCCTCTCAACCTTCTCCAACCTTGTGTAGCATAATCCTATAGAGGTTGTCACACCCTCAAAGGATAGCCTAATAGATTCTCAACCCTAGTGTCAACCCTAGTGTCACGGCTAAGGGAAAATCTCATACAATCAGCATGCAAGATTGGAACTCAATAATAGAACATTAAATTAAGAAAGCATAATAAAAGTCATAGAAACAATATCATCCTAGGGTTTACAAGTCCGAATACCCACTAGGGTTTAGCTCTCCATGGAGCAATACAAAGTCAATAAATAGTTTAAGAACATATGCATGAAAACCATAAAGAAAACCCCCTTGTAGATCGTATCGATGGTCTTGTGTAGTCGCGTGTCTTCTCCAACGAATCCCTTGTCAAGCCTAAGGCACACCTCGACAAATCAATGCCGATGAGAGCTTCCCCAATAGCTTTCTTCCAAAGGATGTCAATGTCGATGCCGTTTAATCGCCTCCAAAGACCTCCAAGAACCTCTCCAAACCCTAGCCGAAAGCCCCCCAAAAGATATCCAAGTGATAGAAGGGGAGGGTCCCCAAATAGATCTGAAAACGGGCTATTTATAGGCTGAAATCGGAGTTCCACACGCCCGTGTTAATTCCACACGGCCCTGTGAAAAACCAGGAATTTCCACACGCCCGTGTGAACTCTCTGAAATCCTGATTTTCGGCAACAGTGAACAGTAGCTTGCTACAGTACTTCCGCTACAGCAGTTTGCTACAGTACTTAGCCGAAATGCTCCCGAATTCATCGTTTTTCGTCGAGGCCATTGAATTGGGCACACAATCAATGGTAGATTATGTCGATTACTTCATTTCTCTTCTTTGACGAAATTCTCCAATGCTACACGAGTTAGACTTTTGTGAATGTGACTGCCCTTGTGCCCCTCCAATGGAGGTTGGCACACACCCACAAGTCTAGACTCGTGCCTTGTTCCTTGCTTTGTCCGAGAACTCCTCAACAATGGCGAACATAACCTATTCTTGTTTCTTTTTATCTAAATCTTCTCCACAACCCTACAATGCACAAAAGTAAACAAATGCACACTTTTTAGTGATAAAATCTGATTAAATTAATGCTCATTGCAAGATAATAACGCTTCGCATTACTATAACACGAGCACTTATCAAAGAGTACCCTTAAATGGACTTGCTATATTAGTTCACAAAGCCAAGGAAACTTTGTAGTTCGGATACCTGCCTTGGTGTTTCCCACTTTTGAATGACTTGAATCTTGGTTGTGTCAATCTTAGCATGTTTTCTCCTACCACATGCTCTAAAAATGTTATCTTCAGCTTTGCAATTTTGCATTTCTTTTTCTTGACATAAAACTCATTTTTGCTTAGAGCTTGGAAAACTCTGTGCTAGTGCTGGGCATGTTTGGCCGAAGTTTTAACTATAAGCTACTATATTGTCCAAGTATGCTATGACAAACCTATCTAAGAAGGGTAGAAGACTTGGTTCATGAGAGTGTAAAATGTCATAAAGGCATTAGTGAGACCGAAATGCAGGACATAGAAGTTAAAGGAGGTATATATGGTCACACATGTTGTCTTTGGCACATCTTCCTCTGTGATTCAAACTCGATAGTATTTCGATCTTAAGCCAAGCTAGGTACACCCTTTAGCATCCTTCAGTGGACGAAACTATTCTTCAATGTGAGCAATGGGGTATTTGCTTTTGATTGTGATTTTGTTGTATGCTCGATAATCAATGCACATCCTTAATGATTTGTCGTGCTTCTTTTAAAAAAGCATAGGAGCTCCATATGGTTCTTTAGAGGGTCGGATGTAGCTGGTGTTGAGTCACTCTTTTAATTGCGTCTTTAACTCTTTAAGCTTTAGAAGCGACATGTGATAAGGTATTGCTACCGTGGGGGTAAGGTTTTGAGGGGGGAGAGGGACATGCTTCTTGCTTTTAACTTAATCTTGTGATCCATCTCTCTTGGATGGAAGCTTTCTCTGCAACTTTGGTGGCATGACGTCCTTGAACTCTTCAAATATTAATGCTAACTCACAAGGCATGCCACATATGGTCTGCTCAGCATTTTCCAAAGTATGATGAGATATGTGGGACAAGTTTATTTTAGACCCTTGTGGAGTTACATGGAGAAGAGTTGCTTGGCTCGAATGCTTGTTCTTCCTCGCTAAAAATATTGTGCTTGGACTTTCCTTACAATTCACATTTTGTTGGTGAAGGGGATCAATACGGCCTTCATGCTGTCCATAAAGCTCATGTCGAGCATGATCGAGTTGTCATCCATTAGGACAACCAAGAAGTTAATTTGGCCCTTTCATTCTTTAAGACATACTTCTACATCTTGAGCTACGCCAAAGATAGAACGTGGTTCGGAATGCTCGGTCTTGAGTCATCCTTGCTCTATTTTTTGTGAAGGATACCTAATCTGTTGGTTTTCTTTACCTCTTGGGAAGTTGTTGGAAGCGCTATTGTTGATCGAGGTCTTCATTACTTGGCTTATTAACTTGGCTCCAACGAACAAGCACCCCTTTTGTTTGGACTTCAACATTTCCACTTTGACCTTGATGGCATCCAAGATTAGCAAGTATCTTGTTTTTCCTTCTTTACGTTGCTTATTGGCTTGTTTTTTTTCCTCCACCAAGGTAACGAGTTTGCTTTTCTTTGGGCGGTCTTTTACCAAGTGTGGCCCCTCATAAAGAAAACCTTTCATTGATGGTTGGTCTTTATCCTTTTTTTCTTTACCCGCCTTGTTTCATCACTCGTTCCTCTTGGATCTCCATCCTAACTTGGATGGCCTTCTCTCTTGGTTTTCTCCCTTGCAGCCCTTATCCTTAAAGGATTTGGGTTTCTTTAGCTTTTTAGACTCAATTGAAGGTTTAACAATGGAAATGATATAGGCGAGATCTTGGGCATCTTGTTGTTGGACTTTTAGTCATGCCCATTCTATTAGGCCATCCATGAAGGCAAAAAAAGCCTCTTAATCTGGGTGGTTGGAGATTTGCAAAAGAATCTCGGAAAATTCTCACATACTCGTGAACACTTCCTTTGTGTGTGAGTTGTCGAAGCTTCATTATTGCCTCATTCTCAGCATTATCGGGATAGAATTGTTTTCTGAGATCTTTCTTAAATTCTTATTAAGTGTTGATGGTGCACATACCTTTTTCAATATCGTTATGTCACTGTCTCCACCAAACCATTATGGTGTAGGTTTTGTAGAGGATGGCATGGTCGATTTTCATGGTGTCCTCCACACCAAGAGCCTTAAAATATTGCTATAAGCCCTATGAGAAGTTGATTTCCTTGGCATTCCTCGCCTATTAAAGACCTTTGGCTTCGGAACGTCTACTTTTAAGGATATTGAGACAACCGTTAATGCAACAATGCTTATTTCTTGAGCAATCACCTTCTTGCACAACACTAATTCCTCCCGAGGCTTTATTAGCTTAGTAATGATCCTTGCGAAATTGCCTGTAAGGGTTGTGACCTTGGGTTAGAGAGCTTCCTCCAAAGTTTTGACATGATTGACACACTTTGAAGTGGCCATGTTGGGGAGTGCCTTGCATCTTTCCTCGAAACTCGTCCAACCCACTTTTGAGCCTCCCAATGTGATGCTCTATCTCTTCAAACCTATCTTGCCTTTGGTCTATGTCCAACCTCACCTTTATGAGTTGTGTTCATCTCGGCCACACGTCCTTTGACTCTTTCCTTTTTTCTTGGATTGCTTAGTCTCCTTAACAACATGGGTTGTCTCACTTTGGATCTTGACATTTTCGTTAAGAGAGGTCAAGCGAATACTGACCTCCCAAAATTGAGGCTTTGATACCAACTATCATAGACTTGCTCCTCTTGTGCGGCACTTGATCGGTGTCTCTTGATCAAGTTAGTTTTCCTCCACTAAGTTAGCCAAACTGCTAGCGTGAACAAGAGCAAGAACTTAGACAGATGAGCAAAATTTATAGAAACTTCTATTAAAATCTATAATTTCTTTTTCTCTTTTATAAGGGTGGAATATAAGGGTATTTATAACTCTCCACTTAAAGAGTGGACGGCCGGAATCAAAATTGATCCAATGGCTTACATTTGCTCCCAACCAATTCCCTCAACTAACTCCAATCTCTCATAAGCACCATCCTAGCAGAAGTCGGTATCATCCTCCTTGACTTGTAGAGAGTGGGCGGGTTGTGCCAATAAGAAGTGAAGGCATGCATAGGAAATTAACAAACATTAAATCATCAATTTTTCTTCCTTCTAATGTGTGAATTACAATAAACAAATTTCAGAAGAAAGCATATATTTTCTATCTCAAAGTGGATGATTTCTTTAGATTCAGCCAACGGAGCCAAGCCACTTTCCTCATATTAGTTGAATTTTAAATTTTAAAAAAAAAATGTGTATTCATGTTTTCCATATTGTAATTTAGAACTTTGATTGACCTAATACCATGATTGTATTAAGCAGGGTCATTAGTATTCCAGGCAAACAAATGTTTGGTTATATATGATTTTTTCTGTTTATTGAAAGAACTTAATTTATGTACTTAATTTAAATCTTAATATATATTTTTTATAATTTTTGCCATTCTGATTAATTTGTTGTCATTTATAATTCTTCTGACTGTGTTGGTCTGTTTTCATCTCCTTTTAGTATGGTCACTGCTGATCATTTTATCTGGTGTTAAATTTGGAATTGAAGATTACTTTGCCTGACTTTAAATTCGTACACGAGGATTGTTCTGTCTGATTAATCTTGGTGAAGTAAAAATTCTTTGAAACCATGATCATTCTAATTATTTTTCTTTAACAGTTCTCTAGAAGAGTTAGCCAGTCTCGCTGGATGATTGAGGATGAAAGAATGGGGGAAGCATCTGTTGAGGTATATGCTATATCTTTTCGCTTGAGAACTTTTCTTGCTTTATTTATTTTCTTGATTATTTGTTTAACTAGTATGTGTTTTAGGAGATCATTGGGAACAACACTATTCTGGTTTGTGGAGGTGATAGCTACAAGTTCCATGCTGCTGGAAGAGAAGATATTGATGTATTGACATATTTCTTGGATGCCGGTTTCATTAGTTTTATTGAGTATATTAAACGTACTTTTTACTTAGGTGAGAATGTTGGGATCTGGGCGGCCCTTCCTAGTTGAAGTTTCAAATGCTCGTGTAATGCCTTCCATGGTCAACATTCAAGAAATAGCTGACAAGATCAACAATTCCAATGATAAATATGTGAGTCTTAGGTTTTTTTCAGTAATTAAATTTCTTGGTATTTATATTGCCTCATTTGCTTTGTCCACATTATAGGTCACAGTGAGAAATCTTAAGCTGGTTGGCAGTGAGGCATGGAATTTGTTACGAGAAGGAGAGGCTGAGAAACAGGTTCTGTGCTATTTCACGACATATTGGTTTCTATTTTGATCAAGTTACTGTGCCTTATACTCCTACTTGGTATTTTTATATTGTAGACCTTGTTCTGTGTTTGTGATTTTGGATAAATCTAGCAAATCCAATTTAAGGTTTCTATGTTTGTTAGATAAGGCAATCACACCTAAAAATCCATTTATTCCTTTATTAACTTCTTTAGAAAAGATCCACCATTTTCATAGAGATTGCACTTTGATTAACTAGATTTGGGATCTACCTACAAGGCTTCATTTCTAAGTGTTGTTTGGATTTAAGTAAATTTAGTTGCATTATTAGTAGATTGAAACGCAAATAAGAATTACTGCACTTTAAAATACATGTATGCCTTATTAGTTAGATGGAAGTGGAAATATTGAATTTTTTTTTTTTTGGTTTGGTTAACGTTCAACTTTAGTTTTTATTTGACAAACTTGCACATGTATTTGTCTGGTTATTTGGTTGATTTCTCTAAATAGCATGGCCTTTCAAATGACTCAGCCCATACATATTTGTGGCATTTATGAGGACTTTCCTTAAATATAGGCAATGCAAACAAGCAGCATACATATTTTAAAAAAATTAAATATATTTAAAATCAAGAATCCTCATCTCTACTATTGGACCAAGGACTTATATTCAACATTTGGGAGGTGGGTGGAAGATAGAAACAAGAGTATGGAGAATAATTGTAGGAGCTCAAGCATCATTAAAAGGGAAAAAATTCTAGTATCAACCTATTATACTTTAGAAGCTGGTTGGTAAGAGAATTTCTTTTAAATGTTATATTTAAAATTTTGGAAAATTAGGATTTCACTTTTGAATTTCTTTTGAACTTCAAAGATTTATTCAATTAGCTAAATATATTTGAAGTCATATTTAGCTGTGAGGAAATTTTGGGTAATTTTGGTAATGTTACAGGGTTGAACAATTGAGTGTGGGATGATCTGTTTTTAGTTCTCGTGCATCACAAGAGGTCTAGCACCATTGAAGAGGGAAATCTTACTACTTTAACTTGTCATGAAAGACCTTGTTGAGAACTCTAGAAGTCTAGGAAAATGATGGCATCATTCTTGAGGGAGAAGTGACCCAAAACAATAAGATATTCATAAAATAAACTTACTAAACATTCCCTAACAATAACATTAAGCAATCAAATAAAAAGAATGCAAATATGACCTTATGAAATTTCTACTAAAAAATCAAGCAACACATTAGTATATTGGCATGCATTTTAATGTTTCTTCTATTATTTTCAGATGTACTTGATATTTATCTGCATATTCATGGAGAAGACTTTTACTTAGAGGTTGTGTTCAATGGAGCGGACAACTAGATCTTACAATTATGACTTTATTGCATATCCTATTTCTTTAATATCTTGGTTATGCAACATGTCACTAATTTCTGTCCATTTGCTTAACTTAGCTGAGTGATCTTGCAGAAGCAATATGCTGCTGTGGTATGGATTTCTCGTCCATTGACAGAAGTGGATTTTAACAAAATATCTTCTATTAAGAACTTGGTGAGTTTTTTTACTCTTGTTGAATTTGAAAATTGTGAGTATTATTCTTACTCTCAGTGGTGGAGCTAGAAAATTTATTAAATTGGGTAAATATATCAGTGTAATATTATCATCTATAATGCAAAAAATCACACACACAAACATATAACAATTATATTTAAAATAGTATTAAAATACAAATAAATAAAAAAAAACCATGGTTAGTAATAATGGCTAATGCTAATATATAGATACAAATATTTGACTTGAACCATAGGGTTACTATCGACTTTGTGGTTGACTGTAGATGATTTTGTATTCCTATTCTACAATTGCTACATGGTTACTATAAGGGCTCGGACCCTTTCACTCGGTCATGATCGAGATTGATGCTAATATGATTATGAACAACCCTTTTCCTTAGGCGTGAAGTGTGCCGGGGTGAGCCTGTGCAGTCTGATCGAGTGGTATCGAGACAGGCTGATGCATGCAAGTGCACATCGCGCGTGACTGTATGCGGAGACCTAGCGGTATGCGCACATGGCCTTGAGCACACACGCATGACCAAAAGATGCAAGGGTGGGTGCATCTGGACAGAGGGCGATGCCAACATTTAGCGAGTTTTTGGCATGGATGGGCTGACATACTATTACTAAGAGGGCTCTCGGCTATTACCGAGAGACCTGTATTGGTAGTTGTGCTACTACTGAGGGACTTGTGCGTGGCCGCGTTGGCATGTGCGATACCGAGGTTGGATGCTATCGAGACGTGACTGAGCAAATGAATAGTGACACTTGGGAGTACTCTAGCTTAGAGATAAGGGCTAGAACAGTGATGACACTATAGACAAGGACTGTGGTGCTTGTTTTGACAGGACCGTCGACTTTCTCTCAACTCTTGGATAGAGTCTATTTATGGTTATCTCTTGTATGAGGATTGGCTATATAGGTCTCTTGTAATCCTTGTGTTAGTGAGGATGAATTTTTCTTGGTTGAGGTCTTGGTCATGTTTGTATGAAAACTTCTCATGCTTAGGGATGCAAGTGGGAATCCCGCCTCAAATTTCCCCGCGGAGGAGAAATTCCCCCCACTCACTCCCTCGTGGGGATCCTCGTTGGGTCGAGGAATCACCACCCCACCTTTTTCCTATAATAATAACATTTTTAATTTTATTATAACAACATTTATTATTATTTTATATACATAAATAAATATGAAATGTACTAACAAAACCTACTAAAAATCTTATGAATAGTTTAAAAATGTCAGAGATAGTTTAAAAATCTTATGGATAGTTTAAAAATGTTATAGATATTTTAAAAATATTTAATTTAAAATTTAAAAATCTTATGAGCAGTTTAAAATTCTTCAATTTAAAATTTAAAAAACTTTTGGGTGAAAAAAATGAAATATACTAACAAGAAATCGATGATATGAAGAACTGAAGTAGGAGAATAATGAAGTAATGGATAGTATGAAGAACTGAAGAAGGAGACTAATGAAATAATGGATAGTATGAAGAATTGAAGAAGGGAACTACTGACTGGGGAAGTTGAGATTTGAGAAGAAGATGTTCTACTTTTACAAGTTGGGATTTAAGTAAAGTTGATAAATATCTTATCTTATTTTATTTTATTTTATTTTATTTGATCTTAATTTTAATATAACATATTTATTTATAATAGAGCAACATTAGTTTACTATAAATCTAAAACATTATTAATAAATCCCAAAAAAAAAATTTTGAAAGCCAAATATTTGGACCATATAATATTATATCAATATTGATTTTTTTAATAGATAAAATTAATCATATGAGTTATTTTTAATAAATATTATATATATATAATTTAATTTACAAGTCCGAGAATCCCCGCGGGGAGGGGAATACATTCCCAGTCCTTGCCCTGTCTCGCGAGTTGGGGAGGAGTTTTCCCTCGTTCCCCGTCCCACGAGTTGGTATCAGAGCTCTGTTCAGTTGACGGTGAGCTTGTGACACCCTGGAGATGGTTGGAAGCACCAAGGATCGACTTGATCATCTTGAGAAATGCCTGGTTCGTGTGGAGTATTTCATTGGGTGCTTGGATGATCTTCTTGGTTTTACCAAAAGGGTGGAAGCCTTTGCTGGTGGTTGGAAAGAGAGTCAGTTGATGATTGATACCCTTACAGCGAAGGTACAATCGATGGCGATTGAGATCACTCAACTTAAGGATGCCGGTGTAGTTCCAGTAGCCGCACGAAAGGGGTCCTTGCGTGTGAAGATGCCGGAACCATTCCCATTTGATGGCGTTCGAAGTGCTAAGACACTTGAGAATTTCCTTTGGGATGTGGATCAATACTTAAAGATTGCGAAGTTGCCGCAAAATGAGCAAGTATCGTTGTTTGGCATGTATTTTACCAGTGATGCTATACTTTAGTGGTGCACTCGGCAAGGGGATAATATCTGTGTAGACCGGGCCACTTCTAGCTCATGGGATGACTTGAAGGAGTTGCGGGAGCAATTCTAGCACGGGAACATTGCGTGGGTGACTCAAACGGCTTTGAAGAAACTGCGACACACGGGCACGGTCGGGGATTAGGTCAAAGAGTTATCGTTTTTGATGTTGGATATGTGGGACATGTTGGAAGAGGATAAGTTATTCAGCTTCCTTATAGGCTTGCAAAATTGGGCACAGATTGAGAATCGAAGGCAAAATCAGGTCAAAGAGGGGGGTAATAATCTTGAGTGGGTACCTTATTATACCCAAATTTCACTTTGAGCACTAAATTTTGATTTATTTCTTTTCGGATACCTTATTTTGATTTACATACACCGGGAGGGCACCAGGGAAAATCCGGTGAGGTTTTGTTGACGTGGCCACCGGAATAGCCACCGGAATAACCATGTAAGAAAATGAGATAGTATTTTAGTGTTGATGTGGCTATTCCGGTGGCCACGTCAGCAAAACCTTACCGGATTTTCCCTAGTGCCCTCCCGGTGTATGTAAATCAAAATAAGGTATCCGAAAAAAAACAAATCAAAATTTGGTGCTCAAAGTGAAATTTTGGTATAATAAGATACCCATTCAAGATTATTACCCACCTCTGAGGCATTTTGACAAACATGTGCCATACCAGAGCATTCTCCACTCACTACAGTGATGGCTCACGCACATTGCTCTTAATTACAGCGTTCTATTACTAATAGGATTCCAATAACCCTCTAATTAACACAGCCTAATCCAACATTCTTAGTTCATAACAAATTCAGGAAACTTTGTTGATGAGGCTACTCCCTTGCTTCCACGCTTGCTACGTCTGGGTGACATTCTTGGTGATACTATATTGTCTAAACCTACAACACTTCATGACATTTTATTGGGTTTCTTGTAAATTGACCCATTCACCAAAACATCCAGAAACTTTATCTAAGATGTTTGAAAATTGTTCTTTGAGATTACTCATCATACCTGCAGTAGGCTATCTACAGTTAATGGCTTATGTATAACTAAATCATTTTAATTTTTGTCAATCTTTATCTGGCCTTTTGTTAAAGGTTCATTTTCATTTTATAATTTTGGAGCGTGATTTCAATATATAACTTTTTTGTTAAACAATAAGGTTTTACCTAATCTGGAAAACTAGCTCCTAAAACGCCACTTCCATGTCTTTGCTCACTCCTGAACAAGGTTATTACTAATTATTTGTCTTATATTCTAATTCGTACTTGTGCAGACTTAGTTACTGGATAAAGTTGTCTGTTAAAATTTTTGTATTGATAACCCTTTGTTAAGGTCGTTTTAGCTAGATAAGCTATGAATGTTTCTGGTATGATACCAGCCATTGATCTTGTGTCAATTAGGATTTCTTGGAATGCCAATCCATTCCATCATAGTATTTACCTTTTATTTTATAGTTCTTGTGACAAAAATAGTTGCCGTGATTTATTTGATGTGTTATTGGTGCTGTTTGTACTAATAAAGACCAGCTACTGCTTTCACATAAATGTAGCATCTTTCCTTCCATTCTAAAGGATTTTCTAGGTATATCAGTATACCGTATCATGGGTTTTTCGGAAATATCCAGTGTGGATGATTTAGATATTTCTATATTTCTAATAAACCCTGGTGGATGTATTTTGGTTATGGATTTGAATAGTTCTGGTACAGATATGAATTCCTTATCTTCAAAGGATTCACTGTGATGTCTATTGCTGAATGCATAACTAACTTATTTTCATTAGGTTTTGGTCTTTTATGTCCCGTAATAGACTAGAAGCCTTGTCAAAATGTTGGTCTAATAGATTAACATTATATTTCAAATATACCGTAAATACAAATTTCTTATAGGCTATTTTACCTTGAACTATACCAGTGAGAGCATTTTTAGGTTTTACTAGCCTATTATCAAATATGGCTGCCTCTAATGGACTATCTATTCCTTCACGAAAGAATGCTTTAAAGATTATTTGGATTGCTCTAACATATAAATATTCTATTTTATTCTTTTCTTTGATAGGAATTTCTTCTAATTTTTGTAGTACATCACCCTTGGTAATTAAGGGTATTATAACTACATTGGATGCGAGTTCAGCATCCCTTGGTATTTCTCCAGTCTTTTTACCATATAATATATGTTTTCTTTTCTTGATTTTGTCTGGAACACTGGTTCTAAATCCCTCTTCATATTCTAGTTTAAATAATTTTTTGGTTATTCTTTGAAATCTTTTCCTATCTATTAGGACATCTTGCAAAAAGATTTCCTAATTTTCAAAATAGGATTTGATTTCTCGGATTGATTATTGGCTTTATTATCCATAATTAAACCTTATTCTGGCTTCTAGATGATTCTCATGTCTCAGGTTCTATCCTGATGGATTGTGTTCCTTGATGTTATATATCTTGTATTGATTTTTCTTCTTGCCTCATAAGGTCTTTTCTCCATATGATTCTGAGTTCCCAATACTTAGATCATCTTTCCAGTATTTTAGACTTTTATAGTCTGTATAATTTCTTATATTATTAAGTAAACCTTCATTTTTTTTTTTTGAAAATTTAAAGTTAAAACGATTTATCATATCATCCAACTCGTCAAGGTTTTGAGCTTGTAATAATTCTCTAAGGTAACTTATTGTTTTAACAATAGCAACTTTCTATGGATTCTAATTCAATAACTAATTCAAATTTCCATTTTTCAAGAATTAATTCATGATTTTGATTAAAACTATTATTTCTAAATTGTATAAACATGGAAATTAAGTTAAACCATATCACCTTCCTAGCATTAACTGTCTTTTAGCTTCTTGTCAGTTCTAAAATATTGACTTTGTTGAGGATCACACATAATTTGGGTATAATTTTTCAAGTATCGTAAGATCTCAAATTTCTAATAATTCCTCATTTAAACAGAAATGACTATTGATGTTCTGATATTCAATTTTTAACTATTTTTCCCACGTAATTAATTTTGTTGTAGTCTTTACAAAAGGGTAATTAAAGTTGGGTGTATTTTTAACAATGATAAAATAAACATCCGACATTGCCAAGCCAGTTTACCATTCTACTATTAATTTGTTCTTTGAGATCTAAAGGTAGATCCTCCCTTTGTATTAACCTAGTATCCTAGGTTATCATATATTGTTGATATTCTCTATCAAATTCTTCAAGGGTTATGGCTAAGATTTTCATAATTTTTAGGATCAGTAATAAAATACCAACCATTTAATTGTGTTATTTGGCTCTTAACCTTTTGTAATTCTATTTCTAAGTCTTCTATTTTATTTTCTAGGATAGTTCTTTATCTAAAGAATAAATTAGCCCATGAATATTAGAGGCTACCTTTCCTCTACAGTTTCTAACCCTATATTTTTCTAGGATGAATTCTTTAAACTGAGTTAAATCCTTTTCCAGTTCCATTACTCCTAAAGGATCTATTTCAGATATATTTACCTTGGTTTTGTTTTTATATAATCTCGGCATATAGTCTAATTTGTAAGCTAGATAAGCCTTGTTACCATTATTTGGTCATTAACCTTTAATTCACCATCAGGGGCTAACCTATACCAATTTTCCATTTGGTATTTATCTATTACAATGATATTTTTCCCGTAATGTTTTAGTGGGGTCATCCTCACTATTCTTTGAATATGCCTAAAGTAAATTAGGTCTTTTCAGGATAGGCTTTCAGGATATTTTAAAGCTTTTGAGTATCATCCTTTTATGATTCTTAGGGTTTTTATAATTAGGTATTTATTTTAATTTACAAGTAGGTCAACCGTGCCACTCCAAGCCCTTAAGCACACAGTTGCTACATGCACTTCTCGGCTATGACGTGGGCCTTGGAGTTGATCGCCTTTACCCAGTTGTAGTATGTGTCTACATTAAGTCCTAGCTATGCCGTTGTTGCCTCACTAATGAAATTGTGGGTGGCCCTTGTGTCCATTATGGCATTGATCTCCTTACCATTAGTTGCGTGCACATGAAAAAGAGATTAAGAGGAATTATCTGGCATCGTCCTCAGAATCCCCAATAATTATGAGGATTGTTTCTTGATGGGGGGTCTGAATCACTGTCATCTTTAGTGACGAATGTGACCATCTTCTCCTGCTTCAGGCAGTTCCACACCCGATGGGACCATCGCAAATGAAGCACTCAGACACCTTAGCGTTGGCCCACTGAATTACTTGCCCTCGGATTTTGGCTTCTCTTCCTATGCATAAGGCTTCCAGGGAGGTCCTTTCCCCACTTTCTTTTCATACTTTCTTTCTTGAAACTTGGACTTGGTTTTCTCCATCTCCGGTGCCAAAGTGGTTTGATAGTCCAGTAAGGCCTCGACTGTCGCTATGGCCGATGGTAGGTCCTTCGACCCCTGTCGCCTCACTTTAATTTGAGCACAAGTCCGCAACCTTGTGAGGAAGTTGAACAGCATTTCTTCCTCGGACATGCCTCAGATGTCAAGCATCAAGGATGAGAGCTCCTTAATATACTCCGATTGCAGGCTAGTTTGCTTCAACTTCTTCAAGTCTAGCCAAGCGACCCAAGTCGTGCTCCTGGAAGCAACTGTTCGTGCAACTTTTTCAATTCTGCTCAAGAGATGAAGGTTGTCCGGCCCGCTTAAGCATCATTAGTCTGTCAGGTCCTTCACTAGAAGTTGGCTTCTTTAGTTAAGTATATCCCCACCAGCGGGACTTGCTCAACCTCCAAAACCTTGGCGGCCTTAAAGTACTGGTTGACAATTTATGGGAAGTTCTAGGGTCTTTGTACTATGAGAACCATTAAAGGGCGTTGGCTCTGGGACCTTAATGTGAGGAGTGCTCTTCGGCCGTTGGAATAGACAAGATCCGCATTTTTGAGGAGCTTGACGTCCACGGAAAGTGCTTGAACTTTTGGGGTTAATAATTCTGACAAATGGTTTAAGTTCAAGAACTTGATTGAGAAGGTCCTCAAACTTGTGGTAACTGGGCATAAATGGGGCCTTTTTCCGATTTTGAACCTATCACGTCATTGAGCTCCTTCCACGACTTGCTGGATCTACTCAACCTGCTCCTCAAGATGATCAAGGTTGTCTTTTGTCCCTTCAACCATCTTAATTTTGCCCTTAAGAAGTCCTTAGCTCTGATACTAGCTGTTATGGGTCTAATCATTTCCTTAGCAGCTCGTGCGGTACTTGATTGCCAACTTCTCCAACCAAGTCAGCCTTCCCGATGATAACCAAGAGACTAAGTTAAAAATGCAAGTCAAGAATTCTAAGGGCGAATATATAAGAGAAAAAAGATAAACTCTATTGATTTTGTGAAGAGTTCTACAACCAGGCCTTAGGCCTCACTACAGTTTAGGTTGCCCCTCCAAATGAAGTCATGAGGCTACTTGTAAGCGCCTTACAGAGGCAAAGTCTTCACCCACTTTTGTCATGGCCGTGTTCAGGGCATGGGGAGGCCAACCCAGCGCATGGCTAAGTGTTTTGTGCTATTTCTATGCATGGCTGGACTACGTACAACATCAAGTTTAACATTGGTCCATATCTGCCCATGGCTCGGTCAAGCCATGGGGCACCGGCTCCCAAGCACTTGGTTGTTTCCTTGGTTAGGCGCACACTCGCTATGCGCAAGTCCCTTGGCCAGGGCCTCTCAGTTAGAACACGACGCCAGCTTGCCACTCCACGCAAGTCCCTTGGCTAGGATCCCTATTCCCTGGCGCGCGTGCAGTTAGGGCGAGTGCTTGCTGCTCCACGCAAGTCCTTTGGTCAGAGCACATGGCACCAACCTGCATGCCCTTGGTCATGTGTCTCTGCCTAAGGTCTTAGTTGTGTAGGAGAATGCAGGCTCATGTCGATCAAGCTAGCCGACTGTGCTTGATCAAGCTTGATCTAGTTGACTAGCCCCTTTCTTAGCCAGTTTTGACCGTCTTGTCTGGCCTTGCCTGTACCGCTTGGCCCTTATAATTGCCATATATAGTTCAAAGTCCCTACATTTTTTTTGAAAAATTAGGCTTGCTTAATGCATAACCACCTCTTCAATTATCTTTTTGTTCTTTTAAGCAAATATCAAGGTATATGCTGTGGAAAACATAAAAGGGCACTAAAAATAGTAAAGATATTATTAATAAGAATATTATATTCTCTTCTTAGTTCAGTTTTATTAGACTAACATTAATTTACGCTAAAATTAATTCAGGACTATAAAACTAATTATTTTATTAAGTTCAAAACATTGTGTGAATGATTAAGAGTAATACTCATAAAAAATTAATGGTGATCATAATTTTGTATATTGACTGTCTTTAATTGCCACAGTAATTTGAAGTCTTGATTCTAGAAGCAAAATAGTTCATGACATGTACTGAACTTCTACCAATTTACTTTGTTGATAAAAGGCTTATTTGGTTCATCTACAGGATATTTTGCAAAAGACACCTGTTCGTGTTCTTCATCGTAGAAGTCCTATGGATCGCAAGAAGATCATACATTGGTAGGGATTATTATAATTATTAATGGAATATACTTCCCCAGCTTCTGAATTATATATCAGGTGGCTGATTAAATGGTGTTCTTGTATTATTGGAACCAGGATGATGGTTGACAAAATTGTAGGTACCAGCCAGCATTTTCTCTTGCACCTTTGCACCCAGGTTCGGATATAATGAAGCACAGCATTTTAAATCATGTTCGATGACTTTGAGATGTTCCATTAAATGAGGTTGGAACATGATTGATAAAATTTTGATAGCATGTTGGATGCCATGATGTTGTGTACACTAGAGAAGGTCTGACAAATGGGATACTTATGATTCCTTGAATATATATGTTGCATCAAATTATCTCGTGAAACTCAATAGGAGCAGAAAATCTCTACAACTTAAATAAGTTACTTGGAAACTATGCCCTAGAACATTCATTGACATCACCAAACTTGTCACAGTAATTTTTTGTTATTTCTCTTAGAAGGCAGAATTTATACTGAACATGTGCAGTTTTTCCAAGTGGTTGATTTCACAATTAACTTCCCATCTTGTGTATATTACTAAAAAGCTAATAATTGGAGGTTGCTGGGTGGAATTGAGTTTAGTGAGATTATTATATATACTAATTAGATTTAGAAAATGAGGCATCAATTCTTGAATTTTGTTAAATTTTTTGCCTTCAATTTTGTGCATTCTCACCTGCATAATATAGCATTTAATTGACTACTCATCAATTGTATCAGGAGTGTGCCATTCAATGTGGCATGTTAAACAATTTGGAGATGCATATTTCCTTTATGGAATTAAGTGATTGTAGACTTGTAGTGCCAAACTTAAGAAAAGTGATACATCTATCTATTAGTAAAACTAACAAATTTTGTGACTAAATGAAGGTCAAGCATGAATCCTTTAATAGATACTTCACTAATTTTGAGTTCTGCAACATGTTTTGCATCTTTTGTTTTTATAAGTTGTTGCTTAAATTATCTTCAGAAACATTTATATAATATTATCAATGCTTCTTTCACTTTTTAAATCATCAGAATCTTGACCATTAGTCCATTTGCCAAAGTGATACCTGGAGAAATCCTACTGCCAGAGGTCTTAAATTGTGAATTATGGAATTTGTGATATGCAGGCTGGAACATATATAAAGGAATTTGTGCATGGAGATCTTGGGCGTACCCATCCTAGGTATGAAAGCAATTTCTTTATACGCTTTCAATCTACCTTTAATATGCTTTCAAGATTTACAATGCAACATGTATTTGCAATTTGAAAGCAGAAGTGCAATTTTGTGCTGAATTGCTGTCATTTGAATCAAGCATGACTTTTCATGCTGCAATTTATCTATTATGCAACTACAATATGCATTGAAATGACATAAAATGAGAACCTTTATTTGGACATTCATTTTGGACCTAATATTTTTTTAATATTATTAGGAACCGCTTGAGATACTCATTTAGGAACCTACACACATATCATGTGCTTGAATAAAAGTTTTGTTTAGTTTTATCTAGTTGGAACTGTACGATAATTAACAAATAAAATTAGAACTTTAACTACTAGAAGAAATCTTGAAGCTGGATGACATCTTGTTCTTGATTGGCATGCATGCTTGATACTTTTTGTACGAAATATATGTATAATATTATATAGGTATATCTTATAATATCCTTCTTTCTCTTTTGTGTTGTCTTTGCTTGGCGCACAACTACCCTAGAAAAATGAGCTAAACATATGATGAGGATATTGAGTTTATATAATAAACTAAAAAATTTATGTGTTGAATTCTGAAAGCAAAACAGAGATCTTGAAGATAAGAAATTCATACTATTGACCATTTCTTACTTTTCCCCTGTTATGGTGGTTGGAAATTTCAGTGATGGTTATCTGAAAGAATGCAAGATCTAAATTAGGTTTCTTACGTAGATTCTTCATCCATGTTCTTGTGATGAACTAGGTTCACATTCAACCAACTTAAGGATTCATCAAGGTAGTAAAACATTAATATCATCCAAGTTGTCGAAATTTTTGTCACAATCAAAATTATAAAGGTTACAAGCAATCAGTTGGTTGGTGATGCACATTGTTCTGATGAAGTTCCTTGTTTATTTCTTTGGAGATGTCACATAATTAACTTGCAGATAAACTCATTTTATAGGTCTCTAATGACCTTGACAGTGTTGCTTAATTAAGATTTGAAATAATGGAATATGGGACGTATGGATTTCTTTTTAAGCAGGATATTTGGGGTTTTAATCAGCCAACTCTTTATTATCTCATGAAAAATTTTCATTTATAGGAGACATGACAGAATTTGGCATTTTTTTTAATGAAAAAACTTTCCTTACACAGAGCCAAATGATCAAATGCCATTGTTGTGAGTACACGCAAGCTTCTACATCAAACCTCAATGTCTTTTTTAGCTGAAATCATGTATCTAGCTATAGAGCTTATGAAAAATGAACAAAATAGTCAATTGAAGAATGCAATTATGGCATCTAATTTGAATTCTTTGACCACCTTAAGAGGCAGTTATAGTGGTCTTTTGTGTTGTATGGTTGGCTGTCTGCTAGATGAAACTTGTGAAAATTTTCAAGAAGCATCATCATTTTGTAGTTATAAATTGCTTTTCATCTTGTTCCTTAAGATTTGTAGTTTTGTTTATTAGAGAAATTTTTGAAATATCATATTTCTGATTATTCTGGTCATTTTCAACATGTGATGATTAAAATTCATGTCTTCAGCTGCATTCTGCGCATGTTATTACATAAACATTTTCAAGTAGAATGCAACAATTGTCCTAGTGGATTTCAAGATAAAATGTTACTGTAATACATATCCATGCCACCATCATCATCACTGACATTGCAGGCACAGCTTCTATTCTACTTCTATATGCATCATTGAACAACAAGTTCACTCTTTGTGATGGAACTCATCAGGCTTTTTTTGGCTGTGTCCTTCGCTGCACCACGTGGTTGTTATCTTAATGAGATGTTTGCATTGAGGATGCAGGATTATATTTATTTTAGAATTTCTAGGAGTTCATTCACTAGTAGAACATAAAATGGCAAACTAAAGTGTTTTCTATTTTTTGCTTGGTTTACTAAACTTTCTGTTTGTTGTTTCACTTCTTTTGTCGTTTCTTGCAGCCTTGGCTCCATCCTTGGATGCAGAGCTGAGATTTTGCAGCTTGATGTTACTGATGTGAAGATGGATTGCTTCGACTGAATGACTATAAACCGAAGTTTTTCCCCGCAAAAGAATACCTCTGTCAAATGCAGCGGCCAAAGTTGTTCATGAAGCTCTTCAATTTTGCTCCACCATTTTATTGACGGATAGTCAATGGCAGTATTTTTTTTTTGACATAATGAGCTGCCAACTTTTCTTTTTAAAATACATTGCTGTCTATTTAATGTATGCTCTTTGGCTCTGCAATTGCCATTAGTTTTGAGAGTGTATGCCTAATTTGGATTCTCATGTGTTTGTAGAAAATGGTTTCACCATTGTCAAATCACAAGCGAAATTAACTTTGTACAAAATTTTAGGGCAACAAGCTCAGTTGGGTATTTAAATTTCAATTTGTAATTTTTCGGCTATTCAAAATCAATTTGTTATCAATGGGTGGATGCTCGGGATTCTGGCCATACTTGTGTGGCCCCACCATATATTTTTTTTAATTCTAATGTTAAATTAGGCTTTTATTTTTTATTTTTAATTTTATCCTTTATGTTTCAGTTTTTTTTTCAAACTCTACTCACCTCTTCTTCGCCTCTTTCTATCTTAGTTTTGTCGTTTAAGAAAAATTAAATCTAGTGTCTCTCCTTGATTACGTGTGGTGCCGGGGCCAGGGAAGGATCTCACCGTCAAGGGTTTATTTTCACTATTATTGTTTTGGTAAGGTTCTGATTTATTTTGTTTCTGCTCTTTCTTATGATTGTTGTGACATGATACTAGTTAGGGTTAGGGTTTGATGAGAATTTTGATTTGATTTAATTGGAGGATAAGATTCATAAATTTCCTAATACAATAGCAGTGATCCTTCTTTATTTTTGGGAGACCTAAAGACTAATTTTGGAGGAGATTAAAATACCAAATTTTTAGATAATAATCTTAACTAGTTTATTACAAAATTTTAGAATTTTTGCAGTTGTACATCGTAAGATAAATAGCCTTTGAATATAGTGCCTTGGGTAGGATTTTTGTGTAGGTCTTTAAGCATATTTTTTTATTTATGTTATGGTTTTTTAGTGTGTTTTAGACATAGATTTATATAAGAAAGTTGTAGAAGATGATTTTGTCTTTGGCTCTGCAAAATTTCAGAATTTTTACACTTGTAGGTTATGAGATATGTTTTTATTAGTAAACTATCTCGGATAGGATGTCTGTGCAGAGCATCAAGGTTGATGGGTATTTTTGATAGTCATAAAGATTAAATTGGGTAATAGAAAAGTTGTTTATTATTAAGTTATCTCATTGTTAGCAAAATATCGCTAATTTTGGAGGTATAGATTAAGATATATGCATGTTTGAAAAGGGTATGTTGGAATTCCAAGTATGCAGGAATAGTTGGGCATTCAAATAAATTTATGCATTGAATAGTGCTCTAAACCATGTGAATTTTGGATATGTCATAGCCTTGGCTGTCTAAAATCTTTAGAATTTATAATTTTGTGATTTGGGAAAAGATAGACAAACTTATGGCTGATTTAATACTCATGGGTTATGATAGAATTTTAATATGACCATTTAGAGTGATTAAATGCTATTATACCATTGGAAATAACCAATATTTAGGAGAGTAAATCTAAGGTCAACCGTGACTAGCCCTCTATACTATGCCCCGGCGGAAAGAGATACTTTCGACGCCTCACACTGTGTGGGACTGCATGGGGTTCTAGGGACTCCAAGTGATAAACCCTATTCCCTAATATAGACCTAACTCTTTGGTACAGGTGAAAGACCCCTAGTCACAATTAAGCCCCAGCACTAAGATTCACTCAACACTTCACTTTGTTGTTTGCACAACTAAGCCCCAGTGGAGTTCTTCTCTTAGCACTTCACTCTATTGTGACCGCAAAGAACTCTTAGAACATGGAGATAGGATAAATCACGTCGGAAGAGGAAAAGGAGGCGTTCTGCTACCTCTCAACCCTCTTCAATCTCGCTTAGTCTAATCCTAATGAAGTTGTCACACCTTCAATGGATTACCTAGATGGATTCTCAACAATAGTGTCACTCTAAGGGAAAATCAACACAATAAGCATTCAAGATTGAAACTCAATTAAATTATCAATTAAAGAAACATAATAAAATTCAATGAAATAAAGTCATCCTAGGGTTTATAAGTCCAAGTACCCACTGGGGGTTTAGCTCTCCATGAAGCAATACAAAATCAACAATGAAATTAAAATCATATGCATGTAAACCATTAAGATAACCTCTTTGTAGTCCGTATTAATGGTCTTGTGGAGTTGCTTCGTCTTCTCCAAAGGTTCCCTTGTCAAACCTAGAACACACCTCGCCGAATCGATACCGACGAAAGCTCCCATAATAGTTCTCCTCCAAAGGAACTCGATGTCGATACCGTAGAACCACTCCAAAAGCCTCGCAAAAACCTCTCCAAACCCTAGCCGCGCTCTCCCCAAAAGATGGGCGAAAGATAGAAAAAGAATCCCCAAATAAATTCTCAAATCGTGGTATTTATAGGGTTGAAATCGAGCATCCACATGGTCGTGTGTAATTTCCACACGCCTGTGTGGATTCTCTGGAATTAGATTTTCTGAGCGCTGTAAACACTAATCTGCCACAATAAATTGCTACAGTGTTTTGCTGCGGTAACTGCTACAGTACTGGCCCAAAATTACTCACAACTTTATTTTGTTTATCGAGGCCGCCAAGTTGGGCACACAACTACGTGGTAGATTACATCACCTCTTGCTTTCAACACATTGATAAAGCTCTTCGATGTTACACAAGTTGGACTATATGAGCGTGACTGCCTTTGTGCCCCTCCAATTTGTGTAATCACTTGAACACTTTGGAGGTTGGCACACACTCACATGTCTACAACTTGTGCCTTGGTCCTTGTTTAGTCCAAGAGTCTTCTTAACCATTGTGTCCATGATCTATTTTTGCTTCTTTTCTTCCAAGTCGTCTCAACAACCTTAAATGCACAAAAGAACACAAATACACATGAATGAATGATAAAATCTGAGAAAAGTGATGCTCAATGCAAGAAAAGTATATTGCGTATTACTTATACATGAACACTTATCAAACTCTCCCACACTTAAGCTTTTGCTTGTCCCCAAGCAAAAATAAAACATTAAAGCATTTAGGAAGAACAATTGAAAGTGTTCGGCCTTAGGTTCACCAAAAGCATGCTAGAGAAGTATTCTAAAAGCAAGGGGAAATTAAAACATTGCATAAAAGGAATCATTACTCTAGCTAAAAACTTGAATAAAAAGGACAACAAACCCAATATTGCGTAAGTATGTGTAAACTCACTCAAGTTAACCCAAAAAGTATTTTTTAAAGCTCTTATTAGAAAGGACTTATTTAAACACAAGAAGAAGAAGGTAGTAGCTTCACACATCCTCTAAGGTAGCTCTTTCCTAGGCGGCCGCCAAAAGTGGCTTTCACACTTTTGAGGTGGTAGCTCTTTCTACCGGGTTAGTAGCTTTCACTCAACCCATGAGATAGTTCGTTGTTCCATTAGGGCATAATTAGTATCCGACTTATGGGAGTAGTTTCATACTTTATAGGTGGTAGCTTTTTCCACCCCCAATGTATTAATAAAATCAACAATATTTACAAAAGTTTTTTTTTTTTTACTAAAATAATGCTAAAACTCAAAACCAACTAATACTAAACTAGTCTTTTAAATGTTGAACTTGAGTTTCCACAAGGTTTCATGAGTGAGTAGTGTAACAAGAGATAATCAGACAAAAATTTCCTAAAATTCAAGTAATAACTAGAGCATGATGGAATACAATGTTAAAAATTCTCCTAAAATTAAGAATACAACTAAGGTGAACCGCCATTGGCTACATGAGCATGAGCAATTGAACTCATAAGTATAAAGCATTTGTAATGTGAACCCCCCTCCCCCCACTCTTAAGATGTACATTGCCCTCAATATATGCATGCAAGCACAATAAAGAATAAAGGCAATCAAAACATGTGTGAAGGTGGGCAATTGAAACAATACTCTCCTGAACTCCTAGTGTTACGTTTGATGGAGCTACATTCATTGAGAGTCGAGTTCCAACGGGTTGTGAAGCACACACGGCCATGTGAAATGCTACATGATAGTGTCAATGACTATTCCTCAATTCCCATACTCACGAGACCATCTGCAAGTATACACAAGAGGGTTCAGTATAGCTCAACAAAAGCAAAATAAAATTGAGTTTATAAAAATATGAAAATGAAATACAGCTTGATTCAATTGAAAAACAAAAAGATAAACTCAAAAGGAAGATCCTTTTTGACTGATACAAGTCCAAAATAAGATGCAAAAATAAAATAACAAAGAACATCAAAACATAGAAACTAAAAACGGCTCAAGCTTCGGTGTCTGGCTCTAGTAACTCTGGTGATGGTGATGCTGGTGCTATCGGTGGTGGTGGTGATGGTGTTGGCGATGCAAGTGGAGCTTGAGGCCACATCACAAAGGGTAAAGTCGCATATCTCTCGAGAATCTACTGTAAGATGTCGAGACGCGCCATTACCTCTGTGTGGTTCACAGCTTGTGTCGCACGAACCTCAGCCAAATTTGTCTGTAGTACCCCCACAGCACCTCGAGTTGCTATAACCGGTCATGGCCTCAAGAATTAGAGAAAATACGCACTAGAGGTGGCTCCTATGCTGCTGGTGGTGCCTCAGTCTCGGTTTGCTGCTGCGATGGCTGTAAAGCTGGCTCCGAACCCTCACTCTCGGCTGACTCTGATGGGGGTTAGAGTAGCTGGCTTCGTTAGAGTAGCTCCTGACGATTGAGGATGCCTGTGCTATCACTATGGTCGTTCACTAACCTGCTCAGAATGGCGTGGATGTACCTGTAGGCTGGTCGGGACAAGCATGTGGCCTTGGAAACCCCTGGCTCATACTGCCCCTACCCACATAGCGTCTGATATGCTCTCTAAGGGGTCAAGCTACCCCGGATAATCTGTCGATAAGCTCTCATACTCCTTAGTGTCATTATACGCCTCATCATATAACCCTAAACGGATGGAAAACTGCGTCTCTCTCATGCTGTAGCAATGTCCAAAAGCTCTAAACTGAATGGCGTCACCGTTCGAGAAATCTCTGTATGATCTACCAAACTCAAACGAAGCGAGGACCTCAAGTGTCAACATACGGATAGCCGGCTCTCGGATGCAAAGTAATCGCCGCCAACTACCCACAACAAGGAGCTCTTCGACCTCATCGGCCACATCATCCACCCACTGGGCCGTCCTCAATGCACTCAAGTTTGAGTAACACGACTGTCCGAACTTGAGTTTCGCCAACTGCTTAGGTATGGCGAACTCCAACTGCTCTAGGGAGGGCTCTCGGGGACGTTTGCCGGCCACTTGCTTAGTTCTGGGTGCCATTCCTGCAAAAATTGAAAAAAGTCGATCAAATCAAACACAATACTCAATCTACAGGAATCCACACTGCCGTGTGGTCCTGCGGGGCGAGACAGGGACACAGGCCACTCCCTCAAAACTAATACAAATCATTTCAAAACGTTCCAAAATTGTTCTCCATTCATTCACTAAGTAAATACACATGAAATCCAAGTGAAATCCATCCAAATAGACCAAAAGAATAAGACTGATGAAGAAAAAGGAAAAAAGAAAGCTTATCGACGAAATGGAATGCAAAACTTCGAATGTGGCCAGAAAACTACTTAAAACCCCTTTAAATAAGCGAAGGAAAGGTCGGGAAGACAAGAAAAGACGATGTTTGGGTGTGAAGCGTTTAGATATGAAAGGGCGCAAATAGATTTAAAGAAGAAGTCGCGTCCCTTTGTGTTGTGTATTCATACGGCCTTGAGGAAATTCCACACAGCCGTGTGCTTCCGCTGGAATCGTTCACACGGGCAGTCACACGCCCCTGTGTGCTCTTTGTTTGCTTATGAATGCATCCAAACGGTCGTGTGCCCAACCTGGCCAAGGCACAAGCCCGGCTACAGGGGCACCCACACGCCCCTGTGGCCTCTCTGGAACATCAAAAATCCCCCTAAGTGTTCCATACGACCGTGTTGCCATTCACAAGCCCATTCACAGGGGCAGTCACACGCCCCTGTGGACTCTCTGGACGAAAATTTGGTTTTGTAGAGAATCCACACGACAGTGTGGAAATTCCACACGGCCGTGTGCCCTTCACAAGGTCGCACATAGGGGCACTCACACGCCCCTGTGTCTTCTTGGGATGGAGAAGTTAAGCCCTGAATATATCCACACGACCGTGTGAAAATTCCACACAGCCATATGTTTTCTTTGGATAGCTCAGAAAACGCACAAACTTTGCAGAAAATTTTAAAAACAACTATACTAAGTACAGAGGCTGCATATATGATAAAATTACGACTAGAGATCCATGAAAACACACTCAAATGACCTAAAATTCCGTTAATCACAATAAAGCACACGTGAATACCAATCATCCACGAGATAATCACAGCACACGTATAAAAAGATCAAAACACCGACACTAAGACTTTTATTCATGCTAAAACTAAACTAAAACCTAGAAAAGCAGTTAAAGCTTGGGTTGCATCCCAAGAAGTCCTTGTTTAACATCACTAAGCTTGGCGTACCTGCTCTTACCTCACGGGGGTTCATGAAGAAAGAATACCTCCTTGTCATCGTTACTCACGTCACACCAAAGTATGGTTTGTACCGATGCCTGTTCACCTTAAATGTTCCTCTTTCCGGATGAGAGATCTCAACTGCTCCATGTGGTGATACTTGAGTTATAGTATATGGCCCAAACTATCTAGACTTAAGCTTTTCTGGAAATAACTGCATACGAGAATTAAACAGTAACACTTAATCACCTACTTTGAACTCATTCGGTAGCTTGATATGCTTGTCATGCCACTTGTGAATCCTTTCCTTGTAAATTCTAGTATTCTCATATGCCTTCAACCTCCATTCATCCAGTTCATTGAGGTGAAGCATTCTCTGTTCCCAGGCTTTAGTCAAGTCAAAATGCATCGCCTTGATTGCCCAATATACTTTGTGTTCAAGCTCCACAGATAAATGACATGATTTTCCGTAGACTAAGTTGTAGGGAGTGGTCCCTATTGGAGTCTTGTATGATGTCTGGTGAGCCCATAGTATATCATCCAAGCTTTTTGACCATTTCTCAGATAAGGTGCTTAAGAAGATAAGCTAGTGAAAGGGTCAAGAGGAATGCCAACAGTAACTAGAGAGTGGTGGCGGTGGGGGCTTAAACAAAGAAGGAGGAGAAGGGCGTGGCTGGTTGCATTGTGGTGGAATTTAGGAATGAGAAAAGGAGAAGGAGAGGGTCATTAGTCCTAATCGCCATTAGAGGTAGGGCTTAGTTTATGGTTTTGGATCTGAGATCTTTTAACCCCAGATTGAAAATAACATGATACCACATAGCATCATATGTTCAATCTCTGTGTTTTTTTTTTAATAAGTTTACTTGGCTTTTATAATATTTTAATTATTTTCTAGTAATATTTTAATCCACATCAGCAGAATGAGACGGCACAACTAATGACCGTTTGTTCGAGGGACTCGATTTGCCTAATTTGAATAATAGATGGATCAAATTGGTAACTTTCATAATAGAGGGACTACGGTTGCTGAGAGACTATAATAGAGGGACCAAATGAAAGAATTTACCTTTGAATTATTTATGAATTTTTTGAAAAATCTAAGAATCAAATTCTTAAATTACACCCAAAGTATTGTCTTTTTAACTTCTTGGAATTAATAGTCCTCATAGGAAACGATACTTACTCATCTCTATATCTTGTATGACTAGTGTTCTTGCTAATAATACCAAATTTGTCACATCAGAGGAACTATATCTTCTAATTTCATTTCTTATCAAATAAATTTGACCAGAAATGACTTCACCAGATTGAATTTCTTTCTCTCCGAACATTTCTTTTTCATATGCTAGATAGAATAAGATATCAATCAAGCTTTCCTTGTCAATATCTATCAATAAAGCCAATGGAATAATCCATATACTGTTTCTTTTTAGGTTGGTTTATTTGTGTGCACATCCTGCTATGGCTCTTCCTGTAACAGCTAGTTTCTGCTCCATTAGCAAGACCTTCTCCTATGTAATGAATAATACCAGTTTAATCCCTTAATTAGTCCCTCTAAGTAGATCAACGTGCCTTTTTGGTCACCTTATTTTTATTTGGCCAATAGAAGTCCTTATATTTTTCGGATTTGGAAATGTCGGTCTTGCCTCTAACAAATGTTGGTCACTTCATCCAATCTTACCCACGTGGCATTTTTCCTGGTTAAAATAACACTAAACCAATTCAAATAATCTAGAAATAGTTAAGCAAGTAACTAAAACTTTCTTAAGTTTTCGAATCCTAATTGAAATCAAACTCAAACCCAAAAAATAAACACTTCTTCATCATCTTCACTTTCATCTCCCTTTCTCCACTTCCACACCGCACACACCGAAACCCTCAATCACAGCAACACCCAACTAACTAGAGTCCATTCACCGGCACATTATCCCCTGCGAAGACCAGAAGACATCTAACAACCGCCATCTCCGAGAGCTCCATCCATAAGTACAATTAGTCGAAACAGTCAAGTGGCCAGGCAAGTGTCAATTTTTGGGGTTTATGTTGATTGCATTGAATAGAACTGTTGTGATGCATGGAATGCAGGTTGTTTTTTACTAAAAAAGGCTATGTATTTGTTTGTTTAGTCTTTATGATGGAATTGGACATAATCTAGTCCTTGTATTATGCTATACATAATACAGTTTTTTTTTTAATCTTGGTCTCATATTTTTGTCTGACAATTGATACTATTATGGAAAAGAAAGTAAAACAAAAAAAGTTGTTGAACACTTATAGTGCTATGGAGGTTAGTTGTTTTAGGTAGGAAGTACCACCATTAGAATATAAAAAAAATTAGTTAACATTGAAAGTGTTAGATGGTTCACTTTATGACCGCGCAACAACATATGGTCTTAATTTCACTGCATGATGTGCTGTATAGAGGGTTATTGATATATTAAAAAAAAAAAAAGATCTGAAGACCATTTGAGAATGAGACTATGTATGGAATGCAAACTAATGTGTTGTATGGAGTGCAAACTATTTTTGATCAAGTTTGACATCTGATAGTAATTTGATATAGAAAGTTATTGCATTTGGGTGAAATAAATCTAACTTTTCATGGAAGAATTACTAGTGTTTGTATTGATTAAAAAAACAATACTTGCATAGGAGTGCGTAATTGTTGGTTAATATCGCAAAAATCATATAACATCATCAAAGGCATGCGGAAGCAATAATGAATTCGCGATATTGTCTAATTGTTTTAATGAACACAGTAATTTAATTAAAAAGCCTAGAAAATTAATTACCTCTTAATATTTGGCAGCCTTTCTTTGATGTGTTGGATTTATCTCTCGGATTACCGTAGATCTCCTAGTGCCGAACCAAGGTCCCACGCCTCTAGATCACATGCTGGAATTAAGAAATAATCTCCTCTTTTTCTCCAAATAGCGGCTAGGGTTAGAGAGAAAGAGAGAGCTTGGGGATTTTCTCACTAGAGAATTGATTGATTGATTGATTGATTGATTCTAGGGTTAGAGAGGAGTCATATTTAAAGAGACTTCATAAAACATGATAAACATTATTCAATTATGAAGTCCTATTCAAAATATGAACCTTCATAATATGATAAACATTATCATAAAAGTTTTGTTAGAAATATGAGTTCTAAGCTAACTATAACCACTATTGTCTTTGAGTCCTTATAATTTTGATTATCTATTCGACTCCATCAAATTTAAATCAAAATTTAAACTCAAGACAAAAATTCTAGACCAATTAACAATTTAACTTATCCCATGAAGTAAAATTATAAATTGATAATTTTATCCATGCACTCAAAAACGAGATTGATTCTTTATCCCTTAAAGCGCGACTCCCTAGATTCGTTCCGATTGGCAATAGGAGGATACCAAAGAACGTGGGTAACACCTAGCCATCCCCGTGGCCCTACGTCGTAACCTAATCAAACACGAATGAGTAGATCAATAAGAACCTTTCCAATTATGATTACCATATGTGTATAAACCCTTCGTTCTTGTATCTCAACCGAGTGAGAGCCATGGTAATTGCTAAATTCACTAAACTCGATAATATGCAAATAATTATAGTAGAGTGAGATTACCAAACTATCCTTCATATCCCACATAATTAGTTTGACTGCCTTGGCCAAGGTCTTCTAATCTCACATACTTATAATCGCATAGGATACAAACTCGTTTACTTCCGAGAGAATGAATTCTTTCTTGGTGATCACTCACAACTGCTACTTACCCGACATAGTCGCACTTCAAGGTTGGCCCTACCAAAAGGTAAACTAAGCCTAACAACTCTAGTAACAGACTAGATGTCACAAATACATTATGATCATGACACCTCAGGTCTAAGGTCCACTCATATGATCACAACCAACAACCCAAATCATTCACTGTCAAAGAGTAAAACCCATGTAATTGGATTATTGCGAGTCATGTTCAAATACACCAATCCCAGTGATGTATTTATGACATATGCTCCCACTATTCCATAGTGTTCAACTAGCACTCTTCGTTAAAGCATATGTCATACAAATTCTTATGAATCTTTAACGCCCAATTAAATATTCTTCGATTTGTGAACTATTTAAGTGTATAAGTACTAAACCTTTCTAGTGCTCTCCTCTTTATGCCACAAAGAGTAGAAGGTTTAACTTAATATATGGCCTATGATATTCAAAACTAATTATAATGTCATCACAAGATTTATATGAACATCAAAATAAATGCCTATAATAATATAATGTATAATATAAATGAAATGTCCTAGTACAAGTATCATCGTTGGCATTCGAGAGCATAATCCTAACAGTAACAAGTTTAGAAATTTTGTTATACAACATAGAATGGCTGGATTTGATGAGTGCACTATAAGATATCACCATGGAGGGTTCCTGTTAAGAGAAGGGGAAGTTAGTTATAGAGGTGGGAAGATAGATGAGTTTGTTGTGGACCCAGATAAAGTATGCCAGTAGGATCATTTATTGGGAGATCTCAAAGAACTAGGGTATGATATTAAAAAAATTGTGGAATTATTATATTTAGATGATGAGGTAACACTGCACAATAGTAGTGATGATGTAGGAATTGTTGTCTTAGCAGAGATGTTAGCAAAACATGAGAAAACAAATGTTTATGTTGAGACATCAAATGCACAATAGAGTAGGTGATGAAAATATTGATGAAATTAAAGTTGTTAATTTAGATGCTAACTAGGACAATTTCAGTGACAATAGCAGTGACTCAGGCAAAGACAATAAGGAGCCACTAGTTGATGTCCCATACATAGAGTATAACTCAATTGCTGATGAGGAGATACAAGAAACTAGGGATAAGGTCAAAATGCATGTTGAATTGAAAAAGACAATGCAAGAAAAAATACTAAAAATAGTTATGACAGTGGTGATGAAAACCAGGGTGCAGGAAAAAAATGGAGATGTAATAGACAGTGCAAAACAAGCCACGGACATTGGTAAGGTGACTGGCTATGAGAGTGACTATTTGGAGTCTTTAGATCCTGGTAGTCATGAGGATACAAGTGAGGGTTCTGTAGGAGATAATGCAAGAAGACATAGATCCAACATGAAAGTGTTTAACCCATCGATGCAATTGCGTGATTTCTTTCTAGACTTAAGATTCAAGGATTGGAAACTATTCAAAAATGAGCCGATTGAACATTCAATAAGAAGAGGGTTTGAGTTTAAGTACATTAAAAATGATTCAAAGAGGGTTAGGGCCAGATGTTCTGTTAAAGGGTTTAACTGCTTGATTTTGTGCTCTTAGTGTAGTGGGAAAAAATGTTTGTTGTCAAACATTATGTCTCACAACACTCATGCCTACTTGGAGCCATAAAAAATAAGAAGGTGACTTCTCCAATTGTAGCTAAAAGATTTGGTGAGATCATCACTGCCATGCCTTTCATTAGGCCTAGACATTTGAGGGCACTAGTTAGGAAAGAATTAGGAGTATTCATCACGAATAAGGTATGTAGAAATGCCATTGATCTAGTGCGCAGAAAAATTGAACAGAAGTTTAGGGAGGATTTTGGTGTGATAAATAACTATATAATGGAGTTAAAGGCAACAAATCCAAGCTCCAATGTGATTGTTGAGTCTAAAAGGTCACCAAACTGAATTACCAGTTTTCCAAAGAATGTACATATGCTTGGCAGCTATCAGAGAGGGATTCCTTGGAGGTTGCAGGAGGATATCATAGGATTGGATGGGTGTTTCCTTAAAGATGTGATGAAGGGACAATTATTAGTGGTTGTAGGAAGAAATGCAAATAACTAGATGCACCCAATTGCATGGGTAATTGTACAAAAAGAGACAAGTGAAACATGCTTGTTGAAGTCTAACCTTGGCATTATTAATGGGCTTGGATGAGCATTACTCAAAGATACGCAAAATGCATGCACAAAACACTTCAATTGTAATTTGTACATTAACTAGCATAACATTTATAATTTGATCATTATATGTTTTACAGGGTTTAATACATGCGGTGAATGATCTTTTACCAATGATTAAGCATAGAATGTGTGCAAGATACATTTATGCTAGATGGCGGAGAAGACACCAAGGTAAGGATCTTCAAATAAAATTCTAGAATGTTGCAAGGTGTATTAGCTAGCCTGAGATGCATAAACAATTGGATCAGATGTGTAAATTTCTAGGAGGAGAGAGTGTTGAAGAGGAATTGCTGGAGAAATGGGCAGCCTTTTATTGGAGATGATAGGCCTTCTTTTTAAGGTCCTGCTAAATGCACTTATGAAGGTATCGACATCAAACTAGATCTTTAATCTCATCCTTCATGTGCCCATACTCCTTTGTATTATATCCATTCTCTTTCTAAAAACACCAGTACCTCTTCATGTTTTTGTTCCTACAAGGGTTCTCATCTTGAGAGGCCACTTTGCAGTCCATTGATATTGGATTTGCATTAGGATTTCTCTTTATCTAGAATTCAAAGGGGTGTGTAATTAAGGATTTGAGGACACATACCCGGGTTAATTTCACTCGTGGTCACAGATGTTTATAATTTATATCATTATGGCCACAAAACTTTTTTTTATAACACATAAGCCACTTAACTGCTCTTTGATTGCACATGTGGCCATAATAGCCTATTTTAAGATAGTTTCCAGTGAGTTTGCTGATGTGGCGCTAACATGGCACTCACATGGTGCTGACATAGTACCGGAAACTTCCTTAAAACATGTCATTATGACTACACGTGCAACCGGAGAAAAGTTAAATGGCTTTTGTGTTACAAAAAAGTGTATTGGCCACAACATTATAAAAGTGCAAACATTTGTGGCCATGAGTGAAATGAACCCATATATACCCTAATTATCCTTTTTCTTTAAGTTGAGGCTTTAGTTTCCTGAAAAATTTTATAGTTCTAGATATTTTTTTTAATCCTTTTTATGGTTTACCCCAACTCACCTCTTCTTGCCCTACTATTTGAACCTTCTCTAGGTTAATGTATTTCTATATTCTATTCAAGAGCCCCGTTAATATTTAGGTTGTTTCTTTGGTCAAGAAACTAGGAAAGAAATCGATAGAACCCTTCCAATTACAATGGCCATGGTGAAGGTCTATTTGAGGATTAGAATCTTAAATAGCTTAAGGTTTAAATGATATATGTAATTTGCAAGCTTTTCCTCCTACTATTTCACATTCACTAGTATGGTTATGGATTTCTTCTAGTTCTTACTACTGATAAATTGGTTTCCAAGATGTCATTCAATTACTCAAAAGTAAATATGGACTTCGATGATAGGTTGGAGAACCTTAACTAGGCTACACATTGTAGCATGGCCAAGAACACGTTGATACATATAATGTCATCCAAAGCCAGATGGAGAAGCATCATCTCTTTAAAATATCTACAGTGCTATTATAGGTTTTGATTGGTAGCATCCTAAACCCACTTGAAAGTATAACAACAAGAATTTTGGTCAACAGTGAAATAGTTTAAATGACCTAATTTAATTGTTTATTGCCCGCCCGCTGATAGTGCCAAACTATTGGCTTAGAAATCTCTTTCTCTAAAGATCAAACGAATCCCGATCAACTAGTCAAAAGAAATAATGATAATAATGATCATGATCATGATTATGATGTTTATATTCTTCGAAATGGAGATCAAGTTTATATTTCTTCCTTCATCAGTTGTCTTTCTTCCTTAGTTTTTTGGTGAATGCCTTTTTTGTATATGAATCCCAAGCCACAAGTCCTAGCAATGAAGAAGAAGAAAGGCATTGAAGTCTCTTTGAGTGTTTGGGGGAACTCTCTAATACCTAAGTCAAACCATTAAGAAAGAAGAAAAGATTTTTGGACTGTGACTTATTATTTTACCTTGCTCATGTTGAAGAGGGTCTTCGTTGACCTTATTATTCTAGAGACTTCTTTTATTTTTTCCTTTTGGATGGTCATTTATCCGTATTGAGATGGTCTAATTCTTTAAATAATCCATATACTTCTTCAAACCTACCCTTTTACTCATTAACTTCAAATTGTAACCTTTCAGTCTCTCTACTAAAGTGAATCATGTTAGTTCTCTTAGGATTAGGGTTTATGATTTATAGGGACTAACATAGCTCATTAAAAAATAGTTGAAGGATTAAAATGTTACAATTTGAAGTAACAAACTAAAAGAATAAATTTGGAAAAAATAGAGAAAATATTCAAGGAATTATACTTATTGAGATCTGCCAACTCAAATAATACCACATATTCAACTAGTATGTGTTGATATTTTTCTCCAAATCAATTACTTTTATTATTATTACTACTACAAGTATTATTATCATAATCATGGTTGTTATGATGACTATTATTGTTATTATTATTATTCTTTTTTTGTTACTATTGTTGTTATTATTAGTAGTTTTATTTATTGTTATTCACTTTGATAAAAGACTTCGGCTACTCAAGTAAGCTGGAACCATTCATATATCTTTGAAGGGATTTGTCAATTCAATTAAAATCATAGGGTACTTATATGATATCTAGAAATAGCTAAAGATTTTTTTGGAGAAACCACTAATAATCCAGTGGTAATTTATCACAAAAGAGTATGTAAGGGGGATGAGTATTTCAAAACATTGCTCTTGCAATATTGTTTACTAATAATGTTCACGCACTATACGGTACAATCCAATACTATTTGTTAGTTTTAGTGCAGATCTACTCTAGAAAAAAACAATATTTTCTCCTATCCAGAATTACATAATAAGAGAGATTTATTCTTACGGGATCGTTAACCCACCGTAATTAATGCACCTCGATACTTTTTTGCCTTTTTACGGCACTTGTTGCCTCTGTCAAAAAAAAAAAAAAAATAAAATAATAATAATAATAATAATTTGGTTGATATGAAATAAGTTTGGAAATCAACAAGCAAAAAAGTTCAAAAATTAACAAATAATAAATCCATGGAGTGATAGATGATGCAACCATCCGTCCAATCATTTTCCAAAATTAATATAATAATAAAAATTAAAATTAAAAAATAAATTTTACCCGCCCAATCACATCAGCGTGCCAAAACTACTAATCCTAAGTTCAGGGCTAACTTAGACCTTGGCTGTTGTTTAAGTGTTGACTCCTCACTGTTGGGTCAAAAGTGGTTAACCCATGTTAAGTAACCAAACATCATTAACACCTGAGCCTGGAGTTCCACTTGGAAAGATGAAAACGTCTGAAGAAGTTAAAATCTGGTCTTAAATTACTCATGTGCCCCTGCTTGAAACCATTATTACTAACCGACAGGCAGTCCAACATCATGTGGACCAATGTAAAGGGCAAATAAAAAAAATTACACTCCATTTGAGAAATTGGAAAGAGTGGAAAATTCAATTTTCACTATTGTTTGTGATTAACCATAATATAAAATACCAAATTTGGCCACTTGACCTTTCCCCCTTCTCTTTTCCCCACATTTTAAAACACTCAACCAAGTTTGGAAAACACCCACCAAACATGGTTTGCCAATTTCATTGTATAATTAATAACTATAAATTCTTGGAATCATCTTTCTATCCTGTCAATCAGTACTAATCAAAGCATACTAATTCATAGACAATTAAGCAATTCATTTCCCATAAGTGATAATTTAATCCATCAATTATGAAGACCAGTTTTTAAAATGCTATGCCACCAACACCCCATCTATTTTAATTAATATCATAATTTTCAAACATGAACAATTGGATTGCAAACGAGGAAAAAAAGGCTTCTTTTAAGTAAGAACAATGCTCCATAAAACAGTGAAAAAATACTAAGCCATTTTATATTTCATGCATGAGATGCAAGAAAATGTAGGCATCCAATGGCATTAATCAATCCAAGAAGCCCCAGTCATCTTGGCCATGAAGCTGTAACGGTCGGCGGCTTCATCAATCTGACAGATCACAACAAGAACAAACAAGGATTAGATGTTGATTGCCTGTGCAGGAAGAAATAAGGATGAGATCCGGTGTGTGGAATAAGTGCAGACCAATTTCTGAGTTGGACGGCCAGCGCCATGGCCTGCCTTGCGGTCAATGCGAGCGATTATTGCGTTAGTCTGCGGACTGTTGTTTATGCTAGTGCAAAGGACATATTGCATTGTCTGCAGATAGAGAAGGCAGCACCAATAACAATAAAATATATGGCAAGTTACTAATGCGTATCATTGCAAACAGAAAAGGTGTTCTAATATTGACAAATCATATGCCGGTAATTAGTTTGATTCATTAGTGGCTGAGGATGGCAAAAACTATGTCCAATGATAAAATGCTTCAAACATTAACAAATCTCTTTATTGTTGTCAGCTTTTGCGTGAGCATGCATAGATGTAAAATAGAGGAAAATAAGGGACAGGAAATTGTTGTCTTGCACTTGGTAGGATGAAGATAAGTTTTCCTTTCCTCCCTTTCATTATCTTTTTTGTTAATTAAAAGAGATAAATGAATGTCATTTTGGCGGCATAGGCCTTACCTTCATCTAAAAAATCAAAGTTGAAAAAACACAAATAACTATTTGCAAATGGCAATAAGACAATTATAATGTATCTTGATATATAATGTTAGGAGCTTACCGCCAGTAACTTTAAGGAGTGCAATGGCACAACTCGGTCATCATGATCAGCTGTCAACAACAAAGTCGGTGGGTATTGACAAGCTTTACTAGCAGGTTCTTCCCAAGGCCTTCTTACATTGTGAAGTGGGGAGTATCTGAGAAGAAAATGCATAAATATAATCACTAGTGACATACTAATTAAAGACAAAATATTATAATTGTTGGGTTAACACAGGGAAAGATTCGAGTGTTGGTTAAATCAACAGTCACATTATCAACCACATATTGTCATCTCCTATCACTATGTGGTCATTGATAAAACAGACAGATTATTATGTTTGATTTAATAGTTTCTTCTGATCTTAGGCAATCTCAAGTAGTTTGGCCAAAAACCTGGTGTAGCCAGCTCAGTAGGGCTTCTCGTTTTGAACATATCATTTGTTGAGGAATCACACTATACCCTTTGCTACAACATAGGCTTAGCAGAAGAGGGTTGGCATTGTCAGATTGAAGCATACCTTTCATTTAGAAATGTAACAGGTCAAACGAATCTTAGTCTAATGTGTTGAACCCAAAATAATTAACTTGAGCAAGAAAACTGAAGAATAAGGTACACCAATAAAAGTTATTCTACAGATAAGCTTAACCTTTTCTCTGGGAACATAGCCTATCATACCATACAGTGGCCACCACCAAGGAAATCAAGCTAAACGAATTGACACTTGACAGCCAAGCTGAGTTGGAAAACTCGACTAGGCAATTAATTTCACAAGCTTGCTCATGAACTATTCTAAAAACTAGTTTAAAATCAATAATAACCACATGGTCATCCCAAATACTTGTTATGCAGCTAGAATCATCTATAATTTTTGTCCTATTTTGATAAATATTATAAATTTTAATAGGAAACCTTGACTATGACATTAGCTTGATTCAGGAAGGAACCAAAGTTCTAATATTCCTCACTCATATTAATCTTTCACTGCATAAGACGCACGCGCGCATGTGTTAGGATGGTGACTCATCGTGAGTCCCTTGCCATGGTAAATCAATGAGCATATGTATTTTATGGTCAGTCCATTGAGTGTGATTAGTTCAGGAAAACTTAACAAAATCATTAGATATACTAATTGAAAGTATAAGCTACAGAATTCCATTAAATAGCTGTTATAAACTTACAAATTTCAAAACCCAAACCAACAAAACTAAATTCCAAATCATGTAAATAGGACTCGCAGTCAGCGTGAGTATTTTAATTTCATATAAACCCATAATTGGCTTACAGGAATCATCCTAGATGATTTAATGTTTTTAATCCAGTAACATAATCCACAGTAATTATCCTAGATGATTTAATATGTTTTTCAGAAACAATTAACAAGAGCTAGAAGTCATACTTGATTAGCCAGTGGAATTCTTCCTCAATATCAGAACAACCATAATCAGAAGTCCAAGCATGACCTGAGGGAAAAAACAATAGCATATATCAGAATGGCAGTGAATAAGCTAACCAACATGATAAATGATGAATGATCTAGCAGTCAACCCCAACCTATTGTGAATTTGTGGAAACGCAACATGTCCATCACGCCCACATGAGCAAGGGCACATCCATAAAGATCTGGTCTCTGTCATCAAATGCATCATGCAAAAATTAATAATAGAAACAATACAGATAAACACATGAGCACAGCAAAATAAAGTGTCACAAACCTGATTAACACAAGCTGCAACAAGAAGCCCACCATTGCTCCCTCCTTCAATACACAACTTCTTTGAGCTGGTGTAGCCAGAAGAAATAAGGAACTCTGCTGCAGCAATAAAGTCATCGAAACAATTTTGCTTCCTCGAAAGTGATCCTGCTTTATGCCACTCCTCTCCATATTCTCCACCACCACGGATATTTGCAACGCAGTACACAAAACCTAAATTTCTCATGAGAACGATACGGCTCACGCCGAATGTTGGGGTGAGGCTAATATTAAATCCTCCATAACCATACAGTAGAGCTGGATGTGATCCATCAAGAACAATATCCTTTTTGGACACAACAAACATTGGTATTTTGGTCCCATCTTTACTAGGCACAAAAACCTAAGCAGAAAATTTGGGGAACAAAGGTTCTAATTAATAGGAAAGCAATCCAAAAAGGAAGGACAAAATAGAAACCCTCAAAATGTGGTGAAATCTTTCTGGAAACTAAATTTAGCAATTAATACCCTCAGCTAATTTACATAAATTGGCAGATATTATATATTACCTGTTTAACCTGGAAATCTGATCGATCAAATCCTGGTACTAGAATTTCACGAAAGATCTTCATCTCTGGCACCTCAGTTGCTAAATCGCACTTATAGATGATACCAGGTGTCAGAAAGCTTGTGAAACCAATGAACACCTCATTATCTTCACGCCGACCAGAAATTCCAGTTACACTGCCAATATCTATTGGTAACTGATGCAGCAAGATCCCTGTTTTCAAGTCCCGTAACTGTAGGACATATTTGACATCACTCAGGTAACTTACTAAAAGCTGGCTGCCATTAACAGCAAAAGCTGATTCCAGAACATCTTTTTCACTTTCTGGCAAAACATCAGTCCAAGTTCCAGGCTCATTGATGTTTACTCTAATTAACTTATACCTTGGAGCATCTTTGTTTGTGAGAAAGGTAAATTCTGTGTCATCATTAGCCACAGCACTATAGCTTGCTTCAAAATTGTCGACAAGCTTGATGAAGGGGAGCAAACTTTCACCACCCTTGTAACCTCCAAGGCCTTGGTGAAGTGTTGACAAATCACAGTAGTATAGTTTGTTCACAGGATCACATCCTTCCGAAATGCTTAGCAGAAGATACTGCGGTCATCAACAAACAGTACAAAGTCAACAAAATTGAATGTAAGCAGTAGTTCACAACTTACATGCCATTCAGACCATTCATAAGATACAACTAAGAGGCACTATGAAGAATAGATATTGTAATGATAGATGATCAGCAGTAAGAAGTCATAGGAAAGCTGTACCTTTTTAAATCCAAGGTTATCTGTAAACTAGACAAGCTAGACAAAAATTATTTTTAACTTTCATATATAATGCAGCATAAATATATTAGCAGCCTATGCTTTTAACGGTAGTTACTTATGGTATGCAATTAGCATGAAATCTTTTAGAACATTCTGAGGTTCAATTCTTTCCTAGCACATGACCATTCATTTATTTGTATGCAGGGCCTGATTTATGCTGTGAATGTTTTGGTTGCCACCGAAGCATACCTTAAGAAGGTGTATAATATCATCAATACTAGTCAAAGAGCTCTAATTTGTTTACCAACCTTGGCAGAACATCTTCATCTAGTGTATATACAAAAGATGGGAAATCACAAAGGAAATGATACAACAGACCAAAGAATGGGCTTGAAGAATTTTTAGTATCTCATAAGTACAGCGAGTTTCAAACTATGCAAGGAGACACCATGTTGAAATGTATTGAAGTGAGTGGTTAGGCTTAAAAGGAAGGATACATATAACTTGGAGCTATCTCCTTGTGAAACTTCCTGCTTAAGCACACTAAAGCATGATTTATGCATAAAGCAGTCGCACATAATACAATGAAGTTATCTTGGAACAGTCTACCACTTAACTAAAAGTATCATATAAGATATTTACTCGGTACATCTCTAGACATTTTTTATATTAAAAATCCAATTGCATGTAACTAAGATGTATGAGTGCTGATAAATAACTGATTTGGGCTCTATAACTTCAAAGTCACAAAGTTCCCTAATTATTTATTACAAATTTGCAAACCAATTAAGTTCAAATTAAAATTACAGGTTACACTACATTGAAAAATTTTGCATCTAATGTTAAAAACTTCAATTTTGGCATGTGAATTATACAAAATTTCAGAGGATCTAAAACCTATGAGCTCAACCTTAGTGAATTCACAAATCATGAGGCAATTTTTCAGCTATGGTCTGCCGTAACAGGAAAAATATCAACATCCTTCATCTCAAAGCAAAGCATCTATGAAGTGAAAATGTCTATATATCATAGCAGAAAGCAAAGAAAAAGCAAATCACATCTTGAATGCTTGAGTTTGAGTGATTTAGGTCTTAAAGCCTTGGGCAAAGAATCCAAGACTTACACTTTGTAGTAAGCGAAAGAGTGTAGCTTTCAAAGCATGGTAGCTTGTACAACTCCATG